>LS990922.1:10739176-11945426 GCA_900464855.2 Musa schizocarpa
TGAGGATTCCCGTGCATGATGTACGTGTGGTGTTTGATCTTTTTCCCATGCATCAGATGAAGCGTTTTGTTTCTTGCATTGCCTAACCATCGTCTTCCTTCAACCCTCGTTCTCGCAGAAGGACAACGCAAGACCAGTTCAGCCCATCAAAGGACGCAACGTGTACAAGTACGAGCCGCCGCACGAAGACCATGCCAGCTCTTAAAGCGACACTGTGGATGAGCACCGCCGACGACGCACACTTCCATGCCTGAAAAGGATGATGAAATGGGGTTGCTACTTCTGCTATGTATATTGCTGGAGTAGAAGCCATCTATCTACCAGTAAAAAATAGTTCGTCACACCTACTATGTAATATGCCAATGTCCGTTGTCTGGAAATAAATGGTACATCACGTTTGATTACCTAATAAGCTTGTTTTTTTTCTTTGGGAAATTAAAGATCAAATACAGCCAAGAGAGATGTGTTTCTTATGGGAAACACACTGAGCGTCACTAGAAATCAGATCTTTGGATCACGAGAGCTGTACTAGAAAGAACTTTTTCTTGGGAACCGAGGCTGCAGGCTTTTACCTCCTCCGACCAAGTCTTTTGTAGCTACAGTGAGCTGTTGAGACTGGACACACGCCCTACAAATAAGTACTGTGTCTAATTTTGATGGAGGTGAGAGATAGAATACGAAACTTGAGGAGGAAGCCAGATCAGACTAGTGGGACGTGTTCAACGTAGTCATATCCCTCCATCAATAATTGGTATCATGTTCATGGCATCTACAAATATTTGAATCAATCTTGTTTATGGAGAAGACCACAATTTGTCTGTCTTCATTGGCAGAGAAAATTGACTAAGACCGAGCATGTTTTATCTGACAACTTCGCATGAAGAATATAAAGTAAATACATGATTAGCAGAACAACAAGGAATTAGCAAAAACAAATAAGTAAATACATCATTACCGGACCATCATCCATTGGTCCGGTAATGATGTATTTGTGTGGACACTGATTGTAGTACTATTATAGCATGTTGATGAATGTCTGTTGAGAGTTACTTTTTATATTTCATTAAATATGTAATTTGAGAGTGTTAGTAGATGCAAAATATAAACTATTTCTGACTAAGATTGATGTAAATTGGAGAGCTTGGTATTTTGTAATGCAGTATTACTCTGAATGATACAAGTAGTTTCATATACAGTACTTCCGGTGGTCAGTCTCTTATTGCAAAATCTTGTTGTCTTCTTTAACATATTATATCATTAGCATGTCAAATCAAAATCATCATATTGGTTTTAATTTAATTATAGGGCATATATTATTAGGATCAAGAGCGACACTATGAGGGGTAAATTAGTGCAGCCGATAAAAACATCAATTTCGAAAAATCTTTTATACAGTAAAACCCGAACTAAAAAATGCTTAACTTGAAACACATGTTCGTAAATGTATTGAAGACAGTAAGCTATTAAAGAGGTTTGCAGTAAAGATAAATTACTCAAATTAAAATGTAAACCAGATTTTTGAGTGGTTCGGTCATTGTGACCTATATCCACTTCGTCGATTTCTCTTCCGTCGAAGCTACTGGCATTCATTATCGATCTTCCTTTAAGCACTCACTCTTCTCTTACAAAATTCTAAATTTAGAGTGGAGGAGAGAATTTCTAAAGAGATTGTAGTAGCGTTTCTTCACTTTTAAACTCGTGTCTCTTAACCAGGGATGACAGGGGTATTTATAGGCTTCAAGTTGATTTAAACTTGAAGCCTAAAAATATCTCATCCCGGGTTTCCTAGGTCCGGGCGGTACCACCACCTGCGCTGGGTGGTACCACCGCCCAATTTGACAGTACCACCACTTGGGATGCTATGCTGGGCGATACCATCGCCCAGACTGGTAGTATCACAACCAGGCACCCTGCTAGGGGTGGTACAACTACCCAAACTGGTGATACCATCGCCTGACATAGTCTCGAAGACTGTGTCACTTCTTGGGGCACTGTTTGAGCCTCTCATCGGGCCCAACACAGTTCTTACATGGGCCTAGCTGGCCCCTAATTGGATTGGCCCAACTCTAAATCCAATTACATGATAACTATGATTCCCAAGACATTTGCTAAGCTAAATAAGTCCCTATATCTTGGTTTCTTCCGGTGAGCTTCCGACGATCTTCCGGCAAACTTCTAACAATCTCTCGGCAATGTTCCGATGGACTCCCGACAAGCTCCTGGACTTCACGACGTTCTTCTTGGCGAGTTCCAATGAGCTTCTTTAGCAAGCTCCGAGACTTCTCGGCTGGTTCCACCAGAACTTCCGATGAATGTTCGGACTTCCGACGAACTCTCGAACTCCCAAGAAATCGCGTCCTTGACTCCCGGACTTTATTTTGCTTTATGCCTTACTATCATAGTTAATCTTGCATATGTAAAACATACTTCGATCTAGACAATTAATACTAAGCATTAATTATGTTGTCCGATATGTCATTGGTCCTTCGACGCTTCGTCCGATTCTTCGATGTATTGTCCTCTCTTGCGGCCTATTGTATAATCGGTCAGTTGACTCCGCAACTCCGATATCCTTAGTGCAATATCCGCTCTTCTTGGCCTAATGCCCGAATCCATGACCTGAAGCCTTCTGTCGATATGTCAACCGATCCTATAGCCCGACGTCCAATCATTTGACATGTTTTCCCCCGGCCTAATATGATTCTTCCTACTTTAATTATCTCATCATGATCGAAGCATTCTGCATCACTCAAAATGCAGATTAAATCATAAACACTTATCAATTGGTTTCATCATTAAAATATGAGATTCAACAATCTCTCCCTTTTTGATGATGACAACCAATTGATGACAGAGTTAACCTTAACTCCCGGAGTTTAAACAAACTCCCCCTATCAATATGCCATATTGATAAAGACTCTTGGATTCAAAAATCCAAGCAAACATGCCATGATTAAAATTATGCATAATATCAACATACTTCTCCCCCTTTGTCATCAACAAAAAGGAAAAGTGTATCATCTAAGCAAGTGTTTAGACATAATTTCAAATCATTGCATAACAAACAGTTTTATCATCATGTAAGTTAGCAAGTCTTGGTGATATTCAAGATAGCAAGTTCTACATAATGTAAGCTAGTAGTAATTAGAGATGTGCAAGTTTGCTTTTGTTTTATAATGTGCAAGTTGCAAGTTTTTCTCCTTACAATTTGTGAGCTAGCAAATTTTACGAAAGTTAGCAAAGTTTTGCATCTTTGGAGATAAGCAAGTTTTTTTGCTTCTCTTTATGATGTACAAACTAGCAACTGTTGCTTTTCTTTGCGCATATTAACAAATTTTGCTTTATTCTTGGATTGTGTAAGCTAACATCTTTCTCTTTGAGATTGAGATGTGTACATTAGCAAGTCTTTCTCCCCGTTTGTCATTGGCAAAAAGAGGGGAAGAATATAATTTTGTAGTTCTTTTCCCTTTACATCGGTTTTCACATTATGAGAACAATACATTTGCATTATAAATATAATCTCATGTTTATCATTCAAGCTAACATATATTTTTGTTCTCTTTTAGAATGTGCAAGCTAACAATCTCCTTTTTCTTTTAAATAATGATTCAATCATATCATGCGATATATAAATCATAAATATTTTAAATTATGATGGTATCAAAAAGTCAAATTACATTACATCCTGCATGATCATAACTTCACATTTGTATGCATCAAAATAATATCAAGAGTATTTCATGCATAATTTTATATCATCACATGAAAAATATCAAGAGAATTTTGGTGATGAGATGCATAAATAATGAAGATAAATTATGAATATCAAGAGACATATTATAATTCTTTTTTAATAAATAGTGAAAAGAAAGAATCATAGTAGATAATCTTGATTTATAAAAAGAATTTTCAAGTTATAATTATGAAAAATCAAGATAAAAAACATAGTTAGATGAAACTCATTCAAATCAACAAAATCACTTTCAAGAGATTCAAAATGGCATAAACAACTTTACTAATCTCTTAGTGAAAAATTGATAAGATAGAGAAAAAAAAATTCAAGAAAAATATTTTTTTCTCTTTTTAGTTGTTTCAATTCATGTGATTTATTTTATAGAAGCATGCCTTTGTCCCTTTTTTTTCATGCCAAATGAAAATATATATATCATTGTTTAAAATGAAAGTGCAAGATTTATTACGACAAAGATTAATAAGCCACTTTCATTATAGTAAAAATCGATAATCCATAAATCGCAAGATTCATTATGCATAATTTCGAATTATAAAACCATTAAACATGATTTTAAATCAATATGCTCAAGTTTTTGTATGAAAACCATCCATCTTATTTAAAACCGAAAAAGCAACATTTCATCATGAATAACTTCAAAGTCTCATGCATAGTATAAAATCATTAAGCATGATTTCATTAAACATAAATCATCTTCAATCAAAATCATGAAATCATCAAGATACACATTAATCATAGGATTAATCATTAGATTTAAATCGAACATTTAGTTGTATTTTCATCATTAAGACCTAAGCATGATTTCATAAGGCATTCAAAATCATTTTGTTTGTTTATCATGAATCATGCGTTTGTCATTATCATTTTCAAAATTATTAGCATGATAAGCATGATTCCTATTTTTTTACATTTTCATTACATTATTAAACATGTAATTTTTAAGAAAAATAATTATTCTTAAAAAAAATAACTCATGAAAAGCATTATGTAATTTTAAAGTAAACTAAGGGCATTTTTATTACCTTATCGTTGAAAGTCGTTAAGGCGTAGTTTGCCACCTCGCCTTTGTTGATTTTCTCCTCGTCTTCAGATGAGCTTGATTCGTCCTAAAGAGCTTAATTCTTCTTATGTTCATAGCAAGTAGTTGCGTTCTTTTTATTTTTTAATTTTTATTTCATGAACTTTTTAAATTTCATAGTGATGAGTTCAAGTTCACCATCACTTAAGTTTATGCTCGAGTGGTCTTCTTTTGTTTGATGTCTGAAATCCTTCTTGTTCTTTGGAAGGTAGTTCTCAAGTTCTTTACATACATTGCACGTCATTTTATAGGTTATCAAATACCCTATTAGTTCTTCGATTGGAAATTGGTTCAAGTTTTTCATTTCTTGAATAGTCGTTACTTTTGAATCCCAACTCTTATTAAGAGAACATAAAATCTTGTTTACAAGTTCAAAATCCAAAAAACATTTTGCCAAGAGCTTTTAAATCATTGACGACATCCAAAAAATGGATGTATATATCAATAATAGTTTTACTAGGCTTCATTCAAAAAAATTTTAAATCATACATTAAAAAATTAATTTTAGAATCCTTAACTTTGCTAGTGCCTTCGTGTATGATTTTAAGAGTGTGCCAAATGTTGAAAGTCGTTTCGCACATAGAAACCCGATTAAACTCGTTTTTGTCTAAGGCGCAAAATAAGGTATTCATAGTGCATTTAGAGAAAACGTCTTTTTCTCCAAATCATTCTAATTGTTTATTGGAAGAGAAGACATTTCAAATCCGTTTTCAATAATATTCATAAATTTAAATCTAACGAAAGCAAGTAAACTCTCATTCAAGTTTTTCAATAAGTGTAGCCCGTCGTCCCATTGAAAAAGGGAGAACGAATGAGAGAGTGACCCTCCTGAGAGCCGAAAAGAGCCATTTCTATTTAGGTATTAACCAAATATGAAGAAATGAGGTTCTGATACCAATTGTTAGGATCAGCACTAAGAGAGGGGATGAATTAGTGCAGCGGATAAAAACATTAGTTTCAGAAAATCTTTCGTACGATAAAACTTGAACTCGGAAATGCTTAACTTGAAATACGTGTTCGTAAATGTATTGAAGACAGTAAGCTATTAAAGAGGTTTGCAGTAAAGATAAATTGCGCAAAGTAAAATACAAATTAGATTTTAGAGTGGTTCGGTCGTCGTGACCTACATCCACTTCGTCGATTCCTCTTCCGTCGAGGTCACTGGCATCCACTATCAATCTTCTTTTAATAGGCGAAGATCAACCTCCTTCTTACACCCCTCTTATTCATTTCACTGGTTTAGGAGACAATCCTTACAAGCACTCACTCCTCTCTTACATAATTCTAAACTTAGAGTGGAGGAGGGAATTTCTAAAGAGATTGCAGCAATATTTCTTCGCTTTTAAACTCTCTGTACTTGTGTCTCTTAACCAGGGATGAGAGGGATATTTATAGGCTTCAAGTTGATTCAAACTTGGAGCCTAAAAATATCTTATCTCGGATTTTCTGGGTCCGGGCGGTACCACCACTAGTGTCAATCTAACACTGGATGGTACCACCGCTTGGGATGCTGTGCTGGGCGGTACCACCACTTGGCACCCTGCCAGGGGTGGTACAACCGTCCAAACTAGCAGCACCATCGCTTGACATAATCTCGAAGATTGTGTCATGACAGTGCCACTTCTTGGGGCACTATTTGGGCCTCTCATTTGACCCAACACAATTCTTACATGAGCCTAGCTGGCCCCTAATTGGGTTGGCCCAAATTCAAATCTAATTATATGCTAACTACGATTCCTAAGACATTTGCTAAGCTAAATAAGTCCATATATCTTGGTTTCTTCCGGTGAGCTTCCGACGATTTTCCGACAAACTTTCGACGATCTCTCGGTAATATTCCGATGGACTCTTGGCAAGTTTTGAGACTTCTCGGCTGGTTCCACCAGAACTTCTGACGAACATCCGAACTTCCGACGAACTCTCGAACTCCCAACAAAATCGCGTCTTTGACTCCGAGACTTCATTTTGCTTTATTCCTTGCTATCGTAGTTAATCCTGCACATTTAAAATATACTTCATTCTGTCGATACGTTAACCGATCCTTCGGCCCAACATCCAATTATCTAACATGTTTTCCCTTGGCCCAACATGATTATTCCTGCTTTAATTATCTCATCATGATCGAAGCATCCTGCATCACTCAAAATGTAAATTAAATCATAAATACTTATCAATTGGTTTGATCATCAAGATTCGAATATATCTTTAGAGTGGTTAAAAGTCACCAAGCTAATTATGTGAAAGCTGCATCAAGTTTAGGAAAACTAAAGAAACCTATTTATGAAAAACAAGAGAACTAGATAGCTAGCATCAATATGTAAATTTTGAATATTTAAGTTTCTCATGGAAAAGCAATGATTGTGAAATCTAGATGCTTATTCAGGTTTAACTTGTTAAAAGGTCATCATATATACTATAAGACTGAATGGAAATTCCTGTGCATGGAAACCTCAACATTAGTGGGAAAACATGGGAATAAGATGGTCTTTTTCTAATCTAAATCTGCACTAACATTTAATTTTGGATGGTCTTTTTACATGGCCATTTCGACCTAAATTGTGATCTCTAAATTATACCATATATATCGGTTATAACCAATACTAATTCTTGATCAAGCTTTTTTACATATAATGTCAGTGTTGCTGATTAGAGCTTGAGCAACTATGTGAGCTCAACAAAATACATAGTAGGCTTATGAAGTTTGCTAGACTACAAATGACCAAGTAGCTTATGTGGAACTCCTATTCTGGTATACTTGGAAAATGATATGAAGAGTGTAAATCCTCTACAACCTTGATTCCTAATATATATATATATATATATATATATATATATATATCCTCACACTTTGGCTGAGCCATCGTAGTGGAATTTTGAGGAAGCAAGATTGCAACTTTGTGGTACACAATCACATGGGTATTTATTTGGCCTATTAGTAGCATTTGCTGCGTGCTATCCATAAGAAAAATGCTGGTCCACCCATTACCAATAGCCACAGTACAGACTTGTGTCAGCAACATTTACTATCCATAGCATCATTCAAAGTTGAGAGGAGATTGGTCACAAGCCACACATTTTCATGGTGTAAAACGTCGGATAAAGCTTATCCCAATCTTGTCAGATTGATGGTTTACGTTTTTCACATTGGCCGCCCCCTGTTTTCTTCCATGGATGCGACAAAGCTAGTGATCGAGACGACTCATCTGTGAAGGTTCTCTTCGTTACGTCCGAAGATGCGATCAATCTGTCAAGAGAATAATGAGATATGATTTGGTTGTCAAGTGTCACTAAAACTCTTCGTTATCAATATTGCGGAGAAGGAATATTGACATTTAATAGGGTAAGGACGCTGTCATCTGAAAAACGTGAGCTGTGGAAGAGAAGACAAAGTCTTCATCAAAGGACGAAGTACTACTAAAATGGCGACAACATGGTGAGGGCTAATCCACTGTCATCGTAAACGTTTCCATGTTTCCATCGGGTTTCAGCATCTGTTCATGTACACTTGATCTCTCTATAAGAAGAAGCGCACTGCAATCACATAACCTGCACCGATTCCTCCTTGAACCAGGTTCGCATTCCCCACCAATGGCCTGACTTGAATATGTCTCTCTCGTCAGCTGCTGGACTAACTCCTTCCCTCTTTCTCCTTTCGGTCTCTTTTGGCACAGTTGTCGGAGGGCCTAAGAGCTCTCCAGACACAGGACAATGTGTATGTGGGGACTATCCGCCCACCTCTTATAGGTGAGAGAGAACCATACTTCAGGTACAGTGGCTCTTTGACAACCCCACCTTGCGGTGAGCCTGTTACATGGACGGTGATGAAAGAGGTACGCGTGTGCCTACCGCCACTCCTTCACCATCTCCTCATGGAAGTCGAATGATCATTCTCCGAATCGTATTTGGTTGTTTAGGTGAAGAGCGTAACGGAGAGTCAACTGGCGTCGCTGAGGATTCCCGTGCATGATGTACGTGTGGTGTTTGATCTTTTTACCATGCATCAGATGAAGCGTTTTGTTTCTTGCATTGCCTAACCATCGTCTTCCATCAACCCTCGTTCTCGGAGAAGGACAACGCTAGACCAGTTCAGCCCATCAATGGACGCAACGTGTACATGTACAAGCCGCCGCACGAAGACCATGTCAGCTCTTGAAGCGAAACTGCGGACGAGCAACGCCTACGACGCACACTTCCATGCCATGCCTGAGAAGTATGACGAAATGGGGTTGCTAATTTTACTACGTATCTACCGGCCTGGATACAAGACGTTAACAATTAATTTATAGTAGTTATCTAGATATTTATCATGTTATAAGTAGTTATAGATATATTTTAAATAGTAACCCATGATCTAAAAATTATAAGATAGTTCCTACACCGAACTCAATCATGGGTGATATGATGGAGTGAGGTAGTTATCATTGGGTAAATTATAAGATAGTTCCTACACCGGACATTATGACTTTCAATGGCAATTTCATCCCTCAACCCCTTATTCTCATCTTCTCGAGTAAATTCTATGAATTTTGGAGTATCAAAATGAAGACTTTATTCAAGTCTCAAGATCTTTGGGTCTAAATAGAGAATGAATATGCAGATCGAGATAAAGAAATCAGGCTGAGGGAAAATAGAAAAAAGGACTCAAAAGGCATTGTTCTTCATTCAACAAGTTGTACATGAGAAAAATTTCTCAAGAATAGCAACAGCGACAACCTCAAAGCAAACTTGGTTGATACTTCAAAATAAATTTTAAGGCTCATCAAGAGTGATTATAGCAAAACTCCAAACCCTTCATCGTGAGTTTGAAATTTATTCATGAAAAGCAATGAATCGGTGTAAGATTTTTTTTCTTGAGTGATTGAAATTGTTAGTCAAATGAAATCTTATGGTGAACATCTTCCTAATTATATAATTGTTGTAAAAGTTTTAAGAAGTTTAACTCTGAAATTTGATTATGTTATTATTGTAATTGAGGAATCAAAAGATTTATCTATATTTTTATTTAATGAACTAATGGGTTCCTTGTAAGCACATGAAGCAAAGTTGAACAGGTCACTTGAGAAAAGTGAAAAAAAATCATTTTAGGTCAAGGAGGAGTCTTCTACTTCAAAAAAAAGACAAAAAGCCACTAGGAAGAAAACGTGATAAAGGAGGATTTCATAGCAAAGGAGAATTTCGTGATAGAGGAAATGGAAAAGGAAAAGGAAGATGATACTTTGATGGGCATGATGAACAAAAGCAATCAAATTATGATAAAAAAAACTATGAGAGTGGAATTCAATGTCACTATTGTAAAAAGTTTGGTCACATGAAACAGATTGTTGGAAAAGAGAAAAATAAGCAAGCTATGTGGAGGAAAATAAAGAAAATAATAAGTTATTTATGACTTATTCACAAGTTAATGATATCTCAAATGATATTTGGTTTTTGGATAATAGATATTCTAATAATATATCAGGCATAAGATCAATGTTTAGAGATATCGATGAAACTCATAAGTTGAAAGTTAGACTTGGAGATAATAAGTAAATCCAAATGGAAGGAAAATGAACAATTGAGGTAAAGATAAGTCAAGGGAAGGTAAAATACCTTAATAATATTTTTTTATTCCTAATTTATCTCATAACTTGTTGAGTGTTAAATATTCAGTTATATTTGATGATCGTTTATGCATAATTGATAGATGATAGATATTCAGTTATATTTGATGATGGTTCATGCATAATTAAAGATAAAAAATCTGATTTAATTATGGTAAATATTTATATGATATAAAATAAGATGTTTCCACTTGATGTTTTAAATATTGAAAAGTATGCTCTTGTTGCAACTCAAAAGAATGAGTCTAATTTATAATATTTAAGAAAATGATATTCATGACTTATTCACAAGTTAATGATATCTCAAATGATATTTGGTTTTTGGATAATAGATATTCTAATAATATATCAGGCATAAAATCAATGTTTAGAGATATCGATGAAACTCATAAGTTGAAAGTTAGACTTGGAGATAATAAGTAAATCCAAATGGAAGGAAAATGAACAATTGAGGTAAAGATAAGTCAAGGGAAGGTAAAATACATTAATAATATTTTTTTATTCCTAATTTATCTCATAACTTGTTGAGTGTTAAATATTCAGTTATATTTGATGATCGTTTATGCATAATTGATAGATGATAGATATTCAGTTATATTTGATGATGGTTCATGCATAATTAAAGATAAAAAATCTGATTTAATTATGGTAAATATTTATATGATATAAAATAAGATGTTTCCACTTGATGTTTTAAATATTGAAAAGTATGCTCTTGTTGCAACTCAAAAGAATGAGTCTAATTTATAATATTTAAGATATGGATACTTTAACATTAAGAATTTAAGATTATTAAATAATAATAATAATTTTTGGATTGTCCAAAATTAATACACTTGATGTATTTATGGCAAATAAAATAAAAACCCATTTCTTGTTGGAAAAGCATGAAGGGCATCTAATTGTTTTGAATTAATTCATACTGACGTATGTGCACCTATGAATACAAAATTATTTAGTGAAAGTTAATATTTTCTATTGTTTACTGATGATTATAGCCGCATGAGTTTAATATATTTTTTGAAATTAAAATATAAAATATTTGATAATTTTTAAAAATTCAAAGCAATTGCAGAAAGGCAAAATGGTAGATACACTTCAAACAGATAGAGGTGACGAATTTTTATCTAATGAGTTTAATTCTTTTTGTGAAGAAAATTATATTCGTAAAGAATTGACAGCACCATATAGACTAGAGCAAAATAGTATAGATAAACGTAAGAATCAAACTATCATTAAAATGATAATAAGTTTGCTTAAAGGAAAAAAACCTTCCAAATCAGTTTTAGGCACAAGCAATTACAACAGTAATTTATTTGTTAAATATTTCACCAACAAAGGCTGTTGTTATAAATCAAACTCCTTTTGAGGCCTACTATGGTATGAAACCATACCAAGCTTGATGAGAAATCATCACAAGCTTATGCTTTGGTAAATTCATAAAACCATCATAACCTTGATGAAAAATCTGAAAAAGTCATCTTAATTGGTTATTCAGTACAATTCATAGCATATCGATTATATAATTCTATTAGTGGTAAAGTTATTATTAATAAAAATATTATATTTGATGAAAGGGTAAGTTAGAATTGGAAGACCAATAAAGATGGAACATAAATTCATATTCCAACAGCACTAGATACTCTACAGAATCAATTGAAAGATCATGCTCCAACAAGTTCATCATCAACCTCACCTAATAGCAGTTTAAATTATGATTCCTCCTATGAAACCCCTTTAGGAAAATTTAGATTACTAATAGAAATTTATGACTCAACATTTGCTTTATTTATTTTAGATCATATGACTTTTGAGAAAGCAGTTAAAAAAGAGGAATGGTGAAAAGCAATGAAAAAAAAAATCAAATCAATTGAGAAGAATGAAACTTGGGAATTAATGGATCAACCGAAAGAAAAGAAAACTATTGGATTGAAATTGGTGTTCAAAACAAAATTTAATGTAGATGGAAATATCCAAAAGCATAAGGCTCGACTTGTAGTAAAAGGATATTTACAATAACAAGGTATTGATTTTGATGGTACTTTTTCTCCAATTGCTAAATTTAAAACCGTGAAAACTTTCTTAGCGTTAGCTGCTCACTTGAGTTGGCTTATTTATCAATTTGATATGAAATCTATATTTTTAAATGGAGATTTACATAAAGAGGTTTTTGTTACTCAACCTGAAGGTTTTTTAGTTAAAATGACATGAAGAAAAGGTGTATCAACTAAAGAAAGCTTTTTATGGGCTTAAACAAACTCCAAGGGCATGGTACAGTAAAATTGATTATTATTTTCATCAAAATAGATTTAAGAGGAGCAATAATGAACCCACTCTTTATCTAAAAAAGGAAGATGAATATAATATGCTAATGGTTTGCATTTATGTTGATGATATTATATATATGGTTCATCTAACTCTCTTTTGTGACAGAATTAAAAAAAATGCATGATGAATAAGTTTAAAATGTTATATTTAAGTTTACTTCATTATTTTCTTGAGTTGGAAGTCAACCAAGAAACAGATGGAATTTTTATTTTACAAAGAAATTATACAATGGATCTACTCAAAAAATCTAACATGATTAATTGCAAAGCTACAGCAACACCCATGAATATAAATAAAAAATTGAAACTTGAAGATGATACATGTTTGATAAATGTAAAATACTACAGAAGTTTAGTTGGATGTTTGATTTATCTAACTCATATTCGACCAGATATTTTCTCTATTGGTGTAGTATCTAAGTTTATACATAGCCTAAGCAAACATCATCTAGGAGCTGTTAAAAGAATTCTATAATATATTGCTAGAACTACATATTATGATATTTGATATTCTTATAATTTTAAATATAAATTATTTAGTTTCACTAATAGTGATTAGGCAAGAGCTTTAGATGATAGAAAGAGTACTTTAGGCAATATTTTCATCCTCTGATCATGAGCTATATTTTGGAGTTAAAAAAAATAAAGCAACAACTACGTTATCGACATCAGAAGCAAAATATGTAGCGGCAATATCAACAACTTGTCAAGCAATATGACTTAAAATACTTCTTAAAGATCTTCATCAAGAACAAAAAGAAGCAACGAAAATATTTTGTGATAACAAAGCCATAATTGCAATGACGAATAATCCAATATTTCATTGAAGAACAAAGTATATAAAGATACACTATCATTTCATCCAGGATCTTGTAGCAAGTGGAGCCATAGCAATGAAGTATTGTGGAACAGATGAACAAGTTACGGATATTCTCATCAAGTCGCTTTCAATTCAAAAGCATATTTATTTCATATCGCAAATCAATGTATAAGAATTGATTCATAATAGTTATCTAAGTAATTACCATATTTAGATAGTTATATGCATATTCTAGGTAGTGGCCCATGATCTATAAGTTATTGGATAGTTCCTACACCTAACTCGATCATGAGTGACTTGATGGAGTGAGATTGTTATCACTAGGTTCTATAAATAGAATCATACTCCATGAAGAGTATAAGTGTGCACTTGAAAATATTTTATAAATATTATTATCTTATCTCTTATTTAAATACTAAAATAATTTTCTTGATCAAGAGATTTTTTTTTAATTACATCATAGTATTCTGTTTTTATGATTTCCTTCCTCCCAAGAAATCATACTAAAATAGTTTTAATTACCAATAAAAACTAGTTCGTCACATCTACTATGTAGTATGCCAATGTCTGTTGTCCGGAAATAAACGGTGCGCAAGGACCATCACGTTTGATTACCTAATAAGCTTTTTTTTTTTTTTTTGGGAAATCAAATACAGCCAAGAGAGATATGTTTCTTCCGGGAAACAAACTGAGCGTCACTAGAAATCAAATGTTAGGATCACGAGAGCTGTACTAGAAAGAACTTTTTCTTGGGAACCGAGGCTGCAGGCTTTTACCTCCTCTGACCAAGTCTTTTGTAGCCACAGACTTGTGTGTAATTTTGATGGAGGTGAGAGATAGACTACGAAACTTGAGGAGGAAGCCAGATCAGACTTGTGGGACGTGTTCAACGAAGTCATATCCCTCCATCAATAATTGGTATCATGTTCATGGCATCTACAAATATTTGAATCAATCTTGTTTATGGACAAGACCACAATTTGTCTGTCTTCATTGGCAGAGAAAAATGAGTAGGACGGAGCATGTTTTCTCTGACAACTTCTCATGAAGAATATATAAGTAAATACATGATTAGCAGAACAAATAGGAATTAGCAAAAACAAATAAGTAAATACAACATTACCGGACCATGGACAATAATATCATTCTGTAAACCTCACTAGATTCAGTGTGTAGACAACTGTCTTCTTACATGAGCTCTGTGAAGAACACCTTTCTGAAGAGAAATAAACAAATCAAGACACTGCAACGGAGAGAGATCACCACACGGACGCAATGATACACGATAGGCATTCTATGTAAGCTTCCCCCAATACCTAATTTCACCTTAAGGAAAATGTCATTTAGGCTGACTGAATCACTTGGGGGGAAGTTTCTTGGGGGAATCCGCCTCTTAGGGACCTCGCTGCAGTGCAATCTTCTAATGAACCAGAAAGGTTGCCGATCTTTCAGCGTTACATCTCGCAAGAACAAATCGATCAACCAGTGATGCCCATGAGATGCCGTTAATTAGAACAAGTAAACCTCACTAAATTCCCAGACGAGCTGTCAAAATTCCTAGGTTTCATCCTTCAGATAAAATCTGATTGCTTGTGATAAACATAGCACTTGTAAAATGAAGCAGTTCGATAAGTGAGCTCATCTGATGCCTTCTTGATTCAGCCAAAGCAAGACTAATCTTACACCTTCATTGTCTCACTGGCATAGCACAAACTGTATTGTGCTTGTGTTGATCCTTGGCATAAGCTAAACCAAAAAGAATGATATGGACATACATGTACAATGATTAAACTGGGCAGATAACGAGGCTTCTGAGCCTCATTTCTTATTTAATATCACCATGCAAATGAAAGCGATGCAGCGGAAAACAAAACCATAGACAAAGAGGACGGCAATACAAAGCGCCCAGTGATTGATGTCGTAATGAAACTTTGCAAGCAGACCGCACCGTGTTATCAGCCATACACCAGAGTACCTGCAAACAGAAGCATTGGTTATGTGTCTCACGGACATGGTAAGGCAGCCAAAGTAAAACAAATCATTGTTCTAATTAACGGGTAGGTTTCCCATTCCAAATTAGCAAAATGATCAAAACTGCATCCAAATTACATTGTTCCACAAAAAGAGAAAGAATCACAAGCATCTCCTCCTAGAGAAACTTCAAAACAGGACTTTGGACAGACTTTCAAGCTCAACAATCTACCTGAATAGTAGCATCCACAAGAACCATGTCAGTTTCTAGTGGGAGGACCGACAAGGTTGAAATTGAAGTGTGGAAATTGATAAACATCAATGCCTATTACCTTTCTTTCTACTTTCTTTTCTATACTCCTACTGAGATACACCTAGATCTTCCACCTCAGTGTCACTCATTTCATGGTTTATTGACAGAAATATGAGATAGGAGACGCCAGGTTCTTGTGTCTGGAAGTAACAAGATAGCTTTTTGTACATTCCATCTAATCTTTGGCACCTTTGAAGCATCTCAAATTGTACATGCCAATCTAAGGTTATCATCGTCTATTTAGCTTATGTGAATAAAACAATTCTTGTTGTGTTACTAAATATGCCATACTTTGCCTTCATTTGAACGCTTTTATGTACAATCAGCAATCAGTTTCCCCCAATTGAGCTAGAATAGGTCTTTCTGGAAACAATTTATAACCAAGATGAACTTAAATGGATTGCACATAGTGAAAAAAAAAAAACTTTGATATGAGCAAGCATACTGAACTTCCAGATCTTAACATATCCCTATCTTAGAAACAGGGAAAATGCAAAGTCTTTTCTTCCTTTACAGGATTGGATAGAGCTAAATGGTAAATCCTTCATATGTAGGATTTGGCTTTTGAACTATTAGATTCCAAGTGCAAAAAAATGTTCTCAGTCAATGTTCTTTTACAGAGCTTAATGGTGGAAAAAGATCTGTGTAGTCAACCCCAAATAGTTGAGACTTTACAGCTTCCTTATATGAAATTCAAAACATATTTTCTTGAACTGTGATATAGCTAGAGAGAGAAGTTCAGTTTAAGAGAAAGATGTCAAGAGATATGTTGTGATTACCTATACATAAGAATGTTAGTAGAACAAAATTCGTGAGACATTCTAACTAATAAATGATAATTTGGGTCAACCAAATTTATGATGAATGTGAAAACTGAAAGTTAACCAGCTCTATGTAAAGACCCTACCCATGTATCACAGAACACACAAAAGGCTGAAATTTGAATTTATGGCCTACTCTTATACCATGATAAAAACTGATCAAATAAGTAACCGATATCCCAAAAAGCTTAAGCTAATAAGAATAAGCTCAACTTATGATGGTCCTACTTGCCTGAGATGCAATTATATTAGTGCATCACTTAAACACGTTTTTATCGGTATGTCATTCCATGCGTGAATCTTTCAGACATACCATATTGATCTATAGTGGAATAACATCAAGAATTTCAACCCACTTTCCGTGGACTCAATGAAGGTAGAAGTGGGTATATGATCATATTTTATATCAAATTTATTATGTTTAAAATTTAAAATTTATTTGTACATACATGTATTCTTTAAATATAGAATGTGATACTTGCCTGATATATGTTTTTATTTAATATTTATTGTTTCCTAGACTAGAACCACTTTAATTTTATGAATATTCTTTGTATTTATCAAGAAAATGTGGAAAGAACCCTAAAATAGGGTTTTCTTAGGTTTTTTATCAGCCCAGAGCAATCTAGCACTTGCCTATGTATCATGTTGTGTCAGTACATCAACGCAAACCAGACCCATAGTGTTTTTTTTTTTTTTTGCAAATATTTGACAAACTATAATGGTTAAAATGTCAGAATGAGAGCTAGAACTATAATGTTTCAAACTTAAAAACCACCGAAACCATGAAATTATTAATGCTGGTAGGAAATATTTATCTAGGACAAGAAAATTTAGAAGCAATAATTTAAATATATAAATATAGCACAACTACATTCTGTTTTGGTCATGAGAAATGGAATTCTAAGCCATGCAAGCTGCAACTACATTTCCATTATTATTTTTGATAACTTTGTGTAGAAAGTTCTTAGCTCCATTGTTTCTCTTTCGATTTTTTGCTTTCAATAAATATCTAAACAACCTAGTCAAACATACATATGCAAACGCAAAATCAAAGCAGAATCATGACAAAACTTGTTCATACATAATAAGCAAGGTAAGTCAAACGAACCTTTCTGCATTAACAATCACAAATGCTTCCAATGCCCACTTTGGGTAGCATAAACTTGTTAGTATCTTTGAGTTTTTCGGCTGAGTTGATATCAACGTCAAAACAACAGGAAGAAGAGCAGACCACTGCAAAATCAAGTATCAACATTGCCTTAGAGATGAACAAACAAAAAATAAGAGACTGCAAAGTAAGCATCAAATAATGACATACATACCAGCTGAGCAGAACCTGGTTGGAAGCAGATGGCAAAAGTATAACCAATACCAGTTACACAGTATACAAGGGCAAGCAGAACAATATAGTTGTCAGCAAATAATGACCTCGGGTTGCTGAAGAAATAGAACATTGAGAGATAAACTACAGGCTTCACAGCTGTATTGAAATGGTCAATGGTATCTTTTGATAGAAAATAAGCCAGTGAACTCATTCCAGATGCTCTCTCCCTCATATATTGCAACTTTTCCAGTGAAAATGATCTCAAAGCACCAATCTGGCCCAAGAGAGCTACAATGTATACACAAAGATCAACACAAAGTTCAATTAATCACCATATAAACTGGAAGGAAGGAGATTCACAATAACTTTCATGATACATAGTTCCACACACTAGAACAGTCAACTTCCTTTGTCCAAATAGTTCCAAATGCTGTTTCAGTTGGATGTTTTTTCTTCAGAATTAGTTCCACATGCTGTTTTGAGGTAAAGAATAATGTATAGTGAATTCCTGAAACTATTCATATATCAATGCCCAAAGTTCTTTTGGTTGCATATGCACCTACATAGGATATAAAAAGGACTTTGCTTCTAGTTGCCAGTACATACACTACACTGTAAATGCATGGACAAAAACAATATATAATAAACACACACAGATATGTATGTATGTATGTATGTATGTATGTATATGGGGGAACACACTGTGCACCAAAGATAAATAAAAGAGTAACCAGAAGAAAAGAAATCCAGTTATAATTTGTTATCTTCAGGAAGGATAGCAATGTATTTCAGATTTCATGATTAAGTTTATTACACCAGTCAAAAGAACATGTGAAAATCTTGATTGAAATTTTCTTTTTAAAATAGTGCAATTTTTTGCACCAAGATTCTTACTGTTCTTATTTTCTTCATGAAAAGCTGCCTATAAGTTTTATCTCATGATACAATAATAACAATAACAACAAAACCATGAAGTTCCAACTATTTGGGTCGATTCATCATTGATATATATAAAAAGTCATATTTTAAGTTAATTTAAGAATATTTAAATCTTTATTTATAATTTTTATTAAAGTGTTTTTGGGTTTCCGTCTATCTCTCATCGTACCATTAATAGTAGTTGCTCCATCCATATATTTTTTTAGCACATGTTCATACCACCTTAGATAATTTATCCTCTATCAAGACGACACCTAATTGCTCACAAATCATCAATCAAACTTCGAAGTTTTAAAAGTGAACATTATTCCAATATACTGATATTATTTAGTGTTACTGTGGAAACTATTTGATTATTTTGCTTGCCAGAGATCATACAGTGTTTTAAAACATTGTTTCTATTTGTTATTTTAGGAATTGTATGGCTAGAAAAAGATTACTACCAAAGGGTACATTGCTTCTAGACCTATTGATTTTTTTTTTCCTTCAAATGATTTTGACCTTTCAGCATATATGCTAGATCTGAAACTTACAAATCTTCTTTTTGTTGCAATTAGTTGTAGAATCTCCCCTAATGAGCTAGATCTCCCTGCTCTTACATATAGATTCCCTTTTTTTTCCACATAACTTATTTGTTGAAATTTCTAAATTTCAATATTTAAATTTGATCAAAGTTACGTCCATCCAGAAAAAATTGGCAGACTTTCTTTCAAACCTTATAATGAGTGTGATCCTTTCTAGAAATTCATGATCTTTTCTTCTGTGTCAAATCATTGGATTCCCTTTTCTTTAATTTGCTTTTACAATAATTTACAGCCATGAATTCAGTACTAATAAGCTCAAATGCATAATCTTCACAATTGAGAATCATATCAGGCATCTTTCCCAAGTAGTTGCCACATCAAAATGAAAATTCACAAACAAAAATTTGCTTCACATACTAGGCATCACTTAACCTCATTCTTCTCAATTTAACACCTCATAAGCTAAATAACTATACTTTCTAGTAGGCTCATAAACAAAATCATGCAACCATTATACTCCTAACGGTAATCAAACAAGAAAAAAAAAACTATATTTTTATGCCAAAGAGCTGTGAGCAGGGTCAAAAAATTTCTTATATTTTGTTTCTTGCAGAAATAATGTGTCAAAATAGTTATTTGCAACTTACAAACAGCAATAATGGTGTATGTATAACCAGCTACCCCGAAATTAGAGTCATTTGCTTTAGCAAGTATCCCTAAGCAGACTCCAGCGAGACCAAGGATCAAATAATCAACAGCTAGTGTTGTAGCTTCACGCAAACGCTGCTTGAAGACCCTATAGATGACAAGGCTTTGGCATTAACAAACAAAAAAGGTCCATAAACAAATAACAATATAAACAGCAAGTTATGGTATAGATAAATCCAACATATATGAACGTATAAATAATCTTCAAGATAATAACATACCTTCCAAGGTAGTACTTATACTGCTTGAGTTTACCAGGTGTCCTTCGGTTTGCTAAATCTTTGGATTTTGAAAAATTGTGCTCTAAGTGATCTCGCTTTTCTTCAAAGGCACCTTTTATGTCTCCCCAAACATCAGCATCACCAGAATCCTCATCTGAGCCAATCCTATCAGAACTTATTCCACTCCTAAATGATGCATTGACAGAATCGACTTCGTTGCGCATATCAGGGGGTACATTATATCCATTATGCAACATCCATATAAGTGGCAACTGATTGGATTTAACAGCTGTACTTGTGCCTGGCTTCACTATACCCTCTAAAATGTCGATAAAGTAGTCTGGTGGATTGACACGCTCAGGGACTATAATCCCAAGGCCTGAAAAGTATTCTTCAACTTTCCTCACTGGCCCTTGATATGCAATTAAACCACCTTTTGCCAAAAGTATTAAATCATCGAACATGCTGAACAAAGTGTAGCTGAAGTGCCAAAAGGATTTTTAAAAAAATTAATACTAGTCCAATAGTAGCTTACTAAAATGAGTGGCTTTTATAATTGAAGTGAACTACAGGATACAAAGCATTAATAATGATCTCATGACTGTGGCCTTAACAGCATGTCAAGAATAAGACAATAGACAATTGTTATCAAATAATCTGATTAGAGAAATATTGCTGAGTCCAGAACTTATTTCAAACCCAGAACAAATAACATGCAAGATCCACCAAAAGAAGCTTCATAATTTAGATAGCCCTTCAATACCATGTGGTTAACCCTGACAAGTTGCAATTAGCTAGTTCAGATAATTGATGTCACATATTGCCTATCGACACATTAAGGGAGCAATTATTTCCTTTTGTATCTTTACACACTTCAAGGTCCTCAGAAATTGGCAGTTGCAACTTAAGCAAAGATGACAAGAATTTTGAGAATTTTATGATTTATATAAAAATTTTGCTCCTTAACTGGGTTAAAAGGATGTCCAGATGACAAGCCTTAAGAACCCTGAAAAAAAAATTTCTGAACAAGGTAGTACAGTATACATGGTTCCCAATAAAAATCATCTATAGATCTTATAAATCAGACATATGACAATATTGTATATGGTATATAATTATGCATTATACAACTTGCATCATCTCTAGCAATGTTCCAAAAACTAAATTGGTTTTAACATTCATAATATCATTTTATGCATTTTATGCATCTTATACAAGAGAGAATTTCACCACTACCAGAGAAACTTATATCAGAAACATCATGAAAGAAAAGATATAAATGAGGCCAGACATTGGCATTCTATTTTTTCAAACAAACCTGGGCTGGTGAACCACCATGGAGATGTTTACCCCTTCAAGTGCCTCACGACGAAGAGCTCTAAGTAGCAGCAGAGATGAAGAACTATCCAAACCAGATGTTGGTTCATCTAGTATCAAAAGAGACGGTTCCATGACCATCTCAAGCCCAACATTTACTCGCTTTCTTTGCCCACCAGAAATTCCACGCTTCTCTACTGTTCCAACCAAGGAATTTCGAACTGCTTGCAACCCCAATGACTCTATAGTTCTTTCAACAATTAGAACTCTGTTGGCTTTTGGCATATCTGCAGAAAGTCTAAACAAGGGGAAAACACCAATTGTTACTTGGATAGTTTACGAGCCACAATACTGAATCTCTTAGATGAGAAATAAAAAACAGAACAAGAAAAATTTGCAAGTTGACACAATCATATTAATAGGAAAAAGAAAAAGGAAAAGCAATTTAACCTGCCACAGGAGACCATAATGAAGGGAAACACAGGCGCTGAACAATTTTCAAGAATGAACCAAGCAAAAGAAAAAGCAGGGAAGCATGCTTAGAATAATAAATAACTAATAAATCTGAAATGATGTGAAGACGAGTGCAACAAAGATATAGAAACCAGAAGGAGGGCACAGCTACCTATGGGCCAAGACAGTGACAGGATATTCTCATTCACATTTTCAGTAGTAATCATCAATCTGTCATGATCCACACAATAGAGCCAATATCCAGAAGAAAGATGATAGTAGAAAGTTAAGAAGAAAAGAAACCAATGCAATTTTATCTTGGTTTGCTTCTGATTTCTAAGGTACCAGAAAGAATGGTCTTTTAAATGGTCATTTAAAATGAATGAAATAGTGCAAGAAGAGTTTCTTTTGGCTGTAAAACAAATTAGTGTCCAACTTCAACATGACATGTAAATGGAAAGAGCCCTAAAGAGATGCAAGAAAACCAGATGAAGAATCTACAGACAATCATACAGTCAAAAAGTACACCAATAGCATATCCTTAGAATCTAGACAACCATACAATCAACAATTACACCAATAGCATATCCTTGTTTAATAGTTCACATGCTTGACATGTCTATGTCCAGATCACAGAGTAGTGAAAAAAATTATATTGTTCCAACTTTAAAGTTTAAACCATACTACTCATTAGGATAGTAACCAAGCTGAAACTGTAAACAGACAAGTCTCACCTGCACACGTAAAAATACACACAAAACAGAAAAGAAAAAGAAGAAGCAAACAAACAACAAAGATGGAGATGCTTGAAGGAATTTAATCATAAATGAATGGAAAATGGATTCAGTATCTTCAGATAGCTACAGTAGACTTCTAGAATTCAGATCGTTACTATGATAAATGGTATTTACTTATTACAGGATGAAATACCTATAAATAACAGACACAAAAACCTGAAGAGAGGTGTAACTGAAAATTATCATGTAAGTTATCCTGTATAGCTAAGCAGTTCTTACCAAATTCAGAATATTCAACTAATATACCTTTGAAGCAATGTCTTCTGGACATCTTCCCATTAGATTTTGGGAAATATAAAAATATGTCTACTATAATCTATGGAAAAATATTTACATGACTCTAGTTAAATCAGTTTGATCCTAAAACTATAAAAGTAAGGAGAACAAAGATGAAAAGGCACAGAAGAGATCTGCAACGAAGATGAAAAGGAAACAATAGATGCAGATGACAAGATGGAAACCAAGATTAAGATGCACTGCTAACCTTCCAGTAAAATTAACATGCTTAATCTTCATCAGAACTAATAAATTCGCTCATTCAAAATTAAGAACAACCATATTAGCCAACCAAATAGGATCAAGATCGCAATGAAGTCATAGAAGACAAACTTTACCATATTCTAATGCACAAACTCAGTTCTTGTTAATCACTAACAAAACCCCTTAATTTAGAGAACTGAGATTATTGTTCAAGTTGGGACTTGCAACTTTATGGTGAACACTTATATCAAGTAACTCAAGTATGATTCCAGCTTCATTCAGGACACATCATGCTTCTATTGAGTATGTCATCCTCATGTTTAAAGAGTAATACCTTGTTGGATAAATAATATGCCTCAAACCACTATTTCCATATATCATTTTGCTTCAGCATATAAGCATCAGATAAACTACTTGCCTAAAAATAAATTAAAAAAGAAAAATCAATACCAAGAACATGTATATGCAGATATTTTACTTGCTTCATTCAGGACACATCATGCTTCTATTGAGTATGTCATCCTCATGTTTAAAGAGTAATACCTTGTTGGATAAATAATATGCCTCAAACCACTATTTCCATATATCATTTTGCTTCAGCATATAAGCATCAGATAAACTACTTGCCTAAAAATAAATTAAAAAAGAAAAATCAATACCAAGAACATGTATATGCAGATATTTTACTTTAAGATATACAAATGGTAATATGAAAAGAAATGAAATGTACCACGGCCGATTAAGATATTTAAACTTCATAAGTTACAAATATAGCATCAAAGGTAATAATTTTACTTGATGTGAATGCTTATATGAATGCCATGTGTCTCTTACCTACAATTAGCACTGAACCAAAGATTTTCCTCCACTGTCAAGTTTCCATGCACAATATCATCTTGTGGCACAAAACCAATTATCTTTTTATATGAACGAATAGGTTCAACCTTTCCATTTATTAGAACTAGTCCAGTCATCTGACATCCAGATGTCTTTCCAGCCAAAGCAGTAAGAAATGTGGTTTTCCCTGCACCAGATGGACCCATGATTGCAGTTACATGGCCTGGAACAAGTTTCCCTGTCACACTTTTCAGAAGTTGCTTCTTGTTCCTTTTAAGAACTAAAGATAGATCCTTGAAGGTAATCTCTATGATAGGTCTTGTTCTGATTTCATTTTTAGTAGCCATAGAAATTACTCCTGAAAAAGTCAAGTTCTTTTCCTGCTGTAGCACTTTCTCTTTTTCAATCTCGATGTATGCATCCTTGAAGATTCGTGTACGAGTATGCATATGTTTACCTTTTGTTGCTTTCTTTCTGGGATAAGTGTCTCCAATATCAATTTGAGGACTTTCAGAACTGTCAGAAATCTTTTCGGATGAATGTGTCATATTATTATTACCAAGCATACTTAGTTCCTCAATATCCGATGTCGATGCATCTGATAACTGTCGAGATAGACCAAGAACTTTATATGATTCTTGCAGTTTATTGGATATTTTGCGTGAAAATGTGCGAGATATCTGATTTTGGATTCCAACTGCATGCTTCACTGCTATATTTTTTGCTGCTTTCCATCTTTCACGAGCTTGAACAGCTTCTCTAGCTATCCTTACAGCAGCTTCCCTCGATTTGGCTTGTCGTCTTTCCCGGTAAGCGAGAATTTGATCAGAGAAGTTGTAGATTATCAATAACAACAAAATTAATGCAACCTACAGAAGTTCAGAAAGAAAATGTGCTGTTATTTTATGCTGAATATCATGGTGAAGATTCTTTAATAAACACAAATATTTTTCAGAATTTCTGCCTTGTACTAGAGGGATAATAAACAGAACATACAACTGGGACAATGCAAATGATGATAACACTTATCTAGCTTCTAAATCTTAGAAGAAAAATCAAGAATACATGCTTAATTCTTTTCACACACAAACAAAGAGTTGCTAGATGCTTAGATCTACTACACAAAAAACAACATAAAAAGGAAGAAGCCACAATGTCCTATGGCTTGTTTGTAGTTCATGTAGTGCATACCAGTTTGTCAATACAATCACCGTACCGTGTGTCGGTATAATGGTACGTATCATACCAATGGCTAATCGGTACATTGGTACAGACCTGTAAGACGAGCCTACAGTAGTAGATCTACGAATCTAGCAAATATTTTGGTTATAAATATTCATTAGGAGTCTATGTAAGCAGTTGGTCTTAGTGCCTGGGTAATTTGTCTGAAATGCAAATTTTCATGTCCACGTACGGGTGTATACGTCTTTGTTAGCTTAAATAATAAGACATATATTATATTGGTAGATAAACTCATTTATAGAACCAAGGCTCCCAAGGGGAGTGATCGTTTTGTGTTCATTAGTAAACAAGATCCATCTGTTAAGTTGCATAATTGAAAATTTTAGACTTTCATCTATGTGCTACAAATGAAGTCTACAAAATTTCTACTCTCTCTTCTCTATTATTTGACTATAAATTCCTTTCAGAAAGAAAAAGTATATTTTTTATTAAAGGTTATGATAACCAATTGCCAACATGAAATCAATTTCAGGTGGCAAACGTTAGCATACTGCTTCAGAACTTTAAAAAATTTGCTTGAGCTAGGCCCAAATTAGAAGCATATAACAAGCACTAGTTTACCATTCTTGGTAGCCAATGATCCTTTGATTGGCAAACATTTAGTTAAGGGATCAAAATCTCACATACACTCCACTATTGCCCACTCTTGAACTGGCATTGTTGGTCAGTAGAGTACAGTGTGATATGGTATATCACCAAAAAATAATAATATTTCTGCTGAAGTGTTAGCGTATACAGAAAAGCATTTGCATTTGGCATTTTCAGAATACCCTGATATGTATATCTATGATTTAATGTACTTTCTTGAGTTCCTAGACTAAGATGTAGAAATGTGGCATGTATCAGGGTCTCAGATTTGCAACAAGTCAATCAGGTTTCAGTAGGTTTTTGGTATAATCCAACCCAACTCTAATATGAACTTGATTGCATTGCAAAAGCCTAAATTTATTTTAATGCAAATCAAGATAAGTCAAATCAATGGATTCATTATCTTGATCTGGATCATTTTTTGAGCTAATTATTAGTGGCAATGCATGTATAAAGCATATCAATCACTTACTATTTGTTTTGGATAAACATTGTGCAAGTAGATTATAAACAATATTTAACCAACACTACTCAAGCAATATAAAAGTAGCCAACAACAACAGATAATTGTCATCAACAATAAAGAGAAGAAACATTAAGTACATAAGATAAAAGTGAGCCACAAGCAGGTGAGATGGTTAAGAAAGTGAATCTTATCAGTTTCTGGTTGGATCAAGCGCTGAATGATTATCGATCAAGGTTCCAGCAGAAACAAATACCAAAATTAAAGAGAATCAAGTTTTTCCATTCAAGCATGATTCAGAAGAGTGGTTTTACAAGTACAGTTTGGTTCTGGAGCAGAGCTGTTGAAGACCAAAAATGAACTGAACTGCTTAACAGTAGCAAGAAACAAAACATGAATAAAACCATATCATTTGCTTGCCTGAAGAAAAACCATATTACTTACCATTACTAAAGCACCAAAAATAGTCATGCTTTGTTTTTCAGAATTCAAATGGCATGTACTTGACTTGTAGCAACCTACAAACCAGCAGTTAGTCAAATTTTTCGCATTGAGTTTCAAAACAAAATTATATGAATGTGTACGTTCCTATATATATGTGTATATAGCAGCTTGTATCAAGATGTTGTAGATGCAAAGATGAAAGAAGCATCACAGTAGATGATTTGTCATACAAGGTGTCAACACAAGCATAATTTTTGTTTTCTGATCTTGTTTCTATTGGAGTATACTCAGCTGTCTGAGTTTTAGATTGTTCTTAGACTAAATCAATGAATATCCAGAGGTTCATTGTTCTACCTATAAGGCAAATATATTAATTGACACTTGGCTTTATGCCATTCAGAATTTATTCTTAAAATAAAGCAAGTTTATTATCTTTCGCTGAATTGCAGAAGATTTGAAGAAAGAACTACACTCATTATCTAGTTAATAGTGCAGAAGCATCAAAATCAAGATAGCTATACCAAGTAGATTCATCGTCCAAGTCATTGCTCATTCACATGGAGTCAGGAATACAATGTTGCTCATAAATGAGCCCATGCCACGACTTTCTATAATGAAAGGAAACTCCAAAGTCCATTTCAGCTTCAAACACATCAACAATGTGAAGTAAGGGAGCAAAGCTAACCCAGCCTCAATGAAGAAAGAGACCAATTTTAGTTTCTGCTTTATAACCAAGGACAACTTCAAATTGCCAAGCCTGTGCAGCCCCATAAAGTAGCAGCTGTATCATGCTTTTCCATACCAGCACATGCCAAGTCATTTCCCAGTATATTGGCTTAGGACAGATGTGACTGCTGATGAATGTCATTGAGCGATAAACTACACATGTGATCATGCGTACAAGTTAACGCCAACGAAACATTATACTGCTTTTGGAATGCCTTGGGCCTTGCACCTAGGTTACAATACATGTTGGTCCCTTAATGTTCCTCGAGATTTTAACAACTCAACAAATGGCAACCTTTAGAAAAAGAGTTGAAAACTGACCATATCAATAGGATGATATTTAATTGAGTATAAGATAATTTGTCTACATTTAGAGATTAAACCATTTGTGTTGGTTAAGCAAGAGCCAGCCAGTAAGAACTTGAAGTTGTTCCTTCTTCTAACGGGTGTTAATTGTGCTCCTAGTCTAATTACATTTTAACTAATTTAATCAAATAAAACTACATGTATATTAAACCTCCCTAGACCCTGCATTGGCGGAAGCCAACCTAATCTAATCAAAAGAAACTGCAGAGCAAAATGGATGTGTTCTCATATATTTATTGTATCATCTCAAAAAGCTTACATGAATATGAAGTATCTTAAGACAAATAAACAAATAATGGTTGCAGTATGTAGCTTAAACACTATACTACACAATTATCTTATGCGGTCACTAAACTGTAAATGAGAACTCAAGCATACAGACATTCTATGTAACTAAATAAAACAGTGAAAACTTACTAGTTTCATAAGTAGAACCCATCCTGCAATAGTGTCTGCAAAATGCAAACACAAAATCAGTGTAGCCCAAAATAATGACAAACTAAAACAGAAACGAAGAACCAAGGCAACATTAGATATCAGAATCATCCTCCTTGTTCGAAGGATACATTTAACAGTTCAGAGAGTGAACAAGGCATTAATAACCATCATTAGTACATATTTACCACAAGAGACCTCAATCTGAAACTAGAGGTGTTGGGCGAGAATAATACCCACTACTGCAATTATTTTTCTGAATGGTGCTTGGACAGTAGTATCCTGCTGGGCAGAATAGATCACCACTATGATCAACATCAGCCCAAATGTCTGCACCACCACATGTATGGTTTGGTTTCCAAGGGGGTGGCTGGTACTTGTATCTGCACATTTTTAGAAAATAAACAAGGTATGCCACTTTTACCATGAAAATGTAAAGAATACTAGAATAGTGCAAGGAAAAGGGGAAAACATAATCAACTTACGGATCACAAAGACCTGTAGTTCCATTAAGTTTTGCAACTGGGCAATATGCACCCAAGGGACAAGCTTCATTAACAAAAAGACAAATATTAGAAATAACATGGCAACATAGTTCTTTACATTCTCATACCATTAGCTTCAAAGGTACTTGACCTGCTCTAACCAGTCTAATAGAAATTTAATAAAATGAAGTGATGGTCCAATCAAAATGAGGAATATCATCGTGAACAATATATAGATGAACATCTAAGTGTGCTTCCAGCACATAAAGTTGTACATTTTGAGATAAGCTGTTCATGAAAGCCACACTCTTCAGTAGAAAAGACATGCATATGTTGGCTTTCAGCACTAAGGGCGCATATGCATTTTTTTATTTTCTTGATGGATGTCTAACAAGTACTGCATAAACATGAAGGTGATTCAAGTTTAAGTTGAGAATAATGGGAAGTTTGACGGTTTTTATCTGAGAAATCTAATTAGAGATTTGAGTCTAACTACGGTATAACCACAAAGGGGTTTAAGTTCAACATGTACCAAAATTCTCAACTAGCTAACCAAGGTACATTGAAACTGGGAAATTTAGTTATAGAAATCACAACCAAACATGATAATGTTTAAAACTACTCTTGCAAGTTGGAAGAGGTACTTACTCCCTTTAATGCAACAAAATGACTGTATACCTATGATTTAATTGTCCAAATTGACTTCTTAATGCCCTAAGAGAATGAAGAGAGTTTTTCTTTGCAAGTTCAAACAAGATATTTAAGGAAGAAAGATTTTGTAAGCTGGTCTGTTTTATAGACTTCTCAAGTGGAATTGTGTCATTGAGCTATGGAAGCTAAAGCTAACTTTTTCTAGGGAGATGGTGATGGATACATTTCAACGAGAAGGAGGTGCTATGCAGATGATTGATCCTATTCAAAAAGAATCTTCAGGAGCAAATACTTACAGGACAATGAAATAAGAAAAAACTTGATTTCTCCAACTTAGACAGGAATCAACAGTTGTGACTATGATTCAGTCAATATGTTGTGCAATGACAAACTTATTGGATTCTAGGTAGATGTATAGATTGGAGAACTCTTCTGAGAACTATTCTAAGACAAAATCCCTACCCTTGCAAATCTATATTCTCAATTTCTCATATTAATACTTTCTTTAGTAAAAAATTATCATTTTAATCTTGACCTATTACTCCAGATTGTATCAGGCTATCAGTTATCAAGAATGTGAGCAGAACACAAGTTGAGGAAATTTGAGAAAACAATCTCTTGGAGGTTTTTTGAGAGAGTTCATATTGCATCAATTAAAAATTCTAAAGTTGTGGAGAGTCTGGAGACAACTTTCATTCTTAATCACTTTGGAATTGTCCTATCTCTAGAAAGGCCAAATATTTTAACTTGATATTGATATCTGTAGGAAGATGGTGAACCCCTATGCACCTATGGAACATATGCTCTTAAAACTGGCCTTTACTGAGAAAATTGGAAAATGATCTTTTTGCTGTTTGAACATAAAGCAGTTTCCAACAAGACTTCTCTTATTTAAAGCAATTGGACGAAGAGTAGAAAAAGATTGTAAAGATATTGCTATGATAGATTTTTTGTCATCGTTTGTTGGAGCATTCAGAAGGAGAAGAAAAAAGATTTTGATACTTTGAATGTTAAAATGGTTTATCTGTTTAGTTCCTGAGAGTTGAAATATTTCCATTTATTTTTAAAATTTTGCAATCTTTGAACCTATTCTAACAACTTTTGACTATCCTCTCTGATGAAGTGTACCTAGGGCCCTAATTACCCATGCCTTACTTATAACAAAGGTGTTGATACTTGATATTGGTGGATCTAACAGGAAATAGCTCTCATAATATGTAAGAACTTCCAAACACTTTTGGTAGATCTTAATAATTAATTTGATACAACAAATATTGAGAAGCAACAGTTACCATCGTGGAATTGCTTGTTGAAAATCCCTGTTGTAAATCTCGAATATTGTTTTCATTAAAAGCATGGCCATTCCTACATGTATTCTTGAAAACATTTTTGCAAAAATATGTTTATGCTTCCTAGAAAAGGTTAGTGTTGTTGAAACTCTGATGTTCCAAGTAAAACAAAATATAAGTATGACACTTTGTATAAGCATCATACTTTGCAAACCTACATTGGCATGTTACATTCAACTATGATTTATCATTCGTGGATGTTGCTAACATCCTTATATTTAGCAGCACCTTAGGCTAAGATTGACAAACTTTTCTTAAACTGAAGTAACGGTCACATGGAAATACTAAGACTTATTACGTAGAAACACTTCTATGTTGAGCCTCCAGGGACACAGTTTCCGCAAATGGATTATTCCTAATTCTTAGTTACATATTTGTCAAGGAGAAAGATGAAGTCTTGAGGGACACTTTTTTTAGAAAATTAGGTAGGCAAACAACAACCAAGACTCCAGGGATACCTTGCAGGATCAAATACAAACACAAAGCTTGGAAGAGCCAATCACTAATATACAAGTACTAGTTTAGACCCCCAGTGTAAGAATCCCATAAATGACACCCTCTTTAGAGTTGTAATGGAGTTATCCTCCACCTTCATTCTCTCCCAGTTTTGAGCTGACATAACTAGTTGGGGTTGATATGTGGGTGTATAGAGTAGAGCATTGCTCTTAAACATAGCTGAAAACTAATGAATATCCACGGAAAACCAAGGTTTTGGGAAAGAAATGGACCACTCTGGCTCCATTTCAAATACTAAATACCAACCTACTTCGAATAAGAAGAAATTAGAGTATCCAGCACAAATACAATCATCATGTTGATAATATTTTAGTAATGCTTCAAATAAAGTGTACAAACAACGTGAAACAACAAAATGAGAATCTTAACCCGGCTAAAAGCAACAAGAGAGATCAAAGAAGAAATATACTTACGTATCATGCAAGTAATACCATAAGGGCAGAAAAAGCCTGCACAACAAGGTTGACTATCGAGAGTTCTTAGAGGGATATACTCAGATTCTTGAAGGTCGACATTGACATCTGGAGTAACGCTGCTTGCCCATCCTGGCTCACATCCAGAAACCCATGAACTTGAGTTACAGTTTTTATTGGGTTTCAAGTAGCTAGTCTTTCCACCACTTTCAACGAAACTGCTGAAGTAGAACTTGACTTCTGCTACCGTGCATAGACGTGCAGAAAAATCTGCTTGTCCGAGTGAGTCAAAATAAAGCAGTTAGATAGGCCTTCTCATTTTGTCCCGATACGACTAAGATTATGCATACATAAAGCAATATGATGGGCACTAATATTCATCAAAAGATTATGATAGAAACAAAAAAGCTTGAATCCGTCACATCTTGCAGCCATGTTCATGGAGAAAATAACAAAAACTGATTTGCTAAGAAAGCTGCAATATGAAGTTCTTTAAAAGCTTAAGCATCTCTTCTTCCAAAGTCTTGGATCTTACTTTGTGTGAAGTCAATCCCTATAGCAACCGTTCTAGATCAAGACCATCTAAGTAATTTCATCTTAAATCATCGCCATAAAAGACAATGGGTTATCTTTTTGAAAAACAAAAAAAAGAAAAGGTTTGACATCTCAAACCAGAACATCAATCAAGATATAAAGCACAAGTTGGACGAAATTCCAAGACACTCTAATCAATAACATCCTAGGACCTAGATCACAAAATCGTGAATGGCCTTCTAAAGCAACTCGGTAAAGAAGCTAGAACCTACGAACTTTACAGAAGCATACTGGTAGAAAAGCAGGATGAACAACTAACAGGAAACCAAAATATCCATGATCTAATATCAAGGGCTCTAGATGCCAAAAAAAACTAAGCTAAGAACCTCAAGAACTGCGATATATTCATTATTGAAATTATCAAGGTTTTCTAATATTCTAAGCAAGATGATCGAACCAATTAGTCAGAAAGAAACGCAAAAAGGACATCTCATACCGGGTGTTCTGTCGGCGCAGTCCCCCAAGAAATCCAAATCCTTGGTGTAATTGAAGGTATGATCCCAATCATGCTGCCTGAAGCTCACAATCCAACAACATCCCAGCATAAGCCCACGACCACCAAACCCACATCGAGCATCGAGATCGAAAACAATCTAAACAAAAGAAAAGAAAGGAAACGAAAGATCGACGAGGGTTAGACGAGACGCACGGATCGTTGATGCAGGAGCCAAAGTTATCTTTGACTGCCGGAAATATATTTCTGGTGAGCTCATCGACGGTGCTTTGGAGCTGCAACAGCAATGGAGCCGTCGGCGGCGGGTTGACTCGGCCACCGATGCCCTGGCAACGCCCAGCTGGGAGGCGACAGAGGAGCAGGACGGCGATGGCGATGGCGGCGGCGATGGCCCATCGCACGCGCATTTCGAGGTCTCCGATCAGAGGACCTTACCGACTAGGAAGAGAGTAAGGGAGATGAGGAGGAAGAAAAGAGGAGAGACGGCGACAAGATGGGAGGAGGAGATTATAAAAGAGGAGTGCTTCGTGATGGCAGTGGTGGCGATGACTGTTTCCAACGGTAATGGTGGTAGCAATCAGCGGCGTCTAACTTGTCTGCGGGGATGTCCGCGCCGATCCCTGTTTCCGAATCTTCGGACTTCTTTATCCCTTTCCTGATTCTTATTTCCAATGAAAACAGCTCTCATCTGAACAGAAGTGGGACCCACCGAAGGGGCAGAAAAGTACTTTCATTTGTGCCCGCTGATATGGACCCGAGGATGACCGGTGGCTGAACTATTCTTTACTGATGAGCCGTCGACGAAGTCAAATTCACCTCCTAACCCTTATCACAAGTTTCCCACACGCAAGCAGTACATGCGACGATGAACGCAGGGATGGAAAACTGAGGAGCCATCGAGAACGAACGCATGTCTAAGTCAAAATAAATTGTTGACCTTTCTAAACCACTCTATCTATCGTGTCTCAAATTACCAAGTAAACTTGAGGAAAGATTGTTGGTCTTAACTCAACTCAAATAAATTTAAGGTGTAAGAGGATAAATACAGCACGCAACCACTATTTTTCTACATCATATTAGGTATTAATTTATGATTCTATTTTCTACATTCTCCTGCCCGAAGACCGATTCGATGGACTGTTTCTGAAGGAACACTTTCGCGTGCCTCAAATCTCTTTGTCCACTCGACGTGAAGTGGTGTTTTATATTTCGTATAATTTTGAGATGTTCGATTTATAATGAGAGTAAAGTAATCAGATAAATAGCGTCATCATTCGCCACACATTACGTGTTTAGAACGATAGGGAATTAAGATCTTTGTATGCCGTGCCATTGTCTGAGTGTATCTGATTCGATCAGATGAGTAAGACCGAGTCATCGGCTATCTTTCACTATGATGGCAATGGGAAGGAGACGTATGTATACCCGCTCGGGAAGGAGTCTATCACATATGGATGTGATAGACTATATATACAAACATTTACATGCTTAACAACTAAGCCGTGGCCTCGGGACCGACGCGATTTGATTCGAGTCCGGATGATGGGAGATCTTTCGGGGACGTGTTCCGAGACTACTGAGGCGATCGCTTGTGGGGGTCCAATTGGGATGAGGTCGCTATTCTCTCCAGGCAGGAACTCCTCGCTTGCGCGTCCTCTGGGGATCGTCGGTTTTACACCTGCATAAAGGTCGGGTCGGGGTGCTCGACCCGACCCCTCCGACGATCAAGTCAGTGTAAGGTGAAGGGGGTTTTCTTTTTTCTCCTCCTCTCTTCCCCTCAAAGCGTAAGGGTTTTTATAGTAAGAATGACCTTTGCATGACGTGCCTACCCGAAGGGAGTAGGATCATACTTCTAATAGTGTCTGACATTGCCGTTGGCGTGGCGTGAGGGATCGAGCATGAGCAGGGTATTAATGTGTCTCGACAGACGTTCCGATCCGCGTTGATCGGATGGCTCATCAAGTTGACAGAGGCGAGATGCGTCACATGATGCAGCTGATGTCACGTGAGTTTTATCGTAATTATTATCCTCATCAATGAAATAATTTTATTATTATTATAACAATAAATTTATTATTATATAAATCTTTTATGATCGTGGACGATTGAGATTAAAAGAGAAAATTAACATATGAATCAATCAATCAATCAATCATCTGTGGACTTATTAATTTCATTTAATTACGTGGACGATTGAGATTAAAAGAGAAAATTAACATGTATGAATCTTTCCATAACATTTCCATTCACAATCACATCACATGATTGAGATTAGAAATTGGCTCCACAACTGTCATCAATTGCGACGTGGTAGAACTGGATTGCTACCGACGAGTCCACGCTGCGTTCGGCTGCGAGGCAGAAAGAATAGGCACTTCTTCTTGGAAACAGCCAACACTAAGGAATGATTTTGCTTCATGGAAACTCCATTTCATTTAATTTGACCGAAAAATTTAAATCTTTTTTTTCTTAATTTTATTATACCTAAATATCATGGTAAAATTGAGATATTTTGATTATTCAATTGTATATTATGTATCAATCATCGCATTATTCATCTCTTGAATGACATTAAATATGAAAAATATTTTTAGATTAAGTTGGTATTCTAGCAACGCCAATTATAGATTATTGGAATGTCTTAAAAAAAGTGTATCATAAAAGAATATTATTATATCACTACATTTGATAATATTATTTTTCTTAAAACCATGACTAAGATTTCCAAGACTTCGAATAATATACCTTCCAACCACTGTGAAGGTCGTTCAACGTGATAATAATAGATATGCGGAGTATAAGTCGTACCAATCCCTATGCTAATTAGTAATTCTGTGTAGAGGTGTAAGAAAAATATTATTTCAAAAAACATTATAATAATATTTTTTAACATGGGATTTTATATAGAGATATGACTCTATACGTATCATTCATATATCAAGTTAACATTAAAAAATAATAATAAACAATTTATTTGTTCACTACTGTACAAGGTAATAAAATATTTTATATATTATTACGAAGACAAATCAACCGGATGTAGTCTGGACCCGTGTGCAGAGTTATCTGGAATACCTTCTAGATGAAAACGTCGAGCAATCGAGGTATCGCTTGTACAAAGATCGAGATAGAAAATGTTGGAAGAGGTTTCTCGATCCAATCCTTTTGACAACCAAGTTAGTAACATGAAAAAAAGATATGAGTATGAATATGAATAGTCAGAATATAATCCGCTTTTACATTGTGTTAAAAATATTAGAGAAGAAATTATTAACATCCTAGTCAACTTGATATGATCCGGACCAGTGTACGTAGGATTGTTCAAAATGCCTTCAAATTAGAAACGCCAAACTCCGAAAGTAGCAATTGATCGTAAAAGAAGAATATTTCATAAAATTTTATACGGGAAGATAATCTCTAATCTTCTCTTATCTACGTAAGCAACAAGAGGGGATGGTTTATAACTCTGTTATCTATATGGATACATAAACAGAGAATGATCTTTATCTTCTGTTTATAAGTCGAGTGATGCTCTTCCCTATCATATATCATATAATAATAAAATATGATTCCTTCGTACAAACATTATCCAAATTAAATAGGATTTAAGCCTTGTAAATGACATCTTACTGATTGAGTAGTATAAGTATCAAACAGTATTTATTATTTATCCATATTTATGTGTTATTTAAATCATACTTAAAATTTCAAAATTTGCAAGGAAAAATAAAAAGTTCCATTACAATTTCCATTTTTTCGTTTTCCTTCCGTTTCCTTAATTTTTTTTATTTTTTCCTTTTTATATATACTGTTTTGAAATTTTCAACCTTATGGATTATTATTAATTATTCAACTATTTGGGTCCTTGAGGACTTAAAAACATTTCCTTACCTATATCTTTTTGTACGAGAATAAAATCATCCAAAACATTTCTCATCAGACACTTTCTTCCCCCCATTAATATCTTCATTTGCTACTCCGGTTGAAAGATAACCCCATCACCCCCCCCCTTCAAGCTTGTGCATTCAACACATTGTCCCAACGTCCAAGACGATTCCAGGTTTCATTTCTCTAACTTTTCTATATAATTTTATTAATATTACTTTGTATTGGACTCATTCGAATTCCAATCTCTTATATTAAACAAAGATCAATCATGAAAAAAACAAAAAAATCATATATCCCAATCCTATTTTATTTTTCAATATTCATTAAGACTATGCCAAATCTATGTACATAATACTTTGCAGAAATGGTCAAACAATGTTTGTTCATCATGAGAAAAATAAGATTTTTCCTATTCTTCTTTTTTTTTTTCCCGTTATAAGAGTTATAGTTGTTTGATATTTTATCATCGATTCATTTCAAAAACTTAATTCGTTTCAAAAACTGAATCCATCCATTTTCATTTCTTGTTTTTACGCTTCATATCTAGTTTTACATTGATTGATCATCAACAGCCATATCACGAATCTCAAAGTGTAGAGTCAACAGGAAGGGGTCTCTCCCTCTCCTTTGACGGCGGTATTCGGTAACCATATTTTAATTCAATTTGTTGACGTTATCATCATGCATAACTCGTGCGTCGATTTAAAATACTCGATCTAATGTCGCACTACGCGGACCGATTCCCGAGCGAGTTGTCCAACGGGGGACATCGGACGCGGTCCATAAAGCGAAGACCGTCACGTGCGTCACGTGTCACGGTAGCAGAAGTCGCGTGACTTCGATTCACACCAAGCGAAAGAAGCCGAAACCATCCGTTCGTTTGTCGTCGTTTCGGTTCCAGTTCTCTTCTATCTTCCCTCCACATGCGGGTTTGTGGCGTCGCGTAGTCGAACCCTCTTCCCCGTAACCATCCGTCGGATTGATCGCTTTGCTTCGATAACAAGTATGCCCTTTCTCTCTCTCTCTCCCCCCTTCCCTTCGCTCGACTTGTTCTGAGGTATATAATATCACGGTCCTCTCGGTGACATAATAGGGTTTCTAGGTTCGAGAAACCCTTTCCTTGCTGAGACGGTGAGGACAGGTATTATTGATTTACCTTTTCGCTAGACGCTCCCTTTCTTATTGGAGTTCTTCCTCTCTTTGAATCTTCTGTGGTTTAGTATGTCGCATGTAATAGAGTTCGTAGATTGGATCGGTTGTGTTCCGCGATGCCTGTCTGTCTTGTTCGATTTAATTTGTTTATCTCGGATGCCGCACCGCACCGGCTGATTGTTTTCGTAGCTTCGGTCATTCAGGTGGAAGTCTGAACACTTTTCTTTTGGTACGGGAAATAATTCAGTTTGGACTGAAGCTTCTGAGTTTTAATATGTTTAATCTAGTAGTAAAAGCTATTGTGGGAGACGGGACTCTTCAATTGTCTTGTAAATTGGGAGTCTTTGTTCCTGGTGGATGTTTGAGTTTGAAGTCTCCGAATCGCTTAAAAGATTGCTTGGAAATTGCAATTCTTTTTTGGTTTGTTGATGGGCACAGCTAATCCAGATGATATTTGGAGATAGTGATTAAATTTTTGAGTTTGTTGATTCCTGTGGCATTTCATTCATAATTTTGATAGTGCAAAAAAGTTGTTGAGTTTTGAGAAATGTCTTTGTTGGAAGCATTTGTGGGGAAATAGATGCAAACTTTTATCTACTATGAAACTGTCACTCTTATAATGGATTAAGATTTTCCTAAAGGTTTTAAAAAAAAGATGGAAAAAGGAAACATAGATTTAGTATAGTGGATTTATATCATTTTATCCAAGATTGTGGATCATTTTTATTCGGTTATATGCTGTGAACATGCTACATGGTTGGAGGACTAACTGCAACTGCTTGTTGTGTATTTTGCGAGTCACCAACTTAATAGATTGTTTTACACTAAGTAAAGTTGGTCCAGAATATATGCCTAAACCTAAAAGAAGTTACACAAGCCATTACATATGATCACTTTCAAGCAAACTATTTATATTTCTCCATGCATCTGATTGCTTTTATGATGTTGTTACGTGCCTCCATGAAAATTTGCACAGGTTTCTGATAATTTAATATTAATTAAAGTTGATGATTATGTATGAACAAGATCCCAATCTTGTTCGGTGGGGCCTTCATCTCCTTCTTGAGCCACCTTTGAACTCCGCCTATTGTGCAACCTCCAGTCACGACAGCACGAATGATAGCGGTTTGCATTGTGCCGATGAAAGTGAGTCATGGGAAGCTCGTGATTCTGTAGAAAATGATGAAGTTATTGCTCGTGCTCTTCAGGAAGAACTTTCACAAATTGCTATGACAGAAGCATCTGGACCTTCACTAGTAACTGAAGAGCAGTTGCAGGAATCTGTTCTTACTCAAAATTGGTTGTCTTCTTCTACCACAGGTAAAAATATTTCAGGTATACAATCATAAAAATTTCCTATCCTGGTACCCAGTTTTTTTTTCTTTGTTCTCTGACTACTTCTCTATTTAAGGTTTCGGTCAACTTGTTCTTTGTTTCTTTTCCCTTCTTCAATTTAGTGGTATATGTTATGTTGTATGCAGGAACTCTTATTGAAGATTTAGAAAATATGGGAGCCTCTATTTCATGCTCAACCTCCGATGAAAAGTTAAATTGTGGTGAAAATTGCTTATTAGAGCTTGCAGATGACTCCTATACTCTAGATGGTGAAGTATGCAAGAGACTGAATCATATGACTTCTATTCCTGTAAGTTCTGCTGTAGCCTGTGGGGTTTAATAATTTCTTGGATGATTATTTGGAGAATCTTGTGTGACTGATCTTGATTTTAAAAGTTCGGCAATTCTTGTGATATGTGATCATAACATACTTGGATTATTTGGAAAAAGATGGTGATAGATCATGGAGAAATAGCATGTGAATAGGCTCCGCTAGGCAAGCTGGAGATATGCCCTAGTTCCTGAAATTCATTGAGAAATTTTATTTTTTTATTAAGTTCATTATATTTAAGTTGATAGGACGAAAGATTAATGGAAAGCATGTATCTTGTGTTGGTCCTGGATCATCATATCTTCTCATTGATAAAGCCATCTTGTGGCAGCGAGCAAATGCCCTTATTTTAGCTTGATGCAAGATAAACAATCACTTATATATTCAAGATATACTTAGGTCTCAGTATTTTTTTTATCTGGCGTAATTTCTGGGTTAGTCATCTACGTAGATGCCTTTGATAATTAATTCTCTGGGATCATTTTGTGGTGAATATTTAGACTGAATTTATAGTTGTTCAGAAAGCTCAATGCTGCATAGGGCATCCTCACACTCTGTGCATCTAGATTTTAATCTTGTGGGGTCTTTTTATCTATTAAGTCTGTGTTTAATTTTCAATGCATAAAAGTTCTACGGTAATAATGAAGAAACAATTTTGGTGTTTTAGTGGGATGATATATGATTCTTTACTTTTGGCTGTTTACCTGTGAAAGCTGAGCATGTCATTTTTTGGTGTGTTTTTTACTTTTTAGACTATTCATCACTTTGAAGTTTGATATGAAGATGCATATTCTGATCACTCTTTTTATCTTTCATGTAGCATGTTCCAAGGATTAATAAGGGGCTTCCTACAGTCGATGAAGAAATTTCAGATCACCAAAGACTTACTGAGCGGTATAGCCTTAAATGATAGCCCTTTATCCTTTACGTGAATCTTCTTGCCTTGTTTTTTCAGCTTTTATTTTCATGGAATCTTTTTTAGGTGTCAAGAAGAGTGGCCCTTCATTTCAAAAAATTTGACTATGACTTCAACAAAAAAAAACCCCTTAGTGTCAATATTTTGTTGCAGTTCTTTGGCTTCTTTTGGCTCTTAAATGGACATATGTGTAATGAAAAGATATTTGCTAGAAATTTTCTCAAGATAACTTGCATGTGTATGGCTTTGTGAATAGGACTTCTGCATGGTTTTTAAAAACATAAATCTGAAGTTGGTTGTTTGTTTTTTCCTAAGGAAAAACTGTCAAAAGCTGAGCAACCAAGTGCTTAAGCATCCACCACCTGACATATGTTATTGCCAAAGTTAAATGACCAGGAGAAAATTTTTATGCTTATGCCTTCTCAGGAAACAGGATGACAGATGATTTTTACTGCCTATCGTTAGGTCAATAATTTAGCTCATTGGAATAGTGTTTATTGCACATAGCTGTCGATCGGATGATTCTCATTTATGTTATTTATTTTGTTGACCCCCTGTGACTCCACTGCTGCACTGCAGGCTAATGTTGTATGATTTGGTTGATCTAAAGGTTCAAGGGGATGGTAACTGTCAGGTTAGTTTTTTTGACAGGTACATCTTTCTGTTTATGTGATCATGTCCTATATTGTGTATCAATTCTAGGTTTTAACTATCTATGTTTGCATATGTTTCCTTGGAAGAAATCCCATTTCAGTAGCATTTATTAACAGTTATGTAGAGTCAATAGGTTTCCTGGGTTCCATATTTTGTGTTCTTGTCAATGACACTAAAAAATGGTTACTAAAAGTGATGTACAGCTGCTACATATTTGCGAGCATCTACTGCTATTGTTCTTACTATTAGAACTTCTATGGTTTCAATCTCAATTCTTTTGGCTCTAAAAGCATCTTTTGCATGAGTTTTTGTAATGAAATAATTGCCATTTTATGAATGCATTTATAAGTGTTAAAATTGAGGCTGGCTGGCACCTGTTAAGTGATCAAACATCTTTTGAGACAAAAAAGCTGAAAAGAAACCACAGCCTGCCTTGGCCACTGATTGCTGCAATGCTTATTGCTGCCTATCTAAAGTTACTTCATTATCTTTACTTAACCTTGACTTGCTGTTTTTTATGTGGGCATCAGAACTGCCTTACCACTTCTTGTGCCTCCCCTTGGAGTAATCCACTTCTGTTACCAAGCCTATGGACGTTAATATTGGCTTCCAGCTGGTTTCTCATTTAAAATTGAACTATGATGATCAATCTTCTCTGTTGTAATAACCTCAAAATCTTTGGTGAAAATTAGGTGTTGGAGTGTTACCATAAATTTTTTCATGATTATACTGCTGTAAATGTTATAAATTACAGATCTTGAATTTTTGCTAACATCTCATTGTACTAATTTTTTTTTCTGACTTCTAAGATTCTGCCATGAAGTTTTATATTTTCTGCTGATATGTAGATGTAGTTTAGTTTGCATGACAAACCAGTTGTAGTTATAGTGCTTTTCATGGGCATGAAACTTATGGAATGCATGCATGCATTGGCTCTTGCTACGGTCTCTATCTAGCATGTCTCTGTTATGAGTAACAGATGAAATTTCATGGTCCATTTTGATACTTTGCTGATCCCATGTAATAAGTGTCTTTGCTGTGAACTTTTAGCTCTGAAATTGGAGTTACTATATTAATAAGACTACTGATATTTCTTGAACCTAATATCTTTCCAGTTCCGAGCACTCTCTGATCAATTGTATCGTAGTCCTGAACACCACAAGTTTGTGAGACAACAAGTTGTTGATCAGGTTGGCACATGCATCTTTTCTATATCATCCTTTGATTGTTTTTCTTCTCCTTTTAAATGTTTCGTTGGTTCATATTTATCTTGGTTCTTTTCCTTCCTTTCTTTTTCTGAATTAGTTGTTCTGATAGACTTCTTTTAATGGACCTCAGCTTAGATCTCATCCTGAGATCTACGATGGATATGTACCTATGTCATATGATGATTATCTCAAGAAGATGTCCAAGTATGTTGCTTTCTTTATCTCGCATTTTGTTTAAATATGGAGATACATTATTCAGTAGCTATTAACAATCCTGTTTTTCCTGGACCTGATGGAGAACAGGAATGGGGAATGGGGAGATCATGTCACATTGCAGGCTGCTGCTGATTCAGTATGTGTGATTAAGTTCCTTTAAAGCGTATTATCTTCCCTCATGCTATTTTCACACTATTTAAACTTTTGATTACTTCAATTGGACATGAATTTCCTGAAACTACTTTAGTAGCAAAGTGTTAGGCAGGAAGCTGTGATTGTAGAATTACCGGGAATTTAACAACATTCATGCAATATGTTGTGATGATTATCTAATAAAGCACAACTATTATAACCTAAATCTATACTAAGGGCATCCTATTGGCATAGGCTTTTGCTTGCTTATGAAATAAGTTTGCCATTTCACTGGATATTCTGAATAATGGTTTTTTATTGTTTGATACATCTCATGTTTTGTTTTTTTTTTAATATTCCATGCATAATATTCCTCATTTCCTGTTTGTGTTATCTAATGCTCACAGAATTCCATTATCTTTTGCAGTATGGTGTTAAAATATTTATTCTAACATCCTTCAAGGATACCTGCTACATTGAGATTCTTCCTAGTGTTGAGAAGTCTCAACGAGGTACAGTCTGCTTCATCGGATCTATCATTCAAGAGTAGTTTAAGCTACATTGAGATTCTTCCTAGTGTTGAGATTGTTCTGTCTGCTGGTGGAACTTCTTAGGCCCACTTGTTGACTGTTGACCAAGAGATGGGATCCACATATTTGATTGGAAGAGGTCTTATGACTCTGTTCTAGCAATGTTAATCTCAACTTATTATTATTATTTTGTGCAGTCGTATGTTTAAGCTTTTGGGCTGAGGTGCACTACAACTCGATCTATCCTGAAGGAGGTTAGTCATCTCTTCATATGTTGTTCCGCTGTAACTCTGTTTGCTCAGAGTAATGTATTCGTTTCTTGTGGCTCTCTACATGTAAAGACTGTCGGGGAACTATTTCAGTTGCCTACATAATTTCCTTTATGACATCAATTTTATACCGTATTTAAACGTTGACACCAAACCCAGTGTCAAAAAGTGACCTTTGGGTGATCCATGCATCGTCCGAGATATGTGGTGTTTGTCATATACTAATGTTAAACTGCTGCTAATTGAGTAATTCTTTTCTTATTTATATTTGCTTGATGTGCAGAGTTACCAGTTTTGGAGGGTAAGAATAAGAAAAGGTGGTGGCACTTCAGGTTCTGATACGCATGATGTTGCTCCGTGGTGGGAAGGTGAGAAGCTGATTTAAGGAAGAGAATTGCATGAGCAATCCCAAACTTGTTCTTTGTCCTCCTACACATCCCTGTACAGACTAACACATTCTTTATGAACGTCAGTCATATGTTAACATCGATACGGTTGATATTTAAAGGAGTCATTGATCATGACTGTGTTCTTTCTTCGTCCTGTATTGGTTTGGGTACAATTCATCTTTTCTGTTTTCCCAATACTGAGTAGTCGTTCATCTTTTATATTAGATCGAATGATGTAAATCAAAACAGTTGTTTCTGTTCGGACAGTATATTTTCTTGGTTGGAATCTTCTGGAAACCCCGCCCCTCCCTCTCTTCCTCCCAAACCCTTATTGCGCACTCTCGCTCGCCCCTTCCGCCTAAGCCTCCCGATTTCCGCCGAGAAATGGCCGCCTCCATTCTTCTCTACCCCTTGTCGTGGGACGCGTTTGTAGCTACTTGCCTGCTTCTGCTCCGGTGTTTACTTCAGAAGAGAATTCTGTTTTTTTTTTTTTTTTTTTTCTGAGATCTCATGTTGCTTCTTGGTGAAACGGGAGAGTCCGCGGAGGGCGTCTCGCATTGACAGCCAGGGTTGAAGATTTCGCCATTGATCGGAGAGCTTGGCAATGCAGACGGTGTTACCCTCGGCTCTAGAGGTGCTCGATGAACCTACATTCCCTTTCTTTCTATTTGCGGCTTCGTAGTTATCATCCATCATGAATTTAGTGTCTGAAGTCCGGAGTGCTATCGCTTTCTTGACGTAATTTTTTCTGTACGTAAATATTGGTCCCTCAATGAGAAAAAGATTTTAAATCTTCACTGAGCATGAATCTTATCGAATGTTTTGACCTCAAATCGTGTCTGATTCGTAGTTCACCAATTCTCATGTTGCATCGGCTAGTGGAATTTATAATGCATAAACCTATTAATTTGAGGTATTGCTTGTTGATCGTATGAATTCCTGGCTACCATCATGGTTCGAACTTTTCACGCGGCAGCTTAGGTTCATATCCTGTCGTCCTATGAATCACAAGGAGGAACGTTGTGTTGGATGTGGGTGGGGCTCCAAAAGTGGTTAATGATGGGGTCATTGTTCCTCTCGCAGATCCAATTGGGAATGCTGGTGCTGCTTTTGATTCACCAAGTGTGCCAATTGTTCTGCAAAATTAGATCTCTGCACCTAAACTAGCTAATTTGTTATTTGAGGACTTGTGTAAAACCTGGGTATGAGGCACACACTTTTCTTTAAAATGAAGGTTGATAGCAAGACAAAATACTCTGCTGGAGATGGCAACACAATTGCATCAGTTCTGCATGTGAAATCATCAAGTAGGGTTTGTTGAATGTTACTTTTGGTACATATGTCCATCAGAATTGACAGAGCTGTTAGTGTTATAAATTGTTCAAATTAAAAAGAAATTTTTTTTTTCAAAAGATTTATTTGAAAAAGGTGATTTTTTTTTTTTAAGTTATTTTGATAGTTATTTTTGAAAGGTTGTGTCTTTTGAGAAAATATCTATAAATAGATATTTGAGGGTAAATTATGCATACATCTCTTTCGTATTCTTCTTTTTTGCTTGATTGAATTAGACATTCTCTAATTCCTCATTAAGATTCTTTATTGTTTGCTTAATACAGATCTTATAAAGGCTTGTCATTATCCATAAAACTATTTACATCAAACCCATAGCAATATTATTGAGAAGTTGATGCAAATATCATTTTTAGGAAAATGTTTATACACGTTTCAAGCCTAAATATATTTCCTATAGTGTTCTTGATCTTGTGTTTGTTATTTGTTTCCATAGTGTTTTCATCATCTTCTTTGTCGTATTTTTTCAATGATCTAAAAATAATATTTTGTGAGTTTATACAAATTTACCATGGAGGCCACAAATACCATCAAATTATTGAATCAAGATTTTGTTCGTTTGGATCGTTTTGATAGAACAAATTTTACTCGTTGGCAAGACAAGATGAAGTTCATGTTGACTGCTTTGAAGATCTTCTATGTGCTTGATCCAAATCATCAATTAATTCTCGATCTAACCGACAATGACACCGATGAAGTCAAGACTGAACAAAAAAAGAGAAATGAAGATGAAGTCATGTGTAGAGGACATATTCTTAATCTTAATGCTCAATGTGTAGAGGACACATTCACAAAGCAATTTGGAATGCTTTGGAATTCAAGTATCATGCCGAGGAAGAAGGTACAAAGAAATTTTTAATTTCTAAATATTTTGAGTACAAGTTTGTGGATGACAAGTCAATCTTGGCACAAGTGCATAAGTTGCAGGTCATTGTTAATCAATTGAAGGCTAAAAAAATCGAACTTCCTGAACCTTTTCAAGTAGGGGCTATAATAGCCAAGTTGCCTTCATCTTAGAAAGGGTATAGGAAGAAGATTTTGCACGACTCCAAGGATATCACTTTTGAGTAAATTCAAAAATATCTTCGAATCGAGGAGGAATCGAGAATGAGAGACAAGAGTAAGAACTCTTTTGGCAATATAAACACAAATGTTGTGAATCAACCTAAGAATTCCAACAAAGGCAAGCAAAACAAGGAGAATCATTTTTGCCCTAAAAGGGATCAAAGAAAATTTAAGAAGCCAAAGAGTGGAGGCTGTTTTGTTTGTGAAAAAACCTGATCATTTTGTTAGGGATTGTAGATTTAAAAAAGGCCAAAAATCGAAAGTCAACTTCGTTGAGGGAGATGATAATATAATCGCTACGGTGAGCGAAGTGAATGTCATATTTGGCAAGGTTTCTAGTTGGTGGTATGACACTTATGCTACCGTCCATGTTTATTATGATAAGGCACTCTTCAAGACTTACAAAGAAGTCACAGAAGGGCAAGAGATTCAAATGGGAAATGAAGTTCGTTCTAAGATGATTGGTAAGGGAAATGTGGAACTCACTTTTCACTTCGGGAAAGAAAGTCACTCTTACTAATGTTCTTCATGTACCAAATATGAGTAGAAATTTAGTAAGTGAGAATCTCCTTAATAAACATGGAATTAAATCTGTATTTGAATTCGGGAAGTTAATTCTATCCCGTAATGGAACTTTTGTTGGAAAAGGCTATTCCGCTAAGGGAATGGTCAAATTATCTATTGTTGATAATGATTCTAAATTTAATAAAGATGTTATTTTTATTTATATTGTTGATTCTTATTTATTATGGCATGATAGATTAGCACATATTATAACTAGTACCATTAGAAGAATGGTTAAGTGTGGCTTAATAAATTATCATTTTGATGATCTTAATAAATGTAAAATTTATGTTAAATCAAATATGATGAAGAAACCCTTCAAAAGTATTGAAAGATATACTAATTTGTTAGACTTAATACATTCTAATATATGTGAATTAAATGACATTAACAAGAGGAGGTAATAGATATTTCATTACTTTTATAGATGATATGTCTAGATTTATATATGTGTACTTATTGAAACATAAAAATGATACTTTTAATGTTTTTAAGGTATATAAAGGAGAAGTTGAAAATCAATTAGGGAAGAAAATTAAAGTTTTAAGAAGTGATAGAGGAGGAGAATACTTTCCTAATGAATTTAACTTGTTTTGTGACTAACATGACATAATTCATGAATGTTCAGCACCTAGAACACCTGAGCAAAATAGATTAGCAGAAAGAAAGAATAGAACTTATCTAGAGATGATTAATGCTATGTTGTTGCATGCTGAATTATCTTATAATTTATGGAGAGAAGCTTTATTAGCTATATATCATATTTTAAATAGAATTCCCTTTCAAAAGAATAAGATCTCTCCATATGAGTTATGGAAATGAAGACAACCTAACATTGGTTATTTGAAAGTGTGGGGGTCTCTTGCATATTATAAGAATAATGATCCTCAAAGGACAAAGTTGGGACCTAGAGGAATCAAATGTACATTTATAAGCTATACCTCAAATAGCAAAGCATATATACTTCTTAATTTGAAATCTAATATCATAATAGAATCTTGAGATGTGAAATTCTTTGAACATTTAATGACTTCAAGTAACAATGTTCGTCCTCCAACTAGTGAAGAGTCACCGGTGGAGACATCTCAAAGGGTTGGTAAGCAACCTAATATTCCTTTGATTGGACATCAATCAAGTTCACAAGAGGTTGGAGAGCAATCTCATGAATTAAAGAGAAGCACTCGTGTACGAAAAGCAAAAAACATTAAGATTGGATGAGATTGATTCTTAAAGTATTTCTTTTTACCTTGTAGAAGGAACTAATGAGAGAGTCTTAAAAACAATTCCTCTTGTTTTACAAGTGGAAGATGATCCTAAAATGTTTAAAGAAGCTATAGCCTCTTATGATGCTGCTTTTTGGAAATATATTATTAATGATGAGATGGATTCTATTATGTCAAACCACACTTGGAACTTATTGATTTACCTTTTATCTCTAAACTTATTAGTTGTAGATGGGTATTTTGTAGGAAGTATCATACAAATGGTACTCTCCAAACGTTCAAAACAAGGTTAGTTGCTAAAGGATTTCGACAAAAGGAATGAATAGATTATTTTGACACATATGCTCTTGTGGCTAGGATCACATCTATTAGAATTGTTTTTTGCTTTAGCATCAATTTTTGATCTTTATGTTCATCAAATGGATGTCAAAACGGTATTTCTAAATGGAGACCTCGATGGGAAGGTATATATGGAACAACCCAAAGGTTTTATTCTACCGGAAAATAAACATAAAGTGTATAAAATTATTAAGTCATTATATGGTTTAAAGCATGCTCCAAAACAATAGTATGAGAAATTTGATGCAATAATTCTTTCTAATAGATTTATTCATAATATTACAGATAAATATGTTTATCTCAAAACTTATTATGACTATATGGTGATAGTTTATTTTTATGTTGATGATATGCTAATAGTGAGCAACGACATGAAAAGTATTGTAGAAACAAAGAGGTTTCTATCTTCAACATTTAAGATGAAAGATCTTGAGCAAGTTGATACTATACTAGGTATCAAGATAAAAAGAAATAGTGGGGGATATGTTTTGAGTCAAACTCATTACATAGAGAAAGTACCGGAGAAATTCAGTCACTTAAAAATCAAAGAAACAAATATCCTGTTTGACCCAAGTATCAAATTAGTCAAGAATGTTGGAAGAACAGTTGCTAAATTAGAATATTCAAGTGCTATAGGAAGTCTTATGCATGATATGCAATTTCAAATGGTACCGCCCGGTATGGGCGGTACGTACCGGTCCGATGACATATTGGTACGCGGACCGCCCACTACCGGACGGACTGTGCTACAGTGCTACAGTAATACACCGTAGCAGTGTCACAGTGCCACAGTAAGAGGAAATCGCTCGGTAAGCCCTGGTGTACCGTTCGGTGGCGCCGTTTCTTGGAAGAGCAAGAAACAAACGTGTATAACTAACTCAACTATGGAATCAGAATTTGTTGCTTTAGCAGATGCAGGAAAGGAGGCTGAATTGTTGAGGGACTTTCTATTAGAAATTTCATTGACTTCTAAGAGTGTGAATTCAATTTTTACACTTTGTGATAGTCAAGCCACTTTAGCTTGTGCGTATAGTAAAATATATAATGGAAAGTCACGACATATAAGTCTTAGACATGATTATGTGAGGAGATTAATCAAGAGTGAGATTATTTTACTCACATTTGTGAAAATAAGTGAGATTTTGGTTGATCCATTCACCAAACCTCTTACAAGAGAAGTTGTAAGATCAACATCAAAATGGATGGAGCTAAAACTCCTTGAATAAAAGATCCACCAATGATAGCAACCCTACTCAACATTATGAAATGAGTAATGAAGAGTTCAAAAGGTAAGAACAAGTCATTGACATGTGGAATGATGCAGCACTTTGAAATATTTTACGAGTCTCATCTAAAGATGTTAAAGAGCTGGTTGTCCCCGAACGAGGGTTGAGTTAATTATACTCTTAATAAAGTTCAATCAAGTTAGAACAATTATCTCAAAGAGTGACAAAGATACTATAAGAACTTTACCTATATGAACTTAGAAGTGGTGCCACTTCGATTGAGAGTTGGAGTTTTCTCTCATAAAAGTTCATGAACTTGGATGAGTCCAAGGCCATATTAGGGTTGAGCGAGATTTTATGAGGAATACAAGGATGTTGTATTTATGTGTGTGGTATCACTGGTGTTGTCATTAGGAATAACAAATTCAAAGCTTTTATGCTATTTGGGATTTCGACTTCACTTTGTGATGCTTACACTAAGGTAATATTCAAATCGAAAGATATATTACTTTATTCATAAATACTATTTAATCACTTGAAGAAAATTTTAAATTTGAACAAGTAGGGGATTGTTATAAATTGTTCAAATTAAAAAGAAAAAAGAATTTCTTTTCAAAAGATTTATTTGAAAAGGTGGTTTCTTTCGTAGTTATTTTGGTAGTTATTTTTCAAAGATAGTGTCTTTTAATAAAATATCTATAAATAGGTATTTTAGAGTAAATTATGGATATATCTCTTTCATACTCTTCTTCTTTACTCTCCAAGTGATTGAATTAGACATTCTCTAATTCCTCTTTGAAGATTCTTTATTGTTTGCTCAATACATATATTCTAAAGGCTTGTCGTATCCACTAAAACTATTTGCATCAAACCCATAACAATCTTATTGAGAAGAGAGTACAAATATCGTTTTTAGAAAAATATTTATACGTGTTTCAAGCCTAAATATATTTCTTATAGTATTCTTAATCTTGTATTTGTTATTTGTTTCCATAGTGTTTTCATCATTTCTTTATCGTATTTTTCCAACAATTAGTGGTAGTGGAAGAGCTTAGATGAAAGTGCAGCTTGTCAGGGGATTTGCTGTTATCAGAAGTAACAAATGTCCGTCTGGGATTTGCTGATATCAGAGTTAACAAAGTGTGGCCAATTGACCATTTTTCTAGGTTTATATCTGTGACAACTTTTCAAAGCTATCATTTGTGTGACTTATAAAGCATTAAACGCTCATAATTTTCATAGATATGTGTTTATAGGTAAATATTATTATATGCTGTTGCAGATGTCGTATCCATTTCAGCTGGTACAAATGAGTTCAAAGGAACCACGATTGCTGTAATATTGAAAAAGTTGGTTCTGATTGTGTTTCTTCTATTGAATCCTCATCGTCCTTTTAAGACTACTGTTGATGTCAAAGGATGGAGGTTAAGACTTATCGGAAGCTGCATTTCTTCTTTCTTTAGTGTCTGCTTTTGATACGAGGAGATTGACAAATTACATCCTCTTACAGTTTTCACAACTCCTGAGGCATTAGTTGTTAAATTTGACACGGCAAGGAAATCGTACCTTTGTTGGAGAAAGCCACCCCACTGACTGCCCTTTTGTTCCTCAAATCAATGAGAGTATTGATGAAGGTGAACAATAAAATAACATTCAAGAACTCTCAGATGATATTGATGTTGCCGTTGATGATCTTGTAGAATAATCACAATTGATAGATTTGAGAAGATCTCAAAGGAAAAAGAAACATGTCATTTCTGATTATTATGTTGTATATCTACAAAAATCAGATTATGATATAGGAATAAAAGAAGACCCCTTATCGTTTTCACAAGTCATAGAAAGTAAAGATTCTGAAAAATAGTATGATGCAATGAAAGAAGAGTTAAAATCGATGGTACAAAATGATGTCTGAGATCTCGTTGAATTGCCCAATGATTGTAAAAGAGTCGGTTGTAAATGGGTCTTTAAGACAAAACGCGACTCAAAGGGTAATATCGAACGATATAAAGCCAGACTTGTGGCCAAAGGTTTTTCTCAGAAGGAAGACATCGACTATAATGAGACTTTTTCTCCAGTTTCTAAAAAGGACTCATTGAGAATTGTTATGGCATTAGTAGCTCATTATGATCTTGAGTTGCATCATATGGATGTGAAAACAGCATTTCTGAATGGGGATCTGGATGAGGAAATCTATATGGAACAACCTGAAGGATTCATAGAAAAGGGAAAAGAAAGTTGGGCTTGTAAACTTAAGAAATCTATTTATGGCCTTAAACAAGTTTCCAGACAATGGTATATAAAGTTTCATAATACCATTACTTCCTTCGGATTTAAGGAAAATACTGTTGATCAGTGTATATACCTGAAGGTAAGTGAGAGCAAGTTTATTATATTTCTTATATGTGGATGATATTTTACTTGCCAGTAGTAATCTTGGTTTATTGCACAAAACAAAGATATTTCTCAACAAGAACTTTAAGATGGTTGATATGAATGAGGCATCCTATGTTATTGGCATTGAGATATTCATAGATAGTTCTCAAGGATTATTAGGATTGTCTCAGAAAGGATATATTGATCGTATCTTGGAGAGATTTAATATGCAGCTTTGCTCAACCAATGATATACATGTTACTAAAGGTGAAAAATTCAGTCAAAACTAGTGCCCAAGAAATGACTTAGAAAAGAATCAAATGAAGAATATTCCTTATGGATGCGTAGTTGGAAGTCTATTATATGCTCAAACCTGTACAAGACCATATATCAGTTTTGCAGTTGCAATGCTGGGAAGATATCAAAGCAACCCAGAAATGGAACATTGGAAAGCTGCAAAGAAAGTAATGAGATATCTATAAGGGACAAAAGATTATATGCTCACATACAGGAGATCTGATCAGCTTGAAGTAACTGGATATTCAGATGCTGATTTTGCAAATTGCCTCGACAGTAGGAAGTCCACTTCAGGATTTGTATTTATGTTAGCTGGTGGGGCAATTTCTTGGAAAAGTGCAAAGCAATCGCTTATTGCATCATCAACAATGGAAGCTGAATTTGTGGCATGCTTTGAGGCCACAAATCAAGCTTTATGACTGCGAAATTTTATCTCAGGACTTGGTGTGGTCGACTCAATTACCAAGCCACTGAAGATATTTTGTGATAACACCGCAGTAGTTTTCTTCTCTAAGAATGGCAAGTACTCTAGTGGTTCCAAGCACATTGAGATAAAGTACTTGGTGGTTAGAGAAAGAGTTCAGAAACAATAAGTGTCAATTGAGAACTTGAGCACCACTATGATGATTGCTGATCCATTGACAAAAGCCTTACAGTGCAAAATATTCAAAGAACATGTTCTTAGAATGGGACTTGTGAGCAAGTCATAAAGGATATGGTGATGCATGTTTATGTGGATGCTATTATTGACATTTTACTTAATTAAAGTTATTTGTTTCTGCTATCTTGTTTACATTTATGTTTATGCATATTATGGTTGAATGTAATAATAGGATTATCTTGACAAGACAAATTACAGGGGTCATTATGGACTATATTAGGAAAGACTAACAATGTTGTGGTACATAGAAGGGAGTATGACATTGATGAAATACAACCGCTATGACTCGCATTGATAGTTGGACTTAATATAGTATTATTGTGTTTATTGGACTTATTGACTTGTATAAAATGCTTTTCAAAATTTCTTGGAATCCAATTAGGTAAAATTGTTTTTTAAACAAATTTTGTTTTGTTTGTTTTGATTTTGTATCTCTTTTATATCTTATCAATTAATGGGCCAAGTGGTAGAATGCTAGAATATGTGGCCCTTTTATAATTGAATAAGATATATAATAGAATAACTAATTGGGTTTCGTTTAGATATTTTAGCCAATAGACTAAGTCCACTACGGAACGATTCCTCGGAGATATCCTTGATGGGAGGAAATCTTCTGAGATCTCATCGTAAACCCTCTGCTCTCGCCTATAAAAGGACAGGATCTCTAGGGGTTGAGTGTGTGTGTGTTAGAGCGTCATAACATTGACACGTATAGACGCATCTCTCCGTTGAGAGATTCTGTTATGCTAGTCGTAGGTGCCCAGCAAGCCAATCACGTGAGTGATGGCATGTGTGACATAATATAGAATCTTTTTGCTTATTATATTTTGGCATATATCACTTTATAACTATTGCATAAATGCATACATATATTATGATGTCCTTGGATTTGTGCAATGGGAATCGGATCGTGATGAGATCACGATAGTGAGATCGATTCACCTTTAAACACATATCCTAAATAATCCCGGTCATAGGTTACCGAGAGGGATATCGTGATAACCGGACAGACGGGGTGTCTTTGTATACCCGTCCATATGATGGATGCAGCTAGTCTCATGCATTTGCTTGTGTAGGGACACTAGGGATCTGATGATGATGCTCATGGAGAATGAGTTCGCGATTGATCCGCTTACGGAATGTTGGATGGTTGATGATGCCTTATTGTCGGACGGCGATTCCGTAGTCCTAGTGGTGTATCCGGTCCTTAGACTTGAGACACCAAGGATGTCTGTATATGAGTGCTCCACTCTTTGATACCGAACTTATAGGTTTGGCTGTCCCGAGATCTAGTACAGTGGTCATTGGGAGTGGTAGTCGACCTTACGAGGGCTATTGAGTGTCGATAGAGGATCATCCACTCTCGGCGTCATGAGAGGAATATCCCATGTGTTCTTGCTCGGACAAATCCCTAGCCGGGTCATTCGGGTTGAGAGAGAAATTGTTCTCCGAGAGAATCCGATTAGAGCGAGACTTCGAGAAGAAACCGTGGGTCTCGACAACACCATGCTCGATATCTCGGTCTCGGTATATTAGATGGATGAGGGACTATAGGTACACGGTGGCGAGACGATAGATCCAATGGATTGGATTCCCTTGTATCGTCGGGGACTACGGCCAGAGTGGCCTAGCACGTCGTCAGTAGTTGATGAATCGAGTGAATTATTCTGAGATAATAATTCACCGAGTTAGGAGTTCTAACAGGTATGACTCACGGCCATTTCGATATTGAGCCTAGAGGGTCACACACATATGGTAGGCATTGCGATGAATAGAGGTTCGGATATGAGATATCCGACGGAGCCCTTGTCTTATTGGATGTAGATCCAATACCCACTAGGGGAGGACCCATTAGGGTTTGATAGGGGACCTCTATAAATAGGAGGGATTCAGAGCCCCATGGGCTAGAGAGCTTTCGTTTGCCTTTTCCTATTCTCCTCTCTATCTCCACCTCAGAGTAGGTCTGGAGTTTTGAGGAGCGTCGTCGCAACCCTGCTGTGTGGATCACCGCTAGAGAGGAGGACGCTTGACCTCCTTCACCCTCTCCTAAGGATCTGTAAGGAAATAGGGATATACGATCTCCCTAGGTAACACGATCTACTCTATACGTAGTTTCATGTTTTGCGGATTTTTAAGTACCAATCTTCGCACGACGACGAACATCTCTTTGGGAATCGAGGATTTTGTTTTTCTTGTTCTTTCGCTGCGCATATGATGTCGCCCCCAAGGATTTCCCAACATGTTATTCTCCTCGACTCTCTCCCCAAAACCCTCTCCCCAAATCCATCAATCTGTGTGGGTCCTGTGAAAGGATAGGAAGAGAGGAGAAAGGGTTACTCTCTGCACTCCCTGTAGATTCTGCAGCGCGATCAGATTAAAGATGGAGCCTGCAGCAATCTTGGATCACGATGCTTAGCAGATCAAACAAGATCTCTGAACGGATGGCATCAAAAGGTACGCATCGTATAATTAGATCTATGCATTGATTTCAATCTTGGCATTTAGGTTATTTCCGCATTATTGACATAGCATAATTACAGATCTTTATGCTTACAATTGGTATCAGAGATTGGTTTTTTTTTAAATCATGCATTAGATCTGTAAATTAATTTACGATGCATAATTACCTTTATCTTCCAAGAACTGCTAAGCAGTAATGGTCACTGTTGACCTCACTGCAAATCTGCGGTTACGCCGAGTAGCGACGGCATCATAAAACCCCGTCCGTGTGACGGCATCATAGAACCCCGTCCGTGCGACGACATCATAGAATCCCGTCCGTGCGACGGCATCACAGAACCCCACACGGCATCAAAGAACCCCCGTCCCGCGCGTCGCCTGACGACGCGAGCAGGAACATGAGAGAAGGTGGTCGTCTTTGTCACGACCTTAGCTGGAATTGCCTAAGGCGTGAGGCACCCTTTTGCGCCAAAGACGCGAACTTACTGCGTTGCCTAAGTCGCGGGTCACCCTTTGTGGGCAAAGACGCGAACTTAGCTTGCATTGCCTAAGTCGGCGCGCCCCTTGCGATCTTGTTCGCAAGGATCAGCCCACTTTGTAACCTCTCGCGGGTCCCTAAGGACCTGTAAAGAGAAAGAAGTTAGTTGAAAGAACGAGCAACGGACAAGTCCCGAAGTCTCGCGAAAAGGGAAGCTTTACAAGCAATTCGGACGAACACCCCTGTGTGCACAAGAGAAAGGAGGAGAGGGAGAAAAACAAGGCTTTCAAGGATGAACGAACACCTGCAAGCCCACAAATAGCCGCTCACACGGTCCGGGCGCAAAACCAAGTTCCGTAAAGGTCGCGTGCGAACTTGCGAAAAGAGTGTTCAACGCCCGTTATATAACCGAAGCCCCATCCAGCCATGTGCCACAGGGGGGTTCCTTGGGTTTGAGCTGGTCGACGTTTTGTGAGCGGAGGCAGTTCTCCGCTCACCTCCCCGCACGCAAAACAAAGGCGATTTGGGCTGTTTGGGGTTGTTTTTGCTTTCGGTTGGTGAGCGGTCGCTTGGTAACGCAGCTTTGTTCGAACTTACATATTTACAAGCAAAATGACCCAAAACTAAGAGAAAACATGCTGTCAAGCGGCTGTACATGCAGTGTGCGGCGACAAACGGTTCGTTGAAGCGGAGTTGTTCGCGGGTGCGCCGACGACCAGATTCGTGATGGCGCAGCAAAGACGAGGGGCCATTTGTGGAGCCGATCCCATGGCGCAGGAACCGCCGAAGGGCGAAGACCGTGGCGGCGATGGTGGCCGCGCTAAGACTGTGCTAGAACCGTCTGGTAGGGGCCGGAGACAGTAAGCGGGCGAGGCGGCAGGCGCTCACGCCCTTCGCCGCTGAATTCCTCGAGTACCATCATACTGAGCCGTAGTCAGTTCTTTCATCAATGTGTCAGCCAATGACTTATCAGCAGATTTAAATCTGTCTTCAATAACCTTTAAATATTCTTTTGCGCTAGTTACAATCGGTAATGAAATCTTTATGTTATTTGCAATTGTCATTCTTATGAACATTAAATTAAGCCTATCAGATCTTTCCCAAGCCTTCATTTCATTAACTTGTTCTGCAGTACTTTCATCAGTCAAGTCTGCAGGCTTTTCAACAAGTAATGCTAGATCAAGATTTAATACACCCAGTGTGAATTGCACATGCTCTAACTATTCTGAATAATTTGATCCAGAAAGTACAGGGACACTAGAAGCATATGAATGTATATGCGGAAGTATCACTGCAAAAAGAAATAGATAACAACATTAATGCTTTGAGTTTGTCAAAAAAAATGATGAACTATTGATATCATCTATATTACACTTTTGGGTAAAATATTGACGTTCACTCAAGAATATTTATGGAGGACTGATACCATCTCGAGGAATAGGTATTGTTACCTTTGGGTATACAACCCTAAACTGCAAGGATATCTAAAATAGTATCATCCTACCCCATCACATAATTATTTGAATTAGATTCTCTTTTGGGATTATCTAAATCTCCTAATTATATGTGCCATTATGAATATTATTTCCTTAATATCATTTAAGACTAATTCCTTAATATTATTTTATAAGTCATTAGTCTATGTCACTTTGGTGGCTTCAAGACTAATGCAATAATATAAAATAAAAATATCCTATAAAATGACAAAACTTTTATTGTAATTCATATCACAAAAGTTTATCATCCCATACCACTTTGACAGCTACTAGTCAGATAAAACTTAGGAAAATAAATTACAAATAATATTCATCAATATTTCTTTAATTTTGCTAAGTAGTTCAATAATAAATAACCATAATAATTATTGAACATTTATGTAAAGCAGTTCAATAATAAAATAACCATAACAATTATTGAACATTAATGTAAAGCAATTCAATAATAAATAATAATAATTATTATTAAATATTAATGCTAAGCAGTTCAATAATAAATAATCATAATAATTATTGAACATTTATGTAAAGCAATTCAATAATAAATAACTATAACAATTATTGAACATTAATGCAAAGCATTTCAATAATAAAGAACAATAATAATTATTGAATATTAATGTAAAACAGTTCAATAATAAATAACCATAAAAATTATTGAACATTAATGTAAAACAATTCAATAATAAAATAACAATAATAATTATTAAACTTTAATAAAACTCATATGATAATTTCAAGCATATACATGTGAATAAATAAATGAAAATTTCAAAAACAATAATTGGATTTTAATTTTATTTACCACATATATAATGAATAATTCATATGAGAAAACCATAAAATAAACCATAATTTATATTTTTTTTATAATCAAAATTAAATCCAATCAAATAATCAAAAATATAATCATGATTAAAATTAATCATAATTATAATAAATGATATTTATCAATTTTTATAATTGAGAATATAATCTAAATTTCTCAATTTCATAATGATAAAAACCGAAAATATTTGATAGGATATAAATCGAAAATATGCTAATGACAAAACTGTAATTTGACAGAAATTAGACCCGAGGGTAAAATCGTAAATATGTTGACAGAACATAAATTGTAATTACGATATTTGCAAAGGATAAAACTGTAATTTTTTTATAAAAAGAAAACCTTAGCCTCGAGGGCAAAAACGTAAATATGCCAAAACCCTAATCTGCCATCGCCGTCGTCGCCTGCGCGAGCGGCACTGCCGCTTCTATTGCTAGCGCACGGCCACCGCCTCTGCGGCGGTTCCTGCCTGCGTGCGGCCGACCGTCGCACGGACGGGGTTCTGTGATGCCGTGTGGGGTTCTGTGATGTCGTCACATGGACGGGGTTCTGTGATGTCTATGATGTCGTCGCACGGACGGGGTTCTATGATGCCGTCGCTACTCGGCGTAACCGCAGATTTGCAGCGAGGTCGACGGTGACCATTACTGCTTAGCAGTTCTTGGAAGATAAAGGTAATTATGCATCGTAAATTAATTTATAGATCTAATGCATGATTTCAAAAAAACCGGGCTGTGAGGCTCTAGCATCTCTAGTCATGCAAAAAAGTTCCGGGATATTGTGAACATCACCGCAATTAAAGCATTTGATTTTGATGAAAGGAAGGCTCTCCTTCAAGATATCACCATGGGTACGTGCATTTTTACTTCTTGTTGTGCTTTTTTTATTTATTAATTTCCTGTATGTAACATTACGATCAATGACAGTTGTTCTCAAGATTCTTTAGGACCTGGTCATCTTCTCTTTTATGAAGATTCTATCTTATGAATGAAATCCTGGGCTTTATGAGAGTCTCGGGCACTTTGTAAAATGTAACTGGTAACTTAAAAATAGAGTTCCATTGGGTCAAACAGGTTCTTAGCTAACCGTGAGTTTTTAAGACGGTTCGGTTGGGCATCTAAGCTGATACTATTGACATTTAACCTAGTCAGGTTATGTGGGCATTAGCTTCGCCTTTGTTTACTTCAATGATGCATATCCCTTTAGCTTAAGCTTGCATAATTTAGACTGAAACCTGCCAGTTCAAATTTTGGTTAATTCATCTCTTCTGTATTTCTTCCACTTTTGGTCTCTTTGTTACTCAGAGGAGGACTGAAACCTTCTAAACCTGTTTTAGGTTGTCAACAAGAATAAACTATGTGCAAAAATGGAGTTGCCATTTATAGCTGGTGCTTTTCCGATTGTTTCTTTGCTGTTCAATTTGTAATTCAAGTATCAGGTGAATTCCATTTCCAAATGCCATTTATTTTTCACTTTCCTACTTTATACATTTATTTTGTAAGCATGCCACAAAAAAGAAAGAAAAAAAAAGATTGACAACATGTTTATCTGTTATCAATCCACTGCATATTATACGTCTGTAATGACAATCTGGGAACCATATTTTGTTATCGGTCCAAAAATATGTGATGCGGTCATTCTCGATGTCATTTAGCCATCTTTTTGAATCGATGGCTTGTTGAATTTTCACAATCCTAATGGTTCGAAAACCAAGAAAAAGACTTGTTTTCTTCTTTCTGATTGCTCGTCATATTGTACAGTATCTAGGAGCTGAATTTGGAGCCAAATAGCTTGGCTTACTTACTGAGAATGTATCAGTCAAGCAACTGGGGAGAGCAAGGAGATCACAAACTTACAGAAGGCTACTACCTTTATTGCTGATGCAGCATCCAAGAATCTGATCCAGAGTGAATTGATTCATCAATTTTTGGTTGATATTTATGAGTTAAACATTAGAGTAACTGCAGAGTTTGATTTAATCTTTCATATATTGGACTAATTTGTGTTTGAACAGGCACTGTGGCACCTGCAGCAATGATTGGTCACAATGCTACGGTTGACAAGTTGGAGTCGTTGACCCAGCTAAAGTGACTCGGAAGAGCCCCTCAAAATTCTGCATCTGCAGCTGGAATGGTCTTAGACACAGTAGGGAAAGAAGGTGTTCCGGTATACAAGGTAAGAACTATAGTTTTGCTGAATCGACCATTAGCCAATTAATTATAGCTAATTGCTCCACTATGTTTTAAACAAATCACTCATCTACTGAAACTTTCACTTGGCCTTTTGGTACTGGCTCGAGAGGATTAACATCATATCTTATACACAAATTTTGCTTATCTTCCTTGTTTGGAGCTTCCATCTCATGGTCTTATCACATACCGATGCCGAAAGTTTTGCATGATAACAATTAACAACAAATACATAAACAGTTTAAGCATCCAAATAGAACTTCAAGAGTCTCATCTAATTTGTTCTATTTTAGCTGGTAGTGCTCATCGCGCCTATATTTAATTTATTTTTTTTTTTTTTGTAAGCGTTGAACAGAAACGATTCAGAAACTCTTATTCTTGGGCCCAAAGTCAAATACGGCTTCTTGGCCCCCCAGAATTCCAGCACTTACTTAGTACAGCAGATACACGCATTTAATTGTTTGTATATTGGCTAACATGGTGCCTATTAACTTTCAGGAAGTGCCAAAGGGCAAGATTTAGGCGTTCAAAAATATATATGTGATGCTACTATCTATCATCAACTCTGTAAAGAATGGACTGTGGATGCATCGATGAGTCGGACGCTGCTGCATGAAGGCTAATTATTTTGTTTGACTTACACGATTTGAGTAACCACAGGTATTATATAAGATGCTTGGTATTATTTTATATGAGGTTTGTAGGTGTGCGGAGGAGGGAATGACTTGGATCGCCACTCCACATCACTTCACTTGCTCTCTCATATGTGTTTATCCCCTGGATGAAGTTTCATTCTATTTCTGTTGCATCATTATATTAAATGTTAAATAGATGTTTTTTTTATTTTTAATAGGGTAGGAAAATGTCCTGCATTTGACTCATATAAACCACTCTACAATGATCCCAAATAAGCCCATCTTTATGTGCAAATCCACGTATCAGGGAGTTGACTTGGTGGATTCAGTGCATATACCTAGTGGAATTTAATTTGAAGACTTCAGCTCCTTCTTCCATTTGACTCGGTGCAGAAACAAAATCACTCGATAACTTGTCCCCATGAATGAATTGACTTGTGATCTTCTGCATCTTCATTAATATGACATTTACTTGTAGCATTTAATCAAATGTTTGAGAATTATTAGTTCATCTTAAACCTGAGATCAGATCTCAGCATGGTTGTGTGTTTTGCGAGAGACGACGTTTCCCTTTGTTAAGAGTCTCAAACATGGCCACAGAATTATTTGTTCACCAGTAATTCTTCTCATGTCGGCCGGTGATCTTGCATCAGAGAAAGCTACATCCCGTGGACGGCTGTTATTGGATCAACCCAAGGGGTTATGGAATATTCTATTGCATCTTGATCCTTGGAGTATCTGATGGGTCCAGAAGAACTCCCGGTAGGCCAATCCAAGTGACGCGGCGCCACAGTGCTCGTCTCCAGCCCAAGAAGCTGAAGCCAAAACCAAACTAATTAATGGCGGAAACTACTTTTGGCTCTTCCATTGTCAACTGCTCTTCCCTATAAATGCCAAGCCCGGACTCCCCCGGATCTCAAACTCAAAGCTCTTCTGTAGCATCTCAATCCATCTACTCTTCTTCTTCTCCTTGCTTCATTCGGCTAAGCTGATGGCGGAAGGAGTCGGCGAACCGGGGAGCTCGATGCACGGCGTGACAGGGCGCGAGCCGACGCTGGCGTTCGAGACGTCGCCGTCAGTTCCTACGGACGCCACGGCTAAGTTCGCCCTCCCCGTCGACTCGGAGCACAAGGCGAAGGCCTTCAAGCTCTTCTCCTTCGCCAACCCCCACATGCGCACCTTCCACCTCTCCTGGATCTCCTTCTTCACGTGCTTCGTCTCCACCTTCGCCGCCGCCCCGCTCGTCCCCATCATCCGCGACAACCTCAACCTGAAGAAGGGCGACATCGGGAACGCCGGCGTCGCCTCCGTGTCCGGTGCCATCTTCTCCCGTCTCATGATGGGCGCGGTGTGCGACCTCCTCGGTCCCCGGTACGGGTGCGCCTTCCTCATCATGCTGTCGGCGCCCACCGTCTTCTGCATGTCGCTGGTGTCCTCCGCCGGCGGGTACATCACCATGCGCTTCCTCATTGGCTTCTCCCTCGCCACCTTCGTCTCCTGCCAGTACTGGATGAGCACCATGTTCAACAGCCAGATCATTGGCCTGGCGAACGGCACTGCCGCCGGCTGGGGCAACATGGGTGGCGGCGCCACCCAGCTGATCATGCCTCTCGTCTACGATGTCATCCGCAAGGCCGGCGCCACCCCTTTCCTGGCCTGGCGCATAGCCTTCTTCATTCCCGGCCTCATGCACGTCATCATGGGCATCCTCGTCCTAGTCCTCGGCCAGGACCTCCCCGACGGCAACCTCAGCACCCTTCAGAAGAAGGGCAACGTCGCCAAGGACAAGTTCTCCAAGGTACCAGCAGTTCCTTCTTCTTCTTCATCTTCCTTTAGTAACCTGATCCTTTAGGATTAATGGTTTTGATGTGTTCCTCCTTTCAGGTATTATGGTATGCCGTCACCAACTACAGGACCTGGATCTTTGTGCTCCTCTATGGCTACTCCATGGGGGTGGAGCTCACCACCGACAACGTGATCGCGGAGTACTTCTACGACCGGTTCGACCTAAACCTCCGGACGGCCGGCATCATCGCCGCGTGCTTCGGCATGGCTAACCTCGTCGCCCGGCCTTTCGGCGGGTTCGCGTCCGACTTTGGGGCACGCAGGTACGGCATGCGGGCCCGCCTCTGGAACCTCTGGATCCTGCAGACCCTCGGCGGCGCCTTCTGCCTCTGGCTCGGCCGCGCCAACTCCCTCCCCATCTCCATCTTCGCCATGGTGTGCTTCTCCATCTGCGCCCAGGCCGCCTGCGGCGCCACCTTCGGCATCATCCCCTTCATCTCCCGACGCTCCCTGGGCATCATCTCCGGCATGAGTGGCGCCGGGGGGAACTTCGGCTCCGGCCTCACCCAGCTCCTCTTCTTCACCAGCACCAAGTACTCGACGGCGACCGGGCTTTCGCTCATGGGGGTGATGATCATGGCGTGCACGCTGCCCACAGCCTTCGTGCACTTCCCGCAGTGGGGGAGCATGTTCCTACCGCCGTCGAGCGACGCCGCGAAGTCGACCGAGGAGAACTACTACGTGTCGGAGTGGAGCAAGGCGGAGCGGGAGAAGGGCATGCACCAGGCCAGCCTCAAGTTCGCCGTGAACAGCCGGTCGGAGCGCGGGAAGCGATACGTCGAGTCGGCGCCGGCCCCACCCGACGCATCCCCTACCAACGTCTAAACACAATGCGAGTCTCGGTAATATGAGACAACGTCCGGAGCTATTGAGATCTTATACTGTGTGGTTTGCAATTGGTAGTATCTACGTCTCCTTCTACCTTACTGTAAGTGTGCCACTATATTGTAATCTACAAAGCATATTTGATGAGGGGATCTATAAGGCCATATCAAGTATGATTTTAGGTTTTACACACCACATATATATATATATATATTACTGTTCATGTTTTGGATCATTTCAACCATAATTATAGTTGACTTGATTTGGTAGTTTCACTCCATCATAATCTTCTTGGGAATGGGGAAAGTATGTCCATATCAAAATAACAAGTAGAATGAGAAGCAACTATAAGAGGGTTGTGAGGAACAAAAAGGTAAAATTGATAATCGATGGACTAAAATAGTAAAATTATATTTTATTATTTTTTTACGGATTACATATAGCAAACTACTAAATGTATGGACATGAAATGTTTGATGTTCGAAAAATATAAATCAATTTTAATTAGTTGGCTGACAGGTGAATGGGTGGAATACATGAATGCACGCTTACAGAAAAGAAAGCATAGGAGGATTAACCCCAATAAGTAAAAAGTATGTATATGAATGAAAGAATAATACAATTTCAATTTGATTATTATTATTATTATTATTATCATTATCAAATCAATCGTTCGGATTATCATTATCATTATCAAATCAATTTGATATGAGTTTGATTGTATCGACCTCAATAAATTAGTCGTAAGCGGAGTTAGAGAAACAAACACACGAATGCTATTTATTATTTTCATGAGAGAAATCAATCAAAGATCGTCTTCAATTTTCTGTATAGTAAATTACTTAATCAACCATTAAATGTGGTCGGATTGTCCTGCCCTAAGCTGTTTGTGAGTCGTCGTTGCACTTCCAAAACACTACTATACAATGACAAAAGTCAACTTTCTATCGTGAGAGGTTTGATAAGCTGAAAAGTGATGTGATAGTGAATATATACGACTTTAAATCAGCACCCCTCCATTTCTTTCTCTTTTTTCCCCACCCTCATAAATGCAGTCTTCAATTGTTTTGGTTTGACTCTTGAGGTTGACCTTTTTTGTGGAGACTATCAGCACGAACCTAATTTGCCAAAGTCAATTGCATATCCTGAGGTTTGGAATCCCACACTTTGTTTTCTGAACGAGGAAATGTGGCAGTATCAATTTCTTGATATATCCCTCATTTCTTATCGTATTAATGTCAATTAGACACACGATTTTTGGTCTTAAATATCACATCCGTAAAAATAATCTTATGTATTCGATAAATACTACCGCTCAATTAAGATTTTAACTTTTTCATGAAAAAATCTATTTATCATCATCATTATCATCATCATCGTCGTCGTCGTCCAAAATAAACAACATAAGCTTAATAAGTCAAACTTATAAAAAAAATAGAAGCAAAAATAACATGACATAATTCACCGAGGCCTTAAAAAATGTGGACTTAGCTTAAGAGTTTGAAACCATATAATTATTGAAAGTGTCAATTACCATAGTTTATCAGCTGGTTAAATTCCATCTCAATTATGTATCATTTGTTAAAAAAATAATTATAATTAACAAAATCGTAGCTAAGGAACTACTGATTATAGTATTGAATCTATAACTGACATGTTATAGAAGATTAAGTGCATCTTAAGAAAATATTTGCTTGAGATATTTGTCGACCTTGAATAATTAACACATCATCATCCTGGCTTATTAGAATCAGCACTCATAGCATATACAGATGAGTGCGATGCTAATAACAGGGATCGAACCGTATCATCTTATTATTATTTATCCTAACATAATCAGTTTTACCGACTAAAGTACGAAAACGATAGACAAAAAGATAATTTTAATATTTTAATTATATTTTTGATGATGATAGATGATGCACCATTGGAGGCTGTGATAACTACGTCGGCACCGACGAAGATACAGAATAACGAAAGGACCACTCATGGTTGGGCTTACAATACTTTCGTCCATGATGCCAACTTCCTTGTGACTCACCACGTTTGCCAAGTCACTTGTGATGCTTGCCACTTCCTCGACACTGACTATCATGTCTCTGACACAGGTTCGTGGCGAGTTTGCTTCCTTCGTGCTTCCTATGATCCCAACCATGCTGCCTCCCCTTCGCACTCTATGGCCTCCTCATTCTCTAGCTCTTGTCTCTTCATCTCCAAGTCCAAGGTGGCACCTAGAGCGACGAAGCCCACAGATCCTTGACGGACGATAATAAAGCGACGACGTTGGTTGGTTGAGGAGAGGGTGGAGAATGTCCTACTAGCCTGAAGCGAAAGGATGGGATTGCAAAGCGAATGATGGTGCATGGAAGCGACAACCTACATGGTTGGCCTGCACCAGGAAATGACCACTGCCCTGCCATTACGAGTGGCCCTTACAACCGCATTATGGTTCGCTATTAAGCTTTCGGAGTTATCTTGGTTCGCCATTAAGCTTTTGGAGTAGGATGAGACAACGAAAAGGGGCAATTGGGCGGTGCTCCAACTACTAGTAGCATGCTCCAAGTACCTGTGAGGCTAATTATTACCACCGCATCATGGATCACCCGAGTCGCTGACATAGTTGCTAAGCAATGTCGACACAAATGCAGAGCGTTAGTATTTACGCCGTCCTCTTCCTCCTCTCCTTTTACCTCAACTTTCATCGTCGCTTTCCCTCCTCATTCACAATATTCATCCACGATCCCTAATGTCGTCATCACTTTTAACAACCGAAAATATAATTAGGACATTGAAATTATTTTTTTATTTATTATTTTCATACTTTCATCAATAAACCAAGGAGAAATAGAATTAGATGTTTTATTTTTTATAACTACATAATATATAATTCACACTCTTATTGCACCATAACTGCTTCGGCTCGTTACACCATGCTTAATGGCGAAGAGTAGACTCCCTCCCTCCATCAAGCCGCTGACCATGTTGCATTAGATCGGCTATAAACCGATCCATGTTCTTCTGCGACGAGCCCTGAGGTCCGAGTGCGCGCTCAAGTGTTCCTCTCACGTCCTTCACCTTCTCCCTCAGCTCATCCCCCACTTCTCCCATCACGCTCTCAATCCTCTCTGCCACTTCCTTCCTGCCCACCTTGTTCTTCTCTCCTAAGTCAAGACCGATCTTCCAATCCTGCACCACCAGTTTCCGGTTCGTGAACTGGTCCGTGAGGAGGGGGAAGCAGAGCAGCGGCACCCCGCACCATACGCTCTCCAGGATCGAGTTCCAGCCGCAGTGCGTCAGGAAGGCGCCGATCGACCGGTGCGAGAGCACCGCGGTCTGGCAGCACCATGGCACCACCATCCCCCTTCCTTTGCTGTCCTCGATGAAGGATTCGGGCAGCGGATCGGGCTCGTCGGAGCTGACGACGTCTGGCCGCAGCACCCACAGGAATCTGGCCTTGCTGCGCAGCACCCCCTGCGCTATCTCCTTCAGGTCGCGCCTGCTGATATGCGCGTAGCTCCCGAAGGAGATGTACAAGATGGAGCCCGGCGGCTTCGAGTCCAGCCACCGGGAGCAGTCCGATTCAGCCCACAGGCTCGTCGCCACGGCGCTCTTGGTGAATTCCGCCGGGAAGATCGGCCCTATGGCGTAGAACGGCTTCTCCAGCTGCAGAGCGGAGATGGTCTCCGGCTCGAGTTCTTGCACCGTGTTGCAGAGTACCAAGTCCGCCCCCTTTGCTTCCTCGAATGCTCTGAAGATGATCTGGTGCTCCACCGACGACACGTCCCTTTCTTGGAGGTACGACATGAGATCGGCCGGCTCGATCGCCGCCACTCCCGGCACGTACGTTATGGTGTCTTTGCTATTGTCTACGATCAATATCCGGCGTTACAGCAATCGTGAGAAAGAAAGAGGAAGGATTGGCGTGCATTGAATACCATGAGAAGCGAAGTGGCCGTGTTTGATGAGGAGATCCAAGTGGTAGTAGATAGTGAAGACGAGCGCGGGCTCGGTCCAGAAGGACACGTAAGGGAGCCCAAACTTCTTGGCTAAGGTGGAAGGCCACACGAAGAAGGTATCGGCGATGAGGCAGGTGATGGGAGGGTCCGCGTACAGCGACAGCTTCCGCATGAGCTCCTCGACGTGGGCCGGGAGGACGTGCAGGAGAGAGCTCATGAAGCGGTCGTGGTTGAGGGACCGATCGAAGGCGACGGGGAGGCCGTCGTTCACGAACTCGCAGCGGACGTCGAGGCCCCAGGCGCGGGCGGCGGCGAAGATGTCGCGGTCGACGCCGGAGGCGGCGCGTGAGGTTTGGTGGTGGATGGCTTCGGTGTAGACGAAGGTGATGGTGAAGCCCCTGGAAGCGAGCTTGGTGGCGAGGTGGACAGCCGGGATGATGTGGCCTTGGAGAGGGTAAGGAACGAGGAGGGCGTGAGGAGGCTTCCGGCGACAGACAGCCATTGTTACAAAGAGTGGGATCGGTCAGATCCAGAGAGGGAGGAAGAGAGATGACACGCTTGTGAAAGGTGTTTGTGTTGGGCCTCTTTGACACAGGGACAAAACTCTGGAAGTATCAGGCCATGGGTGTTGACTACCTACGCCATGCGGATAAGCACTACAAAGAAGAACTCGGTGCTCTGTCTGAGGGCTGCTGGGGAACGCCAATCGCCTGATAACTCCGAAGAGTGCTTTCGACAAATCTTGATCATGTTATTCTTTATACGTAATCCTTTTTGCTATACTTATAAGAGTTCGAGAAGCTGATAAGAACTCGAACATAATTCGGCTCCATGTAGAATTCATATGGAAACAGAATTTGGTCACAAACAAGTAGGAGATACAACAACACGAGCAATGGTTTACCACCACCCCACCTTCTACAACTTTGATCTTACTTTCTCGATCATCTCTCTTCGTAGGATCTTTCCCGAGACGGACTTTGGCACAGAGCTAACGAACGTCACTCTCCTCAGCCTCTTATACGGTGCAACCTGATTGATGATGACATGAAACGGAGGAAGGAGAGACTGAGAGAGAAGCACTTGCAACATAAGCTCAATTGAGAATGGAGATTGTTTTACTCAGTATAATAACCTGTTTTGCGATGAAGTTTTGGACATCTTCTCCGGTCAATGAACTAGTGGGAGATCGGACCACATAAGCGATTGGAACCTCGCCGGCTTCAGCATCAGGAAACCTGCATGGAACCCCCAAAGAGATGTTGTGATCTTTTAGAGTTTGCACTCAACAAACTAATGTGATGGATGATCAATCAGAAGTGAGTTGATACGGAGCACGGTTTCGATAATCTCGACTTACGGAATTACAACAGCATCTAATATCTCGGTATGAGACAGAAGCAATCCTTCTAGTTCAGCTGGTGCAACCTGTGGATGGTAGAAGAATCAGATGCAAGAGCTGCTTTACATCATCATGATTAGTCTCAAAGGTTATCTTGGATAGGCAATCTCATGTTCGAAGAGTGTCGTGTGGAAGACATATGATTCATCATCGAATTCGATTTGATCACATAAACGCTTACCTGAAATCCTTTGTACTTGATGAGCTCTTTTATTCGATCAACGATGAAGAGCTGCCCCTTTTCATCGAAGTAACCAAGATCACCAGTATGTAACCAGCCTTCCCTCAAAGTCAATTTTGTGGCTTCTGGATTGTTAAGATACTCTGGATGATAAAAATCGAAGGCCGAATTTAGCAGCAAAAACAAAATGCATTCTTCTTGCACAAGAAAATATTAGTACACACCACGACATAGCACGATTTATCGAACAGATTCTTCCAGAATTATTTCTTGAAGCAAAAACTTGAAGTCAGATGATCGACAATGATAGGAGATTTTATGCTGGTTTGAGCAGGTAGGAGGTAAAAGGACACTGTCATAAACATATGATACAAATTGCAATATAGTAGACAGAAGAAGAAGTCATAAACATGACACGCTGCACATAAGATTATTATATTTCAGATCAATAGGGATAATGTAGAGAATGGATTTCTGGGGAACCATTACAGACCACAAAGGAGAAGACCAGATGATGATAAGAATGTTCCTCAAGGATCACTCCGAAACACGATGATCGCAGAAGGGGAGGAGGGTTGGAATGGATGACAAAGGAGCCTCCTTCGTCATACGAATCAAATTAAGATCACTCGTCCAAAATTGCAACAAGGATTACAGTTCTTATCAAAATAGTATGAGCAATTCTACCTACTCAAGATGCAGAATCCAAGTCTCTACCTGGCATTATGTTGGGACCGCGGAAGCATAACTCGCCCAATTGATTTGGTGGAAGAGATTCCATTGTGTCTACGTTGACAACTTTAGCTTCAACTCCTGACGCCAGTATTCCTGCAGAACCGTACTCACGAACCTCTCCGATGGTAGGAAGGTCCAGCGATAGAATTCCACAGGTCTCTGTCATGCCATACCCCTGTTTACAACACCAAGCGTGCGATCAAACAGACACATACAACTCAGATGGAGAAGAAATGGTGAGATCAAATGCAAAAGTGGTTGGGAGTGTTACCTGGACGATATCAGCGTGAGGAAGGTGCTTGGCGACGTCCTCCATCACATCCTTGCTTACTGGTGCTGCGCCGGAACACACGAACCTCAGCGAGCTGAGGTCGTACTTGGTCACCTTCCCGTGCTTGGCGAGCGCGATCATCACCGGCGGCACGCCGAAGAATTCCGTCACTCGGTGCCCCTCGACCGCCTTCAAGATCGAATCCATGTCGAACCTCGACACCGAGACGACGCTGTTGCCCCGCCACAGCTGGGAGTAGGTGATCACTGACAAGCCGAATATGTGGAACATGGGCAGGAAGCAGATGGCGGTGTTGGGCCCATCGCCCCTCGAGTCTTGGTCCACTGTCGCCATGTGGGCGGTGCAGATGAAGTTCCGGTGCGTCAGGACCACGCCCTTGCTGGCTCCGGTGGTCCCCGAGGAGTACAGCAACGCGGCGACGTCCGACTGGTACACCGGCGGCGGAGAGAACCCGGCGGGAACGGGGTTGGCGACGAGGTCGGAGAAGTAGGCGACGGGGGACGCGGGAGGAGGGGACAAGGGGGAGTCTTTGGGGCCGATGATGATGGCCGGTAGGCGCAAGGCAGCGGCCTTCGACCAAAGCTGGGGGACGGTGACCACGACCTTGGCTCGGGCGTCGCGGGCCTGCCTGGTGAGCTCGGGCACGGTGTAGAGGGGGTTGACGGTGGTGGCGATGGCGCCGAGGGAGAGCGCGGCGAGGAAGGCGACGGGGAAGTGGACGGAGTTGGGGGCGAAGATGAGGACGACGTCGCCCTTGCGGAGGCCGAAGAGGGAGGATAAGCTGGCGGCGGCGGAGAGGACCGACGAGCGGAGGTCGGCGAAGGAGAGGGCATCGCCGGTATCGGCGTCGACGAGGGCGAGGCGGTCGGGGTGGGCGGCGGCGCTGCGGAATAGGAAGGGGACCATGGAGAGGGCGGGGTCGGCGGGGAAGGCGATGCGCGGGCGGAGCGAGCGGTAGATGCCGTCGGGGCCGTAGCCGGACTTCCCCATCGTCGCCAAACAAGGATGAGATGTTTGAGCTTTGCCGGGAGGAACTTGGTCCCATATATAAGCTCTCTCCTCTCAAGTTATCCGCGTAGCGATTGGGAGAGGCGATCGCAGCGAGCTCCGAGCGGGACCCGCACCCTGTATCACGCGTGACCGTGTGTTCAACGAGACGAAGGAGAGTCGACGACGACCGTGGGCGAGATCTGCCGCGGCATTGTTGTCGACGAAAGGCGCGAGTGACGTGTCGGGACACGCATCAAATGGTTACGACTTCCTTAGAGCAAAGCCATTTGATTCCAATTATATAAAAAAAATTATTAGATTCATAATTATGTGATAAAATATCTTAATCAGATTCAAAGTAAATTCAAACTGCATTGACGATTAGAATTAGAAATTTTAGGAGGAAAGATATTCTTTTTCTTATAAGCTAAAGAATTTAATTTTTTGTATGGATATATATATCTCTACCAGTACAAGTTTTGGACACCACCTAATAAGTACAAGTTTTATTTTGTTCACTACCTACCAAGCGATGGCAAGGAATCTTTCGACGGCACAAGTTTCGGGCTGATCACGTGAAAAGTCACATTTGACTTTGTCGATATAACAAATTAGTTTATCATTATAATTTTTATTTTCTCATTTTGTTAACAACACACAGAAATCAAATCGTCAAATTGTTTTGATTGATTGACTAATGAAAATGTGGATCCCTTCTCATTCGACTTTTTCTAGCTAACGTAAAGAGCGAACGTTACGGAAAAGATAAAGAAATTGATAGGGAGAGACAATTCATCGGGAGTGACATCGTCTTCGAGCGATAAAATAATTTATTTTATTTATTTATCCCGGCTTGATTCAGGACTGCACTTATATATCTGACCGGACGCTGGGTAAAGTAGACAGATCTTCATCATGATGTCCCTTTTCCCACATGAAAGAAGCATTTCAAATGGACGACGGCACTCGCAGACTGTGATGGTGAGACTTCCCCTATCTGTCTTTCCTGCCTCTGCGCAAGAGTACTTACCCTCGGAAAATGGCCGCTGCATTTGCTACCCTTTCAACACTACCGAAAGTTCTTACCTGTCAGATAACAGCGGACTCGGGTGTAGAGGGTCCGCCTCTTGCCAATAACATAGAGGTACGAAACGGCGTAGGATGTCTTCGTTGCTCGGAGAGATTCCATTCCATCTAAACAATCTCTCTGGGGAGCCCACGTGACCCGACCCAGTCGCAGCGCGCGATTGCCCACGTTGCTACTTCCCTTTCGCCACCGCCGGTCTACCTGCTCTCCCTTCGATTCTTGGATCAAAAGCATTGGGAATGGCGGATTCATCTGCTCTCTGGGAATCCGTCGTCCCCTTCGATTCTCGAAGGTGGCCGCGTCGGGGGCGATCCCTACGGGCCTTACGCCTGGGAATCCTTCCCCTTCTCCGAAGGTCAAGTGCCGCCTCACGATTTCTTGATCTTACAATTCTAGGGTTTTCATTTCAGTTGTTTCTTGATGAATTTTGGATGATCATGTCGAATTTCATTTTCTTTAATCATTGTTTGGAGAAACAAGAATTCCGATCGTACCGTGCTGCGACGTCATATTTTGGAACCATTTGTGGGGTAGGGTTCCGATCTTACTAACTGCTGTCGTCTCCTTTCTCACCGGTCACCGTCTCCTCTGCCTTGGTTGCGATTGCACGTAGCAATTATATACGTAATGTATCAAACAGCTGTCCTGCAGCATTTGCATTTGCTTGTGAGCTTGGAAAACGCCATCTATTCTGGTGTGGATGGCAGTAGTCTTGTTCATTATTGTGTTTGGTCAATGCCTATATGTATGTTAACTCTTTGAAACAATAATGTGTAGTCATTGGAATTGCAACCATCATACCGCTCTTGTTATTTTTATGGGCATTTAGGGTATCACAGACACAAAAACGTTTTTGGGGGGCTTATTTAGTTGTTTTGATGATTATGGTGCTTTTTGTCAACTATAGCTTCACAGTTTGTGAGATGATATGCCCATTTCATTGAATTTTCTGCTGGTCATCCATCTTGTGTGTGTCAAATTGTTAAGTTGTTTCAGAAATTTATCTGTCTATCGTGTATTGAATTATTTACTTACTATCCTTTGGAAATTTTTTTTATAAAAATCTGATGCTGCTCCACTTTTATAATTGTCTCGTGACTAAAGTGCTTTTTTTTTTTTTTTTTTGTGCTTCCAAAGTCTGTTTTACCTTATCCATCCCAGTCACTCTTTTACCGGTCAGTGACTTTATGTTTGTGTCTTTATTTGAGTTTAATTCTTTTTATTTTATGAATGGATGCATTTTTCACCCATTCAGTGGGTTCCTGAAGATAGAATCACCCTTTTCACTTCTGAAGGGCTTATTCAGATAGGAGGATCCTTCGTTCCTCATCGAATTCCTTTTATGAAAGTAATGGCAAAACTTTGTTACAAGACTTTTTTTGGCATTTATTCATATTTATGAATTCTTTTGTTTTAATTATTGGGTTAATAGTGTTGAGTATCTAAGTTTAATTAATACATACAGTGCCTGCTTAGAGTGTACTGTTCTATTCTCCAGCATCTGTTATAGGCAATAAAATAATTGCTTCTCTAGACATTACCTTGTGGTGTGTTATGGGCATTTTTTTTTCTGGCTGGTATCTCTTAATTCTGCTAATATTCTCTTTGACTGGATTTGATATTTTTGCCATTTAAAAGCATACCGGGTAAATACATCTCTAGGAAGTTTGTTTGTTGAGTAAAAGAAAATATTCACTCTCAGTCAACTATTTGGATACTACTTTGCCACATCAAAAGTCTTTAAGTCTTTTGTTTATACGTTCTTAGATTGATCATGTTTTACCATGGACTAATGTTTTTCACCAAAAGGTGCTAAGGTGTCACCTCGCCATAGCGAAGCCAAATGCTCCCAAATATTAAAATACAAAAGAATATATACCTATTTATCTAAGGATTATAATTTCGATCTATACCAGTGTATCAAGCCCTACTCGGTACTGTATATACTAAGACATATCGACGGTATGCCCAAAATAATAAAAAAATCAAAAAATACTTGAAAAGAAGAAGAAGTTAGATTAGGGTTTTAAGTTAGAAATAAATATAAATTTAGTATAATTTTAACAAAAATAATATAAATTAGGAAAGAATAGTGTCACATATCTTTCGGGCTTTGAGGAGTAATTTTGTGGTACGTTTCGGATTATCTTTCCGTTAATATTGAATTATCTACAAAAAAAATCATTTGAATTGTTATGTTTGTCGGTGGATCGGGGTCCTCGATCCTATATATATATATATATATATATATTAATATGATATGTTTGTCGGACCCAATCTTGAAATTGATCCTACAACATAGTATACCGATACACCGTATGCCATTGGTTCATCAATGTGATGATGGTCGTAGTATGATCATCGTGAACCACGTGTTCGAGGCGACTCCTGAGGCAAGGACAAATGTGGCATGTAATGGTGTAGAGTATAGAGAATTTCAGAACTTCTACTTTTGTTACTGATCTGCTGCTCCATATCGTAAGATCGATCATCGTATTGTTGCTCGGAGAAATATGACAAACTATCATCATACTATTGTTATCGTAAGATTCTCCATAATACAACGATTGTGAATACGATGAGCTATGCTCTGTATCTATGTCGTGTAGGCTCTGTTGCATCTGCTCAAAATCGTCCACTGGCTTTCCCTTCCCCTTTTGTGCATAAACTTGATCAGTACTTCGTCGAGCGTCATGATCAGAATCTTGGATCGTATGTATAAGATACTACTCAGTTTATGCACCACCCCCAAATTGCTCATTATTAAAATCATTAATCATAACATTAAAAATTTTAATTAAAACCTCATTAAACCTATTATACCATCACAAACATATAATCCAATCTTTAATATACATGAAATATAAAGATTTGACCTCTTAAATGTCTAATTTCAAAAAATCAATATTAAACACACTAATCACAGACGGATGATACCACAGACTTCGTGCAACATTTGCACGAAGTCGTGGCAGAACTCACTTCCAGAGTGACAACGCTCACAAGGGCACTAAATGTGGGAGGGAGCAACACCCGCGTTGCGTCACCACAAAACTCGAGAGAACCTGAGCTTCATTGCTATGGAGGTACTAGGGACGCAAAAGAGCTCAAAAATTTCTTATTTGACATGGAACAGTATTTTTGAGCTATAAGTCCTAATTTTGAAGATACCAAAGTTTCAATAGCAACCATGTAACTGAACGGGGATGCAAAACTTTGGTGGAAAACCCGTTGGGAGGAGATCCACCAAGGTCGATGTTGAGTGGACACATGGGAGGACTTAAAGCGGGAGTTGAGAATTCAGTTCCTACCCGAGAACACGGAGTTCGTCGCAAGGAGGAAGTTGAGACAACTCCTCCAAAGTACTTACATCCAAGACTACGTGAAGCAATTTTCTGCGCTAATACTGGACATACAGGACATGTCCGAGAAGAATAAGCTGTTTAGCTTCCTTAATGGCCTAAAACCATGGGCTCAACAAGAATTATATCGAAGGAATGTCACCGATGTGATCGGGGCAATTGCCGTCGCAAAAAGGCTCGCTAACTTCGTTTCCTCGAAGGACTCAGGAAAAATGAAACAATCTTTAGGAAATCGCCCTCGAAAATATTCTCGAGGGAAGGAGCCCAGGGGTGAACAAAGGAAGAAGAGTTCCCACAAAGGGTCAAGCTCAAAAGGCAAAGTCCCAAAACCTAGCGGATGCTTCTTGTGCGGAGGGCCGCACATTGTGAGGGAGTGCCTACAGAAACAAGCACTCAATGCTTTAACAGCTTCAGTCCACCCCCCCCAAATCAGACAAGGGCAAGGTCGTCGCCCTCGGTTCAAGTAGTTCATAATCCAATAGCGACGATAAGGAGTCGCAAGGTCCCCGAATGGGAGCAATGTGTTTGTTGAATACATTGCGGGTTCAAGTGGGGGAGAACATGAAGGCAAAATCATTGAAAGCAGGGAGTAGCGAGTTGATGTACGTGGATATTAAGCTCAATAGCCAAACAACCCGTGCAATGGTGGACACGAGCGCTACCCACAACTTTATTGTCGATCGAGAAGCAAAGCAACTTGGGTTAATCTTGGAGAAGAACCCAAGTTGGATGAAGGCGGTGAATTCGAAGGTCAAGCGGATCTCCGGGCTGGCAAAGGGAGTTCCTATCAAGATCATAACATAGAGCGGGAGCACGAACATGATGGCGGTGCCATTGGACGACTTCCAAGTGTTTTTTAGAATAGAGTTTATGCACGCGATGAAGTTGGTGTCAATGTCGTTCCTAAACTCCCTATGTATGATGGGAGGTGACGACTCTTGTGTGGTTCCCGTCTCTTGGAGAGAAACCAAGGACCCCCAACAGATATCGACATTACAACTGAAGAAAGGGGTACGAAAAGGCAAATTAACATTTGCAGTTGTTGTGAAGCTAGAGCCACTCGACGAGGAGGTCATTCATGAACCTGCTATGGTGGTGAACATTTTTAAGGAGTTCACAGACGTTATGCCACCCGAGTTGTCGAAGACTCTGCCGCCACGCAAAGGCGTGGATCATCATATCGAGCTGGAGCCAGGAGTGAAGCCTCCAGCGAGACCACCCTATCGCATGTCCCCTTCAGAGCTGGCAGAGCTCAAAGAGCAGTTATATGAACTGCTAAGCGGTGGTCTCATCCGTAGCTCTAAAGCACCATTCAAAGCTCTAGTTCTCTTCCAAAAGAAATAAGATGAGAGCCTCCAACTATGCGTCGATTATCGAGCCCTCAATAAAGTGACGATGAAGAACAAGTATCCCATCCTACTCATCGCGGACTTGTTCGACCAATTGGGCAAAGCCAAGTATTTCTCCAAACTTGACCTCCGGTCAGGGTAGTAGCAAGTGCACATTGTTGAAGGCGACGAAACGAAGGCTACCTGCGTGACCAGGTATGGAGCGTTTGAGTTCTTGGTGATGCCTTTCGGCTTAACCAACACTCCGGTCACATTATGCACTCTTATGAACCAACTATTCAAAGAGTATTTGGATAAGTTTGTGGTCATCTACTTGAATGATATCGTCGTCTATAGCCAAACGCTCGAGGGGGCATGTCGAACACCTTCGGACAATTTTCAAGGTTCTTAGGGAGAATACTTTGTTCGTGAAAAGGGAGAAGTGCTACTTTGCTTAAACGGAGATTTTATTCTTGGGGCATCAAATCGGTGATGGCTCCATTCGGATGGACAAATCAAATGTGCAAGCTATTGCAGAATGGCGAACTTCAAAGAAGGTGCCAGAGTTGAGATCCTTCCTTGGCTTCGTCAACTACCATCGGCGCTTCATAGCGGGGTATTCGAAGAGTGCAACTCCACTGACGGAGTTGCTGAAGGAGCAGCCTTGGAGGTGGTCTAATAAATGTAAAGCTACATTCCAAGATCTGAAGGCTGTTGTGTTGGAAGAACCGGTGCTCAAATTATCGAACTATGGGAAGCCCTTCGAAGTCCATACAGATGCTTCAGACTTTGCTATCGGAGGAGTACTCATGCAGGAGGGTCACCTGCTGGCCTACGAGAGTTGTAAGCTCAACGAGACCGAGCGAGGGTATCCGGTGCACGAGGAGATGATGGCGGTGGTCCATTGTCTACGAGTTTGGCGGCACTACCTTCTTGGATCGCAATTTGTGTTGACGACAGACAAAATCTCTTCGACCTATTTCTAAACTCAAAAGAAATTCTCCCCAAAGCAAGCACGATGACAGGATTTCCAGGCTGAGTTTGATATAGCAATGAAGTATAAGCCCGGAAAAGCAAATGTCGTGGTCGATGCATTGAGCCGAAAAGTGGAGCAAGTGAATGTTATACAGTTAGAGGGCAGAGGCCAAACAAGTCAGTTTCACTCCAACTTCCTTTCCAGGATCAGGGATGGACTATACAATTATCCCCAGATAGTAACCCTAATGCAGCTCATCAAAAAAGGCAAGACACGACGATTTTGGGTCCAGGAGAGACTCATTTGCACAAAAGGGAATAGGGTTTGTGTTCATCGAGTGGACAATTTGAGGCGTGAACTCTTAAGAGAGTGTCACGATTCCCTTTGGGCTGGACATCCAAGTATTCATAGAACCTTGGCTCTTATGGAGAGGGTCTTCTACTAGCTAAAGATGGGGACTGATGTGGAGGAATATGTTTGAACGTACCTCACTTGCCAACAAGACAAGATGGAGCAGCGGAAGCTGGTGGGACTTTTAGAACAATTTCCTATACCAGAAAGGTCATAGGAGAGCATTTCCTTGGACTTCATATCAAGGTTGCCGGCAGTAGGGGGACTCGGATCGATATTTGTGGTGGTCGATCGATTTTTAATGTATGCAACCTTCATTGTTGCACCCCTACACTGTTCAGCATAGGAGGTGGCCAAGCTAATGATGAAAAATGTGGTGAAGTATTGGGGAGTCCTACACAATATCATCAGTGATCGAGATGCTCAGTTCTTTGGACGATTCTGGACCGAGCTATTTAAATCGTTGGGGTCTAAGTTATACTTCTCCACAAGCCTCCACTCCTAGACGAATGACCAAACTGAAAGGATAAACTCGCTCCTTGAGCAATATCTTCGGCAATACATGAGTGCCAACCAACGAGATTAGGTGAAGCTGTTGGACATAGCTCAATTCTCCTACAACTTGTAGCAAAGCTCTGTGTCTAACAAGAGCCCCTTAGAGATCATTACAGGATAACAACCGTCAACTCCTCACACCTTAGCTATTGGATATACAGGGAGCAGTCCATCAGCATATCACTTTGCAAAAGAATGGCATCGAAATGCAGATATTGCGTGGGCTTACTTGGAGAATGTGGCAAAAAAGATGAAGAAGTGGGCAGACTTGCGAAGGCGATCGCAGAAGTTCAAAGTTGACGATTTGGTGTTGGTAAAGCTCTAACCAGTATCACTCCAATTCTTTAGGAACAAAGTACATAAAGGATTGGTGCGCAAGTACGAAGAGCCCTTCCCAATTATCAGTGGGGTGGGCAACGTCTTCTACAAGTTGCAGCAGTCGGCATGGCTCAAAATTCACAATGTTTTTCATGCCAGCAACTTGAAAGTCGACAACTCCGATCCGTAAGATGCTTCCAGAAGTGTTTCAACTCGGCTACCCCATACCGGAGCCTCATACGAAAAGTGAGTTGAAATCATTTTAGCGGATCGCAAGATAAAGCTACCCAATGGAGTTGAGCAGACCGATTACTTAGTGAAGTGGCAAAAGCTTCTCCAAACAAAAGCCAGCTGGGAGCCCGAAAATGCCCTACGACAAGAAGAAGCAATCATCAACAACAACCAACAAGCGTCGACGAGGGCGTCGATAGTTTAAGTGGGAGAGAATGTCACGAACGGTCGTCGCGCACTCGCAACAACTTCGTTCAACAAACCCTTCGTCGCTTTTGCATGTTTGTACAAAGACATTGTAGCCTGTTTTGCCTTGGTTTTGTGTGTTTTTGCTTGTAAAAATGCATGCTCAAACAGGGTGCAACGCTGCAGTGCGATCGCTCGTCGCGCCGGGCCGAAATGCCCCAAAATGGCTCCGTTTTCGCGTGTCACAGCTTGTTTTCTGCACACCAAAATGTCATCCATCTCAGTACCTTAGAACCCCCTGGGTGGCACAGGGCTGGATGGGGCTTAGGTATATTGTCAGGTGTTGAAAAATCTTCACAAGTTTGCACGTTAACTTGACGGGAACTTGCCTTCGCGCCCGCACCCGGTGAGCAGTTGTTTGTGGACTTGCAACTGTTCGTTCTACCTTTTAAAGTATTGTTTTCTCCTTCATCTCTTTTCTCTCTTGCACTCAAGGTGCTTGTTAAATTGCTTGTAAATCTTTCCTCTTCACGAGACGTCGGGACTTGTCCGTCGCTCGTTTTTAATCTAATTAACTTTCTGTTTTACAGGTCCTTCGAGACCTGTACGAGGTTGCAACTAGGCTGAACCTTTGTGGACGCATATGTCGCAAGGGCGTCTCATGACTTAGGCAATCCTAGCTAAGTCCGAGGAGTTGGTGCAAGAGTGCTTCACAACTTAGGCAACCGCAACTAAGTTCGTGACTTTGCCACAATGGTGCCTTACGACTTAGGCAATTTCAGTTAAGTCCGTGACAATATGACGACGGAGGCTCGCGGTAGGGTTTCTTCCGCTAGATTCTTCGTTAGGTCGAGCACGGAGGGGGGAGGGTGAGTTGTTGATTAGTTGGTTCGGTTGAGCCAACTATGTCCAATTGATTGAACCCAATCAAAGCCCAACCAAACCCCTGCTTTATTTGGCTCAGGCACATGCCTGATCCCCTAACACCTGGGTTGAGGCATGTGCCCGAGTGGTGCCTCATCGAATCGCCTTACCCAAACTTGTTACGAGATGCTCGGGCCTCGCATCGCCTTCGGCGCCTTACTCAAACTTGTTATGACCATTGAAAATACTGTTTTGAACAGTAACGAGGCTTTGTATTGTCATTTTGTGTTTTTGTTTGGCATGGCTGATCTAGGTTGAAAATCTGGTTACCAAAATTCTTATGGTCTCCTCTCGTCACGACCCTTTGCCTTTTGTCATTATTTTCGTGTTCATTATTGGTATGCTTTAGCTGATTAGGGATAGAAAATCTAGCATCCAAGCGTTTGACACCTCATAATTTCTTGATTTAGTTTCCTTTCAGTTTTTTAGCAGAGGCGTTTGCTTAACTTAAGAAACGTCCTTTTGCCGGTTGTCGCGGCGGCAGAGAAAGTGAGCAGCGGAGGGTTGCAGAAGAAGCTCGTTATGACAATCGCAGTGCCACTGCTTTGGGGCGCTCCACCTGCCTCTGGGACCCTCTGCGTTGCAGTTCGTAGTGGGGGTAGGTAGGTATTGTAGAAAAGATATATTGGCAGTGGAACTTTTTGTAAATTACAAACAGTGTATCGCGAGCATCAGCAAATTACAGGAGATGTTATGTACAAATGACTCAAAATAGGTCTCGGTAAGTTATCCCATTGTATATATAATCTTTTATTTTTAGTTTTCATCAGAGGAGATTTCGAACCTTTAAAATAAGAAAAGCGACTTAAGTACATTTGCATCATACTAGTGTTTTAAATTATTTTTTTTTTTTTTATTTGTTGTTCAAAGTAATTCGATCATTTGGTAGAAGTTGGTAAAAATAGGAAAACTAAATCGAGATTTAGTCTTGCATATCTTATTTACTTTGGCATTTCGTTTGTTTTTAATGAAGTTAATATCATTACGATTTTTATTATCCTGTAAAACGTTATATCGGCAACAGTGTTCGCTCAAAGGGTGGGGGGTGCGGTGCATACGAAGACAATATTAGTACAGGAATTATTTTGGCAACATAGTTTGCCAAGGAGATGTAGGGATTCACATGTGCTTGCAATATCTACATCTATACTAAATTCGTGTACAGGTTGTACCGCGTATAATTGTACTGCTAGTTAAAAGATGACTCTGCGTGTATTAAATGCTGGTCGATAACTCCAACTATGGTTCCAAATCCAGCAAATTTATCACAGAATAAACCTTCCATCTAAACCCACTATCCAGCATTCAAAATACCTCAAAATTTTAACTACCGAATTAATGGTTTTAACAACAGAATCAACACTGTCCAATGTAGAACCCAAACAGCAGACAAAATACATGCAAGTAAATAATGTGTGTGATATGAACTCTCATCGTGAAGGATGGATATGGTGTGATGAATCAAAATTGAGTTTGAACTCAGCCACTTCTGTTTTGGATACTTTATATCCATATATCTAAAGAGGGTTCTCAAAACCATGGTGCAACTTCAAAAAGAATAATGTGTGGCCAAGAGCACATTAAAACATGCCCATAAAGAGAGGACTTCGTCTGGCTCTCAAGGTTTGAGAGCTAGAGCCAGACCCAACTTGGGAGGTGCGCTTACTGCCTTGGGGTCGTACTCGGCCGAAAGCGTTATGAAGGATTTCGGCCTCCACTGGTGCTGACAGAGGACAGCAGCCTTTCCGCTGTTGCTAAACCGTGTCTTTACCATGGTCAGAGGATCAACGTTGTGCGAGCTTCCAATGGTGAAACCGTTCTCGTTTGTGTTGAACTTGTGGATCATTTCAGCAGCCACTGCAGCTCCATTGATTGGATTTAGCACATGGATATAAGAAGCCTTGAGGGTCTCTCCCTTGTCAGTCCTAAAATATAGAAGAAAATAAAAAACTTTATTAATTCAATGAAACAGAAAACATGCTTTTTTGAATAATAACAAATTGCCACCCAAGCACCACACCACCATTTACTCTCCATCTTTAACCCATTTCCATTCCTTCCCTAATCAAATTAATGCATCTTGCCTTCTTTCCATCCCACCTCCACCCCTCTTCTTCTCCATCAGTCAGATGGCCCATCTACTCTCTTCTCCATCTCTCTTTTCTAATAACATGTCATTTATGAAAGGAAGCATATTGATCATTTTATCTGGAAAAAAAGAAAATTCGTAAAAGTCCACCCAAGTAACTGATGTCAGGGACATTTTTTTATTTAATTTCAGATTTTATAGAAATACAAGACTTTCGAGGTTTATCATGTAAAACTAAATATTGCTTCAGACTCTGTGCAATACGTGGAAAATTCATCAAAAGCACCATATGCAGATCTATGGGAAACTCATACAACACTTGCACTCTGACCAATCCTCACATCCTGCCAGAAAAAAACATATAAAGCAAATGGACCATGAAATAATTGAAGGCACTTACAACATTAGCGCCGCAGAGAAATCATGCTTGTTAAAGCCCAACCCAGCATTGTATTTGGTGAAAGAAGCAGATGCACTATCAAATCCAATCTCAGCACCCAGAGTAAGTTCCCTGCTGCCAATTGCTGCAGCAAACTCCAGCAAAGGGGTCGGGGTCAAGCCAATGCTAGAATTGAAAGCTACAAGATCATGGAGGTAGTGCACATCAAGCTGTGACAAGAGGCATTGAAAAATAATCAGATTGCTTGATGATAAAATATGGCCAGAACATACTATGCTAGATGACAAAAACTAAGATGTCCTTCAAATGTAAGTTGCCAAATCAAAGATGCCCTAATCAAATGATCGATTATTATAGCAATACTGATCTTCAGCAAAACTTAATTTTGGCAGAGATATTTCTCGTCAGTTGCTTGTGATATTAGAAGCATGAGATCCTGCCACAAGAAGGTCATGAAAATGCCAGCAGACTTAAGGAAATATAAAGTTTACATTATTTTCTGGAGTAGGAGTTACAAAGTACTATTTAATTTTAACAACCACAGGTTCAGCCCATGATCATATAATGAATTGGTTAAATGGTTAACTAGGAAGAATTTCTGAAAATTCTGAGTATCTTAATGTACTTCCTGATTATGGAAAGTAATTCTGAAATGTTTCACAAATTTAATGTTTTCTTCTCACAATACTATTGGAGAACATATAAAAGTACTTAAAAATTAAATGATCCAAGAGCCCTCTACATAGGCCAATTAGTAGATCAAGAAATATGTGGTGTGCTAATTTCTGATACTCCAGCAAACCCCAAAGCTTTTACTTTCAACAGTTGGTCCAAGTTAAAAAGTTACTTTCCTCTTGTATTCCCATTCTTTCAGGCTCTCCACCAAGGTCATTGGAATCAAATATAAAGCATATGCATCTTGGATAAACTCAGGAATAATTCAGGTTTAACTCTAGATAGTGAAATCAAACCCAGCTTGTTAATGGGCATATGCTTGGTTGCTATCAATGTTTGCTGAGTGTAAACAAGGAAGCTAACAATTAATCATTTTGAATTGTGCAAAATACTAGTTTCTTAAAAAATTAAGAAAGAGAACAAAACGATCTTCTGTTGCAAAATATGAATCATATATACAATAAACTTTACCTATGGCACATTACTCCATAAACATCTTGTTTGTTTAGCAGCCAACTATTTTCTATCACTATTTCTGCTCTTGATAACATTTCCTAGATAAAGGTAACCCGAGCCTATTTCACCTAACTATTTAACAATTGTCATTTCAGTGAAAGTCAATGACATAATCTGTGCAGGTTCAGCACTTAAATCTAACTGTTCCACCGATGCTAAACTCTTGGCACTTACATTCATAGTTATCTAAAACTTGTTTCTGCTCTACCTTGCATCTCCCTGACACTGAATTCAACTCTATTTTCAAGACTTGTGGGAAACTTAGCCCTGTTCAAACCTGCACAGAATGAGTTCCCATAGTTAAGGGGAACCCCATAATTAACAATTATGCACGATTATTTATCTGTTTTGTTCTGTTTCTTGTTTACCAGTTTTAATAATTCCTTAGCTATTGATTCCCAATTCCCACTTTCATGTAGTTTCTTGAACCAGGACACAATCGATTGCCAATCCTGGCAAGTATGCTTTGAATAGCTTTTAATGTTAGCCATAATAATGTTCTATATAAAATTCAAAGAAACTAGACAAGATTCGATGACAATTTTCTCAAATCTAACTTTACTTTATGGAATTTGGAATGTTATTCATTTACTATATAATTAGATACTATAAACACCATATTAGCTGCGGAGTAACCTCCAGGACTGCTGAGCCAATTTAATCACCACTGTTTCCGATGATGACATAATGTACAATGGGGTTGTAATTAAATAATTCTTATCAATTAACATCACACTCATCAGCTTCAAAACTGCTTTATTTTAACTACGTATTCATTGTCATATTAGATTAGCAGTAACAGATCCATTTGTACTTGGAGGTCATGCTAATAAAAATGCACATCCGTGGAATCTTTTCTTTGGGGGCAATGGATAAAACTTCTTTGTAAAGCTTAAGGTCATGAACTTGATTAAGCAAAGTCTTTGGTGGGTTTCCCCAAAGCAGGCAAGCAATCACCTGGAGAAGAAATATGGTTGATCATGAAATAGTATGCCCGACTCCAGAGAAACCATGCTGATAATAATTAAACACAGTTCACATTCAAGGTCATCAAAGTGCAACCAAGGATAGAACAAAAAAAAAAGAAAAAGAACCATAGCATACACGTACAACTAAATATCTAGGCTAGCAATGTAGCACATAACAATTTACTAACCTTCCCAGACTTCTGATCAGGTATCTTAAAGCTCAATGAAGTCTTTGCACCAGCCAACAATTCATTAACAGTAACTGTTGTTGAGATCTGTTACCATATAGCATATATCAGTTAAAATTCTGAGGCAAAACTATAAATGCAGTCACATAAAGTAATTTCATTCAGCATCAAGTCTTAGATTAGAGTAGGCACTGACTTCACATGCTAGGCATGGTGATACAAGGTTTGATAACGCTAGAGTGATCAAACATTACACTTACATTGGAATTTGTATCGACTTTGACATCAACAACTGTTTTACCACTTTTGTACTGTGTACTTATATCACCAATAAATAATTCATTTACTTTGATGCCAGTAGCTGTAAGACACTGCAAGAGATTGAAGATCGCAAAGTGAGTAAATCATGAGTATATAATGATTGACAAGAAAAAACAACAAAGAAACTACAGAGGGGAAATGTAAATCTATCAGTATACATCTCATTCCAATGAGATATATACTGACAGATGTATACATCTCAGTCCAAAGAACCATTCCATGCATGTATACTGATAGATTCTCATACCATTTACAACAAAAACAACAAAGAAACTACAGAGGGGACATGTAAATACACAATGGATTCTCATTCCAATCTATCAAGTATCAGTTTTCTTAAACTTCTTAGTTCTTAACAATGTTTTTTAAGCAGTCACCAATTGCTAGCAAGAGGTTCAAATTCTATCAGTATACATCTCTGTTAATTCTTGGTTCCTTTTTGCTTTTCTCAGAGCTCAAAACTCCAATAGCTGCTATCTACAGGAGTTACAACACAACTTAAACCAAAAAAAACTCAAAGAGAGTAGCCTCAGAAGAAGTCAAAGCAGCAAACTTTTGACAACTCTAGGCAATAAAACATGCAGAAGGTGGGTAAGGCAATAGCCATTATTTAGGCATTAGGTTAGTAATACTGTCTAGAATTCTCTAGATTATATGACATCAATCTGTCTACGTTCAGTAATTTCAGACACAGGAACTTTGCTCGAAGATGAGAATATTTGGAGGCTAGGCAACTAAAAAGAAACAATAATTTCACAATAGCTCAATGAATCACATTATATTATTCATCAGTAAAAGCATAGAAGTTTGTCAAAAGTGGAAATCTTAATCCCTACCAGACCAGAATCACTTGTTTTAGAAAAAATGAATTTGTGGTCGAAGTTGTAATCCTTGTTCAAAAGATCTGCAAGGGACAATGAAAAATATTTGTCAGCTGGCTCAATAAGAATTTAAATAAGAATTGATAAAAAAATATATAAACCACCACAATTGAATCAATAATAACAAATTTAAGAATGAAGCAGTATCCTTGCATCCTTGATCGATCAGATTGAACAGCTTTTGATGCAGATAACAAAGTGCAAGCAGTCCAAGAGGAGGGGCTTGATTCTTATGTTGCAATACATGAAGATTAGCAGCCAATTCATTAAAAAGCACCAAAATGCAGAAAACATAGACTAAATAGCAAACAGGGAATAAATTTGAAGATGGAAGTAAAAAGTGAAGCAAATACCTAAGAGAATAAGAAAATCAAAAAGTTCTATCTCATAAGGTTTTATTCTATGTTAGTTTTAAACACTTCAAGCCCTATACACACACACACACACACACACACATATACACATATATATATACATACATGTATGTATATATATGTGTATGTGTATATATATATATACATACATGTATGTATATATATGTGTATGTGTATATATATATATACATACATACATACATACATACATACATACATATATATATATATATATATATATATATATATATATATATATATTTATTTATGTATATATATTTATGTATATATATATATGACGATCAGTGATTGCACTCTATTTTACCATATAGTTAGACCCTAATCCGGAAAAGAAAATTAAATATTAAACTACCACATGTTGCTTATGATAGAGCTAGGAATTGTTCTGGCCTGGACAGGTAAGATTGGGCTGAGATGTGGTGGTTAGGGTATATAGAACTAACCAACACTTCAATCAACCTGGCGGATGGTCAAAATTTCTTGACCGAGTCTAAACCAAATATATACAGTAGTTCAAATGGGTGGGTCAGGCTAGGTTAACTTGAGAAAGCACCTTTAAGGGAAAAATCCAGATCAGGTTGTTCCAAACCTCAGCAATATCTTCATGACCTGAATCTAGCCTGATCTACCAACAATCAAGTGAATCATGAACTTCGCAGGTCAGTCAAATGGGCACAGATTAACATTCTTGCCTCTAATTTATGATATTATCCATCCAAAGGGCCTGGTCCCATTATAATTGCTTATAAAAGGTGATCCCAGTGCATAAGATGCTTACCAATGCAAGGCTTGCAGAGTATCAATTTACACAGCCTTGCCTCTACAAGTACAGAGACTGTTTCTGTGATTCAAACCTTGATCGATCAGGTAGAAAAGAGCAACCTCACCATTGTACTAACCACTAAGACTCATCTTCCACTATTAATGGTTGCTTCTGTAAACAATAAATCCTGTATTTGTATAAATTTCCAAATTAACAATCACAAGATTTCCGATGGTCTAACTGTACTCATGAAGATTTTTACACTGAATATATTAGTAAAATATTACTGGTTTCCAAACAAGACAACAAGTGGTCAAATCACCATGAACATCATCATGATTCGAAGGAAATTATTTCTTGAACATAAAAGTGAAAGAAAAACTAGAGACAAAGAAATCATCTAACATGACATCATTTTTTTTTCTCCAAAATAATGGATTATATGAAACAGTATCCTTGTATCACCATTAGGTTCGTAATAACACAGGAAAGATGCATCATAAATGCAGAGTGATAAAACATATATTAACTTAGCATCTGCACAAACTGAGAAGTATGACAGAACTTAATGGCAACAGTGTGTCTCCCAAAAAATTGCCTTCAAATTCATCCTACAAGAAAATGTCAATGAAGTGTCTAGTTCTTGCCTCTAGCTTTCTTCCCAATCTCAGAGAACGGAGCTGGACCAATCCCCATCTTTAGTCTAGGGAAAGACCTGTAAGCCCAAGTACCAAGGATCAAAATATTGCTCAAGCATATAATTGAAAATAGCATTAAAATGTTAAGCAGTAACATGAGGAACATAAAAGGACAGAAAGAGTTTAACAGTAGTTCTCAATAAAGTTCTTCAATGATAAAACTATACTCCACAGAATGACAATTCCACCAAGAGAAATGGCTAACAAGATAATATACCACTATATGTGCGTAGAGGAGAAACGAACCTCTATATCCCCAAAGATGAATCTAACAATGCTTAATCTGGTACACCTTGTGTCATGGGTGCTAAAAGCATGTTGTCCTTGCATATAGATGAAAATTTAAGGTAAGTCATATTTCCAATTCGTAGCCAATGAGTCCTCCATTATAGTAAACCATTATGCTCTCCTAGGGCTGACACTACATCCTACCCTTACTCAAAATAACCAAAACTTGGACATCTTTTGAGTGAAAAATGGAACCTCCACATGAACCGTTTCTGGTATGCAACCAGAAACGAACCGACACAGGCTACATATATATACATTGGATTAGTACGGTATCGGCATAGTAGATGGCATACCAATCTGAACTGTCTGATATCATTAAACAAAAAATACAAAATAATTTGTGCTGCATCAATATCGAGCTATATGTCTAGATACCGATATTCTATCAAATAAATAAATAAATTGTATTACATCGATCTATTTGGATGACTGGAACAAATGGGATGGCCGGGTCACCGATATAGATTGGACGAGAGGCACACACCGAAATACTCCTCACCTTCCTCTGCCATAATCGCCGACGACGTTCCAGGCAACCCAGACAAACCGGCCGAATGCATATACGACCCGTAGATCATGCACGCTATGGAATGGCAAACCCTTCGCCGACAAAGAGAAATAGCAGATGAAAGAGGTAGAAGCTCGATGGCTTCGATCTATGACTCACCGCGTGAAGCCCTTGTGATGCGGAGGAGAAGGGTGGCTTCAGATAACTCTCTCGCCGCCCGCCGCCGACGCCAAGAAGTTAGGGTTCGAGAAAGAGAGAGTGATGAGGGGACAAAGACGAGTCGGGACTCCCCGTAGCTTTATTCTTCGAGTCACTAAACGGGCTTAAAGATGAGGCCCACATAAAGCCCATAAAAAGGAAATGAAGGCCGGCTCTCTTTGCATAGCACAGTTACTGACTTCCTAATTATTATTATTATTATTATTATTATTATTATTATTATTATATATATATCACTCGAAACTAAAGCTAAGTGAATGATGCAGATTTCTTGAATATAAACATAGCATTATTAAATACGTATTTTTGTTGCAAGTATTGAAGTGTATGTTGGGTAATAACCCATTCAAAAGACGGGACCGGTTATAGTATCAAAGCAAGTCCAGAAATAGTCTTCGTGCAGTGTCAATTCTTGTTAAACTGGTAAGATGTTACGCTCATTAAATAATGATTGTGATATATTTTGGCACCACCCATCAAATAAAGGACCTTCGGATTGACGTAGAGCGACACCTTAGACCCGAACAAGATGACCATACGACCTTCGCATTGTTCGGCACCGTACAAATCCGCGTCAGATACTCCAGAGTCGCTCCACAAAACTTGGGATGGTGCCGCATGACGTCGCATGACACCGGACACTCCAAAGTCATTCCGTAAAACTCGAGACGATGGCAACTAGTATGGGTCGATCGACACTCGTCTGTAGAGTATAAGTCATCCTCCCGAGGAGTTGATAGTCATTAAAAGATCACGTACGACCAATCGTAAAGCTAACCCTTTGACCAATCAAATGAGATTTTGAATACTCAACTCTATATTATTTCACTCCATTATAACTTAAACTTTGGAGAGGTCGAGTCGGAAAACTTTCTTCCTGACATTGCCTTGAGTGCAGGGGTTGGCAACGAAGAAACAAGTAGTGAGGCCCATAACTCAACCCGACTCGATATTCGTTTCTTCCATCCGACTCTTCACGTGAGCAACCTTATGTCAAACGGGTACTTCAACAGAGATCATCACGCCACGGTAGATCGGTGAGCTGATCGCATGACTACGAACCCACGACAACAATAACATGTTTGATTGCAGACAAACAAAAATATAGCGTCGCATGCTTCCACCGCAATTTGACTCGATTTGAGTCAACCATCGGTAGCTCAGCAGGTGCAACCATTAAGTCGAGGTGGCACGACCATGTGGAGGAGTAGTCCGTCGTTGGTTCGATCGATCATAATTATTTCTTTGCTTTTTCGTACGGTACATTTAATCGAATAATTTTCTTTCACAGTTATTTGATTGATTGATTGATGGACGTGTTGCACCAATCAACTTTGACTTGTCTTAAGCAGGAAAAGTTTACGAGTTCTATGGGTAGCTTTCGACTTATCAAAGACATATTATTACTTTTTTTTTTGTCTTTTTTTTATTGAGGAATTATTTTATGCATGGCATTCATATCATGGACTCAACTTTGGAGATGTCAAACGATGCATCAAATCGTTCGCAGGTGTAATCAAAGTAAATATACATTTCATATGGAGATCAGGACCATGACAATATCTTAATTTGCAGGCATAGCCAACGTAGGCCGAGCTTTGTTATTGGAACGAAGCTTTGTGAGTCAAACTCGATAAGAATAGCCTGCATGAGATGAGACGAGACGAGATTGTCAACCAATATAATCCAAAAAAATGTATTTATGATCATCTCTATTCGACTCTGAATTTTTATCTCGTACATCATATTCTTTCTTTTGATAATCTTGATTATTATTATTAAGAAGGTACTGATTCAATTTTTTATTAACATAACTTCGCCTGAGCTAATTTTATCTTTCTCTATATCCCATTACTTAAAGATATTATGTTATTGGTATATTCTGTTAGAATGTCATATGTATAATTAAATATGTTAAGTTATTATTTTCATTAGTCAAAATTAAAATGATCTAATTGAAATAAAATTATTTGGTTAAGGGACATAATTATTATGAAAATTAATTATGTGGATACCATCAGTCATGTTCCTAACTTAATGACGAGATAAATTAGGAAAATGAAACTCTTGAGGCATAATTACAGATTCATCAATTATGAATATAATCATAATTGTAGATTGATCAGTTATGACTATAAATAAGATTATGGTCCCCGGTTGCAGTATCGAAATGAAACTTCTCTTCACCCGTCAAGGAGAAATCTAAAGTTCTTAAAGGATACTTACAATTGGAAGACCAAATCACCAATCAATTCAGAAAATACTCTAATGAATTCATCAGGTATGCTTTCGTATTAATTTGTTTCTTAATTGTTGTAGAATTTCATGCATATTATAATGGATTTGATAAGTTTTATGGAAACATTCTTAATCCCTTATTTTGGATCTATTCAGTTTTGATTCTATAAAACAAATATTTGATCCATATATGTTAAAAGAACACAACAAGTGGTATCAGAGCCATCCTACAATGATTGATGAACATTTAAGCTTTTATTTTTTCTCATGAATTTTAATAATGTTTTCATCAATATTTAAAAGTAATTTGGTTCTATCATCATTGGGAAAGATGATAATTTTATGTAATCATGCTATTTTGAAGTGATTTGGTTCTATTATCATTAGAAAAGATTATGGTTTTATATAATCATGCTACAGTATCCTTCACATTATGGTTTTCTGATGTAATATCGGTTTAATTTTGGATTATCTTTTCCACTTCGTGTCTTTTCCTATTCATCAATATGTAAAAATTCATTTTTACATTATAAGGCATAAATTTCCCAAATTCTTTTTGGATTTTATCTAATTAATATAAATTTAATTAATTAGATATTATTGTAATATTATGTTGGTTTAATAATATTGTTGTAATATTATGTTGGATTAAACATAATATTGGTTCTATAAAATTGTTTGTTGACATAAATTGAATGATTTACATGCTTTAAATATTTTAGTCAACAAATTAAGATCAAATCAATTTGACTAATACGATTCAAATTCAATCCGTGATTGTTTAATATTAGATTGAGTAATTTAATATATAAAGTCGTCAAAGTGACCTCTCATATATAATATTTCTCATAAAAATATTAAATGTAGTATGTATTTACATCCATGCGGTAATTATCCGGCCCAAAGGAAGGTTAATGACTGGCAGGATTTTATACATACCTGTAATGGTAAACACGTGACAATTATAAAGTTATACATGTAAATGATAAATCAATCCAAAGATGGGTTTCTCATTTGACATGTCTTATTATCAGTGTTTGATCATTACAATAAGACTACGACTAGCAATTAATATTGAAGTCCAAAGACAAGATATTAATGTTGCACTTGGTATCTTGAGATGGGTTAAATCACTATTTGAATTTACTTAAGTTTATGGTAATAAATATGAGCATAATTTCTGGTTATCTGTTGTTATCTTATTTAGGTTCTCTTATAAAAATATCTGCTAACCTCAATCCAGTACTGGTTTTAAACGAAACCAACTTTAAGGGTAAGAAAAGAAAACACAAATGTGGAAAGAATGAGGCTGATAAGGGTCCAGTACAGAAGAAACAAAATAAGGATGATACTTGTTTCTTCTGTAAGAAATTTGGGCATTTAAAGAATGACTGTGCTAAATATCATGCTCGGCATGCTAAAAAGGGAACATTCCTTACTTTGGTTTGTTCAGAGGTCAATTTAACTTCAGTACCTAGAAACACTTGGTGGTTAGACTCCGGTGCAACTACTAACATCAGTGTTTCAAAGTAGGGTTGCCTGAGCTACCGAAGGCCCAATAATGCTGAGAGATGCATTTATGTGGGGGACGAAAAATCGGTAGATGTGGAAGCTATAGGAATATTTAGATTGTTATTATGTACCGGATATTATTTGGATTTAAAAGACACTTTTATTGTACCGTCATTTAGATGGAACTTAATTTCTGTTTCTTATTTGGACAAATCTGGTTATTCTTGTTCATTTGGAAACAATCAGTTTACTTTGTCTTTAAATTCAAATATGATTGGAACTGGTTCACTTATGACTTATGACAATCTATATTTACTTGATACTATAGCATCCTATCATGAAACCTTGAATACGGAATTGCAAGGTACTAAATATAAAATTGAAAATTCTAGTATATTATGGCATAAACGTTTGGGTCATATCTCTAGAAATAGAGTTGAAAGACTTGTGTCAGATGGGATTCTTGATCCTATTGACTTATCAGGTCTAGATGTTTGTGTTGAATGCATTAAAGGTAAACAAACAAAACCTAAGAGATCAGGTGCATATAGAGCTACGGACGTCTTAGAATTGATACATACAAATATTTGTGGACCATTTCCAACACCTTCATGGAATGGTCAACAATACTTCATATCATTCATAGACGATTACTCTAGATATGGATACCTGTATCTAATACATGAAAAATCTCAATCTTTGGATGTGTTCAAAGCATTTAAAGCTGAAGTTGAAAATCAACTCAGCAAAAGGATAAAAAGCGTCAGATCTAACCGTGGAGGAGAATATTATGGCAGAAATGATGGCTTAGGTGAACAACATCCAAGACCATTTGCTTTATACCTAGAGGAGTGTGGAATTATCCCAGTATACAATGCCTGGGTCACCTAGCATGAATGGTGTAGTTGAAAGACGAAACCGCACACTTAAGGACATGGTAAGAAGTATGATTTCTCAATCTACTTTGCCAGAGTCACTTTGGGGAGAAGCAATAAAAACTGCAGCTTACATTCTTAATAGAGTACCAACTAAAGCAACTGCAAAAACTCCTTATAAACTTTGGACTAGGAGAAAGCCTAGTTTAAGACATTTTCGTGTATGGGGTTGTCCAGCTGAGGCAAGGCCTTACAGGCCTAATGAAAATAAATTGGAACCCCGAACAATAAGCAGTTACTTTATTGGTTATTCTGAGCGATCTAAGGGGTATAAATTTTATGATCCCAAATCAAGAAATATTTTTGAGACGGGTATTGCTACATTCTTTGAGGATATTGAGTTTGGGAGGAGAAATAAGATTAAAGACTTTACCTTTGAGGAAGAATTGGTTCAGTCTGATCCGATTCATATAGTTGCTACTAATATGGCAAAATCTATACCTCAAAAGAATATAGTCATTTCAACTCCTATGCAGTATGAAGAAATTATTCATGAGGAACAAACTCAACATCCTCAAGAATCTATGTCGCAAGAGCCAGCACCTTTGCGACGATCCACTAGGGAAAGGAGGAGTGTCATTTCAGATGATTATATGGTATTTCTCCAAGAACATGAAGAAAGTGGTGGTATAATGGAAGATGATCCAATCAACTTTCGTCAAGCCATGGAGGATTCTAATTCGGATAAGTGGATTGAGGCAATGAATCAAGAGTATAAGTCCATGCAAGACAATAAAGTTTAGGAACTTGTCCCATTACCAGAAGGTGTGAAACCCATTGGTTGTAAATGGATTTTTAAAACCAAAAGGGATTCTAAAGGTAATGTGGAGAGGTATAAAGCACGTCTTGTGGCAAAATGCTATACTCAAAAGGAAGGGATTGACTTTAAAGAGACCTTCTCTCCAGTTTCAACGAAGGACTCTTTTAGGACAATTATGGCTCTAGCTGCACATTTTGATTTAGAACTTCATCATATGGATGTTAAAACAGCATTTCTCAATGGAAACATTGATGAAATAATTTATATGGTGCAACCAGAATACTTTGTGTCAGGAGACCCAAAGAAAATGGTTTGTAAATTGATAAAATCCATCTATGGACTAAAACAGGCATCCCGTCGATGGTATCACAAATTTCATCAAGTAATTATCTCATCTGGTTTTGAGATGAACGCTGCTGATGATTGCGTGTATCACAAATTCAGTGGGAGCAAATTCATTTTCCTGATATTGTATGTGGATGATATTCTGCTTGCCACAAATGATAGAGGCTTATTGCACGAAACCAAGAAATTTCTATCTAGAAATTTTGAGATAAAAGATCTTGGTGATGCCTCTTTTGTATTAGGAATCCAGATACACCGAGATAGATCCCGGGGTATTCTAGGATTATCACAAAGGAGCTATATCGATAACGTACTCAAAAGGTTTGGCATGCATGATTGCAAATCAGGAGACACCCCTGTCGCAAAGGGAGACAAGTTCAGTCTCAATCAGTGCCATAAAGGAAATCTGGAAACTCAAGAAATGCAGAAGATTCCCTATGCATCAGCTGTAGGGAGTCTAATGTATGCACAAGTTTGTACGCGTCCGGATATAACGTATATTGTTGGAGTGTTAGGCAGATACTTAAGCAATCCTGGAATGGATCACTGAAAGGCAGTTAAAAGAGTCATGAGATATTTAAAGAGGACAAAAGATTATATGCTCACATATAGGATATCAGACCATTTGGAGATCATTGGGTATTCTGACTCCGATTTTGCTGGATGCCAAGATAGTAGAAAATCCACTTCGGGCTACATTTATATATTGGCTGGTGGGGCGATTTCTTGGCGTAGTGCCAAGCAATCTCTTATTGCTTCTTCCACTATGGCAACAGAATTTGTAGCATGTTTTGAGGCATCCAATCATGAAATTTGGTTGAGGAATTTTGTCACAGGGCTGCAAATACTACAAGGGATTGAAAGACCACTAAAGATATATTGTGATAATAAATCAATTGTTTTATACTCCAACAACAATAGGAGTATGACTAAGTCAAAGCACATTGACATCAAGTTCCTAGTTGTGAAAGAAAGGGTACAAAGTAAACAAATTTCTATAGAACACTTGGGAACAAACTTTATGTTGGCAGATCCTCTCACAAAAGGTGTACCACCCAAGGTCTTTCATGAGCATACTGCTCATATGGGTATATCAGAATTTGAGGAAACTTTAGTTTAGTGGGAGTCTGTCATATGTTTGTTGTATGTTCTATGCCAGATTCCGTATTTATACAGATATTTTCTGATCAGAAATAAAGCTTCAGTTTATTATACTTTGTACATTATAACTATTAAAGTTATTAATGATCTCATAAAGATAAAGTTGAACTAGTTGAAAATTGATATGTACAGATTACATTCATGTAATTTTCATGCTACACATTTCATAATTGATCTATGTCATTTGATTATATTAATATTAGTGATCATTGAAGGGTTTAGCTATGATTGATATAGCGAAGATCGCTTTGGTCCTATATTAATATAGTCAATGGACGAGATTGTTTTGTATGTCCTATTTAATAATGACAATAGTTTTGAGCTCATAAAGAATATCACATTTATAAGGATACATATGTGACTCAGTGGGAGATTGTTAGAATATTAAGAGTCATATATGTATAATTAAATGTGTTAAGTCATTATTTTCATTAGTCAAAATTAAAGTGATCTAATTAAAGTAAAATTATTTGGCTAAGGGACATAATTGTTATGAAAATTAATTATGTGGATACCATCAGTCATGTTCCTAACTTAATGACGAGATAAGTTAGGAAAATGAAACTCTTGAGGCATAATTACAGATTCATCAATTATGAATACAATCATAATTGTAGATTCATCAGTTATGACTATAAATAAGGTTATGGTCCTCGGTTGTAGTATCAAAATGAAACTTCTCTTCATTCGTCAAGGAGAAATCTAAAGTTCTTAAAGGATACTTGCAATTGGAAGACCAAATCACCAATCAATTCAGAAAATACTCTAATGGATTCATCAGGTACGCTTCCGTATTAATCTGTTTCTTAATTGTTGTAGGATTCCATACGTATTATAATGGATTTGATAAGTTTTATGGAAACATTCTTAATCCCTTATTTTGGATCTATTCGGTTTTGATTCTATAAAACAAATATTTGATTCATATATGTTAAAAGAACACAACATATTCGTCTTTGTTATTATTTGTTTGTTGGGATTGATAAGTATTTTTAGATTTTTAAAATAAAAAATATTAAAAATTAAGTTTTGATTCTTCTATAAACACAGAACGGATATGTGTTCTTCGCGGGCAAAAAAGAAAGATACGATGAAATATATGTTTTTAGGTTTATTTATAAAAAGAGTGATAAAAATATTTATGAAATCCTTTTACTGATTTATGTGAGTTTGTGCTTGAGTTGAAACTAACTCGATTATTTATCGAAATATGTTATTTTTAGTTTTGTTATTTTTCATCTTGACGATTCCTTTTTTTATTTTGGTTTTGAAATCTTCTCTAAAATTAATGTATTCCTATCATAAATCTATTTTTGTATTTATAAACTAATGAATTTGTTTGTGAGTCAGCACATTAATTACAAGAGTAGTAGTACTGCAACCCATCGTACAAGATTTCCTCGACTCTTACTTCCTTGGTCGTTCGTTACACAATGCAAATGGATAATCTGAAGAACAATAAGATTACACCTTCGATCGATGTCGAAACGAAACACATACCAGCGATTCATCAAACAAAATTTCGATCCAATGCAGTGAAAACGAAGACGCGGAGAAGAAAGACATCAACGGTACAACTCTCACCTTGCAATCTCCCAGATATGAGATGAGATGAGGAGAGAAGAGAAGAGAAGAACACCTCCCTCTTACGACTGCATGTGAATCGGTTAAGTCGAAACACAAATCGAAGAACAAAACGCAGTGTATATGTTTGGGCTTCGAAGCAGATACGAAGCTTATATACATATCTCCAGCAAAATGCAGTCGATGCAATAGCATCGGGATGCGTTCTCCAAGACAGGAGGAGGAGCAAGAAGCAGATTAATTAGCATAAGAATCTCATATGAGTTCAACGTATGTTTCTGACACAATCCATGTTCGACAGCCTCTCGCTCTCCTTCCCATGTGACCGACCGATTAATCTAACCCTAATGGAGCGATACAAAATGAGAGATCAGTGATCGATGTTTAAAGCATAAAGCTGCACAGGTTCAAACATTATATATGCGTATGGAACCGTGCGATCACTCATCACCGGGATCAAAACGAGAAAATAAGTGGAGCAAACACGTCCTCCACCTCTGACGATTGCTATTTTGCTACTCCGTATGAGACGACAAGGCATTTATATTACCGAGAGCAGGCAGAGAGCGATGGTCGGCACCACACACACAAGAAGCATCTAATTAATTACAAGAACATGTTCAAGGGAACCCAAAACCTTGTCTAGACCAGCGAGTACCGACTGTGAACCTCCTCATCAGACACCGGCTACAGTCAGTAATATAATGCTCGGAAGATGAAGATGAAGATGAACATGGCTTGCCTCGTTAAGGTAGAGAAGGGTTGTCGTTGTTGATGGTGTTGCACCCAGAATTATTGGAGCTCAACAAGTGCTTGATCTCCTCATAGGTGTAATCCAATGGAGTTTCTACATGGCCTCCTCCTCCCGGCCATAACGGTCTGATGTTGTACTCAAGACGGCCATACGTCGCGTAGTTGTCGATGCTAATCTGCTCTCCTTCAAAGCCTCTACCGACGTCATAGTCGTACTCCAACTCCGTCCCGTAGCTGATCTGAGTGCAGCTGCCACCAGAGGAGTTGCAGCTGGGATCAGAATTACCAAAAGCTATCATAGTAGTATGACTCCTCTCCATCATCTGCTGGGGCTGACGATATGGAACTTGTAAGAGAGCAGAAGCGGCGGTGGCGGAGGTGGAGGTGGAGGCAAAACCCGGGATTCTCTGAGGGATCAGTGAAGGGAATTCTCCGAGACCCGTGACGAGTTCTAGATCCGGGGCGGTGGTGTTGCAGCCACCTTGGGACAAGGAGAAGAGTGACGAGAAGAGGTTGTGGTGTTGCTGCTGCTGTTGCAGTTGCAGTTGATGTTGTTGTTTCTTCTGGGAAGGAACAATACCTAGGAATTTCTTCTTGAGCTTGGTGTTCCAATAGTTCTTGATATCGTTATCGGTCCTGCCTGGAAGATGGGAAGCTATGATAGACCACCTGCATTCATCAGAAGAGAGAGAGAGAGAGAGAGAGAGAGAGAGGGAAGGATTCAGCATCCCCTTCTGAGGATTCAGGGATGCATAGCATACATGGCTATGCCTGACATAATTGACTGCGCTGCCGCTCCCTTTTGAAGAAAGGGATGATCAACAGAAACAAGGAGGTAATCATCATCATGCATGTATCTGAATTGAGGTGTTCCTCACCTGCTTCCAATGTTGGCAAAGAGGTTGCATATTATCCTCTCCTCCTCTTCCGAGAACTCTCCATGCTTTATGTTGGGTCTCAGGTAATTGAGCCATCTCAGCCTGCAGCTCTTCCCACATCGATTCAGCCCTGTAAATTGTACACCATCCGAACTTATCCACCCCATGCACTTTGCGACACACAGATCTGTACTCTCACTCTCTCTTTATCTCTCTCATATCTATAGCCTGTCTAATTTTGCCCAAAGAGCACCTCAAACGAGAGGAAGATCTGAACTTACCAGCCTTTTGAGGGAGAGCAATCCAATTTCCGCCGGTCCCATGCTTCCCTATGAACTCCTTCAGCTTTGTGTCCTCCTCCGGAGACCAAGGGCCCTTCTTCACATTAGCCTTGTCACAGCAAGGAGTCCTCCCCATTCCTCTCTCGAATCCAGCTCCCAACAAAGATCTTCCCACTCTTTCGCTTTGTCCTTGCCTATCGATCTTGCGAAGGCTAGCTGTTGGAGATGGAACTCCTTCCCATCAGCTATTCCAATTAGGACAGTACACCAACGAAACCGAGGAGAAACACAGAGACACGAAGAGAGAGAGAGAGTCGTAAGAAGTCAAAAGATCTTCATCATTCATGAACATACATGCCATCGACTCTCTCTCTATCTCTCTCTGAGCTGAAGTGTGACGGGCAAGCGAAAAAGATGGATGGGTGGGGGACCTCAGCTAATAGTGTGACGTTTTCCAAACCTTGAAGGCCTGCTGCCTATGTGTGTGCCACATTAACGTTGAAAGCTGAAGCCTTAAAGGGTATACGAGCTATACACGCATAGAATACACTAACTGTTCACGGAGCCTGGAAGTCAACTGTTCACGGAGGTACAATGAATCAACTGTTGATAGGTTATGGTTCTTCCTTGCTGATGACAGCAATATAGCTCAAACTTCGGTAGGTATGGGGTATGAGATATTAATCCTGAAGCTGACTCATCATAATGGTGCAGATGGTTGATAGTAGTGCACAGCGACTGCTACCTTCGTCAGGTACTATCGATTCTGTCGTTTTTAGTGTACTGGATCACTATGACAATAGTGCTGCTATTTAATTGGATAAGATATATTATAATTTTAATTATGATTATTAATCAATATAAAATTTATTTATGATCAATTTTTTTAAAAGATGATCTAAGGATTTGCCACATTCTACGGATCAAAATACAAGAGCATTCTATGAATCAAATAAAGAAATTATTAATAATATTAGAAAGTATATATCTTAATCTTGAGTGTTTCCTTATATAGTTTATTTTTAAATTTTCTTCCTCCTCGGTCTATATTCACTATAATATATATAAGAATAAAGGGATTTGAATGAGTCAACCAGTATATATGTTCACCAAAAACTAAGATTAAATTAGAAAAGATCTTATAATATTTTGACTACTACTTAAAGATCTAATAACAAATAATAATAATAATAATAATAATAATAAAAAAGCTTCATCCACCAAATAAATTTGTTGGGTTTAAAAATACTAGGCAAACTAATGAAAAGAAAGTATTCATGGTAAATTAATTTTTTTATGGTAAGAAAGAATATATAAAAAAAGGATTGCATTAAATATAAAAAAGGAATGGTATAAACTTGACTTTTATATATTTCGAATCAAACTTAGTAAGGGTTCCTTCTAATATTTGGTGGATTGATTTTGCTGCTCCATCATCAATAATATGTAAAAAAAAAAAAATCAACTTGGAAAAAAAAAAAGATTCATTGTTATGAGGAATCATCTAAAAAAAATAGTAGTGGAAACTCATCTCTTTCACATAAGTACTTCTTTTGTGTAAAAAAAGATATATAAAAAAGATTTATACTAAATATTTATATATTTTGAATTAAACATTACATTACATAGGTTCCTTCTAATATTTGGTGAATTGATTTTAGTATTCCAACTCATGCCATCAATAATATGTAAAAAAATTTCAACTTAGAAATCAAAAAAATATAAAAGATTTATTGTTATGGGGAATCGTCTCAAGACAAAAGTGATAGTGTGGATCTTACGGATATATACTACTTTTTACTATTTCTAAAATTTTAGTTTCTCTATCTATAATTGATAGATTAGGATATTATCTTTCTCTTAGTGATGATAAACACAATATTTTATGATTCAATAAAAGTTAATTCTAGAATTTTGTGTAATGGTTTGTATATAACTAATTTGAATCTTAAGTTTGTAAAGACATTAGTAACTCTGTAATCAAATGTTATATTGAAATATAATTTGAATAATAAAAAATATTTAATTTTGTGACACAGATGTTTCAAATATATCTCTTAGGAATGAATCAAAAGTTTAGTAAAGAATAATACTTTAAAAAATTTAAACTTATTTTGATGTTTACATAGATTACATTAAATTAAAAACATACTAAGTACATAAAGAAAAATATTACAAGAAATAAAAAACTCCTCGAGATTATTTATATAGATATCTACATACTACTTCATGTTCTCTACTTTAGTTTAAAGATATTTTATTATATTTATAAAGGATTAAGGTCCATTTTAGCTCCTATATTTTTGATATCACTTAAGTCATTATGGTTTATTCGTATCTAAAATAATCTTTATATTTTTAAAAACATAATATATAAGTCTCTCTTATCAAGTTTGAGATAACATATGTTAGAGTTTGCTTACCTGACATGTTGACTCATAATAAATTATTAATATAATGATATATATAATTTAAATTATAAAAAATATTTATTTTCGCTCTTGTGGTTTTGGTCATGGATCACTTAAGCCCTTATGATTTTGCTCGTATATAAAATAATCTTTATATTTTTAAAAACATAGCATATAAGCCCTTCTTACCAAGTCTGAGTTAACAAATATTAGAATCTGCTTACGTGACATAATGGCTCACGATAAATCATTGATACAATAACACGTGTAGTTTAAATTTAAAAAAATTGAGAACACCATCAATAGCAGGAGCATGTCGTCATGGAAGCAACCACAAACAGCAACACTGAGTTACTGTTGCCTAGCAGAGCATCATATATATGCAATATCTCCCGCATTGGAAATAAGCTTAGAAGCTTCCGACCTTATCTCAGGTAGATGTGTGTCAATCACTTCGATGCTAAGCATACAATGGTCTTCTAATCTCTTTTCCTCCTCTTGGGCATCTTCTTCCCCATCGCCTCTCACTTTATTCTCTCCTGCACCTCCACCTATTGCACCTATGATGTGGTGATATAGCTCTTCCTCACCTCTGCCTTCGGTCTCTCCTACTTTTGTCTCTACGACCTTCGTCATTTCCTCTTCGTCGGTAAAATAGATTTTTTTAAAACTTAAATTATATATATCATTATATTAATAATTTATTATGAGTTAGTATGTCACGTAAATAGACTCTAACATTTGTCAATTCAGACTTGATAGGAGGGGCTTATATGTTATATTTTTAAATATATATGGGTTATTTTAGATACAAACAAAATCATAAGAGCTTAAGTGATCCATAATCAAGAGCTTAAGCGATCCATAATCAAAACCATAAGGGCTAAATTAGACCCTTTTTTATAAACTCAAATTATATATGTTATTATATTAATAGTTTATTATGAGTCAACATGCTGTATAAATAGACTCTAATGTCTATTAACTTAGACTTGACGGAAGGGATTTATATACTACATTTTTAAAAATATATATATTATTTTATATAAGAGCAAATCATAAGAACGTAAGTGGTCCATGTCCAAAACCACATTAGCTAAAATGAACCTTAACCCATTTATAAATAACTTGTCAAAATATGACTATGTATCTAATGTATGAAAAGTCTAAGTATTGACTCGTATATATAAATATAGTTGATATATAATTAGATAGAACATGAGCGAATATATTATATATATTATTATATTGATAATTTATTATTAGTTAGCATGTCACGCAAACAGACTCTAACGTTTATTAATTTAGACTTGACGGGAGGGGCTTATATGCTATATTTTTAAACATGTAGGGGTTATTTTAGACATAAACAAAACCATAAGAGCTTAAGTGATCCATAATCAAAACAATAAGGGCTAAACTAGATCCTTTTTATTAAACTCAAATTACACGTGTCATTATATTAATAGTTTATTATGAGTCTAAGCATGTAAGTAGACTCTAATGTCTATTAACTAAAAAGTTGACCGAAGAGATTTATATACTATGTTTTTAAAAATATATAGGTTATTTTATATACGAGTAAATCATAAAGACGTAAATAGTTCATGTCCAGCTAAAATGAACCTTAACCTATTTATAAATAACTTGTCAACTATGTATCTAATATATGAAAAGTCTTAAGTTATTGACTCTCTTGAGGTATAGATAAATGAGGTTGACATACAATTAGATAGAACATGAATATCACCTTAATGATTGTTGATTTATTTATTAAGATTTTATATCTCAAAATTTTTAAAGAATATGTATTTAGAATGACACTTATGAGCAACTCATAAAAGATATAATGATATATATATTTTTAAGTAGATATTATTATTGATAATTTTTTTTTATTTATATTTACGTATATGTATTTAACAATTCAACATGATAATAGGATTATCTTAACAAGACAAACTACATAGATCATATTAAGAAAAATTAATAATATTATGATATATAAAAAAGAGTATGATATTGAGATTATTAATTTATTCTCATCTTTCTTTAGTCTATATTATATCGCTCAGTGAAATGAAGGGAACGATATAGAGGAGAATATAAGTTTGATTTTCTTTGTATATCGGTGTTATTATGTTTTACGGATCAAAGTGTGCTCTACGAATCAGATAAAGATATTCTGAACGATATCGAAATATATATATATATATATATTAATTTATTAATATTTAATTTTAAAAAATTAAATATTAAATTTATTGATTATGAATTTATGTTAATCATGACGTTGACCATTCAGCAGCTAAGAAGGTTATATATAGAGTTCTTGGTATGTACCGGAGGTGTCAGTGACAGCGATACATGTAGCCCAAGCTTTCACCGGCATCAGCATGGGGTATATGCATTCAATATCGAAGCTGGCGCATTGATTGTTGTGCGGAGAGCTGATCACGAATCCATCTTCTTACCTTTGACAGACGAGCTTCTAACTGACCGCAAGCTGATCACTGTAGAAATTAGTGGAAGCATGTCGGATGAACGAAAAGGTTCTCTCGCATGGCCCACGTTGGAAATCAAGCAGACAAAAATAGTCTGTGGAACTGCATGCGGCCTTCCTCGCTCGCCCGCAAGTACTGCAATCAGTCTGTAGCTTTTGCCTGCCTATTTGTTGTTGTTTGACTTGTGTCGACGTGAGAGCATGCACGACGGTCAATCCGATCGAGCCATCGGAAGGTCCTGTAAGAACGCCAAAGGCAGGGATGTGTCGATCGAATGACACGAAGACCACCATGTGGAGCACAATTATACTTCTGAAACACTTGTATTTTATAGCAGCAATGATGTTGATGATGATTGGTTTTTGACGACGACGACGACGAGAACAATAAGGGGAAGAAGACGATATTAATTTGATGATTGGGTTGCCATTTTCAATTGACGAACACAATGACAATGCATGCATTATAGGAGAGACCGCCGTGACATCACAACTGTTGCGGGCCCTCTTGTCGGTCTCCATATTTCAACCCGCATTAATTGTCAAAGCTATAAATATAAGAAACAGTTAAATATAATTATTGGTCAAGAGATTTCAAGTATTTCTTGTCATTGTAGTTCGATTCTTCTACAGTTCGGCGTATGCTCTAATATTATGGTTTTGGAAGACTAGCTTCCCCATTCCCCCAATGGATTGCAAGCTTCACCTCAACATACGTAACCTATAGTCTCTCTCAGAAAATTAGACTCGAGTTGGACCCTCCTCCTCAAAATAAACATCGTAAAGTACTACTTCTTTCAGAATCTATTCGTTTATATCATATGATTCGGTTAATCATAGGAGAGTCTAATGATCAAAGTTGACTTATGTACAGTACACATCATGTGGTTGGTGTCTTGTTTTAATAATTATAATCTTGATGGCTGGCATGTGACATTCACTTTATGAGTGGAACAAAAAATGATGAGGAAGATCGAGTTAGTATGACGAGGAGGATCGAGTTAGTAGAACTCGGAAGGTGCACACGTGGGAGGGAGAAGAGGTTCGTCTTCCGAGAGGAGGAGTCGCTCATGTAAAAGATCAAATGAAGGAGGAGTTCCCAAGTCTTCCGATGGCGCCTAACATCACCTTGCAGTTCTACCAAACATTGTTGCCATTTCAAACTTCGAGAAGAAGGATGTTTGAATGTCTGCACTCCCAAGGTTGAACTACCACAATGTCAAGATCATGATGGAAGCTGAAAGCCGAAGCAACTAAGTTGAATGAAATCATGATGGAGATAGGTCGACTGACTACCGCTACCAAGTTTCTCAAATCGAATCCTATATAAAGTTCTTAATGTTTCACTTTCGTAAATATAAGGATCTCAATATAACTTTTTAAAGTGTTGAGATAATTTATAAATCTATATAAACATCATCATTCATGAGTCTTGTCATAATTCCTACCATATTTTCATCGAGCCTTCTCCTTCCCTCTCTTTCTCATATTTTGGCATATCAACTCATTTGATCATGAGATGAATGGTCATGTAGTGAAATAGAAATATTTTTTCCTGCTATAATAATCTTGTCTATCCGTAAAGCATAATCAATAGTAAGAGATAAAACAAAATAAAAAAAATAAACCCATGTTGCTAAGAGATGAAAGAAAATTGGAATATAACGAAACTATTTTTTTTTTTTTTCTATTGGTCATTAAAAATCTCTTACGTTGCTAAGATATGAAGGAAAATCGGAATGTAAGGAAACCTTTTTTTTTTTTCCTATTTATGAGTAGAAATCTCTTGTGTTGGTAAGAAATTAAAAAAAATAAAGCATATCAATAAAAAAATCTCCCATGTTGCTAAGAGATAAAGGAAAATTGGGATGTAATAAAACATTTTTTTCCTACTATAATCTTACTTTTTATAGTCAGTTAGATAGGTAGCAGATGGTCCACAATTTTATAATTAAGGGTTATACATTAGTACACCAATGTATATGGCATAAACAGTGTCCACATAAACTAAGCATGGACTAGTTCTTGATTGACATGTATACATTATTAATTAGTACACACCAAATAAGAATAAGAAGAAGAGGAAGAAGACTGACCTGACAACATGGTATTATTGTAAGCAAAATTTGATGTGGACTGAGAGGATAGGGAAAGAGCTTCTCAGTTGCAAGCTAAGCTTGCCATGGAATCTTCCATATATAAAAGACCATTGTGGTACTTCTGCCTCTATCATAAGGATGGATGGATAGCTTCCACATCCAGCCAAGCCTTGTGATGCCATCACTTGCGTTGACTCCAACCGAAAGAGATAGCTTCGGTTTAGGAACTCCAAGTGACACAAACAATCCCCAGCAGTCCCTTTACAAATGATCAAGAGATTACAAATCACAGTCACAGAAGATTAAATCTCTAGATTCCTTTTTTCATTGGATGGTAAATACTATTCTTCAAAGAAATTAATAGACATCAAGACCAAAGAGCATTATTATAGTCGAAATTGAGATCAAGGCCCATCTTGTTTCCCTGCAAGTGCGCTTTAAGCCTTTAACCATAGAAGCCATCCATCATTACCTCAACTTCTCACGTTGATAAGCTCCGTGCAAATAAGCAACCTGCACCAGAATAAAAGTTTCAACTCCACAACACATGCATCATTATGAAATGGTCCTCAGAGATGCTCATCGCAAGAATCATGTTCCACAAGGCAAGTAGGAAGTAATTTATGATTCCCGAAAACGAGTAACATTGTCTTGATTAATCTGAAGAACAGGTTCTTTTACAGGGGATGGGTACAGATTCTGGTGAACAAACCACAGCTTGGGCAACCGGTCTGAACAGCAATCGATACCTCGGAGCTAATCCAAGCATGTTTGAAGAGCTTCGCACTGAGCCAAGGTAGACATGCTTGAACAAATGAGTACAGGCACAAGAAATGTTTGATCATAATTTCGATGCATGATGAAAAGTAAACAAGAAAAGTTTTGTCAATTCTACAACAGAGAAAGCAAAAATTACTTGTCTAAGCATACATATCATATCTTTAAATTTCTAGGTCGAAAATAACAACAAGATTCTGTACGGTGTTGCTTTAGTTGAAGATAGAATGGGAGAGTTGAAGCAGAACATTGTTCTCGGTTTTCATTCCCCAAATATGTGAGACTCGGGCTTGTTGTTGTACCATCGTTATGCATCGAACACTGTCAACAATATTTCATTATACCAAATGGGTCAAGTATGGACAGGAGATTCCAAGCATACTTGTCAACAAGACTATGACCAAATCTTTAAAGGCCTTGTATCAGTAACAAACATGGTCAAAAACAGCATTAAGAAGCACAATGGCTTACTCTTAAAAGACATCTAAATTTCAACTCATTGTGATACGGTGAATAGTACTACTTTACACAAAACTCCCTCTTGTTCTTTTGCTTCAGTCCTTTTCCCATATTTTTGCACCTAGGAGAGAAGGATTTCGATGAAGGTGTTGATCCAAAATGGTGCCATGAAACAACAAAGAAAAGGTCATGCAACCGGGTTTCAGGTTTATGTCCAAGTTGAGTTTAGACTATTTTTATAAAACAAGTGATGTTTCTAAATTATTTTTGTACTGATTTTTCAGTAAAATCAATCTCTCGACCTATAACGTAGGGCTGTATTGACCATCCTCAAGCTCCATATTGAGGAAAGCCCAAATCTATTAAGATATACTGCATGTGCTAAGATATCCTCCATGCTTCAAGCATTCTCTAATAAAGCACAAGTATTATTAAGATAATCTGGCAGAGTAGACATTATTAAATTCTCCTAGATCCAGTATCATTTTTGCAGCTAGCATAACAGAAAATGACAAATGAAATGACACAAAAAAAAAAAAAAAAAAAAAAACACAGATACATCCTAAGCACAAATTTGATCTTGAACAAAGTGAGTGCAACATTATTCTTGTTTAGATTCCATCAATTGTTGTTATTCACTAAAAAACCAGCAAATGGATATTCCATGATGGTTAACAATCAAATAACTACTTTGCTTTGAGATATTATCCTATCACCTATTTCACTTTAATTATTATGTTATTCTCTGTGAATTGTGAACAATAAAAATTTAAAAAAATCAGATATCGAACTTTGACATTCATATACAAAGAATTTTAAAGCGATGGTAAAAGTAAATAAAACTTTTAATGTAATATTAAAGTCATATGTCACAAGAAATCTTCAAGAACAAAATATCATCTCAGCCTATGCAAACAGCCTCTACACATCACGTATTCAGTAACTACATTTCAGTAAACGAAAAGACATAAATATGCCATCAGTTTAAGCATTGATATGTGTAATAAAAAATTCAGGATATCTGCATATTTAAGTGCCATTGCTGTGATTCACAGCCAAATAATGATTTACAAGTGCAAAAGATGCACCACATAATAAACCCTATATGATCGACCAACATATGGAATCACAAAGAACCAAGGATCAAATGCGGTCAGTATAAACTAGGCACCATATTCATCAAAAAATTTCAAACAATAAACATCCCTGATCCCTGAAGTATATATGCAAGCACATTTACGCATTCAGCATGCCAATTTCTAAAATAATATGCAGACCTTTTAGTGGGAACAAATAGCTCTAAGTCTTTGATAATAAATAAAAAAATAGAGAGACCCAGACCGATTAGAAATCTTGAGCCCCGGCCGAAATCACTAAGAAGGCTCGGTGGCTGCTGTCAATCTGCACCGGCACCACGAAAGACACCGCCGCAACCACCAGTCTCCCTGTCCACCACAAAATCACGTATCAGAATTCAAGTCTGAAAAGATAAAGAAGGATGACCATCGAGTTAATTACATAATAGCTACGATCGAACGCCTTCTTCTTTACTTTTTGCGGGCGCACCCAAATTGACGCGTCCCAGGCGGACCTTTAGTTAGGCGCACGAGGTCATCGGAACCCAAAACCACTCAAGAACTCGTCACGTGACATGTGGGGCCTACACCGGGCCCGTTACTAGGTGATGGACGCCCGGTCACGGGTCATCAGAAGAGGGGAAACAGACCGCCATGGCGTCCTATGGAGCGTCGTCGTCGGCGGCGGCGGCGGCGGAGAATCCATGGACACCGCCCTATTGCTCGGTGGTGGCCGTAGACACGTCCGCCTTCTGCTACCGTGTCTGCTCCATCTGCGAGCGGACCCTCTCCGATACCGCCTCCAACTGCCCCGTCTGCAGCCGTCGGATCCCCAACGCCGGCTCGAAGCACGTCTACCGCCTCCTCGTAGTGATTTCCTCCGCCAAGATCTCGTCTTTCTTTTGCGTCCTCCCGAGAGATGGTCTTGCAACTTCTTTATCGCTGCGGTGGTGGTTGCTGTAGGTATCGGTTGGCACGGTGGACAGGGTAATGGTGGTGGTGTGCTTCGACAGGGCGGCGAGGGTGCTTATGGGGTGCTCCGCGGACGACTGGACGGACTTCCTGGGGGCGCATCCGTCGGCAAGGGAGACGGTCGGGGAGCTGCTTCAGGGGGAGATGCTGAGGATGACGCTGAGCCGGTCGAGGAAGGGCAATGCGGAGCACCTGCGGGTGGCGTCGGTGGTGCCGCTCCGCGCCGGGTTCCGCCCCGTCATCGACAGGTTGAGGAGACTGTACGGGGTGGAGGCTGGGGCTCCGTCCAGCGGCCACCGCGGCTGTTGAACAAAACTCACTATTGTAACTTGCTGTTTAAGCATCTCAATCTAAAGTTGTTTGGTGTGGCTGTGATGTTGGAACATTTAAATGTACAACAGATGAAAAGAAAAGAACTACCTCAATCCAAGCTTTCGGACGAACTGCTAGATGTCTCTTAAAGGGACTCGAGGAGAAGTCATAGCACAGGCTGCCTTCGCATTGCTTCCTAATGTCATAATACTAAAAAGATGGTAGAATAATGTTAGTAGTAATGCTACAGAAATAACCTTAAAGTAAACAACGAGAAATAATAATGGAATAGTATATCACATTTCTAGCTATTTCGTGATTGAACTGACTATGGTGTCGCAAATGACATGACGCCAAGCAAGACACAGTCTTTGACGTTCCTGAAATGTTACACAGATCATCTCATTTCTGTTCATTGTTTGCTGAATGCCATGCAATATAAGCTGGATCGAATCTGAATGGCCTTTTATAGGACTAATACTGGGGTAGTTCAGCAGGCAAATAATGGTGACATGCACAGTGTGAGATGTTAATACCACGACATTGTGCAATGTAACAAAAACAAGTCATTTCTTGTTAAGGAGGTATATTATACAGGTGAAAATGCACAGCAAAAGATAGGACAACAGGGGATCTAACCCGAGATTTAGTAATCATGGACACTCCAAAAATCATGCATTGTGGAGCAATTTGCAAGAGACACAGAAATGAATGCATTGAGAAACCAATCATGTGTATAGCCATTATGAAAGGTAAGCATATCAGATTTACCACAAAGTTTGATGGCAAGTTCATATGCTGGATAGAACATAGTGCTGATGCTTTTGTAGTCAGATTCCTTAATAATTCCCGTACCCAGTGCATAACCAGTGTATTGCTTTGTCCATTGCCAATTGCAAAACCCTGTACAACCGAGTAGAATAAGCTCAAGAAAGAGTAGATAGACTTTTCCTGTAGATCAAGAACAGCATAAAGGTCTACCTTCAGCTTTATATGAATGCCTTCTTTAGCATTATTCCCTTGATGAACATGGCTGCAAAAGTAAGAACATAGTGCTCAGCATGCCACTCGCCGGTAACATAAAAGTCATTCATAATGATAGGAAGAACCGACATTGAAGGATAAAAAAACAACGTATTCCGAGTTGTCATGGCCTTAGCTGGAATTGCCTAAGACGTGAGGCACACTTGCGACCAAGATACGAACTTAGCTTGCGTTGCCTAAGTCGCGCTTCGCCCTTGCGATATTGCTCCGCAAAGATCAGCCCACTTGTAACCTCTCGCAGGTCCCGAAGGACTTGTAAAAGAGAAAGTTGATTAGTTCGAAAGAACGAGCGACAGATAAGTCCTGACGTCTCGCGAAAAGAGGGGAAGCTTTATAAGAAATTCAGCGAGCACCTTGCGTGCACAAGAGAAAAGAGGGAGAAGGGGAAAACAAGGGCTTTAGATGATTTAACGAACAGCTGCAAGCCCACAAACAGCTGCTCATCGAGTCCCGGGCGGGACAACAAGTTCCCGTCAAGGCAACGTGCGAACTTGCAAATGAGTGTTCAACGCCCGATACTATACCGAAGCCCCATCCAGTCCTGTGCCACTCGAGGGGTTCAAAGGGGCTGAGATGGCTGACGTTTTGGTGAGCGGAGGCAGATTCCAGAAATCAGCCCGCGGCACACGAAAACGGAGCTGTTTTGGGCTGTTTTGCTCGATTCAGTAAGCGGTCGCTTTGTAACACTACAGCTTGTTCGAACTTACATTTTCACAAGCAAAATGACTCAAAACCAAGGCAAAACAAGCAGCCAAGTAACTGTACATGTAGATGAGAGCGACGAACGGGTCGTTAAACGAAGTTGTTGCGGGTGCGCGACGACCGTTCGTGACATTCTCCCCCACTTAAACTGTCGACGTCCTCGTCGACACTTGTTGGTAGTTGTTGATGATCTCTTCTTCATGTCGCAGGGCGTCTTCAAGCTCCCAATTGGCTTCAGTTCGGGGAAGCTTTTGCCACTTCACCAAGTACTCTGTCTGCTCAGCTCCGTTAGGTAGATTTATCTTGCGGTGCGCCATAATGGTTTCAACTCGCTTCTCGTAGGAGGCTGTGATGAGAGGTAGCCGAGTTGGAACACTTCGGGAAGCATTTTGCGGATCCGAGTGGTAGGGTTTTAGGTTGCTAGCGTGAAGAACGTTGTGAATTTTGAACCACGCCGGCAGCTGCAACTTGTAAGAGACGTTGCCTACCCTGTTGATAATTGGGAAGGGCCCTTCATACTTGCTCACCAATCCTTTATGGACTTTGTTCCTAAAGAATTGGAGTGATGCTCGTTGGAGCTTTACCAACACCAAATCACCAACTTTGAACTCTTGCGATCGCTTCCCAAGTTTGCCCACTTCTTCATCTGTTTTGCCGCCTTCTCCAAGTAAGCCCGCGCAATATCTACATTTCAATGCCACTCCTTTGCGAAATGGTAGGCTGACGGACTACTCCCAGTATACCCAATGGCCATGGTGTGCGGAGTCGACGGTTGTTGTCCGGTAATGATCTCGAAGGGGCTCTTGTTGGATGCAGAGCTCCGCTGCAAGTTGTAGGAGAATTGGACAATGTCCAACAGCTTCACCCAATCTCGTTGGTTGGCACTCACGAAGATATTGCTCCAGGAGCGAGTTTATCCTTTCAGTCTGGCCATCCGTCTAGGGGTGGAGGCTTGTAGAGAAGTATAACTTTGACCCCAACAATTTGAATAGCTCGGTCCAGAATCGACCCAGGAACCGAGCGTCTCAATCAGTAATGATATTGTGCGGGACTCCCTAATACTTCACCACATCTTTCATCATTAGCTTGACCACCTCCTCTACTGAACAGTGTAGGGGAGCAGCAATGAAAGTTGCATACTTTGAAAACCGATTGACCACCACGAGTATCGACCCGAGTCTCCCTACAAGTGGCAAGCTTGATATGAAGTCCAAGGAAATGCTCTCCCACGGCCTTTCTGGTACGGGCAACGGCTCCAAAAATCCCACCAGCTTCCGCTGCTCCACCTTGTCTTGTTGCCAAGTAAGGCATGTTCAAACATATTCCTCCACATCAGTCCCCATCTTCGGCCAGTAGAATGCCCTCTCCACAAGAGCCAACGTTCTATGAATGCTTGGGTGTCCAGCCCAAAGGGAATCTTGACACTCTTTTAAGAGTTCACGCCTCAAATTATCTACTCGAGGAACATAAACCCTATTCCCTTTTGTGTAAACGAGTCCCTCCTGGATCCAAAATCGTCGTGCATTGCCTTCTTTGATGAGCTGCATCAGGATAACTGCCTGGGGGTCACTATACAGTCCATCCCTGATCCTGGAAAGGAAGTTGGAGTGCAACTGACTTGCTTGGCCTCCGCCCTCCACTTGTGCGGCATTCACACGCTCCACTTTTTGACTCAATGCATCAGCCACGACATTTGCCTTCCCAGGCTTATACTCTATTGCCATATCAAATTCAGCCAGGAAGTCCTGCCAACGCACTTGCTTTGGGGAGAGCTTCTTCTGAGTTTGGAAATAGCTCAGAGCGATGTTGTCCGTCCTCAGCACAAATTGCGAACCGAGGAGATAGTGTCGCCAAACTCGTAGACAATGGATCACCGCTGTCATCTCCTTCTCATGCACTGGATACCGCCGCTCGGTCTCGTTGAGTTTGCGGCTCTCGTAGGCCACCGGATGACCCTCCTGCATGAGTACTCCCCCAATAGCAAAGTCCGAAGCATCTATATGGACTTCAAAAGGCTCCCCATAGTATGGCAATTTGAGCACTAGTTCTTCCATAACAGTAGCCTTCAGATCTTGGAATGCTATTTCACATTTGTCAGACCACTTCCAAGGCTGCTCCTTCTTCAGCAACTCCATCAGTGGGGTTGCACGCTTCGAATATCCCGCTATGAAGCGTCGATAATAGTTGACGAAACCAAGGAAGGATCTCAACTCTGGCACCTTCTTTAGAGTTCACCATTCCACAACCGCTTGTACCTTCGACTTATCCATCCGAATGGAGCCATCACCGATTCGATGCCCCATGAATAAGATCTCAGTTTGAGCAAAGTAGCATTTCTCCCTTTTCACGAACAAAGTATTCTCCCTGAGAACCTTGAAAATTGTCCGAAGGTGTTTGACATGCTCCTCAAGCGTTTGACTGTAGGCGACGATATCGTCCAAGTAGACGACCACGAACTTATCCAAATACTTCTTGAATAGCTGGTTCATCAGAGTGCAGAACATGGCCGGAGCGTTGGTTAAGCCGAAAGGCATCACCAAGAACTCAAACGCTCTATACCTGGTCACATAGGTAGTCTTCGCTTCGTTGCCTTTAGCAATGCGCACCTGCCAATACCCCGACCGAAGGTCGAGTTTTGAGAAATACTTGGCTTTGCCCAATTGGTCGAACAAGTCCGCAATGAGCGGGATGGGATACTTGTTCTTCACTGTCACTTTGTTGAGGGCTCGGTAGTCGATGCATAATCGGAGGCTCCTATCTTGTTTCTTCTGGAAGAGAACTGGAGCTTCGAAAGGTGCTTTAGAGCTGCGGATGAGACCACCGCTTAGCAGTTCACCTAACTGCTTCCTGAGTACTGCCAACTCTGGCGGGGGCATGCGGTAGGGTGGTCTTGCTAGAGGCTTCACTCCTGGCTCCAGCTCGATGTTGTGATCCATGCCCCTGCGTGGTGGAAGAGTCTTCGGCAACTCGGGTGGCATAACGTCATTGAACTCTTTCAGGACGTTCACCACCATAGCAGGTTCTTGAATGGCCTTCTCGTCAAGTGGCTCTAGCTTCATCGCAGCCATGAAGGTTAATTCACCTTTTCGCACCCCTTTCTTTAGTTGCAACACCGATATATGTTGCGGTTCCTTGGTTCCTCTCTGAGAGACGGGAACCACGCAGGGATCGTCGCCTCCCATCATACATAGGGAGTTCAAGAACGACATTGGCACCAACTTCGTCGCGTGCATAAACTCCATTCCAAGAATTACTTGGAAGTCATCCAATGGCACTGCCATCATGTTGGTGTTCCCGCTCCATGTCCCAATTTTGATGGGGACTCCCTTCGCCAACCCGGAGATTCGCCTGGCCTCCGAGTTCACCGCCTTCATTCGACTTGGGCTCTTCTCCAAGATCAACCCAAGTCGCTTTGCTTCTCGATCGGCTATAAAGTTGTGGGTAACGCCCGTGTCCACCATTGCACGAGTTGTTTGGCCATTGAGCTTGATGGTCAACATACATTAGCTTGCCACTTCCTGCTTTTTGTTGCCTTGTCTTCGGGTTCTCCCCCACTTGACCCCGCATGGCGTTCAACAAATGCATGACTCCCATCCGGGGTCCTTGCGACTCCTCATCGTCGCTGCTGGCTTTAGAACTACTCAAACTAAGGGCGACAGCCTTACCCTTGTCTAATTTGGGAGGGTGGATGGAAGTTGTTAGCGCATTGAGTGCCTGTTTTTGTGGGCACTCCCTTACCATGTGTGGCCCTCCACATAAGAAGCATCCGTCAGGTTTCGGGGCCTTGCCTTTCGGGCTTGGCCCTTTGTGGGAACTCTTCTTCTTTTGTTCGCCCCCGAGCTCCTTCCCTCGAGAAAGTTTTGGAGGGCGATTGCCTGAAGATTGTTTCCTTCTCCTTGGGTCTTCGGAGGCAACAAAGTCGGTGAGCCTTTCTGCAGCAGCAATTGCCCCAACCACATCAGTGACATTCCTTCAATTTAGTTCCTATTGAGCCCATGACTTCAAACCATCGAGGAAGCTGAACAACTTATCCTTCTCGGATATGTCCTGTATGTCCAGCATTAGTGCAGAAAATTGTTTCACATAGTCTGGAATGGTGGAACTCTGGCGGAGTTGTCTCAACTTCCTTCTTACGACGAACTATGTGTTCTCAGGTAGGAACTGAGTTCTCAACTCCCGCTTCAAGTCTTCCCATGTGTCAACCCAACACCGACCTTGTTGGATCTCCTCCCAACGGGTTTGCCACCAAAGTTTCGCATCTCCGTTCAGATACATTGTTGCTATAGAAACTTTAGTATCTTCAGAATCGAGCATCGTAGCTCGAAAGTATTGTTCTATGTCGAACAGAAAATTCTCGAGCTCTTTGGCATCTCTAGCCCCTCCATAACCATGAGGCTCGGGTGCCCTCAAGTTTTGTGGTGGTGCAACTCGGGTGTTGCTTCCTCCCGCATTTAGTGCTCTTGTGAGCATGACCACCTTTGAAGTGAGTTCCGCCACAACATTCTGTAAGTGTTGCACATAGTCTTTGGTGTCATCAGACAGTCGGTCGACGAGGGCCTCGACCTTGTCGATCCTGGACTCCGCTTCCTTTTGCGAGCTCTCTACCCCAACAAGCCTTTGTTGGCCATGGTAGAGTTCCTTCATGCTCGCTTCAAGAACATCCAGGCGGGTTTCCGCCGTTGTGAGTCTCTCCTTGTGATTCTTTTTCCTAGTTGGCGCTCCAGATTGTGCCTCCTCCGCTCGCGGAGAGTAGCCAACTTCTCGCTCATCATGTTCGCTACCGCACTCCTCTTGAGCGGCTCCAACAGCATGAGATCGAGTGTGCACATGCAACCCACCTGCGGCTACTTGGGGCAAGGGTCTGGCTTGCCCCGTCTTGTTGGATTCGCCATGATGCTTTGCCATGGCGAAGTTACGAAGTTCCTTCGCTGCTCGCTCGAAGTGCTTGCCCACTCTGATACCATAATGTCACAGCCTTAGCTGGAATTGCCTAAGGCGTGAGGCACCCTTGCGGCCAAGACGCGAACTTAGCTTGCGTTGCCTAAGTCGCGCTTCGCCCTTGCGATATTGCTCCGCAAAGATCAGCCCACTTGTAACCTCTCGCAGGTCCCGAAGGATCTGTAAAAGAGAAAGTTGATTAGTTCGAAAGAACGAGCGACGGACAAGTCCCGACGTCTCGCGAAACGAGGGGAAGCTTTATAAGCAATTCAGCGAGCACCTTGCGTGCACAAGAGAAAAGAGGGAGAGGGGGAAAACAAGGGCTTTAGAAGGTTGAACGAACAGCTGCAAGCCCACAAACAGTTGCTCACCGAGTCCTGGGCGCGACAACAAGTTCCCGTCAAGGCAACGTGCGAACTTGCGAATGGGTGTTCAACGCCTGGTACTATACCGAAGCCCCATCCAGCCCTGTGCCACCTTGTCACGACCTTAGCTGGAATTGCCTAAGGCGTGAGGCACCCTTGCGGCCAAAGACGCGAACTTAGCTTGCGTTGCCTAAGTCGCGGGTCACCCTTGTGGCAAAGACGCGAACTTAGCTTGCGTTGCCTAAGTCGCGCTTCGCCCTTGCGATCTTGCTCCGCAAGGATCAGCCCACTTTGTAACCTCTCGCGGGTCCCTAAGGACTGAAAAAGAAAGAAGTTAGTTCGAAAGAGCGAGCAACGGACGGACAAGTCCGAAGTCTCGCGAAAAGGGAAGCTTTACAAACAATTCGTCGAACACCTTTGTGCACAAGAGAAAAGAGGGAGGGGAGAAAAACAAGGCTTTCAAGGATGAGCGAACGGTACAAGCCCACAAACAACCGCTCACACTGGTCGGGCGCAAAAACCAAGTTCCGTAAAGGTCACGCGTGCGAACTTGCGAAAGAGTGTTCAACGCCCGTTATATAACCGAAGCCCCATCCAGCCATGTGCCACCCCGGGGTTCACGGGGTCGAGGCTGGCTGACGTTTTGTGGCGGAGGCAGTTTCTCGCTCACCTCCCGCGACGCTAAAAGCGAAACTGATTTGGGCTGTTTTGGGGCTGTTTTGCTTTCGGTTCGGTGAGGTGGTCGCTTTTAACGCTGCAGCTTGTTCGAACTTACATATTTACAAGCAAAATGACCCAAAACTAAGAGAAAACATCTGCCAAGCAGCTGTACATGCAGGTCCGAAGCGACGACGGTTCGTTGAACAAAGTTATTTGCGGGTGCGCGACAACCGATTCGTGACATTCTCCCCCACTTAAACTGTCGACGCCCTCGTCGACGCTGATGGTAGTTGTTGATGACTTCTTCTTCATGTCGCGGGCGTCTTCAGGGCTCCAGCTGGCTTTCGATTCAGGGGAAGCTTTCACCACTTCACCAAGTACTAAATCTGTTTCGCTCCGCTAGGTAGCTTTATCTTACGATCTGCCGAATGGTTTCCTTTCGCTTTCGTAGGAGGTGTGATGGGAGGTAGCCGAGTTGGAACACTTCGAGAAGCATCTTTGCGGATCCGAATGGTAGGCCTTCAGGTTCTTTGGCGTGAAGAACGTTGTGAATTTTGAACCACGACCTGGCGAAATTTGCAACTTTGTAGGAAACATTGCCTACTACGCTAATAATTGGGAAGGGCCCTTCATACTTACGCACCAATCCTTTGTGAACTCTATTCTGAAGAATTGGAGTGATCTTTGGTTGGAGCTTTACCAACACCAAATCGCCAACTTTGAACTCTTGTGGTAAGCCTTCCTAAGTCTCGCCCACTTCTTCATCCGTTTTTGCCGCTTTTTCTCCAAGTAAGCTTCGCGTAATATCGGCATTTCGATGCCACTCCTCCTTTCGAAATGATAGGTGATGGACTACTCGGTATACCCAATTGCCATAGTGTGTGGAGTCGACGGTTGTTGTCTGTGATAATTTGAAGGGGCTCTTGTTGGATGAGAGCTCCGTTGCAAGTTGTAGGAGAATTGGGCGATGTCCAAACTTCACCCAATCTCGTTGATTGGCACTCACGTAGTGTGGAGATATCTGCTCAAGAGGCGTAATTTATTCTCTCGGTCCCGCCATCCGATGGGGGGTGGAGGCTTGTAGAGAAGTATAACTTTGACCCCAACAATTTGAATAGCTTCGGTCGAGAATCGCCCCAAGAACCGAAAGGCCTCGATCACTAATGATATTGTGTGGGACTCCCCAATACTTCACTACGCCCTTCATCATCAAGTATGGCGCCTCTTTTTGAAACGATGTAGGGGAGGGAGCGAATGAAAGTTGCATACTTTGAAAACCGATCGACCACCAGTATCGATCCAAGTCCCCCTACGGTGGCAAGCTTGATATGAAGTCTAAGGAAATGCTCTCCCATGGCCTTTCCGGTGCGGCAAGCGGCTCCAAAGTCCCACCGCTTCCCATTTTGCTCCACCTTATCTTGTTGGCAAGTAAGGCATGTTCGAACATACTCCTCCACATCAATCCCCATCTTTGGCGGTATGAAGGCCCTCTCCACGAGAGCCAACGTTACGTGAATGCCGGGTGTCGGCCAAAGAGAATCGTGACACTCTTTTAAGAGTTTCGTCTTAAATTATCCACTCGGGGAACATAGACCCTATTCCCTTTCGTGTAAACAAGTCCCTCCCGGACCAAAAAACCGTCGTGCCTTACCTTCTTTGATGGTTTGCATCGGGATAAGCGCACGGGGATCACTATACAGTCCATCCTTAATTCGGAAAGGAAGTTGGAGTGCAATCCGACTTGCTTGGCCCTCGCCCTCGGTTGTGCAGCATTCATGCATTCCACCTTCCGGCTTCGGCAGACGGGACCCACGGCGTTCGCCTTCCGTGCTTGCACTCCATCGCCATATCAAATTCAGCGGGAAGTCGCCACCGTGCACGCTTTGGGGAGAGCTTCTTCGAAGTTTGGAAATAGCTCGAGGCGATGTTGTAAATGTCCTCGACAAATCGCGACCGAGGAGGTAGTGTCGCCAAACTTCATGGAGACGGTGGATTCTTGGCTGTCATCTCTTTCTCATGCTGGATGGATACCGCCTCTCGGTCTCGTTGAGTTCTGCGGCTCTCGTAGGCCACCGGATGACCTTCTGCATGAGTACTCCCCAATAGCGAAGTCCGAAGCATCGTATGGACTTGAAAGGGCTCCATGGTTTGGCAATTTGAGCACGGTTCTTCTAGAACAATGACCTTCCGGATCACGGAATGCTATCTCACATTTGTCGACCACTTCCAAGGCTGCTCCTTCTTCAACAACTCCGTCGATTGGGGGTTGCCCGCGAATATCCATGATGAGGCGTCGATAGTAGTTGATGAAACCAAGGAAGGATCTCAACTCGGCACCTTCTTTGGAGTTCGATCATTCCAAGAATCGCTTGCACCTTCGACTTATCCATCAGAATGGAGCCATCACCATTCGATGCCCCAAGAATAGAATCTCGGTTTGAGCAAAGTAGCATTTCTCCTTTTTACGAACAAAGTGTTCTCCGAGAACCTTGAGAATCGTTCGCAGGTGCTTGGCGTGCTCCTCGGCGTTTGGTCGTAGGCGACGATATGTCGTCAAATAGGCGACCACGAACTTATCCAAATACTCCTTGAATAGCTGGTTCATGAGAGTACAGAATGTGGCGGAGCATTGGTTAAGCCGAAGGCATCACCAAGAACTCAAACGCTCCATACACGGTCACGGGTAGTCTTTGCTTCGTCGCCAAAGATGCGCACTGCCAATACCCGAATAGAAGGTCGAGTTTTGAAAATACTTTGCCTTGCCCAATTGATCGAACAAGTCCGCAATGGCGGGATGGGATACTTGTTCTTCACCGTTACTTTGTTGAGGGCTCGATAGTCGACGCCGCATGTCGGAGGCTCCCATCTTGTTTCTTCGGAAGAGAACTGGAGCTCGAAAGGTGCTTTTGAGGCTGCGGATGAGACCACCGCCAGCGGTTCACCTAAGCGCTTTTCGAGTTCAACCAACTCTGGCGGGGGGCATGCGATAGGGTGGTCTTTTGGAGGCTTCACTCTGGCTCCCGCTTCGATATTGTGATCCCGCCTGGCGTGGTGGAAGGGTTCCGCAACTTCGGGTGGCATAACGTCTTTGAACTCTTCGGGGCGTTAGCCCACCACGCAGGTTCTTGAGTGGCCTCTTCATTGAGTGGCTCTAGCTTCATAGCGACCACGAATGTCGGTTCGCCCTTTTCGCACCCCTTTCTTCAATTGTAATGCCGAAATGTGTTGGGGCTCCTTGGTTCCTCTCAGAGGCGGGAACCACGCAGGGGTCATCGCCTCCCATCATACATAGGGGAGTTCAAGAAGCGGCATCGGCACCAACTTCGCCGCATGCATAAACTCCATTCCAAGAATCACTTGGAAGTCGTCTAGTGGCACGGCCATCATGTTGGTGTTTCCGCTCCAAGTCCCGATTTTGATAGGAACACCCTTCGCCAACCCGGAGATTCGCTTTGGCCTTCGAAGTTCACCGCGCCTTCATTCGGCTTGGGCTCTTCTCCAAGGTCAACCTAAGTCGTTGTGCTTCGCGATCGGTTATGAAGTTGTGGGTGGCGCCCGTATCCACCATTGCACGGGTCGTTTGGCCATTTAGCTTAATGTCCACATACATCATTTCGGCCGCTTCCTCGCTTTTTTGTGCCTTCGTCTTCATATTCTCCCCACTTGACCCCGCGATAGCGTTCAACGACGCATTGCTCCCATTCGGGTCCTTACGACTCCTCATCGTCGCCGCCGGATTACGAATCGCCGAACTAAGAGCAACGGCTTTGCCCTTGTCCGTCGGGGAGGGTGGATGGAAGCCGTCAAAGCGTTGAGTGCCCATACGTGGGCACTCCCCTTACCATGTCGCGGTCCTCCGCACAAGAAGCATCCTCCGGTTTTGAGGCCTTGCCTTTTGGGTTCGGCCCTTTATGGGGAGCTCTTCTTCTTTTTCGCCCAGAGCTCCTTCCCTCGAGAATGTTTTGGAGGGCGATTGCTTGAAGATTGTTTCCTTCTCATTTGGGTCTTCGAGGAAACAAAGTCGGTGAGCCTTTCTCAAAGAGCGATTGCCCCGACTACATCGGTAACATTCCTTCGATTTAGCTCCCTTTGAGCCCATGGTTTCAAACTATCGAGGAAGGTGAACAACTTGTCCTTCGGACATGTCTCAGTATGTCCAAATTAGTGCAGAAAACTGTTTTACATAGTCTCGGATGGTGGTGCTTTGGCGGAGTTGTCTCAACTTCCTTCTTGCGACGAACTTGTGTTCTCCGGAAGGAACCGAGTTCTCAACTCCCGCTTCAAGTCCTCCCATGTGTCGATTCGACACCGACCTTGTTGGATCTCTTCCCAACGAGTTCGCCACCAAAGTTTAAGCATCTCCATTCAGATACATCATTGCTATAGAAACTTTGGTATCTTGAAATCGGGCCTCGTAGCTTTCGGAAGTATTGCTCCATGTCGAACGAAAGTTCTCGAGCTCTTTGGCATCTCCGGCCCCTCCAGATCCATGGGGCTCCGGTGCCCTCAAGTTTTGTGTGATTGCAACGCGGGTGTTGCCTCCTCCCCGCATTTAGCGTTCTTGTGAGCATAGCCACCTTTGCCGTGAGTTCGCCACAACATCCCGTAAGTGTTGCCGCGAGTCCTTGGTGTCATCGGGACGGTCGGTCGACTAGGGCCTCGACCTTGTCGATCCTGGACTCGCTTCCTCTTATGAGCTCTCTACCCCAACAAGTCTTTGTTGGCCATGGTAGAGTTCCTCCATGCTCGCTTCCGTAACATCCAGCGAAGTTTTCGCCGTCGTGAGTCTCTCCTTATGACTCCTTTTTCCCGGTTAAGCGCGCAGATTGCGCTTCCTCCATTCCATGGAGAGTTACCAACTTCGGCTCATCCTGTTCGCTGCCCACGATCTTCGTGAGCGGCTCCAATAGCATGAGAGCGAGTGTGCACATGCAGCCCACTGGGGCCGCTTGGGGCAAAGGTCCGGCTTGCCCCATCTTGCTTGATTCGCCACGATGCTTTGCCATGGCGAAGTTAATGGGTTTCGTTTGTTGTTCGATCGAAGAGCTTGCCCGCTCGATACCATAATGTCACGACCTTAGCTGGAATTGCCTGGCGTGCGGAGGCACCCTTGCGGCCAAAGACGCGAACTTAGCTGCGTTACCTAAGTCGCGGGTCACCCTTGTGGCAAAGACGCGAACTTAGCTTGCGTTGCCTAAGTCGCGCTTCGCCCTTGCGATCTTGCTCCGCAAGGATCAGCCCACTTTGTAACCTCTCGCAGGTCCCTAAGGACCTGTAAAAGAGAAAGAAGTTAGTTCGAAAGAACGAGCAACGGACAAGTTGTAACATCCCTCATTTCTGAATTTTCGTATAAGTTTCTAGTTGTAATGTATGTATCGATTTTAAATTTGATAAAAAGTCAAAGTATGAATCTAAGAACTTATTCATAAGAGTTGGAGGATTTGTTCAAACAAAAATCTGAGGACCTATATGTAAACCCTGAGGACCTAATCGTAAATATGTTAAATACAAGGACTAAACTGTAAAATGTACAAAAATACAAACTCCACCGCTTAAGCCTCTCTGCCTTCGTTCTTAAGGAAGCAGAGAAGGCAGCTGCGTGGATGATCTAGGAAAGAAAGAAAGAAAGAAGAAGAAGAAGAAGAAGAAGAAGAAGAGGAAGAAGAAATTGGGGTTTTTAGGTTCTTGCTTTAATCTCTTCACTTCGGGTCAAAATTCTCAAAGGCAAGTGTTCTAACCCCATCCTACAGAATTTTTAGTCTCTGTTTTTATGTTGAATCAAAATAAATTGAAGGATTTCTATTTAGAAACTGATATGTCTCTCTTTGGACATAGAACCATGGATTTTGAAGTCTTTTTCGGTATACTGACCCCTATACACTTTCTCAGCTATAAGTTTTAGTACAAAATGTGAATTCGGGCAGGAACTATTTTGTTTGAAAATTAGACTCTTATATCTTCCTGTTGACACTGATTTTGTAGATTTTGGACACCGAATACTTACCCAAACATCTGATTCAATTGAGCCTATAGACGCTGTAAAACAGGGTTCAAGATTTCTGACCTGTCGATACTAAAATGCCTATAACTCCCTGTTAAAAATTCTGAATTATACCAAACTGATTTTATTTGAAACTAGACTTGAAAATCTTTCTTTTGACATATAGTCTGAAAATTTTGGAATTCAATTGCCTACCCTATTGTCTGTTGAATCCGACCCTATAAATTCTGCAAATCAGTGATACCTTGTGTTACCAAATCAAAGGTAACTCCGCGTTGGGAACCCTGTTTCGTATGAAATTTGTTCCATCAGAATATAGATTGATATATGGTTCGATCATAGTTTTCTTATGGGTATTGGAGCATAATTGATATTCTGAAGTATTTGTTTGATGTGCCACTGGAATTCTGTCCGAAATCGAGCTTTGGTCGATTTCGCATATTCTGCTCCGTTCCTTTGGATATTTGAATTTGTTTAACCTTCTTATTGGATTTGAGCTAAATATGATTGCTTGGAAATTTCTGTACACTCTTGTTCTTATTTCATTCCAAATCTGAATACATTTGTGAGAGATTTGTTCTTTGTTTCGTATTGTCTCGAAAAGGCACATGCACGTTCGTTGTTCCGCGTGTGCTTCCGATATATGCTACTTATTGTTAAAACTGCCCTCTTGTACTCTGGTGTGTGGGATTGTCTGGACCTTTGCCAGAAATGGTAAAGGGTATGCGCTTAATACCCGCTTCTGTGGGGTCCCTCCGTGGGATGCGCTTATTACCCGCTCTGTGGGGTCCCGGCCCGTGGGATATTCGGACCTTTGCCGAAATGGTAAAGGGTATGTGCTTAGAACTCGCGATGCTCTCACGGCCCCCGACTTCACCTAAACGTGGGTGGATGGATCTCCGGGACGTGGGGAGACTTTTTGTCGTGGTCATTCAGAAATGGATGAATCACATTTCGACCGAGATCCCACCACACCTTCTATATGTTTGATATGACATCCGAGTTTTGGTGAGTTGTTTCTATCCATGCTCGGATAAGAATGATATGATTGCAACGTCAAGGACGGACGTTTGAGCTTCAGACGATATTTGTTTTTGATATGCTCGAAATGCTTCATTCATCGATGATTTTTTGCTTCAAATGTTCCATATGCCGTTGATATGCTTGAACATTTTATATGCCATTGATAAGCTCCGATATGTTTCCTTTGTTACCGATATGCTCCAATTACTCTATGCCCCAATCTGTTAGGAACCAAATGTGTAAGATTGAAATGACAATTGTATTCTGTTCTTAATGATATTATGTCTACGTAAATCGTATATTCTCGCCTTGTATTTTGGAACCGTATCTCTTTGGAAGTTGTACTATTTTGATATGGATATGTTAGTCACTTGTCGAGCTCTTTATGCTCACCCGTTTGTTGATAAATTTTTCGGGATAGCATATTGCTTGCTTAAATGATAAGATTCATTTGAGACGGTGGAAAGTTTAGAAGATTTTGGGGCGACCTTTGTTAGCATATGTGTATTTGTTGTATAAGATACTCTGATCTTATGAAATGTGACGATGAATCTAAACCGTGGATTTTTTGTGTAAGATAAAGGATCCCCATGTATAGGATTTTGGTATGTTAAGTTAAATTTGTAAATGATATGATCTTATGGTAATCGTTGGTTTGGTGATTTGCATAGACTTCCCCATTTGTGAATTTATATTGTGGTTATTATCTTGATGAGTTGAGTTCGATTGTATGAATTATCGAAAGTGATGTGTGGTATGTTTATGAATTGCAATGTGGTTTTGAATTTGTAGACTATAGAGGTGAAATTTTGATCTGAATGTTTTCTTAGTGACCTCAAATGTGTGCTTGGATCCCGGGTTAGTTATGATGAAAATTTTAAATATTGTCGATATTTTTGAGGGGCGGATGAGGTGGTATCGAAAGCATTGTTTGAGGATCTTTGAAATATTTGATATGTTGACGTGCAAAATATATTGATGTCCAAGTGATAATGATTGGTGGAAATTTTCTTTGATGCATTTTAGGAATCGAGGATGATGAGGACATATGGTCCTCCTATTTCATTTGTTTCGATTAATTAAGGGGGATGAAAGGGTTGATCGAGGATACAAAATCGAAAGTAGCTGATGAAAACATGGTGAACCAAATTTCATTGGTGGTAGAAAACGGATGATGCAAACAGAGAAGATATTTGATGTACAAAATTGTTCTAATGATCGAAAGAATTCTTTTGCCACCTTATATTGGAAGTAGAGGCTGATCATTAATGGCAACAAAGAAAATAATTTTTGGAGATCGATTGTTACGAATGATAAGGACAAGTTTACCAATAAAAATATGATTGGAAATGAATGAGAAAAGTAATAACAAGAGTGTCAAGACAATTGATTTGAAAAGGAAAGTCATCATAAAAAGACTCAATCATATGTGAATTGCAAGTTAAGTTATGAAACATGTTTGTGTTTTCGGTGGTTGGAGCCTATTTTGCTTGTGGAAAGTTAGATCATCAAGTAAAAGATTGCCCTTTGAGGAAGAAGAAAGAGCCATTGTCTCCTAGACCCTCAGCCATGCTAGAGTGTATGCTATCAACGAACAAGATTCTAAAGCTTCTAAATCGGTGGTGGAAGGTATTCTTCATGTTTCTAAAAGAAATGCAAAAGTTTTGTTTGATCCGGCTCCAACTTATCGTTTGTTTCACAATACTTTGCTTGTCACTTGGATATTCTACCTAAACCCCCGGATTATATGTTATATGTAACAACCGGCTGTTGGAGATTCATTGGCAACAAACTTGGTCTACCCATCTTGTTTGATTTCTATTGGGGACCACTTAAACTCCTTGTTGATTTGATTCTCCTAGAGATCCAGGGCTTTGATATTATACTTGGCATGGATTGGTTATCTTCTCATCATGCTAGTATTGATTATTACAAAAAAATAATTACTTTTCGCATACCACATCATTATATATTTTTCTTTGAGGGCATTAGGCATGATTTGCCTCCTTGCTTGATATCAGCATTTCAAGTTTATCGTCTTATGCAGAAAGGTTGTTTTTGTTATATGGTGTGTGTAAAGGAGCATTCAAATCAGGAAACCCATCTAGATGAAATTGTAGTGGTCAAAGAATTCCCTGATGTATTCCTAGATGACTTGCCTGGTTTACCTCTAGATAGAGAGGGTGAATTTGCTATTGATCTAGTCTCCAGTACATCCCCAATATCTAAGCCTCCCTATAGAATGGCACCACTCGAGCTAGAGGAATTAAAGAAGCAAATACAAGAATTATTAGATAAGGGTTTCATACGACCCAGTGTATCCCCATGGGGTGCTCCGGTACTATTAGTGAAGAAGAAGGATGGAACATGGAGGCTTTGTATTGATTATAGACAATTGAATGGTGACCAAAAAAAAAAATAAGTATCCCATACCTAGAATTGATGATTTGTTTGATCAACTGCAGGTGCACAAGTATTCTCTAAGGTTGACTGAGGTCGTTACTATCGTTGAAGATCAAGGAGGAGGATATTTCAAAAAAACGACTTTCGAGAACTTCGATATGGTCATTATGAATTCTTGGTGATGCCTTTCGGTTTGACAAATGCCCCCGCAGCTTTTATGGAACTAATAAATAGGATATTTCAACCGCTTTTGGATATCTATGTAATTGTATTTATTGATGACATATTGGTGTATTCAAAGAGTAATCAGAGCATGAGGAACACTTGAGAGATGTGTTGTCCATACTAAGAGAAAAGAAGTTGTATGCTAAGTTCAAAGCAAATATGAATTTTGGTTGAATGAAGTTGCTTTCTTAGGCCATGTGATTTCGGGGAAGGGTATATCTGTTGATCCAAGGAAAATAGAAGTCAGTAGTTGAATGAGAAGTACCAACAAATGTAATAGAAGTTCAAGCTTTTTGGGCATGGCAAGGTGTTATTACAGGAGATTTTGGAGGATTTTTTCTCGAATCGCTCAACCTCTCACCAACCTCACTAAAAAAGAATATGAAATTTGTATGGGGTGATGATTGTGGAGCAAAGTTATCAAGAGTTAAAAAAGAAGATTGACTAGTGCCCCTATTCTCACTATTCCAAGTGGTAGTGAGGGATTTGTAGTTTATACCGATGCTTCAAGAAAAGGCCTAGGATGTGTTTTGATGCTGAGGAAGGGAGAGTAATTGCTTATGCTTCTAGGCAACTTAAAGGTTATGAATTGAATTATCCAACTCATGATTTGGAATTAGCAAAGAATTATTTTTGCTCTAAAGATTTAGAGACATTATTTGTATGGTCGACAGTTTGAAATCTTCACCGATCACAAGAGTTTAAAATATATTTTTTTCACTGAAAAGAGTTAAACATGAGGCAAACAAGATGGATAGAACTTCGAAGGATTATGATTGTGCCATCCGTTATCACCCGCAAAGCTAATGTTGTAGCCGATGCACTTAGTAGGAAATCTACAAGTTTTATGGCTAGTCCGGTTTGTGAAGCAATGGAAGTTATTAGAAGAAAATTTTGATTTGAAAGCTTTGAGGAAAGAGCAAGACTCGATGATATTGATGGCCTCCATTCAAGTGCAATCCGATCTTATTCAACAAATTAAGGAAGGACAATTATGAGATCCACATTTAATCTACTTGAGGAATAAAGTAGAAAAGGAATTGAAGCCACAATTTCAAGTTTCAAAGGATGGCCTATTGAGATTTGGGGAGAGGGTATGTGTACCAAATGAACGTGATATCAAGAATCAAATCCTAAAGGAAAGTCATACTTCAAAGTACACCATACATCCCAGGAGCACTAAGATGTATAGAGATCTTCAAAGTCATTATTGGTGGGAAGGCATGAAGAAGGAAATTGCAATGTATGTTTCAAAATGTTTGACTTGTCAAACAAATCAAAGTAGAACACCAAAGACCGGAGGGTTGTTACAACCTTTAGATATTCTCGAATGGAAATGAGAATGCATTACTATGGATTTTATTTTGGGACTACCCGAACCTCTAAAAAGCATGATGCTATTTGGGTTATCATTGATAGGTTAACAAAATCTGCACATTTCCTACCGATTAATATGACTTATTCGCTTGATAGACTTGCAGATTTATATGTCAATGAAATAGTAAGACTTCATGGTATTCCAAAGGAGATCATCTCGATAGAGACTCAGATTTCTCTCTAGATTTCGAGAAGATTACAGAATCTATGGGCACTAAAGTTAAGTTTAGTATCAAGATATCATCCTCGACCGATGGTGGTCGGAAAAAGAACAATTCAAACACTTGAGGATCCGCTTAGAGCCTATGTTATGGATTGGAAGGGTGAATGGGATAAAGATATTTCGCTTATTGAGTTCACTTATAATAATAGTTATCATTCAAGTATTCAAATGGCTCCTTATTAAGCTTTATATGGGCGAAAAGTGCATAACACCTATATGTTGGGAAGAAGTTGGTGACGAAAAAGTCGTTAGCACCAGGACAAGGTACAAGAAACTTCCGAAAATTCAAGTTATAAGGAAAAGGTTTAAAATCGCTTCGAGTCGTCAAAAAAGAGTTATGCCGACAATAGAAGACGAGATATTGAGTTTGAAATCGGAGATTTTGTATTCTTGAAAGTCTCCGTTCCAAAGGCATTATTAGGTTTGGGAAGAAAGGAAAGTTAAGCCCCCAATTTATTGGACCTTTTGAGGTTCTCGAGAGGGTTGGTTTCGTAAACATGAGGATTGCCTTGCCACCAAAGATTGAAGTCATGTCCATGATATATTTCATGTCTCGATGATTAGGAAGTATATATATGACCCTTCTCACATCATTAAGTATGAGTGGTGGAGATTGATAAAGATTTATCTTATGTGGAAGAGCCTATTAGGATCGTTGATAAGAAAGAAAAAAGTCCTAAGGAATGGGTCATCTCACCGATTCAAATAATTTGGAGACATCATTTCGAGAGGAAACAACTTGGGAGCTAGAGGAGGAAATGACAAAGGTGTACCCCCGTCTTTTCATCGATAGAGGTACGATAAATTTAGAGGACTAAATTTTTCTTTTAAGGGGGGGAGAGTGTAACATCCCTCATTTCTGAATTTTCGTATAAGTTTCTAGTTGTAATGTATGTATCGATTTTAAATTTGATAAAAAGTCAAAGTATGAATCTGAGAACTTATTCATAAGAGTTGGAGGATTTGTTCAAACAAAAATCTGAGGACCTATATGTAAACCCTGAGGACCTAATCGTAAATATATTAAATACAAGGATTAAACTGTAAAATGTACAAAAATACAAACTCCACCGCTTAAGCCTCTCTGCCTTCGTTCTTAAGGAAGCAGAGAAGGCAGCTGCGTGGATGATCTGGGAAAGAAAGAAAGAAAGAAGAAGAAGAAGAAGAAGAAGAAGAAGAAGAAGAAGAAGAAGAGGAAGAAGAAATTGGGGTTTTTAGGTTCTTGCTTTAATCTCTTCACTTCGGGTCAAAATTCTCAAAGGCAAGTGTTCTAACCCCATCCTACAGAATTTTTAGTCTCTGTTTTTATGTTGAATCAAAATAAATTGAAGGATTTCTATTTAGAAACTGATATGTCTCTCTTTGGACATAGAACCATGGATTTTGAAGTCTTTTTCGGTAAACTGACCCCTATACACTTTCTCAGCTATAAGTTTTAGTACAAAATGTGAATTCGGGCAGGAACTATTTTGTTTGAAAATTAGACTCTTATATCTTCCTGTTGACACTGATTTTGTAGATTTTGGACACCGAATACTTACCCAAACATCTGATTCAATTGAGCCTATAGACGCTGTAAAACAGGGTTCAAGATTTCTGACCTGTCGATACTAAAATGCCTATAACTCCCTGTTAAAAATTCTGAATTATACCAAACTGATTTTATTTGAAACTAGACTTGAAAATCTTTCTTTTGACATATAGTCTGAAAATTTTGGAATTCAATTGCCTACCCTATTGTCTGTTGAATCCGACCCTATAAATTCTGCAAATCAGTGATACCTTGTGTTACCAAATCAAAGGTAACTCCGCGTTGGGAACCCTGTTTCGTATGAAATTTGTTCCATCAGAATATAGATTGATATATGGTTCGATCATAGTTTTCTTATGGGTATTGGAGCATAATTGATATTCTGAAGTATTTGTTTGATGTGCCACTGGAATTCTGTCCCAAATCGAAGCTTTGGTGATTTCGCATATTTCTCGCCTCGTTCCTTTGGATATTTGAATTCGTTTAACCTTCTTATTGGATTTGAGCTAAATATGATTGCTTGGAAATTTCTGTACACTCTTGTTCTTATTTCATTCCAAATCTGAATACATTTGTGAGAGATTTGTTCTTTGTTTCGTATTATCTCGAAAAAAAGGCACATGCACGTTCGTTGTTGCGTGTGCTTCCGATATATATGCTACTTATTGTTAAAACTGCCCTCTTGTTGTACGGTGTGTGGGATTGTCCGGACCTTTGCCAGAAATGGTAAAGGGTACGCGCTTAATACCCGCTCGTGGGGTCCCTTTTCTGTGGGATGCGCTTATTACCCGCTTCTGGGGTCCCGCCTGGGTGGGATATTCTCGGACCTTTGCCGAAATGGTAAAGGGTATGTGCTTAGAGCTGCGCGACTCTGCCCGCCCCTCGACTTCACCTAGACGTGGGTGGATGGATCTCCCAGACGTGGGGGAGACTTTTTTGTCGTGGTCATTCAGAAATGGATGAATCACATTTCGACCGAGATCCCACCACACCTTCTATATGTTTGATATGACATCCGAGTTTTGGTGAGTTGTTTCTATTCATGCTCTGGATAAGAATGATATGATTGCAACGTCAAGGACGACGTTTGAGCTTCAGACGATATTTGTTTTTGATATGCTCGAAATGCTTCATTCATCGATGATTTTGCTTGAAATGTTCCATATGCCGTTGATATGTTTCGGAACATTTTATATGCCATTGATAAGTCTCGATATGTTTCCTTTGTTCTTGATATGCTCCAATTACTCTATGCCCCAATCTGTTAGGAACCAAATGTGTAAGATTGAAATGACAATTGTATTCTACTCTTAATGATATTATGTCTACGTAAATCGTATATATATTCGCCTTGTATTTTTGAAACTGTATCTCTTTGGAAGTTGTACTATTTTGATATGGATATGTTAGTCACTTGTTTGAGCTCTTTATGCTCACCCCGTTTGTTGATAAATTTTTCGGGATAGCATATTGCTTGCTTAAAAATGATAAGATTTTGAGGCGGTGGAAAGTTTAGAAGATTTTGGGCAGACCTTTGTTAGCATATGTGTATTTGTTGTATAAGATACTCTGCATCTTATGAAATGTGACGATGAATCTAAAACCGTGGATTTTGTGTAAGATAAAGGATCCCCATGTATAGGATTTTGGTATGTTAAGTTAAATTCGTGTAATGATATGATCTTTATGGTAATCGTTGGTTTGGTGACTGCATAGACTTCCCCATTTGTGAATTTATATTATGGTTATTATCTTGATGAGTTGAGTTGATTGTATGAATTATCGAAAGTGATGTGTGGTATGTTTATGAATTGCAATGAGGGTTTTGAATTTGTAGACTATAGAGGTAAAATTTTGATCTGAATGTTTTTTTCTTAGTGACCTCAAATGTGTGCTTGGATCACAGGTTAGTTATGATGAAAATTTTAAATATTGTCGATATTTTTTTTGAGGGCGTGACACAAGTCCAGAAGTCTCAAAAAAAGGGAAGCTTTTACAAGCAATTCGTCGAACACCTTGTGTGCAAAAAAAAAAAGAGGGAGAGGGAGAAAAACAAGGCTTTCAAGGATGAACGAACACCGCAAGCCCACAAACAAATCGCTCACCTAGTCCGGGCAAAAAACCAAGTTCCGTAAAGGTCACGCGAACTTGCGAAAAGAGTGTTCAACGTCCCAGATATAACCGAAGCCCCATCCAGCCCATGTGCCACCCGGGGTTCCCTCGGGTCCGAGCCGGTCGACGTTTTGTGGCGGGAGGCGGTTCTCCGCTCACCCTCCGGCAAGACGCGAAAAACGAGATCGATTTGGGTTGTTTTGGAGTGTTTTGTTTCGGTTCGGTTGGCTTTGCCGCTTTGCAACACCGCAGGCTTGTTCGAACTTACATATTTACAAGCAAAATGACCCAAAACTAAGAGAAAACATGCCGCCAAGCACCTGTACATCTGAGTCTGCGGCGACGAACGGTTCGTTGAAGCGAGTTGTTATGCGGGTCTTGACGACCGTTCATGACAACTGGGGGGGGTTGGGGGGTGAGATGGTCGACGTTTTGGTGAGCGGAGGCAGATTCTAAAATCAAAAGCCCACCCAAGATACATAAAAACGGAGTTTTTGCTTTCGGTTCGGTGAGCGATTGCTTTGTAACGCTGCAGCTTGTTTGAACTTACATTTTTACAAGCAAAATGACTCAAAACCAAGGCAAAAAAGGCTGCTAAGTAACTGTACATATAGATGAGAGCGACGAATGGTTCGTTGAACAAAGTTGTTGCGAGTACGCGACGACCGTTCGTGACAAAGTGTTCAGAGAAAAATGCTTGAAAACAGAGAAAAAAGCACCTATTTAATCCAACTATCAACTCGCATAAAATGGTTGAATTTAGCAACTTATTTTTATACACTTGATGAAGAAGTCCAGTGCATAAGGCTCCCATCAATCTTAACATGCATGCATTAACCATTCAACCATGAATTATCACAGTTCACAAACCCAGTCTGCGGTCTGGACACCAGCACTCTTTTCACTCGGGTCAAATATTTCTGGTTCTGCAGGAGATCAATGATGATTCAACCACAAAGGCCATTTTAACAAGTAATGAAAGGTTGCTGCAATTGGTTGGTAAAAGGAAGATAGAGATGAATCGAAGCCTTTGAGTGAGGGAGGCAAAGGCAGATGTTAGGCTTGCCTTTCCAGCCATCACCAGTGCCTAGTTTAGCCTTGATCTTGTTCTTGTCCTGAATCCAAGCATCTAGTGATCCAAATCTCTGTTATCAGCTAATGCCACTCCCTCAACAATACCCATGCCAGCAATATCTGATACTGCCTATTCTCTCGTTATCCCACTCTTCAACATGAATATCCATTTTGACTGCACATGGGTGACATTCCCTTTTGCAAGCCTTCGGCCTCTCTAAGACATAGCAATGTACTCAAACTCGTTAGGTAATGCACTTGGACAAGCTGCAAACTTCAAAGTCTCATTTTTCTTTTCTTCTTTTTTTCTGAAAGAAAAGAAATCTATTACTTAATCAACCTAAAACAGCCAATGACAGAGCCATCAAAAGAAGTGGACACTTCAATAGCAGATTTTTCATAACTCAAACAGTTATCTCCGTTTTAAAAGATCTGACATATTTCCAGGAGGTGGTTCAGACAGGCCACCCTGGCTGATCTGCCTGATTTCAACTTTCAAGGGATTGGATCACTGAACCAAAAAAGAAAAGAAAAAGATCAAGTGTGCTTCTGAATGGCTTAGATTAGTCCACCAGTGAGAAACAAGACAACAGTAGTATCAAAGACAAGCATGAATCACTGTATAAAAGGTCCCAACCTTTGTTGATAGCCTATCAATGAGGTGGGGGGTTGGAGCCAAACTCGACCTTTTTGCCCAGTGAGGAAGCAGATAGGTGAGTTCCAAGGTGGCAACTGCCAAGGTAAATTTGCTAAGGTGAAACACTGAGTCTTGCAAAAACAGAGACGCCACTGGAAATGTGCTCGGAAGGGGGTCTTGCTCTATTGCTCAAGTCAGCAAATCACTCCGAGATGGAGAAAAAATGCATGCAGTAAGGAATGCATTAATCTAGAGAGGAGGAAGAGTGTCTCCTTATAACCCTTTGAGGAAGCAAGTTTTATAGTGAGATAACTCCTAATTAACGGAGCCACTAGAATAAATTGTCAATGTGCCTGATATTGAGGAACTAATCCACCCTTATGCCATTTTGATTCAGTGACGATGTAGTAGATGAGCTAAGTGGGGCTCGGTCGATACGAAAGATTGTCCCAGCAGGAGAATTATTCTGCCCGGTTTGCCATTTTGGTTTGATGATGATGTAGTAGATGAGCCAAGCGGCTATAACAAAATTTGCCACACCCCCAGTGTGATTTATGGTTCACCCTTCACTAGTGAAGTTGGTAGTGTCTAATTTATTCCTAATCACCTAACATAAGCTCCATGTAACACATGATAAACCAGCATTAACTCTTTCTTCCATTCATTGGTTTCCATGAATAGCTACACAAGAACTGATGTCATTTCACTCTATTTCTTTTCTTTGGATCACCTCTAATCTTATTGAGGATTACTCCGGGCCTTCATGCCTCATCACTAGGTAATTCATCCCCCCTTTTCTTTTTTCTGTGTGCATGAATAGGCAAAATGACCTTTCGAACATACTTCAAGTTTAGAGAGAGTCAAACGGCATGATTCTATCATCCTTGACCAAGCATCAAAGATGAAAACAGCACATAGGAAATCAGAATGTTCAATGACATTAACCTATCTAAACCATCTATTTATTGCAACTTGCAGGGATATATTGTCTGGTTCGAATTACTTCACACAAGTTCAAGTAATTAAAACACAAAAGAGAAAGTATGCCACAGAAGCCATTTTCAAGCTCTTTTCGCTTCAAAATGTCCTCTTGACTGCGCAAACATCAGCGGATGGTCAGATCCGATTGCACCTATCTCTCATCCTTGACCAAGCATCAAAGATGAAAACAGCACATAGGGAATCAGAATGTTCAATGACATTAACCTATCTAAACCATCTATTTATTGCAACTTGCAGGGATATATTGTCTGGTTCGAATTACTTCACACAAGTTCAAGTAATTAAAACACAAAAGAGAAAGTATGCCACAGAAGCCATTTTCAAGCTCTTTTCGCTTCAAAATGTCCTCTTGACTGCGCAAACATCAGCGGATGGTCAGATCCGATTGCACCTATCTCTCATCCTTGACCAAGCATCAAAGATGAAAACAGCACATAGGAAATCAGAATGTTCAATGACATTAACCTGTCTAAACTATCTATTTATTGCAACTTGCAGGGATATATTGTCTGGTTCGAATTACTTCACACAAGTTCAAGTAATTAAAACACAAAAGAGAGAGTATGCCACAGAAGCCATTTTCAAGCTCTTTTCGCTTCAAAATGTCCTCTTGACTGCGCAAACATCAGCGGATGGTCAGATCCGATTGCACCTATCTCAAAACGCACAGCACAAAATACGTGCCGGTTTCGCATTTCCACACACGGCTTCGCCGGTGAGAGGAACCGTATCTTTAAATAATCGAATGAAACCGAAACCCTGGTCAAAAAATTCTTGCGGATTCGGTGGCGACCGCAGGGAACGAATCCGGTCCCAGAAGTGGCCGAACAAAGCAATTCCCGGTCAAGAAACCCTAAGAAAAAGACTCCTAAAAACAATCAAGCAAACCACAATAAAGAAGAAGAAAACATTCGCGCCGATCGCAATTACGCGTCGGTGATAGAAACATTCACGGTAAACTCGATGCCGAAATTAAGGAAAGAAACTAAACATCGAAGACGGAACCAAACCGTGCCATCGGCGCAGCTACTCCCCCCCGCCTGCTGTTCTCCTGGAGAAGAAACGGGTGGAAGCGTGATGGGGGGAGGAATCAAAGAAACAAACACTTGGTCGGCATTCTTCTCTTCTTTGACCGCATCCGACGGTTCCAATTGACTGCGAACGACAACTTCCAACCGTTGGAGCTCATCACGTGCATTGCACGTGTCACAGCCTATTCCTATTACTTGCTGTTGGTGATTGAAAAAGAGATATTTTTCGTTAATTATAAATAGGAATGATTTAATCATAATAAACACTTAATAAAACATATATCTATCTAATGCTAAAACTTAATGATTAATGAGTCATTTAATGTTAATTAATTGATCATTCAGTATTTAATTAATGTGATGTTTTATTTTTGAGTAGGATAAGTAACATCCTTAATATATTAAGAAACATCATCTACTTCCCAATATATCTTCCTCTAAAATCTATAGGTAACATTTTAATTCACATACGTAATATGTAATTTATACATTAGCACAATATGTATCTTATGTGCATTTTTTTCCTCGTCATGCTTCTATTTATTTTAGAAATTTTTATTTTTATTTTTATTTGTGAGAAGGTGTATATATGTTTTTTTTTTTTGTATAAGTAAGCAAAATAAGTTATCTAATTTTTCATGTCTCTCAAGTTATAGTAAATCTCACTTTCTTTATAGTTTATATGGACTTAGTGTATGCTTACGAGAGTTAATTATATATTATCTTTTATAATTAGTTATCTTTAGTATCATAGTCTTTATTCTTTTAAAAGTTATATTGAGATCTTTATACTTATTAAAATGAAACATTTAACTCTACTTCTCCTCACACCGTAGGTTTTGCTGATGAAAATACCGCACGTACTTAGTGATAAATTAAAGTGAGACAGAACCAACATATGTTCAGTGATAAACTTTACAGTATTTTTTTTATAAAGTCAACGGGCGTGAGAAAAAAAATAGGATTAAATGTTTTACTTTGATAAGCATAGGGATCTTAATGTAACTTTTGAAAGTATAGAAACTGGGATGTTAAAGATAACTAATTATATGGAGTAATATGTAATTAACCCGCTTAATTGATTTGATTGAGATTTTGATGAAATTAATAAATTAAATTAGTCAATTTATAAAAAAAAATATTCTTCCAATTTAGGTTAGTTTGGGTGAATTCTCACATTCTATTTCGTATAAACAATCCTCATTTTACTATTGACAATCCGTATAAAAATTATTTTTTATTATTTATGATCCTCTAAATATCAATCATTTTTTTTCTCACAATCTTTTATTTTCTTTGTTGGAATCTTAACCATATCAATATCGCTTGTCATTCGATATCGCTAGCGATTAATAAAAGAAGATAAAAAAAAATAATGAGGATATTTAAATTCATTGTAAAAGTGTATAAGAAGAATATTAAAAAAATTATAAAAATCTTTTATATTAATAAAAAAAAGGATGAAGAAAGGAGTAAATCGTTTGGTCATCCAGCAATCCGAACATTTTCTAAAAGTTGAAGTCATGTAAATAAACCCTTTTTTTTTTTTTTTTGGGTTTCAACTATATTATCGAAGCTGTTATGTTTAATAGGAATATGAAATGCAATAGTGTGCTAATTTAAGACAAACTTAACTTGGTTGGTGCAACGTCAAGCCTTTAGTGAAAGCGACTTATAGAGACATAGTTAGGATGTGAATGAGGAGGCGTCGATGACAAGCAAGCAGTGCCATGCACAGGACTGTGTGTCCCACTTCCGACTCTCCACGTTTGTCTCGATTTGTTCTTTCGTTTCCGACGTTATCACTCAATTAATCTGTTATTCGAACTTATATATCATTCAATTTATTTCTATAAATATTATACTGTAATCATATCGATATCACATATATTAACTTTTAAGCTCACCTTAATAATAAATTATTTCATGCGCTTAAATCCATCATATATATATATATATATATATATATATATATATATATATATATATATATATATATATATATATATCAAAACAATCAATGAGGCAAAAGTGGGTGGGAGAAGCGCTTCTAAGGGTACGGAAGCACAGAAGAGGATTGTACTGGATGCCACATGGGTTGTGGGCAACGTAGAGAGGTCGGCGTCATGGCCACGGGAACCACACTGTCGACGACGGACCAACTGCTGCATGCGGCCATGCTCTTGTTGGACCAGGTGAAGGAACGGGACGTGCTTGTGCTCTTTGCTCATGGGGCAGAGCAGATTAGATTCTTGTTCCCGTTAATTTGCGTAGTTAGTGGAAGGACGCGGTCGAGGAGGGGCTTCGGCGGTTGTGGCTTGATGATTGGCAGGCAGAACAACCGGTGCAAGGGGGGGTTCGTCTGCGGTCACGGCGGTGGGAACTCGGTCGTCGCGTAAACCATGGGGAGAGGCCCTCTGCGGTGCTACAGCAGGGAAAGCTACGGGTGTGAGAGTGCCGCTGCATCCGCTTCCCTCGAAACGTCTCTAGGAGGCATGATTACTTCCTCCTCGCGCTCTTACCTAATTGCCTGCTATTCTGTATCGTGGTTGACCGAGTGGCATCTACAGTGAAAGTTCATCATCGATCATCGATCTTTAACCCCGGTTTCATGTCTGTCCATGTGATCGGAGAAGAAGAGGATGCTTCTTCTGAAAGGAATCAATCACCAACCGTTGAGCATGTGAATGTTGAGGAAAAATTGCCTGTTTCTGCCTCCAACTCCTCGTTACGTCTTTTGATTTGTCAACATTACTTACAACTGCCGTTCGACCTCCTCAATGATTCATTTCTTCTTGGAGTTGGGGAGGGACCTCCTCCTCATCACTCCTCCTATATATACCATATGCAATCCCATGTCCTCCCTCCACCCAACCAACCCTTGCTTGTGTGCTCCATACGCATGGCTTCTCTCGTTGCCTTCCTTCTCCTCCTCATTTTGCGCACTGCAATTTCTCAGCCCTCTCCGGGATTCCACCCGGGTTCTTCTCTGAGTCCAGTAAGATTCTACCAAGGTTACGGTAACCTTTGGGGTCCTCAGCATCAATCCGTCTCCCAAGATCAATACACTGCCACCATTTGGCTTGATAGCAGCTCAGGTCTGTTGTTCCTCCTCTCCGACTTGGACTTCCTCTCTCTCTCTCGGTCTCTCTCTCTCTCTCTCTGAATCCTAGACACCTTCATGTGGATGTAGGAAGTGGATTCAAATCGAACACCGCATACCGAAACGGCTACTTTGGTGCTTCCATCAAGCTTCAAAGCGGCTACACTGCCGGCGTCAACACGGCATTTTATGTCAGTCAACCTTCTTCTTGTTGTTGTTGCATCTCTAGTCTCTGCTAATTGTGTGGATCATTCTGCTTGCAGCTCTCGAACAATCAAGCTTATCCAGGGTTCCACGACGAGGTGGACATCGAATTCTTAGGGAACATAGCTGGAAGGCCATACACATTGCAGACGAACGTGTACGTTAGGGGCAGTGGTGATGGTAGGATCATCGGCAGGGAGATGCGGTTCCACCTCTGGTTCGATCCCACCGCCGACTTCCACCACTACGGCATACTTTGGAATCCCGACGAGATCATGTGAGTGCGATTGCATTAACCACAACAGTCGCAAACTGGACTGCCTTCGATGGATCTTGTGTCTCTCAGATTCTTCGTCGACGACGTGCCGGTACGGCGGTACGCGCGGAAGACGGAGGCGACGTTCCCCGACCGGCCCATGTGGATGTACGGCTCCATCTGGGACGCGTCGTCGTGGGCGACGGACAACGGCAGGTACAGAGCCGACTACCGCTACCAGCCCTTCGTCGCGGAGTTCACCGGGTTCAAGCTCGGGGGGTGCACGGCTTCGGCGCCACCGAGCTGCCGTCCGGTGCCGTCGTCGCCCTCGGGCGGCGGGCTCAGCCCCGAGCAGTACGCGGCGATGCAGTGGGTGCAGAGCAACCACATGGTGTACGACTACTGCCAGGATTCCACCAGGGACCATTCTCTCACTCCCGAGTGCTGATCTCTATCTGCTGCCACTCGTAAGGGGGGATATATGATGAGCCGCCCTTCTACTCGTAGTTGAGGCGTATGCGGGCGTTCGGAGTCGTCCATATATTGCGTTATTTTGGTGCGTTTCCTGATCCGATCCGTCTAAAGTGAACATGATTTGAGTTCGATTAGCATCAATCGGGAACCTGATTTGGTTCGATCAAATCGAGCCATGCGCTTATTCTTAATCGAACATTTTGGATATTGCTGATATCACAAAAGCACACGTCGCAAGCAACTTAACGATACTAACACAAATAAAACCAGCTTCTTTCTTATTAAGACGATCGCACGGACGGGGCATCGACTCGGACCAAAGCGAAGACATCGTCGTGGTATATCATCTCTCAGTCATCATCGTCCTCGTGCGGCGAAGTCTCCGGCTCATCGCACGACGGCGACGTGAAGTAGAAAGGCCCCACGGTGTACTTGAGCATGCCGCGGTGCACGACGGAGGGGTGGTGGGGCCTCACCCCGCACTTGCCGCCGCCGAAGTCGGTCATGACGTTGCAGGTGGGATCGGGCGACGACACCAGCCTCACGGTGCAGTCCTCCGGCCGGACCGCCTTCCCGTATACGAACTTGCTCACCACTAGATCGAACTCGCCCTTGTCGTCGGTGGTGTCGCTCGTGTGGCACACCGCTCGCCGGCGCGAGTCCAGGCATGTCACCGCGACCTTCGCACCTGCATGGCGACGAATGAGAGAGAGAGAGAGAGAGAGAGAGAGAGAGAGAACGGGGAGTGTGTGTGTGCGCTGATCCAAACTTCTTGACGATAAGAGGGATGCAGTCACAGTCATCAGACTGTTACTGCCAGGGGAAAAGGTTTTCCGTCATCGATCTACAACCGTCGCGCGTGTAGCATTAAAAGGCTGACAGGGAAGAGAAGGTGCGTAGGAACGTACCTTTGACGGGTTTACCCTTCGTCCACTCGTTCCATCCCTTGGAGCAGTCCTGGCACAGCACCTTGCCATCGTAGTGTACGACCTTCACGTCGTCATGACCACGCCGGGCTTCCACCCCGCCCAACATCAACAAGGCTGCTGCAGCTGCAATCACCGCCACAACCCACCCCTTCTCCATCTCTCTTTGATATCTCTTCTCTTCTACGGAGCGTACCTCTTCCCTTCACCTTTCCGTAACCCTGTTCTCGAGTTCTTGCCTCGAACCTCTGAATTTTAATGATACGAAGAGCGAGCAGAGCCGGGGAAGTGAACGTGAGGCCGACTACTGTCGACGTGAATGCCATTGTAGAGTTCATGGAGACCAAAAATTCCATGAAGGAGAAACCATATGAAGGCTTGTCACTACTCGGTCACCCACTTCCCCCTCTTTCAACTCATCCACTCACCTATTTCAATGTCAAACCCGTATCTGCTTCCCGACTGACGTGCACGTCTCTCCAAAGTGGACAATGCCCTGCTCAAAATGCTTACCCTTACCTTCTTCGTCCAACACTTGGATGTCCAACATGTTAGCATGCAGAGTTAAGTTATGCTTGATGGTTTTGTTATTAAGATAGGATAGACTCGACTCGGTCCATAAACATGGAGAGCAAAAGAATAAATATCCTTTTTCCAAAGACCAGACCAATGGATGACGAGAACATAAAGTGGAGGATTACGTTTATTATAAAAACATAAATCATCACCTGATATGTACATTGGTGACACTGAAGGTTGACACCCTTACTCCATAATACTCTTTGAACCATCACGTAGAACTCGTTTCTACGCGTTATAGGATTCCAGGAAGTCTCTAATCATCTTCCTTTCCTCCTTGGTAAGGTCAACATTTTTGCTTGCTAAACGTTTCCTTAGCCCCATTGCCTCGACACTTGTATCGCTACTGGAAACCTGCAACAACAAACGCACACAAGCCAAAATCACGTCAACCAAGGATCCAAACACAAAGAGTCTCTCAATTTGAGGGAAAGATCATACTTCTACATAATTGTTTACGTGACCGTCATTGTTTGCACTTGTCAACAACTCATGTTCGTTGCACAGCCATTTATCATCAACTATGTACTTGTACTCATAGCGTCCTTCCTACACAAAAAATCAATTTACGAGTTCAATGCACAACTCAGAATGCACGCAAGCCATCAATTTGTAAAAGGTTATCATGTGTTGCATCATACAAGAAGAAAAATGAGTCATTTGGGCAAAACGTAGATAACCTTCCATCCATCGAAAGGCTTAAAGGATTATAGTCTGAACAATCCTTTTATAAGAAAGATAACCTTTATTAATTACATATCAAACCACTTTGATGTATCCCTTGGCAATTTACCATTGCCTTTTGTCATTGTCATGACCTGCTCAAGATGCTTAAAACCTAAAAGTGGTACACTGCCCTTATAAATCACTCCAAGTATTTATTTATATATGTTGTGAGACTAAACCATGATATTACAATCTCCCCCACTTGGGAGTCTGACATTCTCATCAAAGACTAGTGTAGCCTGAAATATCCTAGAATATTCTAGCATGGTATATTCTCATCAATGATGGTATATGCTCTTTAACCAAGTGCATATAGTTAGTCCCTTCCTACTTTTCAAGACTCAATACTAGTTCGATTTTGATAACATTTTATCATGACTCTATCTAATGGATATATGACCCGTTAAACTTTGTTGAATCCGATCCAAGATACTTAAGAAAATTATCAATAGTACATGCATCAAACTGAATCCAAATATTTTTTTATTTCCAACGTGGGACTAGACAGCTGTTACTAGTATAATCACACTGGTGGTGCTTCTTTTTTTATTTTTTTGCCCAAGCTCATTAATAGAACTTTCTGTTATAATGAAATCCTACTCATGACTTGTGCAACTGTTGTGGCCTACGAGCAAGGTGAAGCCTTTTTATCATGCATCTCTTGTGTATAGTTTGTCGAAGCAGTATGTGAATGAATATATATGCACAGGATAGTAATCAAGAAAAAAATGAAAAATAAATATACATCAGAACCATAAATTCTGAAACAATTGCAAAGCTTAACATGTTAACAAAAATGAATATCACAAGTAAAAATTGAAAGAAATAAAGAACGATTCCATCATGAACGATTCCATCATGACTGAAGCAACTAACTAAGAAGACCAACATATGGAGGCCAATTTTCTTCCTATTGCTAATTCTGACAGTATCAAATACTACATGTCAATCTAAGAATCACATGAGCAAGATTGCATGTATTGTTTTCACTGGTCTATAACCAAAAGAATGTACCATGTTGGTACAGTCTTTGGTCTACTGGCATATTTTTTAGACACACTGGTATTGTTGGGCATGCCTACGCCATGCCTATAATACCACCCAATCTCAACTGCCACACATCACAAAATATTAGGCAAGGAGGTATGAGGTTTGGAGTTCCAGTTCAATCTAATAAACCAATTTGTAATGAAGCATCCAAATTTTGAATGGAAAAAAATACTAAAGCTATGTTTTCTTGTCCCAGAGATGGCTTTAGCTTAGTTGGCCTTATGTAGGGTTAAGCACAGTTCAAGTCCTACACGTATGTAGATCTCCTTTACTGCTGCATGGACAATCTGTAGATTAGCGGTGCTATTTATTAATCATGAAGATGAGTTCTTAAAACTAACTTTTATTAATGACCATGCACATCCTCCTTTTATAGTTGGGTGCTATCATGTATTATAAGTGCATTTGTGAACCGAGGATTAACACAAGTGTGGAAAAAAGATGCTAGTCCCAATCCCACAGAAATAACAATGAAGAACTAATCTAGGAAGCAGCATCCTGTTGGAGAAGTTGACAAAACAAGATGAAGATTAAACTGAAGATAAGCTGCAGAACAACAAATGTTGTCATAAGACTTATAAAGCTTAAGAATTTTTTAGTACACATCAGCACACTCACAGGTAAGTTCTTCTCAAGAATCCATACACCTTCCTCCTCATTGAACGTCAGAGGAATTCTCTGAAAATTATGAAAACTTGATTAACTCACTCATCAGAGCAATTATATCATGAAGCTCACTGAAAAAAATATCATTACAAAGCATTTACTTTTCAAGATAAACATGAAATATGTGAAAAGATCATAATCACAAAACCAATGAACAAACAACACTTTGTTCACATAATGACGAGTTAATAAAAAAGCATCCCACGCTAACAATGTCAGGAAGCTTAGAAGGCCCAGGATGTAACAGTAGCAGCTAAATTACGAGAATTAACCAAAATCTGAACCTCCTAACTATGGACTATATGTTGTGGATCGGTTCAGCCTGTGGTAAGATTTCAGATTAGTGGAAAATACTTAAATGTATGACATGGATGAGATATAAGACATCTAAAACATAAGAGAACCATGCGAGATCAGATGCACAAAATACAACACACACTCAAAGTAGAAGATTTACTTATAAATAGTTAAAATTACTTATAAACGATATGTCCACATCCTTTTAAGCAAGAATAGGAAGATTTCAAGAGTAGGGATCAGTAATAATGCTTTTGATGCCATTCTCACTTGCAGTCCTTGATTCAACAAACCTACGAGCAGCATTCCAGCTTACAAATGCTTCCACTGACACAAAGCTTCTGTTACATCTGTTCTATGCTCCAATTATAATTAATAAAATTTTCAAGAATACTATTAGTGAGCTATACATATCGTTGCTCATGCCGATTCATAGGTCATGAAGCAACATCTTTCATACCATGAAGAAAATATAAAATATCAATGCTGAATATATTTACCTGTCATATGACTTAACATATTGATAGGGCACAATTTGGTAGCATGCGTAGCCGACCGCAGCCACATCAGTGCCAATGGAAAGTTTCGAAGTCGATGTGGCAGACCACGTCAATACAACGCCGTCCCGCAAAGAATGGAACGGCACCGCTCGAGTATGATGGTGGCACTGCTTGGGTACGACGCTGCCCCGCAAAAGTTGGGACGGCGCCGCTCGGGTACGACGCCGTCCCGCGAAGAGTGGAACAACGCCGGTCGGGTGTGATGGCAGCATCGCTCGGGTACGATGCCGCCCCGCAAAGGTTGGGACGGCGTCGCTCGGGTACAATGTCGTCCCGCAAAGAGTGGAACGGCGCCGCTCGAGTGTGACGGTGGCACCGCTCGGGTACAACGACGTCCCCGCAAAAGGATGGAACGACGCCGCTCGAGTATGCCTCCGCCCCGCAAAGGCAGGGACAGCTCCGCTCGGGTGCGATGCCGCACACGACAACTGGTGTCAGCATAAAAGGTATGGGTTCGCCGCTTAAGAGGGCGGCGACCATTAAGAGGCAGGGATAGCCAACCCCCGTGGGCAGGCATAAAAGCCCATCGCCTGGCCAACACAAAGGGGGAGGTCCACTCAAGCATCCTACTCTCACTCATTCAACGAAAAGCTAACCTAAATATCGGAGGGGTCGAGTCAGGAAATCCCCCTCCCAATCTCGACCAGTGTACAGGAGCCCAGCGGTAGAGAAGCAAGCCACCCGCCAAGAAAGGAGGTCGCCCTCGGGGGATGAAGCTTTAGCCCGACTCGACGCTCGAGCGACTATGCGAGAGACCTTGCGCATCGAGGACTCTGAGACAAAGGGCTGCACCGGACACGGGATGGTCGACGCCAGCTTCTGAGACTCGAGCGCTAGACTAGGCAACCTTGCGCATCTGGAATCGACCCTAGTTGTGCTAAGTCCCCGGCCACGGCGTAAAGAGACACGAACACATATGAATATGCTGCCAGTATTAATATGATATTATTTAAACGACCCCTATGTTGACTTATTATGGCATAATGTATCAAGATTCAGGATTATAAATGCAAATTTTCTTTATAAACAAAAAAAAAGAGAAAAAAATGTTAGAAGAGCATACCTGTCCCCATCCAATATCAAGTCCAGACACTTCCACCGAGGAACACTCATTACCTTTCCACATCAGAGTGACATGGTTCTTGGATAGGCCTATAAGCTACAAAGGGAACATAGTTCAATGAATATTATGATTAAAAAAGGGTAGAAAGCCTAGAGCTTTAGTGGGACATCAAATTAATCAAGAACATCAAGTGCAAACAAAATGTAAAGGTGACATGTGGTATCACAGCAAATTAATTTTTGACATGACAACAATTATTGTGACTAATAAGATTTGAAACCATGATTTTCCTCAACAAGGATGAAGATCCAACCTCACAACTTGGTTATCTGTCTGGAACTCCATACTGCATTAAACATTCTTGAACATTTGTTGTGAGGTTGATCATAATGCAGAACATATGCCCGTATTGAATATGATGGAAATGATAACATATAAAACAGAAATTTGATCATAATGCAGCTCCAAATATGCCCATATTGCAAAAAACTGAAGTGCTAGCATAAAAAAAAAGCTTTTTAGATTGGTCAGGATTAGATACAATGGTTGTATTTAAGAACATTTTTCTCGACATTGTATCTCTAGCAAAAGATGTCAATGTGGTCAATTTTTTGTTATGTGAGTAGAAAAAAGAACAATCTGGCTCATGGCCCAGCTCAGGCTGCTGTTCATAGTTGGGGTTTGTTTTTTTGTAGAGGTTCCACCTAATTTTTATTGATGATGTTTTTTTAATTAGTCAACAAAATGCAGTATATTCTTTCAAAATAGAAAAAGAGAGAATGTACTACATGTCTATTGCAAAAAATAAAAGAAAAAAAAAATACTAGAACCTAAAGAAATAAAGCTGAGCTAAGAAGAAATAATATGCCAAACTTTTAGATTGGAAATAGAGAGATATAACTGAATAAAGAAATTTCTACCAATGCAGGGAAATCAAACATCAAAAGAAGTTAATGAAATTCAAGAATGAATGGCAGACAGTAGAAACAGAGAATTGATCAACTACGATGATGTTTGTCATGATGATGAAACCGTACCGGCGTTTCGACGATCGTTCGGTACGGTACGAAACTATATACCGAGCGGTATACCGTTCGATATACCGCTCGGTATATATATATATATATATATATATATATATATATATATATATATATATATATATATATAATTCGAAAAAGGCAATGTCACGTCGCCTCGACGACGTCGCCGAACATCACCTTTTTCTAAAATATTTTATAATATATATATATTATTTTTTTCGTTCCGTCCGGTAGCGGACGGTCCACGTACCGGTATGCCGTTGGACCGGTACGTACCCGGCGGTATCATTTGGTATTGCCTTCCTTGGTTAATACTCTATTTCCTTGTCATCTAACATCTCCATCCTGCAACTTAGAATGATATACATGAGTTCAAGAGTTTATTGATCATGCCAAATTGCTTTTTTAGGCTCTTTTATCTTCCTATAACTAGAAATGTAATTAGATTATTAATAAGTAAACATATTGTACTGTTTATAAGTATGCAAAGCAAAAGAAACTTCTAAGAACAGCCTAAATTCCAGTGGAACTCTATAAGGTGATGGAAGATCTATTATATTTGTTTGTGTGTTTCAAAGTCCTCAGACATTGAGCATCCCCACCAAAATATGCAAAAGTACTCAACATCTAAAAGGTAAAACAGGTTGTCTCTTTTGAGAAAGGTCTCAAATTCGAATCCACGTATGGTCGAAAACATATTTCCATACTGAATTAATTGTTTAGAAAGTAAAATTGGCTATGGCTTATGAGTTCCTAGAAAATTAATGTCTAAGATGCTAACTTCAAGCAGATACACCAATTCCTAACCAGTAGAAATAGTGCATGTTAAAGAAATAGAACATCAAGAGAGAACTTGTCAATATGAAAATATCAAGAATAATCAATTGTAAGGATGAATGCATCAGATACAAAAGCATCCATATGTAAATCTGTAGGCACATATGATACAAGGAAAAAAATGCATCGACATTTCAAATTCATAGTAACTTCAGAATAATTTAAAAAAAAAGACAAAACATGCTAACTGGTAATGGAAAGAGATTCTGCTTACCATATCAATGGTTGCACTTTTTATAGCAGCCAATTTTGGGAAGCATGCTCGCTTACTCTATATGCAAAATGTAATCATGAAAAGATAAGACAAAGTGAATAGATGTACATCGAATGATAAAACAAATGCAATGATGAGAAGTGTCCTAATTAAAAAGATGCAACATGCAATTACAGTGTTAAACATAGAATCAAAGTTCTCACAGTTTGCTCTATGGTTGTGCAGAATGTAAAAAATAATAGTTATCACCAAGGAATTTGATTTTGTCTGATTCATATGCACCGGCTGGTATCTACTGGTGCAGGCATGAACCAACACATGGACGTCCAATTTCAGGCAGTCCATATGTGATAAAAGGCTGTTAGGGCATATAATGCCTGACCCAACTTTTTTTATCTTTATAATCTTAACCCCATATGTCTCTCATGCTATTTGCTCTGCGTCCATTACTGCATGCATCTGGCACTGCCTGCATCCATTGCATGCATCTCTCTATCACCAGCTTTATCTCCCCCTCTCCTCTGCCCACCTCCTCTCCTTCTCTACTGCTCCCCCCTCTCTTCAGCCACCATCTCCCTCCTCTCCTCCCCCTTCTCTATAACGTGGCACATTTTGGTATATCAACATACTGTTACGAATAAACTTCTAAACAGGGTGTTTGATGTAATGCTTATGTATGTCCGTGTCTTTTGGTATGTTCATGCTTTGTACAGCATGTAGGGGGACGGCCGAAGGCTTGATAGTCCCATTTTAGTTGGGTCGGTGGCCGCTTTAGGCTTGTAAATAAAGGTTGTGTCATGTGGACACGTGTGAGAGATTTCGGTCTGTAATGGACCATTTTACCCTTTGTTGTGCAACTGTTCAGAGCTTGTAAAGTCTGTTTGTAATTTGCATTGTCTATAAAGTGTTTTTCGGAGATATTTGCTTGTGGATCCCGAGTGAGGCCTTTTTTCTCTGTCTGTTCTCTCTTTTGTGGGACCTAAGGGACCATGAGAGGAACCGGGAGACCGACCTTTCTGGGACGGACCATAAAGGTCTTTCGCTGACGACTTAAGGCAAAACAAAGCTAAGTCCGCGTGACGGATGGTATCGAGGCGGGACAAGCACTCATAGAAACACTTAGCATGCAAACGTGGGGGGGACCGATGGGGCTGCGTTGAGGGGCGTCGAAGACACGCCACCGTTTGGGGGAAAACGGGCATGGAGATGTAGGGAAAAGGAGTCGATCGGAGGAGCGAACATCCGAGATTGGCATTGAGGAGGAATGGCCAACCCTTTAAGAGAAGAGGCACCACGGAAACAGACAAGCTTGGAAGAATGTGAAGCGCCTAAAGGTTGGGATGGTCGATGAGTTTGAGCTACTGACTCAACGTTGACAACTATACTTGATGGTGCTCAAGACAAGCGAGGCGCTTGGTAAAAGGATGAGACCATGCAAGGTGGAATGAGTTGCTCAACGACCAAAAAGAGTTATGCTCTCACGAGGTGAGGGGAATTGTTAGCTCGAAGAATTTAGTACTCATACATGAGCTTGTATACGAGACGACGGAATGTTAAATTAGCCATCCAAGGCGGCCAGAAACTTCGACGCCATGAAGCATTCAAACTTTCTCTTAAGATGTGAAGGATACGTCCGTAGGAGGATGAAGGGTGCAACTAGTTCAGCATGTTGCTAGACCTTGAGGGGGTGTGGGGGGCTATATTGACGTGGAGTCGCAATCTAGCAAGTGTGCAGCCAGGAGGCGAGAACAATGACGCGGTTTGTTCGCCAGATCGGAGTAGTCGAGGGATGGTGGTCTCTCAAACGAAGAGAGATGTTGCTCCAATGGGGACGGTTATCCGGGAGGGATAAGTCCGAGCTCTCTCGAAGGGAGAATCATGTGGGACGGACCTCACAAGTTGAGGAGGAGTACCTCAACAAACAACAACTCCATGAAGCTCAATGGATCGAGCAAAGCGGCGAGGAGTCGCCGCGTGATCTCGCTGAGAGAATCATTGGTGGATCATTGCGAGATCAAGTGGGGAGTGACCCAAAGCAACACAAACGAAGACACACTTGGAGTCGATACGGAGATCGGACTCAAGGGAGGGTCGACGAGTGTGGAATGGTGGGCTGAGGGCCACCATCAACTCAATGCAAAAAAAAACAAGGAGGAGCAACTTGGGGGTAACTGGCGGAAGTACTCAAGCCGCTTGAAGGAGCCAAAGATAGAAGTTGGAACATGGAGCGAGAGGCACGCGGTGCTTTCCAGGGGACAGAGGTCAAGGGATATGAACTCTTGCAGAGGCAAGAGTAAGATCATGTTGTTCCATGGGTCCTTCATTTCGGACGAGGCGGACTCATCTTGCATGGTGCCAAAGACGAAAGGAGCTTCAAGGGCACACGCACCTTATCTCGGAGGAGCATTTGATGGAGGAACTAAGGCGACTCAATTTCATCGGAGGCGAAGTTGAGTTCGAGAAGGCCTTAAGACGAGGCAAGAGGACGCAGAGGGCGGGTACTCTTGAAGAATACGCCACAACGTTGTCATTCAAGTTGCCATGAAGGAAGCAAATGCAGTAGCGAAGATTGTGTCCGGTAGGGGAGAGGCCAGGATCCGCACAATGGTGCACAAATTACTGATGAAAGTCGGTGGACGGGAGCTACTAGGTGATCTGACTGCCCTAGAGCGGTGCTTCATCTAGGTGTGACCCAAGAGTGGGTGGATGAAGGTCGACGCCAAAGGAGCCGAACAAAATCGAAGGTGGAAGAGACCTGCGATGTATTGGTAGAGGCCCACACGAAGGGTTCACATTCGAGTTCATCCCACAAGGATCGAATGTAATAGAGATATCACCAGGGAGGCGACATGGTGCAAATGGATCGTGGTGGAACAGTTCGTGGCAACGCGATTCACACAACCTAGTCCCGTGAGGGACTAGATCATCTGGAGGAGGTATGATCGGGAGCTACCGAGCTCCACCGGTGAACAACACGAACGGCAAGAAGGGCTATGGATTCAAGGAGTGAAGGCCATGGTACCGCAGAGGCGGGTCTTCCGGCATCATCGATTTTTTGCATCGGATGAAAGCCTTGGTCATCAAAGATATGGGGGTTGTGTTCCACCAAGGAAAAGTTCGAACGCAGAAGTACCAGTGAGTCCCATGGGAGGGACTTGATCATACTGCGGTATGATCGGTAAGTGGAGAGTTGGACCGCTTCCAGAGCTCATATTCGCTTAAGGGAGCCCGACAAGTCGAGAGGACAAGGTCGAGTGTTTAACGTTGCTACCAAGGAAGCTAAGGAGAACAGAATCGGCTGAAACCCTACAACGTGATGGCAGAGGTCGCGTATGGAGTTGCGATCTGTCTTTCCATCGACCAAAGGGTACCGCTTGGAGAACACAGAGGTGTTAAGCGTGGGGTCGAAAGAGGCGAGGAAGGCTTAAAGCAGTCGAGTCCAGAGGGACTTAAGCTACACAAAAATCAAGCATCGATAGAATGGAGGTGGACTCGGAGGAGTACCACGAGGCATATCCACCGATTGTGAAGAAAAAAAGGGACGCAGATCGCGAGGCGACGGATAGTAGTGCCATGGGCATAAATGCGCCATGGTAATCACAGAGCAGGGACTTCCGTGAAAGTCATTGATCCTCGCTCATGGAGGAGAGCTTGGTCGTGAAAGGGGTCGAGGAGGTGGAGCATCAGAGGCAAACCCAAGTATCGAGACAAGGTCAAGGGCGAGGCCAAGGAACTTCAGAAGACCGGTGTCAATGAGTTTTCATCAAGATAGCCGAAAGTGAAGGACTTCAGTCATGTAAGAGTGCACGACCGAGGAACGGTAGTCAAGACGTGGTGTCTTTGTACCTTCGCCACCGTGGAGTAAGGGGAGGTTGGGGTGAAAACTTCTGCATTCCGAAGTTCAATGGCGTTGAGAAGGTGAATCGCGATGAGCTAACTCAACGCCCTTGAGTGCAAACACTTGAAGTGCTTCCGGCGTGAAAGCAAAGAAGCGAGCCGAGAACTTGGGCTCGATGATGAGTACAACCTCGAGGAGGGCGGCGCTAAGTCAAGTAACCTTTGCCTTTCAACCCTTAAGAGAACGGGCTAAACCGGTACCCCGATTCTCTTATCTATCCAAGAGGAGGAGCTCTGCCAAAAGTTCAAAGACCCTTCGAAGATAATGGAAGACAATAGTTGTCAAATCCTTACCAATGGTGATCGAGTTATCGAGAGTAGATTGTTAAACCATTTCCCAAACGAAATGCCAATCGAAAAGTGATGACGCTGAACCTACTTGGATGTGACAACTAAGTGAAAAAGAAGAGTCAATGAAGCAAATTTTGTGGAGGAAGGACCCAAATCTTCGAAGTTTACGAGACGATGCTCGTTAAAAGCTCCAACAAGCATCCACCCATTCAAGCGGCATGAGGCATTTGAGAGACTAACGCAATGAAGGATGGTCTTTTTCCTTCATTTGAAGGATCCGCGAGAATCAACAAGGATCAACACAACTCGCCCAACCCCACACCGAGTCGAGTCGTTGGTGAGTCAAGCGAAGATATGGATCAAAAAGGTTCGACTACGAAAACAACAGGGGAGAGCAAGTTGGGAGCCAAGGGACGACGCGTGCAATTTGGAGCGGAAGATCAAGACTTCAGAGGCAAGGAGTTGAAGAGTGTCGACAAAGGCTTCGACGAGGGACGTCGAAGGAATAAGTGGGGAGAATGTCGGGGACAAACTTCTAAAACAGGTGTTTGATGTAATGCTTATGTATGTCCTGGGTGTCTTTTGGTATGTTCACGCCTGACAAAGACGTGGGGGGACCAATCGAAGGCTTGATAGTCCCATTTTGGTTGGGTCGGTGGCCGCTTTAGGCTTGTAAATAAAGATTGTGTCATGTGGACACGTGTGAAAGATTTCGGTCTGTAATAGACCATTTTACCCTTTGTTGTGCAACTATTCAGAGCTTGTAAAGTATGTTCGTAATTTGCATTGTCTATAAAGTGTTTTTCCGAGATGTTTGCTTGTGGATCCCGAGTGAGGCCTTTTCTCTGTCCTGTTCTCTCTTTTGTGGGACCTAAGGGACCATGGGAGGCTTTGGGGAGGCTGACCTTTGTGGACGGATACGTAAGGGTGCCGCACGACTTAGGCAAAACCAGCTAAGTCCGTGACAATACGGTGGGCCGGAATGGACTTGACCCATACCGGTCCGCCATGGACCAGCATGGTAACAGTACCCAAGATTGAAATCCTTAGTTCTCACAAGCTTGTGCTTGTACATACAGGCAGATAAGATAGGACTACAGTCACCTGAAGCCAAGAGGAGCAACCCTGCAGCATTATTGATGTTGCCCACCTAACTTGGTGGGACTAAACAATTATATGGTGTAGGTCGCCTTAAGCATTACATTAATGGTTTGAATAACTCTAGAGAAAAAATCCCTTAACTAGAAAATCGTCGTATATGCTCAATTTCTTTCTTTTTTTTAAAACACCTTAATTGTGAAGACAAAATCAATTGACTCTATTGTTTAATTCAAACAAATTGATTTAAAATTGAATTCTATTGTTTCAAAATAAGTTTAGATACAATAGGATTCATGATAAGAATGGGTGAAATGATAACTCTCTCTTGTGAGCTGTTGGGAAACCTTCCCAACATCATATGGTTTATCCTTGGAAACACAATTCATGGGTACTGATCATTCCAAACATAAGAGTTCAACTCCAAATTAATTAAATCCTGACATTAAAAGTTTCCCAAGAGCCTGAATATGACAAAAAAAGTCTATAGCATAGGACATGGTCCTGAAAAAGTTTGAGCATGGATTTAAGTGCCTAAGAACCAGAAGATACAAAAAATAATTTCCAACTGATATTGACCAATGGATATTTATAAGGTCTATGATCTAGTTTTTTCCTGATATGAGCATACATATATTTATTGGTCCTTTATCTTATGCTTCAAGATATTTATAAGCAAGGTTTACAATATCGTACCGTACCGGTGCTTCGACCTGGGCTCGGTACCGGTACGGTACGGTATACCGAGCGATACACCCAAGTGTACCGAGCGGTATACTCAGGTGTGCCTAGTACTGTAGTACTGCTACAGTACACTCGGACCGGTAACAGGCGGTCCACGTACCGGCAACCTGTCGGACCGGTATGTACCGCCCGTACCGGGCAGTACAGTTCGGTACTGCAGACCATGTTTATAAGTACCCTACTGTTGGCCTAAAACCAAACTTGACTTTTCAAAACAAGAGTAAAAGGGATACAAATGAAATATCCTCTCCAGAGAGCTGCAGTTTTGCTAACCAAGTATATGTAAGATACACTTTAAAAAATAAAGTACATTTGGACTAGTTTATTGTTGGGAAAATCCAGTGAGCATGTGTCTGTACAGATCATAGGTAAGGAAGCACATAAAGAAAAATGTGAGAAAGAAATTCTGCTTAAATCTTCTAACTCTTGAAAATATGTTCAAAAAGTTAAAGAGTTAAAAAAATAATATGAAATTATATTCAAAAGATGCCTCTAGACTCTATGAAAATAGCTCAGGCGAGTTTGTGAAGTTACATTAGACTACAATGAGAATCTTTAAACTGTAATACACTTACAGAATATTGTGGTATGTCAAAGCTGACAATATGCATATGTAGAAAATTCAAATAAAGATAGACTATCCAATCAGATGGCCAGCAAGATACACATACCAATGGACTTATCACATTTTACTGTCTTAAGGTGGCTACATTACAACAAATAGAAAATAAAAGCAACAGATCTAAACATCATAACACTGAAAATGCTGAAGGGATTACCTGCAGTAGCTGGTGCCCTTCATTCAACTCATAGCCTTTAACCCAAAACATGTATGCCAACTAGTGTAAAAGACATTGAGTTACTAAAAACATTCCTTGTGGATAAATCAATAAATATGACCATAATAAGTTCGCTACTTAGTTAAGCATATGAATTAACAGAGGAATGAGAGTACAGTCCTTTTGGAGATAAATAAGCATTTTGTGTCTGCATCATCTCAAGTGACCAACTCATAAATGAAGATCTTGCCTAAACAGGCTGAAAACATTTTTTTTAAATGGCTATCTAAGTTTGGGTTCCTAATCTCACTGCTAATAAGTATTCAAGAAGTCCACATATACTGAAGAAAATTTTCAGAAGTAGACCGATTACTCCAATCACTTGTGTCAATTATGCGATATTTTACTGTCTTTGAATCAGATACCATTGATCATAGTGACATTCTGCAGCAGTATTCCACCGACTGGAGTGCACAATAAAGTAACAGGCTGACAACCAAGAAACAGAAACACGAAGAATTGGCAAGCCAAAACCCAAACCTTGAGAAATCAATGGGCAAAGGTTCTTAGCCTGTTTATTTTAACAAATGATTAAAATATGGAGATTGAATCTTATGATTTTGAAAAAAAAAAGTTTAAAGGTTTTGATATATAGGACATAATTTTGTAAAGAAGTAATATTTTGACATAACCATAGAGGTAAAAGTAGTTTAAAAATCTTGACACTACTACAGCTCAATAAATAGAGTAAAAAATAGTTATTGTTCCTTGCTGATGATCACAAGTGAACAACAAATTCATGTCTAGTACGAAGAATGGAAGACTGTTAAATTATGAGGTTTCCGAGAAAGGTTCAATTGATAAAAAGTAACATGAAGAGACAAATCTAGACTCAGAATGAAGAGACAAATAACTTGACCCCTTTCTTTAATCAACTTGTAGCTCTAATGTTCAATTAGATGTTATCACTAATTTGTTATGTTCTAACTGGTGGAAAAACTATTGTAGGCTACATAAGCTCAGAAAGAAGAAAAGTAAGAACTAACACAACACTCCAATTCGAGTTGAAACGACATTCAAAGAAGAACAAGAGGAAGAAAGAGATTATTCACTCAAAGTTAAACTAATTTAAGTTTATCGTATAAAATATCTTAACAAGAGAGGTTGTAGAAAAAACTTTCCTTACTCCCCAAAGGCCCCACCAATATTAAAATGTGTTGGGCTCAAGCGGTTCCATTAAAATGTTTTGTGATAAATGGATATTAACATAGCAAGAACTCTTTTTTTATAACCTTTAACACACAATATAAATGCAAAATGAAGCATGGTCCAGCTATGGCATAACAAAAGGTTCCAAAGACAAAACAATGGTCCACCAGTAATATAAGACAATGTCTTCAATTACGGAACAAAAGAACAGAAAGATACGCATAGATAGCATCAAAAGAATGAGCAGAACAAGAGCAAAGACCCTACTGCAACTGCAGGCGCTCTTCCAAGCCCGGCTGTACAGTGAACATAAGTCACTCCACCATTCCGATTAATAGCCTTGTATAATTTGCTAACTACTGCAGGAAGTCTCATCCTCAAATCAAATGCATCAAAATCCCTGTGACATCAGGAATAAGAGAAATTGAGGGCACTAACTAACTGCAGAAATTTTCAAGAGTACGAGTTAAAACAGTAGTCATTACAAGTTTACAATGTAGTTACTATTATTATCCATTATTCAGGCATGAGAAGTTGGAAGCTTGAAACCTATAGTGTATGTTTTATGGGCAAGAGTGCACACTTCTAAATCTGACCAAATCATAATTTTAGTGCAAGGGATAAGCAAAACAACAAAATGATTTACAAGTGGCCCACACATGGAAGATGTAAAACCAAACTAACTTGATATACTAAACAAATGAGCCATTATTAAAGTACTTCGGCTCACCTGATTTCAGCACGAAGATGCTCAATGTCACCACATTGCATGGCATATTCACGAATTGCACCAATATCAACCCCAAAATATCTACAGAAATAAATTAAGGAAACAAGATGTCTAGGCAATAAACTAGTGACAACTTTTAAGTATGATTCCCCTTACCGATCCGTACCAATATACCGACCAGCCATCAATACGATATGTACCAAACTATACCGACGTATCGATACACGATATGATGGGACGTATCAACAAATTGGTATGTACCACCCATACCGGTCCCCTGTCCGATCAATACATATCGCCCGTACCGGGCAACATACCGTGGTACGACAAACCTTACTTTTAAGTACAATGAAGCAGCCAAAATATTAATTAGATATGACAGAATCACTTGGTTTTCCCATATTACGACATCAACTCAAGAATGCATCATTTTTCATATTCATTTTCCACCATCACCGTTTATGGATTGTTGAGTAAAAACATACTAATAAATACATTTATGGAGATAAAACTGACAAAGGAAGGCATTGGTTCACTGAAATAAACAACCTAAAATGAGAACTTATATTGGTGTTTTGGAGGGACTAAGGAGACATGCGCTTTTTCCGTTTGCATCAATAGACCACTATTAATCCATCATGTCAATTATTGATCCTTGCACATACTATCAGATAAAAATGCATCTATTAATATTTCTCTTTTTTTTAACTATTCCAAATAAGCTTTGTAATCTAAATCCTAAGTTATACCCTTTTGTGACCAATTCTAGATTATTACTATTATCTTCAATGAAAAAATATCGCCACCAATGAAACACAATTAGGATACTCAAGATCTGAGTCCTTCTGCAAGCAAAAGATGGTCTTCACCCCAATCTTTCGAAGCTTATCAACATCTGATGGGGTCTGTAATTGCACATATTAATCTTAAAAGTTCAAAGACATAAAAGAAATAAACCTTACATTACCTGTAGACAAGAACCAACAATCAATCCTGGGTAGATGAAATTATAATTCATTCCAAGCTCATGCCTATATGTCAGCACTGGTTCACACATCCACAATAGAAACCTTTTATACAGTAAATAATTACAAAAATTTACCTAGAAGAAAACAAAAAGGTAGAATCTTCTTTAGCAATAAATGAAGTAGATGATTACCTGCACCCATTGCTTTTGTCATATCACTGCTATATATCTCAGACTTCTGATCTTGCACTTCAGCACCAGTCTTCTCAGGACTTGCAGAAGACTTGGAACATGCCTGCAAAAGATGGAAATAACTGAAACAATCATCCTGAGTTCAAATAAATACTACATGCTTAAGTTCAAAATGAGCATATTGAAATTTGGTTACACAGCAAAAGTGCACAGTTTAAGTTCAATGGATCTTTGGTTTGCACGTAACTGTTTGAGATAATATCTAATATATTCTTAGTTTCCCACATAGCCGAAAATTCAGGTGGAGTCTTTCTCATTTAAGTGTTTCCCTGGTAAACTATACAAGTTAGGATTGAATGACCTAATCACAAGAAATTTGTAAAATTTTCACATACATCAACTTTTTTTGCACTTTAAAACGTCATATAAGACAGTGACACTGCCTCAGCTTGTGTGCACCAATGTTATATCAGCATATCAAGAATTATGTCTCTTATATTCATTGAGACAAAAATGTAAAGACAGAAGCTATAAAAGATTCTTTCATTAATGTTTGAAGGCAGCAAAAAAACGAGGCAAAATTGTTAACAAGAATTAATCAAAGCATAAAAAACTAGGCAAAATTGTTGACAGGAACTAATCAAACACTTTCCTGAAACTTTCATGAGACAAGTATAAACAAGAGCAATGACTGTAGAAACAAAGAAACAAGCCTGGTTCTAGCCAATTGTAAAAAAAAACAATATCAATTTGTATCGACTTGAAATATACCATGTATGTAAGCATACACATAAGTTTGCATGTAGCTTATACCGAATATGTAAAACAAAAATCCAAAACCCCAAAATTTTCTGCATTACAAACTATATCATTAGATGGCAAGCCAACGACGAAGACATGTACTAGCATAATATATACCTGTATAAACATTCAATATCGAAGATGTATGCTTACATGAGAATAGAAAAATGTACACTTGTCAAATTGAAATTTGAAAAGAAACAGCAAGGTAAGAGAAGACTATTTCTACAAAAGAATGATTGTCAACCAGAGTACCTTCTTCTCTCCTTCATCAAACCTGTTATTCCAATTTATCATCTGTGAAACCTTTGAGTTTTTTTACTAGTGCATAGAGACAAATAGTTGCTTGACAGTGTTATTCAAGCTTGTGCTAAATTGTTAATAGCTTAAAAATTACCATTTGTAATAGGAAAATACAGATATAAGACAGCACGCTAAATCTAAATTTTAAGAAACTCGGCTAAAGAGTCAAATATTCATCAATAGGTGACACCTTGTGTCCATTTAGCTCACATCATCCCTTCTTATTCTTAATCAATAGAACCATGCTGTCCTCCAATTACTAAATTCATCCTCAATGAAGATTTAGCACTAGATGTTTTCTATGGATCCATATAATTTAAGGTTCCTACCATCTTATCATGTAGATTCTGAACTTTTTTTTTCCACAAACAATTAGCTGTCAGTGCCAAACATCATTCAAGCACCACCATAAGAAAGTACGTATCTAAAAAGCAAGGGCATGAGTCTTAACAATTTGCTGGTTGTAATCCAAATATGCAAAAATGGTGCCATAAAATACGTGGAGCAGTTACCAGATAAAGTGTAACAAAAAAAGGGGTAGTTAGAGAATCAGACCAGCCAAAATCACCGCAGAAATGCAACTATTATCTCTCAAAAAACACCATTTTCGGATCAAGAATAGAAATCAAGAATGAAAGCCCCTACTTACATTCATGGTGATCGGCTCGTGCCACCACATAACCAACTGATCATAAGACACATACTAGAAACCAAAGAACACTGAGAAAAATCAAGAAAGCAACAGACTCCGCATACAGGTCAAGCAAGAACACAAGAAACTTAAGAGAAATCCATAGCCCGTGCGAAAAGAAATACATACCGGAGATGCCAAAGAATACCTAGAAACGTCGAGAAAGCAAAAGAAATCCATAGACCGTGTCAAACACAAACATACGAGAAACTAGTCCGAAACTTGTAGCATTAGCATCCTAAAAGCACTCTAAATCAAATCTTCACCACAGAACCCGTCCGTTGGTTACCCACAGAGGTGGAATCAACGAAAACAAGGTGAATTGAAGGAACAGGCTAAACAAGATCGAGACCAGTGTGCGACGCTTAGATCAGATATAGAGTTCAAGAAAGAACCAAGAAAGCTTCCTACTCACACTCCTGGCGACATTTACACGAAGATGATGTGGTCGTATCACCCCCTAGACACAAGAAAACCAACAAGCAAGAAACTATAACCCAAGGAATCACAAGAGAAAATGAACCAAGAAAGCAAAGGGAATCCACGACGCGAACCAGATTCAAGGTCGGTGGCCTACTCGAACGTCCTCTCGGGGCCGGCGAGGGCGGAGCGGAGGATCTGAAACCAAAATTCACAGTAATAGCGATCAAGATCCCACGAGAAAGAAACGATAAAAGTTAGGGAGGGGAAGACGGAGAGAAAGGGAGGGATCGGTAACGGACGTCGGAAGGCTCCGAAGGCTGTTCATGGCCGGTCAAATTCGCGGAAAAGAAGAACGCGAAGGCAGCAAAGCGAGCACAAAAAGGAACGGCCCTTTACGGGATATTTTTGGCAGATGCTTAATTGCACGGCCCAATGCTCATATATATAGAGGGCTGAACGCGACTGTCTTGGATTCATCCACATAGGTGGGTGTGGCTGAACCAAACAAACGTTTGGATGGATGAATGCGGATTCTCTGCGGGTTATTGCTTCGTGAAGGGGTTCATCAACACAAATAAAATACATTTTGATATAGCAAGTATCACTCTAAATATTATAATTATATATATTATTATATTAATATTCATCTAAATAATTCAGGTTAATCTTTGTTAGTAAAGATTTAAGATTAAATAATTTCAGTTATGAAAATATGTGAATATCTATTTTTATAATCATAGTGAGATGTTTTAATGAGAGATGTTTTACTTGATGATCAAATGATAGTACCGGATGGAGACTAACAAAATATATATATATATATATATATATATATATATATATATATATATATATATATATATATATATATATATTTTTTTTTTTTTTTTTTTTTTTTTTTTTTTTTTGTGTATGTGTGGAGTTTCACCTAAAAATGCTTATTTCCTTAATTATGTTTTTCAACTTCAAATTTTAATCATAAAAAAATATAAATTTTATTTCAATCATAATTTTATTAGGACCTTATCGGCACTAAGGGGAGGAATGAATTAGTGCTTAGTAAAAATTACGACGATTTGAAAACTTCGTACGATCAAACCCATATAGGAAATATGTTTAACTTAAAAACATTTGTACCACTGTGTAATTTGGGTTGTATCATTGCTTGACATAGTTTGGGAGATTGTGTCTGGGTGATACTATTGTCTTTTCTCGCGGTGTCACGATCTGACCCAACTTTGAGTCATTGAATGAGCCTCGTAATAAGCCCAACTCAATCCCAGATCAAGCCCAATGGGCTAAGTTAACATAATTACACCCAAAACTAACTCGATTAGATCTAAACTATTTCAATCAAGACATGATCAATTACAATCACGAATCCTATATTGCCCAATATGTCATTGATTCATCTAACGTTTCGTCTAAATCTTCAACGCATCGTCCTCTTCTTTGGTATATTACTCAATCGACATGTTGACCTTCCATAACATCTGATCTCCTTGATGCAATGTCCGATCTTTAAGCTTGATGCCCGAACTCATGGCACAAAGTGCTTCTGCAGCATATCGAGCGATCTTCCAGCTCGATATTCAATCTTTTGACATAATTCACTCTAGCCCAAGTCTGATTCTTTGTGCTTCAATCGATTTATCTTTTCATGATTGAAGTTATTCATACGCCACCCAAACGTTAATTATATCATAACTGTCAACACAAAGGATGAGACCTGGATAACATGATAGTTAAATGTAAATACTATGATGAACGAAGGGGAATATTCTATCATGACCTATTGGATAGCTGACTAATTTATCATTATCAATATTAATTTATTATTCACACATGAGTTTATTTTTCATCTTAATCCTAAGCATGCCATGTGATTCCAATCTTCATACAAGTAGATTTCTCGACCAGTTATCCCTCTCAATCATCCTTAGATTATGGTGTTAGATACACTATCACGTTTTTATGAATTTTTATTTGAATTTTATCATGATATTGTTTGTTAATATATAGATTTTGAACCAAAATGATTAAACCCAAATAAATAATAATGCAACCCTCTTAAATCAATTTAAACTCTTATCTATTTTCGTTGTAACTGTGCTGTTACCATAATAACCACTCAAATCCAGCCTTTTATTTTATTTTTTCTCACTATTTATCTCCGGTGAATTATCACATTTCCTACTTTCCTTTTCATAAGAAGTGGTATTCGAAGGAAGAACTGCCACAAAAACATTTCCTTGATATTTTATGTCCTAATTTCATATTGTTCTGCCTCTCCCCTCCGATTTTTTCCTCATTATTTTTCTATTTAACCTTCTTTTTCTATTTTCCTTAATTTCTTTTTACATATCTTCTTCACCAACAAAACAGCTGCTCTCTTTTATCAATCTTTGATCGAAAAAAGCTGCAACACAAAATCAATATTTCCATTTTCTATCACTTCGAAATAAATACGATTACAGTAAAAGATTAGAAATTCGATCGATCAATTTTATCTTAATAAAAGAAAAGGGATTTAAAGATCGAGTGAAATGGATCAAAATATCACTGTATCGGATCCCGCACGGCGCATACCCCTTTTGATTGCACGCGTTGCTTTACCACGTGAAAACGTAACGTTTCACGGCACTGCCTCGCTAGAGAGAGAATCCAAAGGTGCGTATCCTTGGGGCCCACAATTACGACCTTCCCCTCGCCGACACGTACATCTCCCGTTCCATCTGGGCCCCGCCACCGTTCTACGGTAGTCATTCGTAGCTAAAGTTGTTCGTTTCGTGGGCTGGGGGTCGTATCCTTGGGTGGGCCATGATTGCTTTCAGTGTGGTATCTCTGACAGCAATAGTTGCCACAGTATACCTATCGCGACGTCCATCGTGTCTCAAAATACAAAAGCTTGTTTAAGCTTGTCGTGACGTTCCTTCCATCGTTCCATGTTAAATCGGAATATAGGAATAATGCAAATAAGAGTCTATAAGGTTCACTTTAGTCATGTCGATGTGAACCGTGAGAAATTATACATTACATCAAATGATAGATTCAAATAACATACGCTTCCATCGAGCAGATTAGGCAGTCATTACTTATTATTTACCATGATAATATAAATGAATAGTCAACACCGCTTTTGGGTCAATTTTGACCGAGTCGTTGCTTGGCCTGCAGTCTCTGCTGAGCCCCAGAAGTGAGGCGCGTCCCGACGACTTCCTCGTCCAAGTTCAGGATTTGAAACCTCACGACGAAGACGAAGAAGAGAGAGACAGAGAGAGGGGTGTCATCTGCCGTGATCCGACGGGTTGTTCTTACGGCGAACGCGTCTGATCGCGAAGCCAGCCAAAGGAGAGGGACTAAAGAAGAACAGTGTAATATTTTCACGAAAAGAGGTGGAGAAAAAGGCGAGAATGGCGCATGCCATGTGACCCGACAGCGCATCGAGGAACGCGTCAGATGAAGGAGAATCTACTGGTAAGTTTCTCGTCATGATCACTGGCCCACCCGCACCATGGGCAGAGGAGGAGGATGATGGAAGCTGGTAAAACACGGAACAATTACTGCTTCTTCTCCTTCTTCTTCTTCTTCTTCCCGGTGTTTGTTTTCATGGATTCACCGTCAGCTACCTTCCTCCTGCAACCGTTATCTGTAGCCTCCCTCTTCCTGACCTGAGCTCCGATCGTCTGACCGCACCAGAAGCCACCCTCTTAGATGAAGGTGACGGCCAGAAGAGCTCAACTCCACCACCAGAAAGCTCCCCAGCTCTGGAAATACTATAAATGGATTCTCTGGCTAGCTCTCTCCGTCTACCTCTTCCTCACCACCACCTCCTCCTCCTCCTCCTCTTTCTTGTCTCATCCCCTTCACCTCAAACCTAATCTCCCGGCTCGAGCTCTGATCGAAGCGCGGGAGCCCTCTTCTTCGCCGCTTCCTAAGGTGTATGTCTATGAGCTCCCTTCTCGGTACAACAAGGACTGGCTGTCGGACCCGCGGTGCGGCAGCCACCTGTTCGCCTCGGAGGTGGCGATCCATCAGGCGTTGCTTGGGTACCCCGGCCGCGCGGTTGACCCCAACGACGCCGACTTCTTCTTCGTCCCAGTCTACGTCTCCTGCAACTTCAGCACGCCCAACGGCTTCCCCTCCCTCCAACACGCTCGCCCGCTCCTGTCCTCGGCGCTGGACTTCGTGTCCTCCCGCTTCCCGTTCTGGAATCGCTCCCACGGCCGCGACCACGTCGTCGTCGCCTCTCACGACTACGGCGCCTGCTTCCACGCCATGGTGACCATTAACTCCCCAGTACTATTCGGTTTTGATGAGCACGGTGGGGTGACGCACGGCCCAATGATGCTTTCAGGAAGATGTTGCGATGGCGGACGGGATACCGGAGTTCTTGGAGAGGTCGATCATCCTGCAGACGTTCGGGGTGCGGTCGCCGCACCCGTGCCAGCGAGCAGAGCACGTTCTGATTCCTCCCTACGTGCCGCCAGGCATCGAAGACGAGCGGCCGGCGCCCGAGAAGGCGAGGCGCGACATCTTCGTCTTCTTTCGCGGCAAGATGGAGGTCCATCCCAAGAACGTCAGCGGCCGCTTCTACGGCAGGTAACGACGAACTCGAGAAGACAACAAGAAACGATCGCGCCCGTTCGAGCTCGTCACAAGTAATTGCCGACGATTCCCTGTTGTCGGATGGATGCAGGAGGGTGAGGACGGAGATATGGCGGCGGTACAGCGCGAACCCGAGGTTCCGGCTGCAGAGGAAACGGTCCGGCGATTACCGAGCCGAGATGGCGCGGTCGGTGTTCTGCCTGTGCCCGCTGGGGTGGGCGCCGTGGAGCCCTCGGCTGGTGGAGTCGGTGGCGCTCGGCTGCGTGCCCGTCATCATCGCAGACGACATCCGGCTGCCCTTCCCGGAGGCGGTGCGGTGGCCGGAGATATCGGTGACGGTGGCGGAGGTAGACGTCGGCCGGCTTGAGGCGACACTCGACCACGTGGCGGCCACCAATCTGTCGGCCATCCAGCGGAATCTGTGGGACCCAGCCCGGCGGCGCTCCCTGCTCTTCCACCGCCCCACGGAGCAGGGCGACGCGACGTGGCACGTTCTCAGGGCGCTCGAGGGGATGAGGCTCCGCCGTCGGCCGTGGCGGTCGAGGTGAGGCGGTGCAAACCGACACGTGGAGGTAGCGCGGCGGTCGTACACGGCGAGCTGTCACGGGCTGTCGCGCTCGCTTCACGAGCGTGTCGTGTGACGTAGATCGGTCGGACATCCCCGTTTTCTGTTATTTATTTATTACACTATTCACAAAATTATACAATTAAAAAAAGAAATTATTACAATTTTGCTAGAATTAATAGTTGATTAATGAATGGCACATTAATTAATCACCGACCAAAGATGATTATAAATCCAAAGAAGGAAGTCTCTTCCTGAAGCACGGTTATTAAAGATGTTAGAGATCTGAGTCTCTGATTCATAAGCAAAAGGGGTGGGTAAAGAATAAGAGATGAAGGAAGTCTGAGCTTTAAAGATACTTTACGGAATTAAAAATGCTTCCTTTGCTGGCCTTGGGAAAGATTTAAAGAGGAGGAGCGGAGTTGGTCTGGGAAGAGATTTGTGTGTTCTGCAAGCAGAGGGTATGATGTGAATGATGGCCAGAATGTAGACAATGCTGTTTGCTTACTGCTTTTAATTTGTATACGATAAGCACAGTGGTCCTGTCTCTCAATCAATCAGATATAGTAGATGTCACATGAGACGTGCAACCTTTTCACTGGTCAGCTATCGATTATTATTATTATTATTATTATTATTATTATTATTATTTTTAAAGATTAAGTGATAAATGCGAGATTTGTCAAAAGTCTTTACCTTCATATATATATATATATATATATATATATATATATATATATATATATATATATATATATATATATATATATATATATATATATATATATATATATATGTGATTTAAATAAGATCAACTATCTTATCTCAAGATGGGGCTGAAGTTTTTCTGAAAACTAGTTGTTGTTTCTGACATTGTCGTCGTCTAAGACTCGTTGTGCTCGGCGGCAGGAGATGGTGGATAAGATCGAGCACTCTCACCTGGACGTCCGAGGCCTCAGCCTCCACATAGCTCACATAGGAAAAGGTAAGCGAATCCCCTCATCACCTTACTCTCCCTCTTCCCATCCGACCTGCTTTGTGTGGGTGAGGACGCAGGTGAATTGGGGACCGTCCTCTTCGTCCATGGATTTCCGGAGATATGGTACTCGTGGCGGCACCAGATGATCGCCGTCGCCGAAGCAGGATTCAAGGCCATCGCCCCGGACCTCCGTGGCTACGGCCTCTCCGGCCAGCCAACAGAGCCGGAGAACACCACCTGGGAAGACCTCGTCGCGGATCTCCTCGCCATCCTCGATTCCCTCTCCATCCCCAAGGTACTATCTTTGATCCTCCGAAGCGGATCGCTTTAGGGTTGATAGATGGGTAAATGTTTTTTTTGCACGCAAGGTGTTTGTTGTCGGGAAGGACTTCGGCGCCTGGCCTGCTTATCATCTTGCTCTGTATCATCCGCAACGGGTGCTGGGTGTCGTGACCTTAGGAGTGCCATTCATCGCCCGAAACTTAGACAGCGACACGCTTCCCGAAGGTTTTTACATACTGCGGTGGCGGGTATAATCCCACGATTCATTCGCTCACAGCAAATTGCTTACTGTTTATCTTATCTCATCTTCTCCGACGACAGGAGCCAGGTCGAGCGGAGGCAGACTTCGGCCGGTTCGATGTCAGGAGAGTCGTTCGCACCATCTATATTCTATTCTCCAGGGTTGAGATTCCCATAGCCGAGAGAGGCCAGGAGATCATGGACCTTGCCGACTCATCCACGCCCTTGCCGCAGTGGTGCACCGAGGAAGACGTCGATGTCTATGCTGCTCTATACGAGACCTCGGGGTTTCGATTTCCGCTCCATATGCCATACCGGTGAGCTGCCAAAGCTAGCAGAAGCATGAGAAGAAGCCCTTTAAACCGTGTTGACACAGCCGGTCTGCTTCTCTGTAGGTCGCTGCTCAAGGTAACGGCCCCAGCCGATCCGAAAGTTGAAGTCCCTGCGCTGCTGATCATGGGAGAAAAAGACTACGTTCTCAGGTTTCCGAGCATGGAGGACTACGTCAGGAGCGGCACGGTGAAGCAATTCGTCCCTGATCTGGAGATCGTCTACGTCCCCGAAGGAAGCCATTTTGTGCAGGAGCAGTTCCCGGAGCAAGTGAACCAACTTCTCATCGACTTCCTTAAGAGCCATCTCTGAGACTCTTGGCTCGAGGAAATTCGTTGCATGATGATTGACACATCATTGATCTGATGAACACAACTATAGATTGTGTGAAAAATAAAGCATTCAGTGAATGAGAAGCAATATGGGTTGACATCGCAGTCAACTATAAAACAAGGCTTAAACTGCGAAGAACCTGCAACATCGTTGGAGGATCAGATCGTTGATTCGTAGAGGAAACCAACGATAGATTTAAGCGGTGACTAGCATGAGTTAGGTCATCAGTGAGAAGGTCAAAGATTTGAGAACTCAAAGAGCATCATGTCGCGTGAGGAAGATTACGGATTCGCGATTTCCTCATGTGAGGAAGGAACATCAGAATAGAGGGAAGATTAGACCAGAGGCTTCGATACTATATTATTCTTAATTATGAGTCCATCATAAACCATTTGTAGGGTGAAAAAAATCTAATCAATCTATATCAACTAAGAAATCAAGAAATATCAAATTTGATAGGAATAAAAAACAAAATGATAATCATGTTGATGGATATGAGATTTTTTAATATGAAAACAACTTCCTACCGACTCATTCCCTACCCGAAGTCGCACCGGCTCCTTGATTGGAGCTAGTGACTGATAGCATGGTTGGCGAATGGGGTAACCACTAAATAGTTTACAAAATTCACGAAAACTCTTCCTACTTGTTTGAATCGTACCCACGCGTGCACCGGCTCTGTTATCGAAGGCCACGACGGGGGTACCAAACAAGTAGAATAGCTAGAAAAGATATAAGCAAAAACTCTTTCTACTCAGTTTCTTCTTTACCCACTCGTGCACCGGCTTCGTGATTGGAACAAGCGACGGATGCCATGGCCGACGAATCGGGTAACTAACAAATAGATCCAGAAGACAGTACAGTCTCTCGTGACACGTCACGTTGCTGTCAATCTCCTCAAGTTGGAGAAAGCGACAAATTAGACCGAGTCTCGCTTTGTAGAAGCGTAATTGACAGCTCACCACTTGCCAATTGTGGCCCACCACGTTGGGCCACAGTGGACAAAGACGAGAGATGATTCCATCCCCACCTCCACACCTCTCGTTGTCGCCTTTACTAGGCAAAATTACGTATATATCCCTCGAATTTTGATCCATTGACTGTGACTTTAAACATTGTAATATTTCCGCTACATTAAATTCGAAAATGGGGTAAATCTGGTCCATAATTGTTAACCTGAGTTACTTTGGATGAATAGTAATGGAATATAGCCGTGCAAGAAAATTATGGATATTAATATTTTGACGAAATTGGCAAGGACAGATATGTAAAAGTCTAATAGTAGTATTATTATATATTTTTTTATTGTTATTTATGCTGCGGGTTGGTCTGATCTCTTTAAAGCCATCGTTTTCCAGTTGTGTCTCTTCGTCAATGGTGCTAGGGTTTCGGATTCCTCATCGGTGGCTTCAGAGAACCACAAAAGAAAGAGGGAAGAACACCAAGAAACCCTCGAATCGCCCTCTCTCAGAACTGTAATTTTCCGATTCCAAACGGCGGAGCATTAAATCCCCCCCCTCCTCCTCCCCCCCACTCGTGTAACGAATCCGAGCTGCTCGCGAGCACCACCCCCAAACCCCACCAACTGCAGGACAGATTAAAGAACTTTTTCGTAAGAACAGATCTATCCTCTGAGAACCTCGAATTCCAGATTTGCACCGCTTAAAAGATGAAATTGGACCTCAGAAAGTTTTGATCTTTTGATACAGGAGCGGAAGATTCGAACCGTAGTTTCTGTTTCTTGTTGCTGGAAAGATCCGAGATTCAACTTCTTGATGACTGTTACCGTGGTCGGACTTTGACTTGCAGGACTGTATACGGAACGATCAGGCCTAGATCTGTAGGCCTTGTTGAAGGATTTCCTGGTTTGGTCGACAAAGATCTCATCTTGATCTTGTAAAAATGTTTAACTCGGCAGTTTACTATGAGAACTCCCTTGTTGGGGAGGTGGAAGTTTATCCCCAGAATCCGAACACCGGCTCATGGCTCAGGGAGATCCGGATCTCCCATCTCTCGCCTTCCAGCGAGCGGTGCCCGCCGCTCGCCATTCTTCATACTGTCGCCTCCGGTGGCGTCCGCTTCAAAATGGAGTCGAAGTCACCACTGTCCAAAGATTCGCCGATGTCCTCTTTGCACGCCACGCTCTTCAGTGAGAATAAGGTATTATTCCTCAAAAGGAAACAAAAATCGGAACGAAAGATTTTTATGCAGCTGCAGGATGATGTATAGTGAATCCTAGCAGAATCACTTTGTGAATAGGTCTAGATTTTAACTCATTGCTTGCAACTCTTGCTTTTTTCAAAAGGGAATATGCTGGTGAAATTCACCTTTCATGATCTGATTACACTGATTTTGAAACAAATGTCGCTCTATTGAAACTTTACCGGCTTGGAATTGTTCAAGTAACACGATGTCATATTGTCGTAAAACCAAGATTTGTCCCATAAATTTTAGACTACTGTATCTCTTTTTATTCACTACACAGTAAATTGGTTGCTTGACTTATGCATTACTTCATTGTTCGTCCTCCAATACAATAAATGGTCTAGTAAAGCACAAATTTTCTTTTCAGATGTTAATTATTCCTAGTGTTTTCTAGATCAGTTTGGACTAGCTTGCCTTCAGGTTTTAAACAATCAGCTCAGCCCTGTTGTTGCAAGTAATAAAAGTTTTCATTACTGTATTATTTTTGCTTTGTCATAGTGCAATCGGATATGGTTGTTAAGGCTATCAGTTTATCCCTCTCTCAGAACTCTATTCCATTTCTCTTATAGAATAGAAGGTAATCTCCATTTTGGTTAAATTAGTGTTGATGTCCTATCTTAACCTTGATTAGAAGTGGCTTTCAACCTTCACTTTGATAAGGTATTTGTTGGCAACTGCCTTGCTGTCCATCCTTGACACTGATAATTAATTATGCTAGGTTTGTATGGAATTATGTTGCATTAAGACTTATGTATGGTACAACTAGAATATTTAAAAGAATAAATTTCTCATGGATGTCCAAATAAGAATGACAGTGATGGGCTGTGATGTAGTTCGATCAAAGTGGTCTGAATGAGATCAAAGGATGAAAAATTTAGAGTGAAGCATTTATTTCGATTGATTAAACTTTGTTGATTTCTGTTGTCAACTGAACCTTGCATGGTTTATTTTGATATTTTTATATGATGATTACTGATATGCTTAAAATTCAATTGTTCTGTAGTCCCTATATCAAAGAAGCATACACATTTCTTCATCCTTTTTTGTTGGTCATGGTTGTATGTGCACGGTGCACATCTTATGTGTATCTTAAGCCTACAAAATTGGCATTGATATGTGGCAATTCTAAATTAGGTATCTAAATTGATATGTGGCAATTTCTAAATTAAGTATCTAAATTTCTCTTCATTCATGCATTCAATGTGCTTGCAGACTGCTGTTATTGCACTAGGTGAAGAAGAGCTGCACCTGGTGGCCATGGCTTCCAGAAAGAATCCTATGCCATATGCTTGTTTCTGGGGATTTAGTGTGCTATCACGATTGTACGAATCTTCTCTTTTGATGTTGAACCTAAGGTGCCTTGGTATTGTGTTTGATCTTGATGAAACACTTCTAGTTGCTAATACCATGCGCTCATTTGAGGACCGGATTGATGCACTTCAGCGAAAGATAAGTAATGAGACAGATCCTCTGCGCATTGCTGGCATGTTAACGGAGATAAAGCGGTATCAGGACGATAAATCAATCTTGAAACAATATGCAGAAAATGACCAGGTTGTTGAAAATGGAAAGGTGTTCAAGGTTCAATCAGAGATGGTTCCACCTTTGTCTGATAATCATCAATTGATTACACGTCCAGTAATACGGATACAAGAGAAAAGCATCATTCTAACACGCGTAAATCCATCTGTATGTTTCTTGTCCTGTTCTTTATGTTGCAAAATATGACTAACCCCTTTGTTCCTTCCCATTATCTTCCTGCATCAAATGTCATTTCTCATTTCTGTGTTCTTTTTTTCCTGATTAAGAATTGAAATAAGCTCTGTCTGCTATCAAAAATTTTTCTGGAAATGTAATTAGTTACCTCAAGTGCTATTACTTTCAGAGAAATCACAAATATCATATATGCCTTACTAGCTTTTTAATTTGTTCTTTTCTGGTTTTAACTTGATTGGTATATCTTTAGTTAAGGTGGATAAAATTCATTTTATCTTTAGATACGAGATACAAGTGTTCTTGTACGATTAAGGCCTGCATGGGAAGATCTTCGGAGCTATCTAACTGCAAGAGGACGCAAACGGTTTGAGGTCTATGTTTGCACAATGGCTGAAAGAGATTATGCTTTGGAAATGTGGAGGCTTTTAGATCCAGATTCAAGCTTGATTAACTCTTCAAAATTACTTGATCGTATAGTTTGTGTTAAATCAGGTATGTCATGCATACATTTTGCTGTTATATATGACATATCCTCTGCAATATTTCCCTGAAAGAGATCATGTTAGTTGATTTCTCATGGAATTCTCTGCATTTTTTGGATACTATATACTGATTGGCATCTGTTTTATATTTTTCTCTGTTCCTTATTTTATACAATTCTTGTATGTTGGTGTTGATTTGTCTTCTGATAGGCTCAAGAAAGTCACTGCTCAATGTCTTTCAAGATGGAATCTGCCATCCGAAGATGGCACTTGTAATTGATGACCGTCTGAAAGTTTGGGATGAGAAAGATCAACCAAGAGTTCATGTTGTCCCTGCTTTTGCCCCATATTATGCTCCTCAAGCAGAGGTACAGTGGACCCTATATGAACTAGATATTCATGTAGATCTTAATTGTTCTATGTATGCTTAAAGAGATTGTTTTATCTTAACATTTGATAGGCAAATAGCACCATCCCGGTTTTATGTGTTGCAAGAAATGTTGCATGCAATGTCAGAGGTGGTTTTTTCAAGTAAGTGATGCTACTTTGTTAATTGTGTTTAGCTGTATCAACTTTGCATATATTTGACATCATGAAAGTCTTGCTACGTTGTTAATTGTGTTTAGCTATATCAACTCACATATATTTGACTTCATGGTTCTACATTTTGTTCGACTGCTATGTATTGAACGATACATATCGTCCAATGCATTGTCGGGTTGGCAGCATGGACCATGGCATATGCTTCCCATCAGTGCATCTGTTACAAAAAGTTCCATCCATGACCCATGCTGGCATACTATGTGTGGGTACGCCAGCAAGTATCAAACCTGAACCCGTCTGGTGGTGGACTGTCATGGGTCTGGTACTCGAAATGTCAAATCATGTTTGACATGAGAATTCTCTTAGTTCCTTGTAAGTTGTTTGACATGATCAGTCTTTGCTTTATTATAGGGATTTTGATGAAGGAATACTACCACGGATAAGTGAAGTTTTGTATGAAGACGAAATGAAGGATTTCCCACCTGCTCCAGACGTGGGCAATTTTTTGATATCAGAGGTAAAATTTTCTGTTGGTAAATTTCCAGGTTATGTGGACTTCTTTAACCTTTGATTCTTTTGCTTTAATTTCTCTTCTTTTGATTTAGGATGACGCTTTAACAGCAAATGCAAATAAAGATCAGGTCTGTCTTGATGGCATGGAAGATGCTGAGGTTGGGAAGAGATTGAAGGTACTTTTTTTGTTGAAAAATCACCAATTTCATGCTTTGAATCGGTAACTGCAGTTGATAATACATCTGTCCATTTTAACCTTGTACAGGAAGCAAGTTGCAGCATGCAAGCTGTTCAGCCCATGGTTACAAACTTTGGGCCGAGACCAGTATCTTCTTTGCAAAATGTTCCTTCCTCATTCAACACAACCTCACTGACTGCTATGCGGATGGCAGTGCCATTACCTAATAATCAATGTGCTCAGTCGGTTCCAGTAGGTAGGCCTTTAGGTCAATTGGCCTCTCCAGAACCTAGCTTTCAGGGTTCTCCTGCTAGGGAAGAGGGTGAGGTTCCTGAATCAGAATTAGATCCAGACACAAGGAGGCGGCTACTCATCTTGCAACATGGTCAAGACACAAGAGAACCTACTCCTTCGTTTCCTGTAAGCCCCCCACTTCGTGTCTCAATTCCTCCTGTACAACCACAAGGAAGTTGGTTTCCGTTGGAGGAAGAGATTGATCCAAGACAACAAGACAGCGCACCTAAAGAATTTAGTAGAGAACCAGATCCTGGACGTTACAGGAAACGATCTAGGCATCCATCTTTTATGCATGGTGGAGAGAACTCTGTACCTTCTGATAGAGTTCTTCATGAACCTAGAAGATTACCCATTCAGGTGACTTATGTTTTTGACCTGGTAACAGTTAGGTATTGAAGTGTATAATTTTACTAGTTTAAACTTAAACTGATTTAATGATTCAGTTGCGTAATGGAGGTGATCGTTTGCAGCTAAATAATTCCTTGTCAAACTTCAATTCCTTCCAAGGTATGGTACATGACTGAAGACTGCATTTCCATTTGTCTGCTGCATGGTGGATTTTTTATTCTTTACTTTACCAAATGTGTACAAGTAACAAGTGCTTGCTGCTATTTATTAGCTTTATAGCATCAGTTTTTGTTAATTATATTTTTTATCTTTTACTTCTATATTAGTGAGTTTTCGCTATAAAGTAATTTATGGAATTCTGATGTATATATTATCTTGCACACCAATGCATATCTTTGTTAACATTGTTTGATCTCATGTGTTATGCCTCATCTCACACTTAATTAGTAAGACCTTATTGTGTGTCTTTGTGCATGCTCATATTTTGCATCTGATAGTTTTCTTTTCCTTTGCATCCTTTTCTCTTTTGAAAGTTAAAGCACTGTTGTGAATGTCTGTCAATTATGCCCATTTTTAGGTCAATAGTGTGTTGATTTTGAGTTTAGTTCCATGACAAATGGTTCATAATTTCCTACTCATTCTATTTTTCATGTAAAATTATTATCTTATAGTCAGAGAAAATTGAAGCTTTAAATTGTTACTGACATATAAGTTATAATCCTTCCATTGATTAAGTTATATAGAATTGAAATTTTCATAAATTTGTAGCCTAATTCAAGTTGAATTTGTACATCAGGTAAGGAGATTGCCATGGGATGTGGTGTGATCTGAATATAAAAGTTTGTTCTTTGTTTACTGATGATGTGTTTCTTACTTATCAATGGACAATAGGTCAACATGTAGTTTTTCAAAATTTTCCCAGCCCTCTGCTATATATTTTGGTTGTAACCTACCCTTAAAGAAACTAATAGATCTTTAGGTCCTATTGAATGCCTATATGTTGATTAAGTTATTTTGCTTTCAATCTGTAGATGTGAATTTTTCAGATTAACTGTCTTATTCTGCACTTGCTGTTTAGGGAAAATGAAATCTGTTTGACCATCATAGTTTACCTTACAATAATACTTTGTAGTCAGGATCTTACCTTGTTATTTTGGGTATTTTAAAATTTATTATTTCTTGGGCTTAATGTGAATGCTGACAATCAAATTTCGGATGCTTGCTGAGATCAGCAATTATTGGAACATGAACAGTGAGATACTGTGAAAATATTCTCAATGACTTGAAATTACTGCTACCTCTTTCTGTAAGTGAGTGAAACTGAACCTTGTTTTTTAGTAGCCATTTTTCAGCTTTTATTCCATCGGCATAGCATAATTTGAATATTGAGCCTTGGAGATTTTCATGAGGTCAATTTGAGACAAATGGTCCAAGTTGTCATACTTCTGGTGCTTGGTGGAATAAGAGTTTTTTTTTTTTATTGCTGAACTTTCATATTCGCTCCATTATCAGATCCATAATTTAGTAATCCACAGGTCATATTACTTGAAACTTAAAAGAACCCTAATGCGTTCTTTTAAGTAAGCAAATTAATGAAATAGTTACAATTGAAACTAGAATTACAACCATCACAAGAACAGTGTGTGGCGAACGCGTTCATGGTTGGTAGTGATACAAATATGGCCAGAGGAAGGCACAGCTGAGCACGTCAATTTGAAGAGCCATAGGACTAGCTATTTTTGGATTCAAGATGAGAGTCCTTTATATGAACCTCTTATACATGTATATCCAACCATGCAGGCATGCTTGGTGCACGTGGGGGTTCAAATGATCACAGTCTAAATCTTTCAATGTTAAGAAACCCTGCTGATGCAATTCCAGACAATTTGGGAAATTTCTTCTACCCACACAAGGCGGAGTTTTAGTTTCTGAGAATTGCTTTTTTGTGTCAATCCTTTGTAAAAATTCAGGATGGTTGTTTGTCACAGTAAATTGACTGAGCTACCCTATGGCTAGAAAAATCGTGTCATCTTTTTCTTGATCTCTTATCACCATTGGTGATGTTCCCCCTAAAGATTAATCTGTCCAATGAGGAAGTGAACCTTGATTTTTTTTCTTACTTTTGGAGTTTCCATCTTTGTTATTTCTCCTCATTTTTGTTATTGCTCCTTTGTTATCATCATGTTGAACTCTTCTTTTTCACAATTATAATTTTTGAAGTAATAATATATATTTTCTTTCCTTTTATGTGGATTCTTCTTGATCATTGGCAAAGATTGTTCGAATTTTGTGAAACCTTTGATCATGGTTCACCGTACCGGTTCGTACCGATGTATCGACCAATTGTTAGTATGGTACATACCGAGCTATATTGAGCCATACTAAGTATACCGATGCATAGTACATGGATGCGTACCAATATACCACCTGTACCAGCCCTTTGTTGGACGAGCATGTACCGCCCGAACTGAGCGGTATGCCATGGTACGATGAATCTAGCCTTTGATACACAATTACAATTTTCATAAATCTGTTTTACTTTGGAAGGATGTGGAGTCGTTGTTGTATAATTACTAGACTTTCGAAGGAAGGATGGGTCGACAACAATGCTTCTCAAGTTGATTGCCACAATGGATATTATTATGGATTGTCCATTGCAGGGTGGGGAGTAGCACTTAAGCTTGACACTAGGTGTGTTCAATATCTCAGTATTTGAAGCTTCATAGTGGTCAAATGAGAGGTGAATGGAACATGAGAAAAAAGAATAATGAGGCTGAACTTTTCGTTGTAAAGCAGTTCAAGCAACCTTTGGCTCATGTTCCATGCTTTGGAACAAGTGCAGCAACTTTGCCATATAAGGATTAGGAACTCATTTTAATTTCTGGATCCCAAGAGCTTCTTATCATAAAAACTTTCCAATGCCCTCTATATCTATAAACAATTTGGGAAGTTCTTTCTTTTTCAGGTACAGGCGTGTACAGGCATACGATCAAACAGATAACTTCTTAATTCTAATAGTCAACAATTGCTAACCAATCAACACTTTCTTCACCACTTAGGGTCCCATTTCATGTACAACAAATATTCTCTGGGTAGTAATACTATTCTCATGCTATGTGGTCTGTGTTTATTTAATGTTGTTCATTAGAGATCTATAATTGGTGCTGGAATTCCTTTTTTTTTGTGATTCAGTCAAATTTCTGATTTGTTGCACATGCTGTATCAGATTGTTGTCAAAAGTGGTCTAAGTTGTGTTCTCACTATCTTTGTTTTGCTTCGTCTTGGAACTAATGGGCTGTGCTGCTTTTTTCCAAACTTGCAACGTAAAGGTGAGGAGATGCCTACGGGTCGAAACTTTTCAAGGCACAAGGACGCACAACTTGAACCTAAACAGGCTACCATAAAGCAAGCAGGATCTCCTCCTGGAGTTCTACAGGAAATAGCAATAAAATGTAGAAATAAGGTAGTTTTCAAAATTCTGGTGTATAGATATCAAGCTGCTAATTGATGTTTTTGACTTTTTTCATACTTTTATTAGGTGGAGTTTCGAAGCACTCTTTGTGATACGGCAGAATTGCAGTTTTCTATCGAGGTATTAAGACTATCCGGTCAAGAATGACTTTTAGAAGTTCTCATACCATTCCTGTGTTTCCATTTTTTTGTTGATAATAGATGTTCACTGAAGTATATTTTTATACTATGCTGAATATGGTTGGCTTATTATTTACTCAGCTTGATTCAGAACCATATGTAAATATTGGCATTGTAATCTCTTAGTATGGGTTTTCTGTCTCATATCTTTTAAGGAATATAATGTAGGTGTCATTGACCATTGTTATTCCTTTATCATGGCTCTAGATTTTGACTGATTTTATTGAATGTATTTAGAAATGGGTTTATTTTTGTATGTCAAATGTTCATGAGAGGGGGATCTTGTTTTCTTTCCATTTTATCAGTGTTTTTCTGGATTTTATTTTGCATGTGCCACTTCTATTGTACTGCAATGACCCAGTCTGTGAGCTTGGAACTTGGTTAGAAGTGCTTAAATTCTGATAGTTGGTTTTCTGATTTCACATCTATAAATTCATCCTTTCTTTTTTTCTGATGCAGCCCCCCCATTGTTCAAATTCTTGGCTTTTTTCCCTTTAGTTTTTCGACTGTGGTTGTTATGGAATTCGTGAGATATCACAACTCTACCATACTACCTCCACCATTTTCTGTATGCTTTTCTTTGCACATTGTAGGTGTCAGTTCCAATACCACTTGTGTGATCCATTTTCAATGTACTGGTTCAGTAGGTTGCATGGAATGGATTAAATAGCATCATGCAAAATGCTTAAGCTTATGATACCAGTAGTTAGCAGAAGCTACTAGATTATGCTTTCCAGTTTCCACTTTTACTAGTATGGATAATTGGATATAGTATTGTTCAAGTATTGATTCTCCATTAAGTTTTTGATATTGTTGTTATCATCAACTCAATCTCTAGGCTTCATTGTTAATATTATGGAATTAGGGCCTTAGCATATGATGTTGTAAGAGGTACTGGACTCTGGAGTACAAACTTTGTGGTCCCTTTTATGGGCTAATGCTCTATACTTTATATATATATATATATATATATATATATATATATATATATATATATATATATAGTGGATGATGTGAGGCCATCTTTGTCTAGAGTTTAGACACTAAAAATATAAAGGTAGACTTTTGGCTACTTGTACTGTTCATCCACCTTTGGAAGTTTAAAGAATCCTCTTTAGTTGAATGGCTGAATCTCTGTTATGGTTTGGCATTTTTATGGTTCTTTTTTTATACAGTAATGATCTGGACTTCTAGAGGATAAATTCAAGATGTGGTTTTCCCTTATCTTAGCACCTGTACGCATAATAAATATTGAGGTATATGTCAGTAATGTGATTAGAGGCTTTCTGGATTTATTTCTGCATTGGATATAAAGGAGGACCCTGAGTGAGAAGCAGCTTGTCCATGAAATGGAAAGTCAAACTCCTTTGGAGACTAGTAGAAGAGGGTACTATAAAGTCCTAGCACCTCAGTGACTGCTATACATGGGTTAATGCACTATGGAATCTAGGAAGATGTAGTAAGCCCTGAGCCTGATGAGGAGACAAAATTTGTTAAGCGCCATTCCTAACAGCTTGGTGTGCAGTCCTCCGGATTTCATTCTGCATAGGAACCGCAAGTGAGGATTCTAGGTTGTGTAGCATGTTCTTTCTTCCCAGTGAAAGTGGGATGTTGCAAGGTTCTACATTTTAGGTATTGATCCATGGCAGACCGGTTTGGGTTAAATCTGTGGCAGTACATCAACAGATGGTATGCTGGTTCATAACATGGTACAAAGAAGGGGCGAGGAGGAGGCAGCGGAGGAGGAAGAGAAGAGTACCAGATGCCAGGGGCAGCAGGTGGCATGACATCGGGCGGTCAGCAGGGGACGGCATAAGAAGATGAATTGCACAAGCGAGAGAGGTTGGGGTAAAGGAAAAAAGGAAAAAGGTTGGTGGGGTGTGGCGGGCACAGAATAGGGTTTTTTATTAGGTTAAGATTACACACACAAAAAAGGAACCAGACTTAGCACCCAGTCCAGGTCTGTTACTGGGCCTGGAATGGACAGTAAGCCCTGTACCACATGGATATACTGATCGAGACAACAAATTAAACCTTGGCGGACAGGACAGTATATAGGGCCATTAGGTAAAAGTTCAATGTCTTCACTCATTTCCTGCTCCTATATTGATGAAGCCAGATGATGTACATGTCATAATCCATGTTTAACCAATAATATCTGAACAAAAGGCACATCTATTCACAAAGTAAAATTCAAGTACTTGTTTGCATCCAAGTTTAATTTAAATATATGGTGTATATCATATTAGTAAATACAAACATATGTTAAGAACTCATTCAAACTTGTAAGGAGGCGACGTGTTAGAGGTTCACGAAGAAATCCGAAACTGGTTTTTGAATGCAAGTCCACTTGAAAGCATGTAGGGGTCCAGTAGCATGTGTCCATGCTACAAGTGGCTTACATGCAAGCAACCAAATGCTTGCAAGTGGATTACTTGTGGCAACCTCACTTGTAAATGGTCCACTTGCAAGCAACTAATCACCCCCTTAGTACATGTGAAGGGGAAAAATGAACTTTAGCAACCTTACTTCTTTACTGTCCTATTTTCTTGCCTAATGGTATAACTTTTATATTTTTTATTGATCTCATGGATGACTATTGCTCATTTTCCTTGTTTCAGAAAGAATTATTTTCTTGTGATGTTAATCATGCATGTTTTTACTTGCCAGGTTTGGTTTGTTGGAGAAAAAATAGGTGAGGGGGTTGGCAAAACAAGGAAAGAAGCCCAGCATCGAGCTGCTGATATGTCCCTTCGGAATTTGGCTGGTATTTTGCCATTTATAGTAGCTAGACAACAATTATTGATGAACCTTAATAATATCTGAAGGCAAAATAAAAATCTACAAATGATTGTTTTCTGTAGTTTTCTTTTCAATGCAGTAAGTCAAATTATAATTTTGAGCAATGAGACCATTAGGAACTCTTCTACATTTCTGAATAACTACTGAGAAAATTAGTTTGTCATTTTCTAGTAACTTCTCCTACATTGTTAGCTTTCACGAATGATATTCATTATGATGTTAACTTCTTTGAATCAATCTTATCTAACCTTTACATTTACGTATATGATTAAGCAATGACAACTTCAAGCTACATCAAACTACTAGTTGAAATTTCGTTTAGCTTTATTCTTTTGTAGTCTTTACTCTTTCCCTCAAAAAAGTACTTTTTGTATGCAATTTAGTTAATCCTAATTTTAATTTCAGATAAATACTTGTCAAATGCTCTGGGTGGCCCTAATACTGTACATGGAGATCTACTTAAGCTCCCTCAAACCAAAGAAATGGGTCTTTTAAGTGATTCAAACTCTTACGGCTATCAGCCATGCCCCAGGAATGACCTTTTGCCAGTTGCAAGTACTTCGGAAGATTCTCGTTCCATGGATCAGAGATTAGAGAGCTCAAGAAGAACATCTGCTACTACTTCCCTAAAAGAACTAGTATGTTACTTCTATAGGACACTTGTATGTGTATTTCAGGCATTTATCCCGCGATATTTATTTCTGATGTTTCTGCATGTTAGTGTGTCATGGAGGGTTTCGATCTTGTTTTTCGAGCCGAACCTTCACCTTCTAATGGATCAATTAGTAAAGGGGAAGTGTCAGCACAGGTTATTCCCTAACTTAATTTTTTTTACAATTTAGTTTGAAATAAACAATGTATTATATCAGTGATGTATTACCTGAATAGGCTTATTGGTTTAATATCTCTTGGTCAACAAAAATTCATATAGTAAATCTCTGTTTTTCAGAAGTTCTGAAAATTAATTTAACCAAAATTTTGAGTTGTATCCTTCCATTTGTGGGGGCTTCAGTTGATCGACAATATACATGGGAATGGGTACCTTTTTATGTGTAGAATCTTGGTTAGATAAGGTGTAATGTGCTACCATGCTAGCATCTTCTCAATGCATTATTAAGAGTGAAACATGTATGGTGCGGCAAGTTTGCATCTGGGTGCTGTAGTCGGTCATCACGCTAGTCTCACACTAGAGGTCCCCGGTTTGAACCCCGATTCAACATTTTTGAAGGAATGTGTCACCTAGTTTAGCTGGTAAAAGCCTTGACAGTTTATCGCAAGGTCCTGGCTTGAATCTCGCCTTCATCACTTACCCTTTGCAATATATATATATATATATATATATATATATATATATATATGTGAAAACATTTATTTATTTATTTTTCTTATTGCAAATGGTTGAGTAGTCAATCAGCTTGGTATGGCACCATAAATAAATTTGATCAAGGGTAAGTGGTGAAGTCTTTATTCATCCCAAGACCTTGATATTAACAGTCTTGTTCTTTACTGGCTAGTACCTTATGGCCGAGGGTAAGTAATTTAAGATGAAAGTGTTCTTGTACTTTGAACAATATCTTGTGTTCTGTCATATTAGCTGGTCATGAAAATATATATGAAAACAGGAAATTTCTACTTCAGAAACATCTGTAGTGTTGTTTCCCTTTTAGAAAGACTTAGGGACCAAAATCCAAAGTAACACCCAGATCAAACAGTCTGCTTCCATCCACAGATAGCTCATTCTTACTCTAGCCCTTATCATATCCTCCAATGCGTCTATGATACTATTTGTTATGACGTGACCCGGTAGGATAACCTGCTGAAGTATTTAATTGTGAAATGTCCACTTAAGCTAGATTCCCATTTATGTACTTACAATGAAATTCATACTTTGAAAAAGTGAAGAAATTAACAATTGGTTCATGAGTAAAAGTGTGACTTCTCTTCCGTTACTATTCTCTTACGGACCACTTTTATATCTGCTTATTGCCTTTTCAGGTAGAAATAGCAAGACAGATCTTGGGGAGAGGGATTGGAATGTCCTGGGAAGACGCCAAACTCCAGGTAGTATATTTGGATACCCTCCCAGTCCTCTTTCTAATCTTTGTTCTTTGTTTCTTTTCTTCTCCTTTGTATTGTAATGCAACGCTGTTTAGTGTTATAATGCCAGGGAAATGGATAACTTACTACTATATATTTAAACCAGGTTGTTAAAATTTTGAACTGGAGCACAACCTAAATAAATTAAAGTCATGTTGAGTTTATATACTAGGCCCACCACTTGTCAATGATACCTGAGCTTAAATCTGCCCTGAATTGGCCATGGATTTAGTCAGGCTAAGTCACCCAGCTTGCCATCTGAGATTTAGGTTGAAATTCAAAATCAGATGTTCATTTTCAGGCATAAGCTGTTTTTTCTGTTGATTAATCAAAACAGATATTAGTATTTGGACTCCAATTTTCTATATGATCGGTAAAAGCTTTTCTGTTAATTTGCTCTGTTTGTGGTTAAAACCTTTATTTCTCCAAGGGTTGTTTTCTTTGTTTTAGCTTCTACCAGCCCTTCTTTGCTCTTCCTCTTTTGTAAGCGGTACCTCTGAGATACATTGACCCACCCTTTAATAGTGTTGTGGTCTTTACTGCACTTCATAGATAATGATGTAAATTTTGTTTATTTGATAAAATATAGTTGACCAATGTCACCAATCTTAATTTTGCATCAATTCTACAGGCTGCCGAAGAAGCTCTTGGAACTTTGAGGTCCATGCTTGGACAATATTCTCAAAAACACTCTAGTTCACCAGGGTGAGATTACTTTTTTGCATAGAGTGCCTAATTACGCGCTTACTTTGTTGAAACAATTTTTATTTTAAAGACAACTTTGATGTTTCAAAATATTCAAGCATGAGAATATTTAGCAACATATTGCTCAATGATTTTTTGGACTGCCAATAGTGTGCATGAATGTTTTTGTTGTAGGAGTTGAAATTGCTTGAAAAACTAGGAACCTCCATGAAATTGCTCAAGAGTTGCATGTTTTATTGGTTAGAGGCTTGAATGCTTGGAAACACTCTTTCAATTTTACAAAGGTTGACTCATTTGAATCTTCTATTTGTTGGAAACATGATCCTGGGATCTTGCAGAAATTGATGTTTGTTCATTTCGCTAATTTAGAGCCTTGAAGGAATCTGCTGTCATTTTTTGATTTATTCATGATTCATTGTTGTTCATTCTAAATAAAAAAGGCATGGTCATCGGTGGTGGTTCTTTATAGTTTTGTGGTACAAGAATTTGTGCAATTGGTTCATATCATTTTTATAGCCTCTCTTTGACCAGTAATCCCCAGTTATCATACTTCCAATTGCTTTACATCTTCCTCTCTTTTTTTCTTCGTTCTCAGGTCACTGTCGATGATGTCAAACAAGCGTTTCAAACCAGAAGTTTCACATATACTGCATAGAATTCCACCTTCTGGAAGATATTCTAAAAGCGAAACTCCTGTGCCTTGAAGGCACTGTGCTACCAGCCCACTTCTTCAATGGTTATCATATTAGCTTTGTGGCAGAGCAAGCCAGTTGAGTTTAATTGGGAACCAACTCCTGAAAACGTTGAGCAGACTTCTCAAGTAAATTGATAAAAGCTATATCTCATCCATTCTTGGGCATCTTTAGCAGAACCTCTCTTGGAAGCATGTAGCCGTGCACGTCAATGCGGATTATACTTTTGTGTTTGGGATCACTCTGCAGCTTGAACCTGTCAATTTGGCAACAGTATCAAACGACCTTTGTTGCCCGATAGTTGGGAGATCCCAAATGAATATTAAAACTTTGGGGCTTCTGAGAGGTTCTTTCTATTTCTTCGGGTTTCTTGCATTTTTTTTTATTTTTTTATTTTAGGCTTTATGTTTCCAACATTCTCTAGTTTTAGTCGACAAAGTCATTTTGCTGTAAACTCTCAAAACATTTACTGACAACTGGAATGGCGAGTCGGTAGAGTGCTTTGTCCTAATCTTTCTATGGACTTGTGTACTGCCAGTTATGGTGAGTCAGTAGTGGTTTCACGAGCGGAAGATATTTCTTATGTGGATCTTGATGCGTTCGAGGAGCCTGCTCGATGGCCATCTTGTTGCCTTGTCTGAAGTCACTTGAAGCAACAGCATTTGTTGACAAGAACTTGATTACTGAATTATTAGTGATCTTGTGCTTTTCTGGTCCTGCAACTCGAAAACAAGAGATCCACAGCTGCTGCTTATGACTTGTGCAAATGAAACACTAAAGCCTACTTATTCAGATTATTTTGAGTGAGAAGCCAACCATGAAACTTGCAGCACTTGTGTATGATTCAGATCCCTGTTATATTCATCTGCATGAATGGAGCAATACCAAACAAGAAAACTCTTCATCTTAATGGTCACAAGCAGGATGCAGATGTGAAACTCCATGCAGATGCTGATTTCATCATGCTACATGATGCTATTGCTTTTTCTCGTTCTTTGAACTCTCTTATGATAGCCTTTGAGGGCAGCCTTCATGAAATCCTTTGAACTTCTGAAGCACTCATTTCTTGGTAGCATGAAAGACTGTAGATTACAGCAGCAAACTCTGTTCTTAAGTGACACAGAGATTGATACTTTTAGCATGAGCACGAAGAACACAGTTCGAGGTACTCAGACAATCCAAGGTTGAATGAAGTGATCTCGAGTCCACTGATCGGAGACAAATGGTTGATGGAGGCCTGCAGAAACATTCTGATGTGACAGGGGGGATAGATAAGAAAGATCCAAGACCTATAGACTATGACTTCTAGGTCAGCTGTGGGTGTTTAAAGTCGGAGGTCTTCCACAAGGTTGCCAATGATAGGGTTGGTTACTGCTGGTGGTGGTGATTTGGGGCCGGTCCTCAACATCTCCATCCAAAGCTCCCTCTTTGGATGGCAGTGTGCTTTCTGATATCTTTTCAGAGCTGTTCATCTGTGACAGAAACAGAAGTCAGGCAATGCAAAGCCGTAAATGAATTGCTGAGCCAACTGTTATAGTGTCAGGGAGTCAGAGGTCTTACAGTCATATCTTTTGCCTTATAAACCAGAGAAGAGAGACTTGAATTATAGCTGGAATTTCCAGGAAAATGTGAGTGCATCTACATCTTGGAGTGTAGAATGATGTCAAGTAATAATTTCTAGGTTACTTGATCATTTACTTCTGTGCATGAATGATAGCAGGATATAAACTCGAGATTTTTGGCACGCAGAGATAACAATCAGAAGTCACAGGCTGTCTCATAAAATCTGCAACCAGTGAAGTAGACAAAGTAAACTGCATGCCGGAATCTTCCAATGCATGATATCCTGATGTAGTAGATGCAGAGAGGAGAAGAATGGTGGCAAATCTGATATCCTAACATGCAGCAGCTAAGATTCCTATAGTCACACTGGATGCCTCGCGCAGATCATGCAGCTGCTTTGTTCACAGGTTGCAGATTTTTACGAGGTTGCCGCAAGTTCTGAGCGACTGAACCAATGCATGCATGGTGACAATGTGGTTGATGCAGGAAGAAGAAGTAGATGAGAAATCTATTTGGTCACTCCTTCCACAAAAACACGGAAGAAGAAGGGCCAGGACCAGCAGTAGAAGATGCGTCAGCATCCGGAGATGCTGTCGTCGTTGCGGCTGATGATGGTGGCGCGGCATTGGAGGGATCCATGTCGGCGAAGCTCGTGAACCGGGAGTGGAGGAGCAAGCTATTGGCTCCGTCGATGTCGTCCCATATGGAGCTCCCTGGCCCCCAGGTGCTGAACCATTCTTCCGCTGCTGCAGCGGTGTTTCCCCACACCATTTCGGGTGTTGTTGTCTCGGGAGCTGTAGGCTCCGATCCACCGGATTCATCAAGCCCTGACGCGGAGCTGTCGCCGCCGCTGGAACTGCCGATGACGTTGGCAGTAACGCCTGCAGTCTCAAAAGCCACAGGTGGAGGTGGCCGGGGTTGCAATTGGTGGTGGATGGTTTGCGGTCGAGCTTCCTCAGGCGTGGCAGGAGGAGAGGATGAGGAGGAAGAACAAGAAGCCCCGCCTCTGTCACCACTACCGCCACCGGTGCCGAGGAAGAGATGAGGAAAGTTGAGCTTCGCGTTCTCCCCTCTCAGCTTGAACGCCTCGCGGTCGTAAGCGAGGGCGGCTTCCTCGGCGGTGTTGAAGGTTCCGAGCCAGAGGCGGCTGCGGTTCCGGGGGAGGCGGATCTCCGCCACCCACTTCCCCCAGTGTCGCTGCCGCACGCCGCGATACAGCTTCGCAGGCGTCGGGATGGGGGGCGGTAACGGGCGCGGACAAAGGGAGGAGGGGTGCAGCGGGCGGCTCATCGCCATCACCATCCGCGCGCGTGGGTTAAGGTTGAGCGCCTCGCTCCAGTACCTCAGGAGGTACTGCTCCTGATACACCCGATGCTGCAGCTGCTGCTGTGTCGCCGCCGCTTCTTCTGTCGTCATGAATGGAGGAGAGGGAGGATACGTTCGGATCTGATGGGGATGATGACGTCCGAATGAGATCATCTGTTGCTGTTGCCATGGCGGCGGCTGATGATGCAGACTGGAACGCGCGGGGGGTGACAGTGTCGGATCAACAACAGCCCGAGAGCTGCCTGCCGAAGCAAACGGAAAAATAGGCTTGGAATATAAAGTCGAGGACGAAGAAACCGGAGGGCCAGAGAAGGAGCTGGAAACGGGATTAGAATTCGAGGAACACTGAGAAGAAGATGAAGACGAAGAGGTTGAAGTAGAGGAATAGTGATGGCGTCGATCGGGACTTCTAATTTTCTTCAAAGGCCGAGGTTGCACGGACGTCCTCTGCACTCCCTTCTGTCTTCCCCCGCCATCACTCCCTTCCATGGCTTCCGCACAAACCAAGAACAAACAGTAAGCAAGTCCACATGCGATCTGCCGTAGGAGCAACACCGCCACCTTCCTCTCTTCCAAGAGGAAGAGAGGAGACGAAGGAGGTTGAATCGAAGAAGCAGAGCAGCGCGTTTGATACAGGGGAGGGACGGGTGGAGGGTTTTAAGAGCAGGGAAAAGATTTGGGGTAGCCCACACCGGTCGGTCGGTCGGTCGGTCGGTGGGTCCCACCCGCATTCCGACTGCGTTCCTCCCATTGGACCTTCTCCTCCATTCACTGTCGCCCAGGTTGATCTCAAGATTCCCAACATGGAGTCATCTCCCTCCCTCTCCCTCTCACTGTTGATCTTAGCTTTCACGAGAAGCTGCGAGATCTGTCGATGAGGTCCTCAGCATCAGTCAAACCGACAACAGCAACCACCACCAACCCGCCGCTGTTCGGTGGACTCCGCTTTCGGCACACGGGAAAGTCGAAGGAACGAAGCCAAGTGTAGACCCCCGGGGGTTGTGTGGGCCAGGGTCGGTGACACGTGTCCGTATTCTACAACTCAACGCCCCACCACCCTCACCGCAGCAATCGTCGGGACAACGCGCTCAAACTGTAGCAGCTCTGACTCGGATCACCGGACGCGTGGCCGTCTCTGGTTGCAGAGTAACTCTTTGCGCGACACGTGTCGCGTCAAAGACATCAGCAAGTCGTTGACTAATTCGGAAATAAGTCAATATTAATAATCGATAATGCTATACAATTTCAATATTTCTTTTCATTCCAAATTAATTAGATTAAATACATCGGAGATATTTTTTGGAACGTCAAATTCTTCTCTGATTAATCGAACTTCTTTCGTTCTTTGCGATTAGACATCACTCAAAATATAAATCAAATCTAACAATTCCAATCGTATCGAGTTGACGATTAAAATTGATTGTGTCGTCATTAAATCGCCTAATTTTTAATAATGAAATATTTATTATGTAAAGAACACGATATTTATATTTTGCATTGGGATCGTTATACAATCAGGGAAGTATTTAATGTTTGACCATCAGCTTAAGCATGATCATAATGGACACCAGAGGAAGAAGGCACCATTATTGAGTGGGATTGGCGGCTAAGCTTAGTTCTTAAGCTTGTCTTTTTGGCTAAATTAATTAGTGCTTGATACCTAGAACATGCATGATGACTACCACCAGCTTTGTTTAAGCAAAGTCAACTGTCGCGAGAGGAAGGTGGGGTTGGTGTCATCATCTCAGTGTAACTTTGGTCAAACAACAAAATGATTGATTGTGTGACAGCTAAGATTATACTTTATAAGACACTTTAAACACTTCCGAGTGATCAAAGTTGGACAATATCAACACCAATCTATAGTAGCACAAAGTGTAATCACAGATCTATGAGTTCTTCCACTAGAAAAGGAAAACACTAGACATCAGATAAAAGTAACTCTGGACATAATCACAGCGCAATCCACCTGTGGCATCTTCCTTGTGGGGATGCATAGATTTGGCTTATAAAATGCTGAAGTTGAGGGACATCCTGTTTTCCCCTTTGCTTCCCTGGAGGGAGGTACTACGATAAGGTTCCGATGTACACATCGACTTTGTCATTCATTTTCCTCGATAGAAACTTCATGCATATCGGTGGCTTCACTTGAGCAAGTGCGAGGACTGCTTGCGGTAGAGTCCATATCCCGTCGCCGCAGATCAATCCAGATGCCACTGCAGGACCAAAGGCATCTGCCTTGGCCTTGTTCAACTGTTCCCAAACGAATAGTATCACGCTTCCCACAAACATATCGATGGCGAAGTATGATCCAATGTAGAAAGGTATAGCCATCGCCATGGGGATCGGAATAAACCTCGCCACCTTCTTGGGAGACAAATCTCTTGCCAAGTTAATGGCAATGGCTAGGGCGAAGAATATGTAGCAGAGAGTGAGGCAGTGTTTTGGCAGCGACGAGAAGCCATCGACTCCAAGTATTGCCATGTTTCGGTAGATAATGGCATAAGGTGCTGGGTATTCACTGTCGGGCATGCCGATGTCTTTGAAGGCCTTGAAGAAAAGCCAGAAAACACATGGAGCAATCACACAACCCATGGAAGTGCCGATGACTTGGCTCACAAACATGGACCGTGGAGAAGCTAGAGTTAGGTATCCGGTCTTGAAGTCTTGCATGAGATCTGATGCGGTGGATACAACGTTCATCATGACACCACAGGCTGCCAGTCCTGCAAGCACACCACCATGAGAGGCACCTGCCCAGGCTCCAAAGATGAAGATAGCAAGCTTTCCATAGGTGGAGGCCAGAGACCAATCCGTGAGGCCGCAACCGTAGGCATTGCAGAAAGCTAGAACTGGGGCGAAAACATAGGCAACCAAGATGAAATACCACTTGAGAGGAGGAAAGATGTGAGGAAGTGTAATGATGGAGATAATGGCAACCGCAATGTAGCCCCCAAATGCCACCCACTTTGGGATTTGATCTTTAAGGAAGACCTCAGTTCGCCTTTCATCATCAAACGTAGTGGGTGTTGTTGCAGGGCGGTCATCATCTGAGACAGGAAGAGTCGTTGTGGGGCGCTTCCGTGCTGCGGTAATGAAGGCTGATGTTGTTCGATGTAGGACCTTCAAGAAGTTATAGAGGCCGTCACCGAGAATCATGGCAATGCCTATGAAGACCTGCACAATGGACAGAAGATGAATAGGAGAGGGTGGAAATGTGACGGTAACCAATTGATAGTAAAGGAGTGAGGATTTACCCTGTAACCCTGCAATCCATGAAGACTGGTCGGTCGGAGACTTGCTGAATACCAGTGGCCTTTTTGATTGTTTATAAGGGGCCACATGATTCCCCAAGAAAGGATGGCTCCAAGGAGAACAGATATATTCACCATATATGGGCAGATCATTCCAACTCCGACATAAGTAGCAGAAAAATCAAAGAAAAACCTGATAAAATACATCAAGAACCCACGATCACGTGACCATACTTTCTTCCAAAGCTACATAGAGACAATTTAGGTTGTCCATGATACCTGTTGTCATAAGCTTTAAGACCAAGTGTAGGAAATGCTGCAAATCCACAATCGTCACCAGCAGTATAAAACCACTGAAAAAATCCCCACAGGAAGCTAATGACAAAGAACTTGCCTAATGTCCAGACCTGTTTTCTGCAACAAATTCAAAGTTCAGGAACAAATATCTCAGAAACGAACTAATGGAAAGAGGAAGGAAATTTTAGACATTTGAAAGATCTTTACTTGGCCAGCTTTTCACCCTGAGGAGTATGGAAGCCATTGATAAGGTATGCAGTGGCAGTACCACTTGGATAGATCAGCTTGTAGTCAATGATCATTATCTGAAATAAGCATTCCCGTCAACAATTATACTGTTGAAACCCGAAACGAAAGCACTATTAATTACTAGAAATTCACTGTAAAAGTTGGACTCACCTTTCTGAGGGGAACAAGAGAAAATAATCCAAGAAAGCTAACCACAAACATAAATCCGATCATCCATCCGAGTTTTGGTTCCTTTATGTTCTGTGAATTATTTTCTTCTGTTGCTTGGTCTGCAATTCTTGAACTCATGCCGAAAATGTAACTTCCAAAACCACCTGTTCACAAACTCTTTATTGCACTATGATACAGATAAGACAGGTAGGAAAAGCAATCTCGCTGTAGGTTAAAGGCATTCAGATTGTCTGCTAGAGTAATCGAGCAATTTCATAGTTTTCTTTGTCAAGATGAATCCAACTCGCAACTGAGATCTTTTAATAAGATGATGAACAGAGATATATATAATAAAAAAAAGGAAATACAGTTTTGTTGTAGTTCTTCCAGATGGAGAATGATTTGTGCTCATATTAGTCAACACTATCAGAGGATATAGCAATAAAATCAAAGACTACTACCGCATTAATATGATCATTGATATAACTAATATTCTCAAAACATAGTTACAGCTAAAAGATTATTTATTTTTATAACTATACTATATATTAATATTGCTAATTGATGTTCTAGAAGACCACTACTTTACGATTTATCATTCTTTCCCGAGACAAATTTAAGTTTTGAAACTCATGTTATATGGTTTGATAGAGATACTAGACTCACCTCAATCCAATGTTTCGGGACAAAGACAATTCGAAGAAATAGCCTAACCAGTGTTGTAAATATCTAAAATGGGACAAAGAATAATGGCCCTCTGCACGCAAGAAAAATATCCACACTACATTCCACAAAGATGAGAGCAGACAAAAAACAGTTGAAGCCAGCTACACTTGGTTGCTCATGGTGGTCCAAGATACATGTCTCTTTTGAAATTCAAACTCGGTGACCACCACCACAAAAGTTGACCAAAATTGCTTATCTAGGACCGCTCTATTGCCCAAGTTTCAATACATGAATTCCCTTCCAACCTCTCAAACTATTAGATTCCGCAGAAGTCACGTACCGAGAAAAAAATTCCATACGAGTTCAAATGTAAAACTTTGGATATATCATGTCACCCAACAAGTCCAAATATGTAAGTTATATAATATAAACCATGGATCATGAACTAGGATAGAAATTTGTTGAGCACTTTAAGTTATGGATCAGATTGGTAGAGTTGGTATCAGAATAGGTTTAGGTCATTTATGTGAGCCATGGAGTCTGTTTCCCTATGTCAGAGACTAATAAATGCTTCTACCAAATCAAAGCAACAGTGACTATGTATCTAAGGCATTAATGAATGGCAAATGCTTTTGGATAAAGCTGTACAGCAATGCTATTTGCTTACCTTGATAAAGTGTAATAAAACATATATTTAGCTATAGATTCCTTTAACTAAAAAAAAAATTCTATAAATTAGTAAAAATCCAAGAAAAACTCTTTTGTCATCACAAGAGATTTTATTTCTTTTTAGTGGAACCAGAGATTTGTGCTATTTCATCCCCTTTTCTCTTTTCTACTCCTCAATCCACATGAGGTGTTAGAGAATCCACACAAACCCAAGAGAAAACAACATAGATCATATAATGGAATTTTTGCTTAAGATTCCATGAGATCCCACTTCTTATTCCTTACTCTCTCCCCCTTTTCCCCTTGTCAATCTCTCATCCGATTTCAATTCTGCCACTAATCCTGCTTCTGCTCTCTCTGCTTCCTCGGATCAAAAGCCAAACTCAGAGTTCAAGTGGCAAGGCAATGATCACAAACTTCCAAACGTCACCTAATGCCACAAGCCTCCAAATCCACAACCCATCACCCATCCACCGCCTCGATCAGGATCTGCAATCCGAGACATACAACCCTACGGATGATGAATGATCCGGTGCAAGCGTCCAAATCAGCAACAGCAGCAAGGAGAAAGAAGAGAGGGCGAGAAGAGGATCAATACCGCTGAAGGCGAGGCCGTAGGCGGCGACGACGCAGGTCTGGATGACGGTGTTCTCCTGGCGGGTGAAGGGGGTACGGAGGAGGCCGGTGCTCTCCAGGCCCTTGGTCCAGAGCTTGACGAAGAAGAACCCGAGGAGGCCGGCGGCGACGTTAAGGGAGGGGATGATGCCGGTGGTCAGGTTCAGCTTCATCACGATCACGCTGAACATCACCGACAGGAAGAAACTCACCACCAGTGCCCGCGCCGTCAGCTGCTCCCGCCACCCCGGCACCCGCTGCCCCTCGAACGCCCGCTCCACCGACACCGGCCCGGTCTCTTCCTTCCTCGGGTTCTCCGCCATCGCCACCTCGTTCTTATCCTCATTCCCCATTCTTCTCCCTCCCTCTCCCCTCACTCTCGCGGTGCGGCTTTAAAGAAAAGCTGGTGTGGTGGCGGTGGGGACACGAGCGTGTTATCCCGATCACGACCGATGCGTGGGATGTGTGAGCGCCAGAAGAGATGGGTGGGAAGAGAGGAATCCGGCAGACCCACTTGCAGGCATTCCACGGTTCATTGGATTTGACTTGGAAGCCGGCCATCGAGATCATCATCCATCTCCAACCTTTCGAGGAGATAGATCCGCATCCGCATCCGCATCCTCTCGTAGATCCGAAAGTTAGGGTCAAATCCAAGTTCTTATTTTCTGATTTATCTAAAGCATAAAAACAAAACAAAACAAAACTGTTATTATCCTATCATGATTTCTTGATTGGATTAGGATCTTAATTTCAATAATAAATATTTTCTTTCATATTTTTCACCACTATATTAATATTTCTTCCAACCTTAAACAATTTTCAACTCATTTATGATGAAATATTTTTTTTATAAATCATAATTTAATGTTAATAAAATTATTTTTAAAATTAATTTAAAAAAAAAAGATAAGGTGATGAATGTGAGATTAAAATCAATGATTTTACGATAAATCTTTACCGACTAAACTAATTGATACATTCAAATTTTAATTTTGTTACTAATATCTCTATCCTGATTAGTGTTTTGAAGTCAAATTGGCATGAGTGAGTTTCTCACACTAATCAAATATACATCCTTTTATACTTGAAGTGAAAGGTTGTTCATTAGACAGTTCCCATGGGAAAGAAGACAGCATAGATATGGAGTAGTAATGAGAGCCTGCACTCGATCAAGATCAAGTACTGACTTGGTGTGAGCACAGATATGGCTTCCGTAAACTAAATGATATGAAAGCTGCTTTACCAGATTAATCCCCACTGACACTGTTGAACTGTTCATATCCTTCCCTCTTCTTCTCTTCCACCACATTTGTAGATTCTTTATTGTGTTAGCTTCCTCCTCATCTTCTCTTCCACCACGTTTGTAGATTCTTTATTGTGTCACCGGTCCAGATTGGTAAGCATTCACATCCACTTGTTAGTGTTTCTTGTTGTTGTGTCTTCTTCAGTATCCTGTTTCCAGACTTGGATGAACACTGCCAAGAAACTGTTGACCTCAATGTTTCACACCTCAATTTCAAGTTCTTTCGTCTTCGATAACATCAAATACTATATTATTAACTTGAGCATGCATGGATCATATCTAAAACAATCAAATACTATATTATTCGGATCTCTGAACCCGATCGAACCACTTTGATACCATGGATTGGTTGGGTAACCAAGAGCTGCATCAACATCGATATTATCAAGTGGGGACGCTGGAAACTGGAAAGCTTGGAAACCTGGAAGATATCAAGTGGGGATGGATGGTCTTCTCGTTGACTGCTGAAAACTGTGCAGCTTGGAAATCTTAGATCCAGTTCATACCAGGATTCTTGCATGGCTGCTGAAGATATTGTTCGACCAGGAGCTTCGATCTGAACTGGCTTGTGGATCTCACGCCATGACTGAGATGTAATCAAGGAGTTGAATGCAGCATTCAAACCTGCATTTGTTTGCGGGCCGCAGCTTGGAATGGAGACAGCTGCACTCCATGCAAGTCAACTGTTGCAATCTTCACAGGGGTATATGGTGTTGTAAGACTTTGACTCGGTAATACAAATCAATAAGATGATGATGATGAAAGAAACTATTTTCATGCGTAGAGTTACAGGAAATAGACTGAAATATGCAGTCTTGAATGGTAAAAAGGTTGATCGGATCATATCAATTTCATGACTTGAATCGACCACCCATTTTACTGCTAACACCGTGACAAAACCTTAGTCTTGTAACCTATTGCAGTGGCAAGCAATATCAATTCAATGGTTGATCTCGTCAAAGGATTAGAAAACAAGAGAGCAAAGTGTGGAAGACAAGTCAAGTGATGAACTCTCTTCCACAACAAAAGTCTATAAAACCGGCAGCATCCGCTGTCTTGAAACTGATGGATCATATTCTAGAATGAACAAAACAGTTGGAAATTTTTTGGTCGACTAACGTGTGGACAAAACACAGAAATCATCCTATGAGAAGACTTCTAAGTCAATGATGTCTGACCAATTTGCTCCCAAAAACTATTTCTTTTTTGTGAAGTTCACCCCATGTTAGTATAGATGCATTTGCAATGTCACTATAATAGTATGAATTCCATTTCATAAACATAGATTAAATGTGAAATCTTTGTCAAATATTTTTTTATATAGATACATGTCGATTTCATTAGTGTGTGGTCGATTTAAAAAAAAATCCATAAGTTTAATTTTTTTTTATATAATATTATAATTTTGAAAATTTTCAGATAATATATTTTTTAAAAAACTAATCATCGTACCCTCATGGAGCATCGATCTTTGCTCGTTGATCACCCCCTTTGCCTTGTTAACCACCTTTTTCTAGTTGTTTATGTTTCCGCATAGAAGCTAATCTTATGGATCAATCCCTATCTCTCGTGGTCGTTTGTAACTTATTGTACAAACTAATGTTACTAATCATCTCCTCTATATAAGCATGAGTTAGTCTCGTTAACTACTTTTGTCTTTGTTCGTTCAATGTCTCTAAGGTTCGATAAGAACAACCTAGGATGGATGATGTGGACTGACGATCATAAAGATAACGTAAGGATAACGAGGCAATTGATCCGTAGAATGTTTTTCAAAATTGAAACGTTACATGAAAATTTTTAATCTTTTTTTAAATTTATCATATATATATATATATATATATATATATATATATATATATTCACTTTTGGTTCACGTGGTCGAGGTGTAAGCAGGGGGCCAGCAGGGCGCGGACCGCTTCACCGCGAGACAGATACATCCCTCAGCCTCCCGCAACGCCCACCTGCCCTGTCACTGAGCAAATCGCATTGGGACCTGCAAGGGTCCACATTCTCGCCCAATACTAGGCATGGATATCAGCGGGTTTAATGTGTCTGATATTTTGGCTCCAAGTATCAGATCCAGGGAGGGAACACATCTGACAGCAAAACAGGTTTAACTCAATCATGATGATATGATCCGCCGTCGTCACGTTCGCTACGTGCAGGAACGCCGGTGGTGTGATCGAATCGCGTTTCACCATTTAGGGGTTGGTGTGGCCGCATACACGAAAAGCGACTCGCGTCACACCACCCGGGTATCGAGCGGCACATTATCTCGGCGTGTGATGTATCGTAACGTCATTCGGCTCGTGAACTCTGGGGGATTCCGTATATTCCGTTGGAATTGACGGCGTCCCTCCGATTATGGACGCAGTAATCGCCCAGTAGATAAAATGGCATGAATTGCCCAAACGACCAGTCCGTCTCTTCTCCTTCGCAGGGCGATCACGCGAAGAGAGGAATCGGGGAGGCGATTTCTAGGGTTCCTCCCCCCCGCATTGTTCCGGTACTTAGATAGACTCGTTTCCTGGAGTGATCTGGTGTCTGTGCTTCTGTGGTTCTTGATTAGGTCAGTGGAGGGGTGAGAGTACCCATATTGTTCGTTCTTTCGAGGAGAGGAGACGTGCTTGTCATCTTGAGATTTCTACTCTTAAATTAGATTTTTTTTGGGGGCTAAAGTTCAGTTTTTAATACTGCAATATCTAATTTTACCTCTGTTTTGTGTTATCTTGTTGGTTTTCTTTGGAACTACGCTATGTGGATGTCTTCTCCTTGAGAGGGTGACAAGTTTTTCTGATAATATTCCGGGGCTATTTTTTTTTTCTTTTTCTCTTGTTGGCTATATGACAAATGTTGTGTTAGAGAGACACAACATGTCAACATTTAGTTGTTGTAGTTTGCTATCTGCAAGTATTATAGATGGAGGCACTATAGATTTGAATATGCTATCTAGATCAGTAGGAACAATTGCATCCTCTTTTTTCTAATAAGGAACATGAAACACTTAAAGATAGTGGGTCATTTAGCATATAGCCTTCTAGAAAATTGTTTGCTTGTTACAAGGACCCGATGTAGGTTTTGGCATGAAAATTTGTATGGCCTGATATTAGATTATGGTCTCGTGCGCCATTGCTTCACATGAATTCGATCTTTCTGATTTCTTGGTATCTGCATTAACATCTTACTTGATACTTGCAAAGCAGACTACAGGACTTTTCTTCACATACCTAAATTATTGTGTCTCAACTTTGATTTCTCAACCACGGAAAGGGTATCTGTGTATTTTGTTGTGTCTTGTTGTTGGAGTGATGGTTATGACCAAAAAAATGGAGGATACATTGTTGTACAAATGAGTCTTTTGTAATCTCTGTTTTGTTAATCTATCATAGTTAAGCCTTACTAGCTTTTAAGATGCACACAATGTAGAACGAGATGGAAGCCAGATTTTGAGTGAATGTTCATCATACTGCATGACTTTTCGCTATCATATTTTCTTTCTTTTTAACATTTTGGTGTTTGCATGTATTCTTTCATTTCGATTTATTTCATATGATAATAACTTCTGACTATGTATTTCCAGCATAATCTAAAGCATCAAAATGGTTGCACAGGAGTTCACTGTCGACTTGAATAAGCCTCTCGTTTTTCAGGTGCGGTTCAGATATTTTCTTTTCTATGTATCTTTCGTATTTTATTTCATGTGAGGCATTAATGCTTCTTTGCTTCATCTGTTGTTAATCAATACATACTAAATAAGGTGAGAATATCTCCAGCATGAGTTAACCGGTAGAAATTTTTGTCATTGTTCGGTTTTTAATAGTAATAACTGGGTTGGTGAAGAACAACAACCTTGATAGCTGAGGTATCAGGCGTCAATGACTAGCAACTAGCAGCTATCATTTTATGCAGTCTCATCCAACGTAGATCTTGAAAAATTGAAATCTCTCTTCAGCGTTCTCTTCTCTTGATTGCCTGTCATCATTCTGTTTTCTGATTAAACATGTTTCTAAAGTGCATCCCATCAATTTATATTTACTGTTATCGAGTAATCTACACTATTAGTTGACAGGAACTGCTTATTGACCAAGCTCTTGCAAATGTTCTTAGGTGGGTCATCTCGGAGAAGCTTACCAAGAATGGGTTCACCAGCCTATAGTTAGCAAGGAAGGCCCACGATTTTTTGCAAATGACTTATTGGAGGTAACCTAATGACAGTACATTAGGCCAACATGGACAACTTGATTGGTCTATTTTATAATACGTGCTTTTGCATATATCAGTTCTTAACTCGAACAGTGTGGTGGGCGGTTCCAGTGATATGGCTGCCAGTTGTTGGTTGGTGTCTAACCAAGTCAATCCAAATGGGCAATACACCCCCTCAGTTAGCTCTGATGGTTGCGACTGGGATATTTCTGTGGACCTTGATCGAGTATACTTTGCATCGCTTCCTTTTCCACATCAAAACTGAGAGCTATTGGTAGGTAACCCTTTCAAGAATCTTTGTGCTTTATTTCTTCAAATCAATTCAAATGAACTCCAGATGTTTGTTAACACATCTTTGGCAACCATGTTATAGGGGAAACACTGTGCATTACCTTCTTCATGGTTGCCATCACAAGCATCCCATGGATGGTTTGCGGCTAGTTTTCCCCCCTGCTGCCACAGCTATTTTATGTGTACCAGTAAGCTCCTAACAAACTCAAATCATCCTTTACTGTTATATTCATGGACATGGTATGTGCAACTTTCTCAGTTTGAAGCATGATGCCTATCCGATATTCTTTCTGATGCTTTTAGTCACCTACAGTAGAATGTAAAATCCGGATGTTGTCATGGTCAATTTTCCTTCCAAAGTTACAAGAGAGGTATTGCTACAACTTCAGAAGCTAATACATTTCAATTTTTTCTAGTTCTGGAATGTGGTTAAGTTAATAGCCACTCCATCAACCACTCCTGCATTGTTCGGAGGTGGCCTGTTCGGTTATGTTATGTATGACTGCACTCACTACTACCTGCACCATGGACAACCATCCAAAGATCCAGCTAAAAATCTGAAGGTGAGCCTGTGAGGATGAGAACAGTTAAAAGATAACTTACACCTGGAAGCTCCTTGATAGTTCTTTTTTTCTTTTGAAACTTGCATTTTCGTTCTAAAAAGGTTCTTGCCTATTCCAGCGGTACCATCTGAACCATCACTTCAGAATTCAAAACAAGGGGTTTGGAATAACTTCTTCACTCTGGGATATTGTCTTTGGCACATTGCCCCCAACAAGATCCTATTCTCAAAGCGGTTGATACTTATGCATTGTGGAAAAAGAATATGTAAATTTGAGGTTAGATTCTACTACCTCATTTCTGATTAATGTTTGCATACATATCACTCTATCTTCACCATTTCTTAGCCACTTTGCCTTGTGATCCTACTCACTACCTGCTTTGTCAATCTTTGTTGCAGATTTCCATGGTATTCTAGTCTGCTGGTGGTTTTATTTGCTGCTTCTCGAAATGATCTTATCATGGATGTTCCTGTTCATTCCGAGAATAGTGACATCTATGCAATCGAGACTTGTGTGATCAATCCGTTCATCTATATTAAGTTTGCTTGTAGGTTCTCATGAGTCAACAGCTCAGTCATGTTTTAGATTGTCCTATTTATCATCTGTACAAAAGATCCATTGTAGTTTGAAACTTTCTATTAGCCATTCTATGAGTGGTTGATTCTCTGTGTGATCTTGGAGACAAGACCTTTTCAACCGTGATAATGTTCTTGAATTGCTTTTATTAATCATCAGTGGTTACCTGGAATGTTTTTTTTGCCGGTATGATAATATGCAAATGTTCATATTTTAAGCAATTGGATAAAGGAGTATGGGAAGCCATTATGTTGGGCTTTTGAAGCACTACCCTTGATGATCCACTTTGTAGCTTCAGCTTTTACTCAGATTGTAGTGGTGCTATGCTGACTTGGTTTTAGAATGTTTCTCTGGATTTCTGTATGCATGAAAAGTGAAACTTTGCTGGACTGAACTTGTTAAAAAGATAATTAGTGTACATGAAAACAAGCGTAAATTATGTTATTGCATGAAAAAGAAAGATAACAATGAGCTACTTTTAGTAGCTTGCTATTTTTCCCTCTGTCTATTTCAAAGTTTGAATTCTCCACCTAACACTTAGTTGGACCGCAACCCACAAAGTGGATAGAGTGATGCACTGTCATCTATTAGAACAACCACCCGAATGAAATAAGAGAGAGAAACCTTAGGCAAAGTATCAATTTAGCAGGTTAACACTGTTCCAAGTCCTCTTATCTCTTACTTGAGAACTGTTGCATCTGGAAAATACTTGTTGCAGGCTCTCCAGTGTACAACAATATGGTGTTTACTGGCTCTGAGTTCAGATGAAAAAGATGGCTCAAAGGAATCAGTTTAACACCACTCCTTGAGTCTCTCTGATGTCTGAAATATCAACAAAGGTTTCAGTAAAGATCTGACCTCTCCACCAGACCTTGTCAATCATAGACTGCTTCAGTACCAACTTGCTAATATGTTCTTGAGATCCAACCCCAACTTATTGACATGAGATTTATTTCATAGACATCACAGCTATTGTTCACCTGTCAAACTATTCCCTAGTTTGGAGCATATCTGTTGGGGTACCACAGGATGCAACTCTCCTAGGTGGTAGAGAAAGCTGGCCATGATTTGAAGAACAGTGCAGCTACAGCCTAATTCTATGGTCTAACACATGTGCCATCACCCACAGATTCCATTTGACCAATGGTTCCTTCACTCAGCATGAGCTTTTGCCACTTGTTTAAGATCTTAAGTGGTGCTTTACACTGACAGAGATTTGTGCCTCCCTGTTATTTTATTTACAGAGAAACAGAAGCAGCAGGACATGCTGACATATCCAGCAGGTATGACAATTTATGTCTTTAATAATAATATTCACATGCACAAATGTTACATACTATCGATCATTAACGTACTAACGTGCAGAATATAAGTTTGAACTCCATATGCAAGGAGATGGGGAATAAATCAGTAAATGAAAGTAATCAAACAAAAGTTTCAACTCTTCTTCGTGATATTTGGATCAACATTAGTAAAGTCAACCACCCCATTATTGTTATTGATCATCACCGTAATAACTACTCACGATGTCAACGTCTTATCACGAATAAAATTATAAATAAAATATTATTTTTTGATTTATTTAATTTAATTGAGTTTGATGATCATTTTAAATTTGTAAATAAAGATTATGTGATACTCGTGAGAGATCTCGATGAATCATTTTGGATATTTTTTTGTGTAATCGTTTGGAGTTTGTAAAGTCTATTTGTAATTTATATTATTTATAAAATAATTATAAAAATTTTAATTTATAATTATATATATTCTAATATAAATTTTTTTAATCTAAAAATTTACAGCGGTAATCTATAATTAGTCTGTCGCATGGCTTTGGTCCGAGTGCCCGACCCAACTCCCGAACGACACGTAAACAAGTAGAGTTGGGAAGCTGCTTCTTTAGCTATTCCTAACAGTCGTGACCTATCAACGGCCCAATTGGCAGAGCTTGGGGAATTCGATCGTGTGCGAGGAGCCTCAGCAGCGGAGGATGTTCGCTGTGGTGATCAACCTCTCCTCCGGGGAAGGAATTGACCAGAACTCGAAGCCAGACCACAAATCTTAGTTTCTGGGAAGCATGATCCCCCACCAACCACGTCAAGTCCTTCGAGCTCAGCTTCGCTTGGCCTGCTAGCATCAGCTCTCGTGCGACTTGCTCGCAGTGAGACCGATGGTAGAGAGGATTAGCTATGATCGCGAGTGAGGAGAACCAAGCCAGTATTGAAGCTCGAGCTTTAAAGCATGGATCATGCAACTGCGAAGGAACATATCGTGCCGTATCAGTTCCGGGATCGCCGAGATGATGTGGTAGGTCGCCAGCATTGCCGGCCAGAACCTCACGACTGGGACGCCTCACCGGTATCGCCAACGACGCCAACAGGTCTCTTAATTACACTGAAAGAGTCGAGAGCTGTCTCTCCAAGTCACTATAACATTGATGATGGAGAGAAGCGCAGCAACGAAGTCAAAGATGAGCTTCTTTTCCTCTCTTCCCCACCATTAAAATGTGCCGAGCACTGTCAGTTTCAGACAGCATTCATTTCGGGAGAGTTTGTGGTCCTGCTGCAGTGAGAGCTAAGGCATGTCAACCTGAAACCTGCTTCCCTTCACCGACAACCATGTACGCACGTATCTGTCACTTTGGGAGGTCTTAAAGTGCAAATTTGCATGCATTTTGTTTTTATTTCAATGTATGTTTCGATGCTACAATTAGTATGGTAGAATAAATCATAAAACAAAATTCATACAAACTCAAGTATTGTCGAGAATGATAGTGCTCGATGACCTTCGACCGTCACGCTGTAGCAAACCCTCTAAGATCACCCTCTTCTTGTACTCATCGGAGTCCATATCAACCTCTCTCGATGCGATCTCATCATGAGCTGCTGCTGGTCTCGTCGACATCACCCTCGAGAGATGCAATATGAACAAGGAACAACACAAGTAGACGACGGCGGCGGCTCGGCCGGAGAAGACCAAGACGGCCAATATAACCACCATGACCCCTAGGCCGACAAATGGCTCAAGCGCGGCGGCGGCTCGAGCCGAGTCATCGGAGGAGGTACCGGGAATGTGCTCGGCTGTCACGGGTTCGTTGCCTTTGCACTTGGTTCGGGTCGAACGCGGAATTGGTGCTCTACGAGCATTGTATTTGGGCGAGATACTGGGAAGACTTGTGTGCTGAGAACGGGGATTTGTGTGACGCCTCAAAGCTTGTTCTTGTTGTTGCTCGATGCTGTCTCTTCGATCCTGTGACAACAATAATAACCATTACGGTCATAATTAATTGACTTTGATTTAATGATATAATGTACGGTATGGTATCTCCATGTCGTATTCGAAACCATAGAGATCACTTGTTGGCGTGTCGGTATAAATACGAGCCCAATGGACGACTGTGATGTCGAGGATTAGGTGGGCCCAAAGACATCAGACGCCCTTCGCTCGATGGCGTTGACTCTATCAGGTGGGCCCCACCCCGCCGTTTGTTTCGGGTATAGGAGCACGTAGCCGCCGATATAAGACATCGGCTGGGCCCCGCAGAAGCTTCCGCCCGACGTAGAAGACCTTCCGACCCTAAATAAGAACACCCATCCCGTATCCGACCGCAGCGAAACACGGGGCGAGTGCGCCGAGAGTCGTGCGCGGGCTGATGCTCTCTCCCGGGCGCTTGCGCGTCGGGGCTTCAAACCCACGTGCCTCGCATGCGCAGACCCCACGTCACTGATTGGATCATATCTAGAAGGGGCCCACCGCCGGACGACACCGGCCGACGAGCGAACCAGCGGCCGTCGAAACAGGAAGAAGAGGAAGACGACAGAGTCGCGAGTTTGTGGATATCGCTGACCTTGGCAGAAGACTTCTTGGAGAGGCTGTCTTTGGCCGCAGTAGTCACCTTAGCGTCGGCCGCGGCTCTGGCAGAAGCGTCGAGCTGGGCGGTCTCCGTCATCTCCTCCTCCTTCCGAAGCCTGCAACGTGAGTACCACGCCGAGTGCCTGCGCCTGGACCGGGCGTCGGCGGGCGGCCGCTGCGACGCGTCGGAGTCGGAGACGGGAGAGCCGAGGAAGCAGGGGATGCAGGAGGAGAATCTCCTCTTGCGTTGCACTCCTGTGGGGCTCTGCTTCTCAAAGTACATAGCGGCAATTAGAGCCGGGGAAGAACAACTGCAGGGAGGAAACAGGCGTTTAGTTTTAGCCGGAGAAGACCCCAAACTTAAGCTTTTGTTTGACGAGTTCCTCCACGCTGGAATAATCGCGGAGGAGGAGAACGGTTTCCCAGTCAATCACAGCGACTCGAACACTGTTCCTCCAAACCCTTTCCTTCTGATTCGTTATAGTCATTTAGTTTGATGAAGACAGGACAAGCATGTGTTACACGTCGAGAGATGAAAACTAGTTCATAAGCTATCACCAATCTGATCTTTTCTTCAAGGAGAGATGAAGAAGAGAATGCAATGCTGGTCTTACGATGGTCCGCGATCTTCATAAGATCAAAACGCTTCCCACACCAATGTTATCAAACTAACGATCTGGACCGTAGGATCGTGAGATCGTACGGCCCAGATTAAGCCTAGCGAGTTGACTCGGTCTCTGAAACGTAAATTTAGTGGACTCGGGTTCACTTGCGAGTCGACTTGGTACAATCGGTCGACTCGTCCGAGTCGAGTTTATCTAGTCGACTCAATGCGCTGCTAGGAGAGACAAAAGGAGAAAGTAGAGGAAAGCGAAGCGGAAGAGGCGTGCGTCGGAAGCCAAGACGCGAGCGACGAGCGAGCCCTAGCTTTTTCTCTGCCGCTGCCAACATCGCCGGCCAAGCCGCTGCTGCAAGGCGCCACTTCCCGCTGCCGTTGTCGCAGGCCAAGCCGTTGGTATAGTTCTCTCCAAGCTCTTCTCCTGCCCCTCTCTCTCTTCTCCTCCCGTCTTCTCCCTCTCTTTCCCTCTCTTCTCCTCCGATCTCCTACCCTCTCCTGTTCTCTCCTCTCCTCTCCTCTCCTCCTCTCTCTTATTCCTCGCTTATCTCTTATCCCTTCTCTCGTCTCTTCTCCTCCCATCTCCTATCCTGATTTATCCTCTCCTCACCTCCTCTCTGTTCTCCTCCTGTCTCGTCCCCTTCTTATCCTCTGTATCCTCCCTTCTCATGTGATCTCCTTTCTTCTGACCCTGATTTATGGCCCTCTTTACGATCGTAAGTAGAAAACCAAGTTTAACAACCATGTTCCACACGTCTCACATACTGCTACTCCCCATTGAAGTCTGCATGAGAATGAGTCTTCCATGTCCCCTACGAAACTAGTTCATGGAATGGTTTCTGGTATGTTAGTCATGGGTGAAGGTTTGCCATGGGTGAAGACAACGAGTGGGGAATGCAGGTTTGCCATGGGTGAAGGCAAAACCGATTCCTGGAATGTTAGTCGTCAAAGAAGGAACCAGATGCTGGCTCAGCAGCAAAATTTGAGCTTCTGGGACTCATCTTTAGCCAATTAACATGACGAGTTGGTGATCATCAACTTCCTCTATTTCCTTCTCAGACATCCATCTTGATCCACAGACCACGTCACCTAATTTCCTGCGGAATCTTTGACTGTGGATAGAATGATGCTTGTCAATGCAACTGTGCAAAACAGGGCATAAAACAGTCTCCCATATTAATTTGGTGTCCACTTAATATACCAGTCTTTTGTTTTCTAACAATATACACCATCTTTTTTCACATGTTTCCAATGTTTTTGTGGTTGCTGGATGCGAAGAGGAATCTATCTATGCCACTGTAGCTATGGCAGTAGTTGACATCCTGCTTCCAACCAAATGCACAGCTTCTTTAGATCCACAACCCACTGATTCGACCTCCTATAATCATATAATCTCTTTTCCATTCCTCTTAGCACAAACTTGCAGTTCATCCGAGCTAAAAGATCTGTAATTTCATCAATCAGGCCATGGGCACATTCACTGTCCATAAATCTCCCGTTGACCAGATGGATTCTCTCTGAAATCCAAACAGGAAGATACCAGCTTTTTTTAGGTGTCAGTAAGCTTTCAGTAGTATGCTGATGCTGACATCCCAAGTTATTGGTTTCCAAGACATCAATCAAAGAACATTATGTAAAACATGATCCCTCAATTCTGATTTCTTTTACCAATAGGTAATACAAGAAGAGATCAAGAACAAGTGTAGCCTTATTAGATTCGTCATGTTATTCTTTTCTTTAACCTGTGGCTTCAGCTCGGTTTTAACTCAAAGACTTCAGAAGAACAAAGTTCTTAATAATATCGTCATCATCAGCTACAAGAAGAGGGTAAGAAATTAATGTTGCCGGTTAATTTGATCTGTTCAATTCTGCTGCTGTCCATGAATTGATAGCCAGAGGTTTCTAATGTATATGTTGTCGCATGCAAAGAAATCAACAGTTTGTCATATAATACATCTGAAGCAATGTATTACTTCAACGGCAAGTAAATGGTCTAAACACAACTTTATAGAAGATTTTTTTATTGAAACCTTCATCAACTCTATTAGATCTCTCACTGCCTTCATCTCTATTTGCTGCTATTGCATGGCAGTGGTATTTTATAGAGAAGACAAATAACAAACGAGAATAGGAGGTATTAGAACTCTTACCTTGTTCATCATTTTCCCTTTTAATCTGTTAATATATAAAACAAATAAATCACCATGGACTAACCTAGGCCTCTATTATAATTCAACAACTACTAGTGATTGTTTGATTTACCATGTGAAAGGGATCCAATGTTTCTTGATTATGGTGTTGAGCATGATCTTATTAGTTTACCTTCACATAAACATATGAACTTCATCAATCTAGATGTAGATCATACATGTTAGGTATGTTACCATACTGATATTGGGGCTCATGTTTGCTTCTTGCTATTTTAAGCTCTATCAGTATGCGTTGTCTAAAACATTCAAATTTCTGTTAATTGACACTGTATGACCAAGGTACTTTAACAGTAAGTAAATTACAAAATCACTGGATGTGCTTTATAAATAATTTTCAATTGACTTTGAATCTAAAACAGGTTCAATTAATATGCTCAGTTTTTCTTTAAAGATGTACTTTTGTATGATGATTCATGATAATTTCTTAGAGAACTAGATATCTTGTTTTACATTTTACAGATTTAATCGACCATGGCATCTGAAGAGTTAGACAGAAACTTTTCAGAGCTACATGTTACAAGAGATTCTGATTGCAATGGGAAGAGCAAGATATTAGAGAACCAAGCAGTGGATGGTGATTTTCAGATAACTTGTTTTACAGAGGATCTGCATGATGTGACACTTCATTTTCAGATCATAAGACTTGCAAAACAGGTTATTAGCTTGCTAGAAGATCATGTATATATTGCTTTAATTTGCTTCCATCCTGATATAGTTTCTCTTGCTCTGGTGTTATATTGTGATCTTGTTTTTTGTTGCCATTGTCTTGTTCAACTTGTCATAGTTTCTCAGGCTTTTGATTTAGCCTTATTGCTTGTGGAGCCTCTACATATTCTATTTGGTCCATACTTATTTTTTTTAATTTATTTTGTAACACCAATTTATCAACCTTAGCTTCAGGTTGTTATGTTTATTTCTGTGAAGTCTGTTGTTATTGAATATCTATGCTTATTTTGGTGCATTACAAATAATTCAAGATCTTGTTTGCTTAGTGTGTGCTCATGAAAAAGGCTAGTTGTTCTACCAACATGACACTATAAATTGCTTATAGTTCAATAATTTCTGCTAAGCGGTCGGTTACTATAAGTGGTAGGCTCATAGTTTTAAACTAAAAGTTGGCAATTGGTGGGTGCATTAGACTTCCACCAATTCAGGGTATATCCAGCGTTAACTCTATAATTTCTTTTAAAATTTGGAATATATTTTCATTATATTATATGGCATACATGACGCTCATACAAGGACTCGGACCTAAGACCTATCACTTGTGCAGCAATAAATAGAATACTATTTACATAGGTTGAAACATTAACAACCATATTCTAAACAGCAAGTTTGTCATGGCATCAGGTCTCATCCTTTTTTATTTGCCTGTGAAAAATTGCACATAATAGGGATAAGAACCTTTTCAGTAAAGAAGTAAAAAGATTTTTTTTCTTCTTTATGTTAGTGGCAGAAGTTGAAGTATTGTTCATGTCCTTGCCATAAGCTTTATTGTTTAACTTGAGGAACATTATCATAAAATGTTGCAGCCTTTTAGTTCCTCCCTCATATTAGGTGGTCAAATATATTAGACTGTTCTTGAAACAAGAATACAAACATTGAAGTAATGTTTTAACTGTGAGAACTTTTATTTTATAGCCTTCATGAAGATATGATGGTGGGATTGTGTTGTACTTGGAAACAAATTATTCATTACCACAGCACCATCCTTCATGCAAACACAAGTGGTATAAGAATGGTGATTTTCTTTTGAGTGTTTGGCAAGCCACTAGCCATTTACAGCAATGGATGAAAAATAACCTTTTGTTTATCTTGATTCTCTAGTTTTGATGGTCTATCTTAGATCGAGGGCTTGATGCTGGGTGCATCAAGTCAGAGGAACAAAATAGGGAAAAATTATTAAGGTTTATTAGTTGGTTAATTTGTTGCAACTTGATGCTAATATCCATGATTCCCACATTCACTTTACTGGCCAATCTCAATTTCATCTTCTGTTCATGATTGTTGTTCATGCTGCTCCCTTAAGAGTGGAGAATTACTAGTGGAGACAATCAACTATTATATCCTTCAAATTTTTATCTTGACCACTCATTGTCAATAGTCTCATATATTTATTTTGTGTCTCCTAGTAACAGCCGGGAAAGCATGCATGTAGATGTATCTATGCATACTTATATGTATACATATGGTGTATATTTTGTGCATATAAATACATGTATGCATATATGTGCATTAAGATGAGGAACTTGGACATGAAAATGTGCTGTGTTATGTGCCTTAATGCAATTGAACTCTGACTTAATGATTAAATACAATGCATTTATGGTTTTAACTGCATTGTCTCCTCTGTGGTGAGGAATAGTTGATTCCACTTGTATGTGCTTATTGTTAAATCTTTTTCACTACCTTTACTGATTCTGGAAAAATGATTGTATTAAGATATCCAATCTTCCAGCATCGAGCTATAAACATGGATCTTGTTGGGATGTCGCAACTAGTTGTGTTAATATAGTTGCATTGAATATCAGGTGGATCTTAACGTGAAATAACTAATGTGCAACTAAGATAAGCTTGAAGATGCTATGCATAAGATTAAAAGTTGTGCGAGACAAGAGCTGTTGGCACCCTTAGTCTCCATAGGACATTGGTATTATACGTAACACTAGCATTAAAACTGAAAATGAAGAAAATCATCTAATCCAATCGGAGACTGTGATGAAACCAAAAGCACTTTCTTTTGATAATCCCTGGGCCCTTTTTTGTGTTCTCCAGTCTCCACTCTTCCTCTGTGGTGATGTGAAGCAGTGAGATCAGCATCTCAAGGCAAGGCGAGCAGAAACCCTACACTAGTCCTTTTGAAACTTGATGAGATCACATTCAAAGCTCCCAAGCCAAATATAGTCCAATAAAAATTTGGTATTATTAGCTAATTGGAAATTAAGATTCATATAGAGCTAAACACATATGGCCACATTCTTACTCGGGAAGATTTTGAGTAGCAAGATTTAGGAACCAATACAGACATGTGATGGGGCACAGAATTACCCAAACATATCGGACACACATGGTTACAGAACCAGATTTAGACAGATGATATCTATGCCATTTTATCCTTGCTGCTGATAGATTGGACATTTTCTTCTGTTGGAACTTATATATACTTTATGAACTTGACATGCTTATGACATTACCATTCCACTTTCTTATGTGATTGTTACTGCTTTGTTCACACTTTTTTGGAACTTATATATACTTTATGAACTTGACATGCTTATGACATTACCATTCCACATTCTTATGTGATTGTTACTGCTTTGTTCACACTTTTTTGTCTTTTAGTGATATTTCTTGGTGCTATATTGTTGATCCAGATATTTGTATGGATTGGATGCAATACTGCTAAGTTTGGTCACCTGTATGCTGCTGCAATCACTAGACCGGTATTGAACTTCAAATCCTTGCTGATGTAACGAGGCTCTATCATATTTGATGCTTAATTATCCTCGATGATCTTCTGTAGAATGATCAAGTTGCTGTTACTTCAATACTAGGAGGCACTTCTGACAATACTGGATCAGGCATTGCTCGTCGATTAGGTAACTGCTGTATATTACTGTTTATTGCGCTCTTCCTTCAACTGACCAGTTTGCTCACTGACTTCTTTCAGTTCTGAAGACTGGCCTTAATATCATTGTGGCATGCAATATACCGAAAGACAGCCCCATGCTCGAGGTATTCAGATGCTTATCTTAATTTATATACCAACAATTAGCTCAACTTTTTCTCCAGACAATCCATGTGTAGGATTAATTCCCATGTGAATGCATACTTGTCTAAAAATTTGATATCATGTGTTCCAGCCAGAACTTTACTGATATTTTGCCTTGAGACTTGGTTTCAGGCAACTGCAGAGAGAAAACTGGCAGAAAAATTGAGGAGCTTGGGTTATATCAGACCGAAGCCTGGAGGGATGTCCCTGGATTAAGCAGTATACTGATGCATTAAAGGTATCACCACCATATAAGAATCTTGATTTCAACTGTGCTCGTCTCTTGGATTATGCCATGAGAAATATGAAACCTGCAGAGGACACCGACGAAATGATTGTTCCTTTTTTTTGTTTTTTGTTTTTGAAGGAAGACAGTTTGATCGATAAATAAGCATTCTTCCTGAACTAGCGTAAATATGGCCTGTGGTTTCGAAGCTCCAATTCTTCATCAGATAAGGAAAAAAGAAATGCCTTTCCGTGTAAGAATCAATGATCATTTTGTGAATCGTGCAGCCAACTGTTTTTGTCTTGGTAGTTACAAGCTGGACTCGATTCCTCACTTTTGATTCATGTGGCAACCTCACTCGGTCACCAACCGAGAATCGTGTGCTTTCTAGTAGGTATTCTTACTGAACTTGCTTGCACTGTAATGCTTTTCATCACACTCATGTTGCACTTTTCCATCAGTTGTTGTGGTTTTTTGGCAAGCATGATGGGGTCACATGGATGATCCAGCAATTTGATGGGAAATGACGTGATGATGAGAAAATTGGTTCATGACCCAGCAATACTAATATTTTTTCTGATAATATTGTAATGGACTTGGGACTTTCCAACTCCATAATCCCTAATGCAAATCAATTCCAAGGGTTTCCTTCAAAGGGTGAGAACTCTATCTATGTTATCGATGGTATTAAATTAAGAGCCAAAGATAAGATAAATTATTTGATGATAGATAGTATTAGAAAATGGGATAATAACAACAATAACGTTATCATTAGGATTAAAAGCACTTTGCTTCCATCTATTCATATATTTTTCTATTGTTTTAATCAACAAAATATTCAAAGTTCTCATATTGCAAACCACACGATAAGGAGTTTTATATAAAAAATTTCAATTTCTTTTTTAATCCATAGTATCCCACCGAGTCTTAGCATCGGATGTTACACATTATCGGGTATGGATTCAGAATCCATACCACTTCCGTCGATAAGATTAATGGATTCAAGATAAAGATTCGTATAAAAATTTCGGATCGGGTCGATATTGGATATCAGGTCATCCGACTCCATCGACAGCCCCGGATCCGAAAAGAGTGGTCTTTGCGCCTACCTGTGTTCCCAATCGGCGAGCCGGGGTGGAGGTTTCAACCGAGTCTTGGGTTCGGGAGAGGGCGGTGCTCCGCTCGGGTGCTCGAAATGGCTTTCCTCTTCCAAAAGTTTCAAGAGGTGTGGACTCTCCCCCATGTCATCTTTCTTTCCGTTTCGCCTCTGATGATCTAGGGTTTTTTGCTTTTTTTTTTTTTTGGTGCTTTCTTGCTAAGAGAGATCTTGTATTATGTTGTCGAGATTCATCTCGTTTAGGTTCGTTAGGAGTGGGAGGTCGTCGCCCTGCAAGAAAGTTCGAATCTTGGAGGGTCGAAATCATTTTAGATCTTGTATTTTGTGAAATTATCTACAATGCCGAGGATGTCGTTGGGTCAACGAGATAGTGTGGGACAATTTCGAAGAATGTAAGAAAGAACACGAATTTGATGCCTTTATTCGTTAAATAATATAAAAGCAAAATGATAGATGTGAAAATGTCCGTGTTCCTGAAATTTACATCTTTTGTGTCCGTTTGGAGTGGGAAGTCGTTGTTCTACAGGAAAATCTGAATCTTGGAGGTGTCAGATCATTTTTTTGATGTAGAAAATTGGGGCATGGGTAGTCATGGGTTTTTTTTGCCTTAATTTTGCACTTTGTGCTGAAGTTAATGTCATCCACATCCCCAAGGCATATATATTAGGGATTTTCAGCAACGATGTAGTTAGGGTAAGAGGTTAGTACGGTGAAAGAATGTAAGAAAGAAGATAGCTTTTTTGTCTTTATTCATTACATCATAAAGCAAAACGAAGGATGTAAAATGTCTATGTAGCCCTTGTTTCTTAATGCTTGACAAAAAAGGGTTTGTTGTTATGGTTATGATATGACGATGCTGGAAAATGTCTCAAAATGCATAATGATCAGCATTGGTGGGGCTGATGAGGATAGAGGTGACCTCTAGCTTATGAGGGGGAGATGTGAAGGCATTATGGTTAAAACAAAATAAAAGACACCCTTATGCCAATTACCATATTTTAAATTGACTTTCTGCATCATGAACTAATCTCTATGCCAGGCATAGCATGTTCCATGTCTAGCAAAATTTATGAAATTTTGGCTGGTTCACATACCTGTGTATAAATTTTGTAATGGCATCATTATCAATTGTTGGACAACAAATTGATTTTCTTGTCATATAAAGAGGCCTATTGATTTGACTGTTTCACTTGCTTTTTCTGACATATAACTTTTTTTTGGATAGATTTATCATAAATAAATGGAGAACATATCAATCTTACCTGCATATAAAGAGGCTAACAAGCCTAAAATCTACTAGTCGTTATGGCTTGTTCAGATGAGGTGAAGCTATCTCCAACCTGGAAAGAACTTACACAAGTTTCTCATAACCGAATCCCAATATCTTATCGATCCATTGAGCCACCGGCATTATCATTGGCTGTTGTTGGTTTTGTTGTTGTTCATCTTCTAGAAAGAAATGATTATACATGAGTAGTTGTGTGTGAGTGAAGCAATGAAATAAAGTATGGTTACTAATGGGCTTAGATGAAAAGCATAAATCTACTGTGAAATACTTCATCGACCTTCTTCCTTGAGATACCCGTAGCAATTAGTCACTGACTAAGCTCTGATAATTTTTTTCCTTGGGAAGAAGTACTGAAATTTTTAGACCATATAGAAATAAGTCTAATAGATTTAAGCTCTCATATGGTCTTAGTTTATGCTTATTCTGATTCAAATAATTATTAGCTATAATTCCAGGCTGTCAAAGTACTTGCAAAGAATCGAATGTTTGCTCAAGATCCAAGACATCTTCAGTTCGAAGCTGACATAAACCGCCTGTTTCTTTATACCAGGTCAGTGCAATTCTTGAATCCAAGATTGTATTTCATTTCATGCTAACTGTAAATTCTCAAGTATATCACCATTATGTGAATCAAACAACAGTGGTGTGATCTAACCATATCTAAATTAGTTCAGTAAGAAGTCGTTATTATTGTTGCTTGAAAGTTTTCCCCATGTTTTATATTGTTAAATAATCATCAGTAACTCACTGGATAAGCTTGCTAGGCTTGGATTGTTAGCATTCATGTGTGTTTTTTTTTTTCTGTTTTCAAATCTTGCGTAATCTGACATTACGATTTAAATGTAGCTTATGCTTTGTAATTCTCCGTGCTTACTAATAATAGATATTTTGAAGCATTAGTTGCATTGACTAAAGATGAATAAAAATTTAAGACAATGTTTAATTTAAAGTTGAGTAAATAAATGATACTAATAATCTGATATTGGATGTTTCCATATAATAATCTTTCGAATGTTGCAATGGAATATATCTAATATGTTTTATAAAATAATTAATGGAACTACTCTCTCCTAAGATATTTTTATGTGCTCTGTTAAGGGTGATTGACACTATACTGGTGATGTCTGTTAAGAGTTTCCTTGTATGCTTGCATATGCAAGTGATTTTTTTGGGCTTGTTAGGTCCATCTTGATGATGAAGTTAAACTCTGATGGGCTATATACTGATTTGCTTCAGAATTTTAACACTTAGAGAACTATTTAAGTACATAATGAAGTCTCACCTAAATGACCATCTTCAAACTGTAATTTTGCTTGTTCTTTGTTCTTTAGAACATTGGTTTCTTTGATAAGTTACTGGATATCTTTTCATTCCTCAAGATGCTCATCATTCAAACCTTTCTGCCTCTGTTTTATGTATACTTACTGCATCTGATATCATTGCTTATGCTAAATCCAGTTACAATCGTTTGGGAAATAGTGCTGAAGAGAATGATGCCGACGAGATCATCGAGATGGCAAACAAAGCCTCTGTTAAAGATCAGCAGAAACAAGTCCAAGAAAACATTCATTTTCAAATAAAAAACATGTGTAAGATCATGGATGAAATTCTTCGTGTTGACAATAAAAACATCCTTGATCCACCTAGTTCAATTCCATGCTCCCAGAATGGTCCTCGACGACGAAGTGGGTTGAGTTTTGCCGTTGGCAAAGGAACTCCATCTGCCAATGAGCCTGGTGAGTGGCTCTACTGCATATACAATGCACTTAATTTCCCTTAGATCTTGTTTTAAGGATTGCTTATGTCAGTGATGCATTTGAAGTTGGCTTTTGAATGAAAAGATAGGCACGTGAAATCTAAATTGCTGAAATATGAATCATGAAATATTTTCTGGATTGTTCCCTTAGTTGTTTAAGCTCTATGACTATGTTTCTGCTCCTGTTTCCACTGTATATGTGATGCTCGCCTGCAAATATAACAAATAATACGTTTGTATTTTTTTTAGTACCATAGAACCATGTAGATATTAATGCAAAGTGTCTTACTTTTTATAGATTTTGATAACTTGGTTTTCATCATTTGTGGATGGATTGTATTATTTCTATATCATTTTCAACAATTATATGTATTAAAAGCTAGTGACAGAGACAATATAAAATAATTTGTGATGTGAACACGTTTAGAGTTATCTTCAGAATTCTTCCCAACTCACTGGGCCTTCTGAGATCTTTCAAATTTTACATGTATCGATTTGAAAGTGTTGCATATTTTATTCAAGGTCCTGTTTTGGGTCCTTTGATGACTAGTGAATATGACATTTAACAATATACTGGTAGGACAGTCACATTGTGGATCATGTGCACCAACTTTGTACTTTAGTTTCATTGCAAGGCTGTGTGCCAGTGATGATGTTTACGATTGCACATCATGAATAGCACTGTAGCATCATGTAGAAAGAAAAATCGAAGTACGAAAGTATTCATATGGCTGCTTTACTAGTTAATATTGGTATCTATCTTTAACCTACATAAACCTGCATATATAATATGGAAAATTTTCATTACATTGAAAGAACATCATTGCATCATAAATCAAACAATTGGTTCATATTGTACTATCAGACCTACATTTGGGTCATAACATCGCCATGACAGGCTAACCTCAATTATGTTGCAGCACAGTTGTACCTACAACGCAGCCTTTGACACGTTCGGAGTTGTCACAGTGTCTGATGGATCGCCTTGGCTATGCTCCTGATATCAAGCCATCACAAATTCCTCATGAGGAAGCTGGCCAAGGTTTGTTCTTAAATGGAGAGGCTGATGTCGGAGCCATCATAGCATTTTATCCAGGGATGATCTATTCGCCAGCTTACTATCGGTATATTCCGGGGTATCCCAGGGTTGATGCTTCCAACTCCTATCTTATCACAAGGTATGATGGAAATGTTATTAATGCACAACCTTGGGGTACTGGTGGTGAAACCCGAGAATTATGGGATGGTTTTTACCACCCACAGTACAACCCAGATACTTCTGAAGAAACTGGCAGAGGATCCGACCGGATGTGGAGAATGCTTAGCAAGCCTTTGGAGGCCAGTAACAGAGGAACCATTGGGGAAGTACTTGAGAGGCGCAACCCCCTAGCTTTTGGCCATTTTGCCAACCATCCACCTAAAGGGATAGCCCCTAATGTCATGGTTTGCCCATATGATTTCCCGTTGACTGAGAAAGACATGAGAGTTTACATTCCCAACCTTATGTATGGAGATGAAGAAAGTATCACAATGAGGAGATTTGGCACATTTTGGTTCAGATTAGGTAGTTCTGTTGATCCTGATGGAGATTCTCCAGTGCTAAAGACACTCGTACTTGTTGCAACAAGGGCTTTGTGCAACGAGGAAGTGTTCTTGAACTACAGGCTGAGTAATCAAAAGAGACGCCCGGCATGGTATACTCCAGTTGATGAAGAAGAAGATAAACGTAGATGGAGCTAGTAATGGGGTCTTTAGTCTCTTGTTGCTGACATTTTGTTTGCATTGTACGGTTGGTCCAGTTGCTGCTGTTGGCAAACATTGCAGTGAGGTCATTACGAATCTTAATTGTTGGCTTTACTCTCTTCTCACATGTAAGTGAAGTGCTCAAACTTGCCTGCAGTAAGATATGATTTTCTGCAGTTGCATGTTCAAGATGAGAGCTGTACTGATAAGCTCTTGACATATTTATCCTCATAATGAACAAATTTTGTTTGGTGAAATCCAAGCCACTTGTTGTGTCATCATTGTTTTCACTGATGGCAGTGATAGTAATGGATATTTTTGAACTATGGTTGAGGTATGCCTTCTCTATTAGCAGCGGCTTTGCTAGACCTCTTTTTTCAGATGTTCTTAGACGTTCAATAGCAGAAACAATCATGTATCTTGTTAATTTTGTTATGATTTTGAAATCTTCCACTCTTTCAAACCTGCTAATAGCTATATTTCTTGCATGTGTAGAAGCATTCCATATATGTTATCCCTATGGAATCAGTGTTTTGGTTTGGCAAGAAACTAGCCTCTATCATCTGTAACAGGATGGAAGTTTGTTGCTTTCTCATTGTACACAATAAATGATTGGTTACTATTCCAAGACTGTAAATGCTGATGGCGTTGTTTCTGTTTATGCTATTCTCAAGAATCTGAATGAAAGCCTATAATCATGAAATATCTTTGGGGTTTGTTTGATATTATTCTCTACACATGCAAATACATTGTTGGTGAGTTGATATAACCTTGATGGTATGTACCCTTTCCTGCTTCAGAATTCAGGTGATTTGTGTCTCAATTAAGACCTAAAGCTGGAAGGAGGAAGAACTCATGTTTCAGTGGCAAGAGCAAGGAAATCAATCAATCACAGGCCATCTTTTCTTCAATGTGAGTACTACTTTACTAAAAAGCTTGTAGCACTAGTAAATTCTATTTGCTTCTGCTTTGGTTACTTGACCGGGATGCAGTCTTCCATTTGACCACAGTGGCACACGTAATAGACGGGAGGATGAAGAAGCATGCTGGTGAAGGTACCAAATGCTGGCAAGTATTATTATAGTATAGGGTAGCTTATACTCTATATATCAACAATGTAGTCATGCATCACGCAAGGTAGAAAGTAGATATCATTTTGCTTTAATTTGGTTAATCACGAACTCAACATGTGACTAATATTTTTTAGTTGGCCCACTTGTTGGTAAGTTGGTTGGGACGAGTAATGTGAGGAGAGTACGTCGTTGTCTTATAGTTTGTGAATTTAAGACTTGTTTTCTAGCTTTGGTAATAAGGTCTACGAGTTTTTATTTTTTTTTAAAAAATATGTCATTCTGTCTTATCGTTTGTGAATTTACGACTTGCTTTCTAGCTTTGATAATAAGGTCTACGAGTTTTTATTTTTTTAAAAAAATGTCATTCTGTCTTATCGTTTGTGAATTTACGACTTGCTTTCTAGCTTTGGTAATAAGGTCTACGAGTTTTTATTTTTTTAAAAAAATATGTCATTCTGTCTTATCGTTTGTGAATTTACGACTTGTTTTCTAGCTTTGGTAATAAGGTCTACGAGTTTTTATTTTTTTTAAAAAAAATATGCCATTCTGTTTTATTGTTTATGAATTTACGACTTGTTTTCTAGCTTTGGTAATAAGGTTTACGAGTTTTTATTTTTTTATTTTTTTTTAAAAATATCATTCTGTCTTATTTATTGTGAATTTACGACTTGCTTTCTAGCTTTGGTAATAAGGTCTAAGAGTTTTTATTTTTTAAAAAAAAATTATGCCATTCTGTTTTATCGTTTGTGAATTTACGATTTATTTTCTAGCTTTGGTAATAAATAAATAAAATATGCCATTCTTATACTCTTGAGGATTCTTTTGTGGATCCGAAGATTTGTAAATTATTGGATCTGATAAGAATATTCTTGAGACAAATTTATGGCAGATAGCTCGGTATTCAGCATATAATGATGAACTTGGAGTATGGTGAATAATAGCACATCCAACTGCATTAGTGACTCTCACTAAATTTATGGATTAAATAATTAGTTGTTCGAAGATGTGTTTGCAGTAAGCGATTCATTATAATCTATGATAACATCATAGGGAATAGTTGAATTATTAATTTTGCTTATTTTCTCGATAATATTGGTATTTTACCTATCGTATGCCTTTTTTATTAATGATTTTTTTTCTTTGCAAGTTTGTTGTAATACGCTTATACTTTATGGACGAATACAATTAGGTGCCACAGGATTCATTGTAGATTACCTACGTAGTTAACTATCTTTAGTGTTTTTGGTCCTTATATTTTAGTAAGTTACATCAGTATCCTTATAACTATGAAAATGAAACTATGAAAGTGAAACATGTAGGATAAAAAAGTAATTTTTAATGTTTGATTGCGGATGGCAATACTATTGGCGACGACGCCAACGTAGTTGTTAGGCCATCTCCAACGACGATAAGGTTTGTTCTCATCGTGACGTCACCCGCTTTCATGAGAAGTACGTCGTTAACCTCATCGTCACTCGTCCTACGTTGTTCTGCATCTGCGTTGATGCTTAGTGGTCCTTGAGCAACAATTGTGTCGACATCGACGTAGATGGTAGTGATCGCCACGACGTCTACAATGAAAAGTGACAACCTTACCATTGACCCGTTAGGTGGATTCCAACCTCGATCGAAAGCTGGGGTTAGTGGAGCTCCTGTCGCTCCCCTCATTGTTACATTAGTTTTGACACCACTTTTCGTCTAGCAACCCTTTCATCACTCCATATCCGGGTCAGTGTTAATACAATTGCTAAGGGATGAAAGGGTTACTTGACATCTGCATCAGCATCGACATAAATGCAAAGTAGCACTGATAGGTGGAGGGACTCAAGGATGGTAGGGTGGAGGACAAGTGACAGATACGGAGGCAAGAGTGCCACCCACGTCATTGATGGCGAAGATAAGGCGACAATGGCCGTAATGGATGAGGCGGAAGCGCCATCGAAGGTAGAGGTAAAGGAAGACAAGGAGGTCGGTGGTGAAGAGGACGACAGTGGAGGTGAACATAACCTCTACCTTCGCTAGCGCTTTCACCTCATCCGTTGTAGTTATCATTGCCTCGTCTTCGCTATCAATGGTGTGGGCGATAGCCTCGCCTCCACATCTGCCATCTTTCGTGGCCTCCACCCTATTGTCCTCAAATCCCTCTACCTATTGGTGCTGACATAGATGCAAAACGACGAAAGGACCGCTCGACAAGAGGTGGTGCTGAAACCGATGTTAGAGTGACAGGAGCTCTGGCAACTTCAGCTTTAAGTCAAGGTTAGAATCCACCAAATGGGTCAGCGTCGAGATGGCCACCATCTTCGCCGTAGACATCACGATGACAACCATCATTGATGTCGACACATTTACCGCTTGGTAATTATGTCAGCTTCAACGCAGATGCAAAGCAGCACGGGATGAGTGGCGATGGGATTGGCAAGACACTCCTTGTGGAGGTGGGTGACATCATGATGAGAGTAGACCTTATCATCATCAAAGACGATCAGACAACTACATTAGTATCGACGCCAACGACATTATCGTTCACTACCAAATGTTAAAATTACCTTTTTATTTTTTATTTTTATGTTTTCATTGGTAAAACTAATATCGTTAAGATAAGTAGACCTAGATATTTATGTTTTTATGTTTTTATTTACATTTTTATTTATCGGTAGACCTAGATAAGTAGACCTAGATATTTATCGGTAAAACTAATATTTTTATTTACATTTTTATGTTTTCATAACTATAAAGATATCAGTGTAACTTTTAAAAACGTAAGAATCACAACACGAAAGGTAGTTAAGGCAAATCATAAGAAATCATAAAAACTTCCGTGTCATTAAGACAAACCTATTCAAGTGATGAACCGAGAGTTCTCTCTTTCATGTATTCTTTACCCAGCAAGAAATGGTAATAATAATTCTGACGTCAATGCCAAAGACTAATTACACCTCCATGTCCTGCCGGCTTCACTGCATCGGTGGCATCGCCTGCCGTTGTCTCCTTGCTGTGCCCGCAGCAGGTGATGGGATCCACCTCCGTTGACGTCGCTATAACACCAGCGGTAAGCAGCAACAACACCAAGACAACGCATACACAGATGCAACGGAAAAGTCGTTCCCTGCCGTGCCGCGACACACGCCATGGTTGGCGCAATCCCCGCCAAGAAAGCTCTCTTCCGATCCCAAACAAACACAAGAACAGAACACGGAGGAGAGAGCCGAGCCGAGCCGATGACTTCCCGCCAGCTTTCTCCAGTACCAGAATTCCTTTCCTTTTCTTGTGGTATCACCCACACAAGGAAAAGGAGGGGGGGGTGGAGAAGCACTATAAGTATCGGACCCATGCACGCACAAACACCCATCGCTCGCTAGGTGTTTGACACAATGCGACTCTTCTCCATCTTCTCCGCTTCTTTCCTCCTCGTCCTTCTCTTCTCCTGCTCTTTGGTTCGCGGTGGCAGGTCGAGGGAATTGGACCGCGAGGCCTTGCGACAACAGGAGGCCGACCGCGTGGTCGGGCTCCCCGGTCAGCCGCCGGTGAGCTTCCGCCAGTACGCCGGGTACGTGACGGTCAACGAGAGCCACGGCCGCGCACTCTTCTACTGGTTCTTTGAGGCCACTCACGATGTGGAGAAGAAGCCGCTTCTTCTCTGGCTAAACGGAGGTCATATCTTCTTCTTCTTTCGTTCTTCTTCTTCTTGCTGTTACGGTAATCGATAGCGTATGATACAATGTTTCATCACAGAAAACTGGGCAGAATGTAACTCCTTTAGCTTCGTAAACTACACACTGCTGACCGTTAGGAAGGATGATTATTTTGTCCATTAATCCAAGCAGGAAAAGAAGCTTCCCTTTTGTAAAGTCTAGAAGAGCAAAATGATGGCGGATAGGCCAAAGGTTGGTTCCACCACAATCAGACTCCAAAACACAGTCCCAATTGAATTCCCTCACCAAACTACGAAACCTTAATTGGTCAGCCAATTATGTGTAAAGTCTATATTATATGACATGAAATGATGTCTTGTTTACTGATTCTTTTGGGAATAAAAGAAAGAAAGAACACTGTTGATTTCTTCCTTGGGTTGTTCTATCGGGACCTTCCATTATTGCAGCACAGCATGGCCCAGCTTTGGAGAGAGCTACCTGGTGTTCATGGCACATCATGGGCTTCCCTCCCCCCCCCCACCCCCACTAGGAGTCATTCGTTGACCACCTTCTCTCCAAACAAGCAACAAGATGAGAAAGTTAACCCACACCTTGTGTAAACTTCCCTCACAGGCAACAGTGTCCGCCATTGCCGGTTCCACCTTCCCAAGCACACACCCTTTGGGTATTCGGAAGGTTCTGCCTGCAATGTAGTTTGTACCAGTAGCCTTAGATCGGAGGAACAGGGACCGAAGGGCCTGATGTGGCATTACTATCAAGGGAGAGGGTGGGTGGTCGGATGTGGCATTACTATTAAGGGAGAGGGTGGGTGGTCGGATGTGGCACTACTATTAAGGGAGACGGTGGGTGGTCGGGGACCAGCCAGAGGCTGGAATCCTCCATGGGCAACCCAAGCAACAGGATTGAGCCGCTGTAAGTGCGTAAGAGGTGGTACCAGTTGCGAGGTCGACAGGGATGGCGCCTTTTGCCCACAAAAAGCGTAGATGCTGCAGGTCTCACTATGTCGACTCCAGCTCCGGTGAGCCCTCCTCCGTTCCGGAATCAGCAAGGAATCTGGGGACCAGGTAGGACTTGCGTGTGGCCACCTTTCTTGCCTGCGTCCACAGGAGAAGATAATGTAGCATAAATATCACTCGCCCAATTTGTCCCAAGGTAGAAAGAAAATATTAGAATTTGCAGGGGGAAACTCCACAGTAGTCCCACGCTGTGGATGCCTCGATGATTGATGTGTACTGGGAATAGTGGATGCATGATGCATTGTCCAGCCAATCCGTCAGTATCTTGTACTTGTGGAGACAAATTGGATTGCAAGTTCTCTTGGCATGCTTCATGGTGGTGTCTGACATGGTTCATTGCAGGGCCTGGGTGTTCTTCCATTGGGTATGGGGCTGCAGAGGAGCTTGGACCTTTTCTGATGCAAAAGGGTGTGCCAGAGCTCAGGTTCAATCAGCATTCTTGGAACAAAGGCAAGACACCTATCCCTAGTGCTTCCTTTCCAGACACAAAATATTGCTAGTGGTTAACTTGAATGCTACTGTTGCATTGTAATAACATGTAATGCAGATAATGATCAAATGCATAACACATCAACAGCTAAATTTCAGTCACAGAAAACAGAAAGATCATAACTCTTCGAGTACAAAGCAATTGGTGATGGACACTTAAAAAGTATGCTGATTCTTGTCACATTTCAGAGGCAAATCTGCTATTTCTTGAGTCACCTGTTGGAGTGGGATTTTCTTACACTAATACCAGCTCTGATTTGCAGTCACTGGGAGACAAGATCACTGGTAAGTCCTACAGAGAGTACTTTCACTTGACCATATACATGTTCCATAGAAATCCTTGGGGGATTTGTTCACATCTGCTGATATTGTTCTACTGATCATCCGAAGCTGAGGACTCCTACATATTCCTTGTAAACTGGCTCAAGAGGTTCCCACAGTACAAGTCCCATGACTTCTACATTGCTGGAGAAAGTTATGCAGGTAAAAGAGTTGCTGTACCATGCAAACATCACTGGGTCAGTTGGTGAAATATAATTAACACTACTTGCTGCCTTAGGACACTATGTTCCACAACTATCCGAGAAGATATTTGACGAAAACAAAAAAGCTTCAAAGGAAACCTACATAAACTTCAAAGGATTTATGGTAAAAGTTCTACATCAAACACCTGTAGATAGCATTTTCCTACCTGAAACTGCTAGTGTAGATTTATCTCAAAGGTACTAAAGATCATACCAACATAATCTTGCGCATGAATCAGATAGGAAACGCATTGATGGACGACGACACTGATCAGACGGGGATGATCGACTACGCATGGGACCATGCCGTCATCTCCGACCGTGTCTACCATGACGTCAAGAGCAACTGCAATTTCAGCATTGAACCTGCTGCTGAGGCCTGTAACAATGCACTGAGAGAGTACTTTGCAGTCTATCGTATAATCGACATGTACAGCTTGTATGCTCCTGTCTGTACCAGCATCACCTCTACCCGGAAGTCCTTCCAGATCGAGGGTGCAGCTCCCAAGCTGTTCTCCAGATATGTAAGTTGCTTTCCTACCAACAATGGTGATGACCATCCTGACATTCAATACCCATTGCAGGATGTGAATATTCATTCTGAAGAGCTGCATCTAAGCAACCAAGACTAGACAACATAATATCTGTATCTACATAAATGCTTGAGTAAGGATTTCTCTTCTCACAGAGTGGGTGGCATCAAAAACCAGCGGGGTACGACCCTTGTGTCTCGGACTATTCCGAGGTGTATTTCAACCGACCGGATGTCCAAGAAGCTCTGCATGCCAACACCACAAAGATTGGCTACAACTGGACCCACTGCAGGTACATATATTTGGTGAATTATGATGATTCCTTGAGATCTTCAGCATTTTGCTGGTAGAGACATGGAGAATACACTTTTAACTAGAAAATCCAATACTTGCTTCCAGGAGGCTGAAGTAGGAACAAGTAATTATTAATCAATTTGTCAAATACATGAACTCAGTTTCTACAAGATTAGTCATCTATTCTAAAAAATATATTCCTGCCTTCTTTGGACAGTGAGGTAGTCACCAAATGGAATGATTCGCCAGCCACTATGCTCCCAGTCATCCGCAAGCTTATCAATGGCGGCCTCAGAGTATGGGTTTTCAGGTAAGGATACAAGTAAGGAACCCCTAATTGAGATAATTACCAAAATATCTGCATTAGTAGAATATGCAAATTGCATGGAAAAATTTGAGCTTACAATTAATCATTCATCATATTGTGAAACAATGCGATGGAGTGAGTATCGATTAGCTAGCTAATGCTAGAAAGCACTTCAGACAAATAACCAAATGTGCTAGATCATCTTGGTTCTGGAATGGAGATCAACAAAAACTTAAAATAATGTCATCTTACACAATGTCTCTCAGTTCTTCATGTTAGTTAATACCATCAACAAAAATATGCACTTTGCATATAACAGATAGGACCTGAGCAATATATAACTAGCAAAAAACAAAAAAAAACAAAAGACACAAAAAAGGCCTTTAGTTCTCAACTTTCTTCTTTCCCTTTCAGTGGGGACACTGATGGAAGAATTCCAGTCACCTCAACAAGGTATACACTAAACAAGCTTGGCATGAAAACTATCCAAGAATGGAAGCCATGGTATGATCGTAAGCAGGTATGAGTTGGATCCCTGGAACCCATTAGTAATTTTCATCCTAAAGGATAACTTGAGAGTCACCAGACATTCTTGTTAACTACGTAGGTGGGTGGATGGACAATTGTCTTTGAAGGACTGACATTTGTTACAGTTCGTGGTGCCGGACACCAAGTTCCAACATTTGCTCCTAGGCAGGCTCAGCAGTTGATTCATCACTTCTTGGCTAACCAGCAATTGCCTCCATCAGCATTCTAGCAGTGGAAGTCTTGATCCGATCTCCCATTCGACATCCAATCAGTCACATAAGTGGTTTCATACCCTGCATATGATGAAATGCTTGTCTACCCTTCCTAAACAATGCAAAGTGATAACTGAAAATAGGTGCAAGCCATGTTTTCAATAAGAGAGTTGTTTTAGTTCATACGCTTGTGTTCTTGAATTATGCATTTCCCCAGTTTGACAATAAGAAAACCATGAAAAACACAAAAGTCTATCAAATTTCATCACATAATATCATTTCCATTCTGTTTTATTACTTGTTGTCACATCTTTTTTGCAGAAGATCTTTGTCCCTAATATTATTTGTAGAGAATATCACACCCATCATTAACACCCTTATTCTGTTTAGGATCCGTATATCTATATTCTTAATACTTGTTTACAAGTTGACAAATGGTGCTGAATCTAAAACATCACAGAACATGTTTGATAAGAACATCTATACCTATTTTACAAAATGTTGGCTAACTTCAGTTGATCTGTTCACTTCTTTTTACCAAACCTAGTGAGTATAAACACTTTTTATCAGATTTGGCTTCCATTTTCACCAAGGAAGAAATATTCAGAGAAAATTTAGACATCCAGCCTCATGTCAGCTTTATTTTATATGCTACGGCCCCTCAACTCTGAAACATATATAGATTGTTGATATATCTAAATTTAACCTCTATACTATGTTACCTGTTTATTCCACAATCGGTAGCAGTTCACAGTTCTAAATGCAAAAACTTAATCCGAAATCATGATGTTTCTCAATTTAGTTCTACAACTGAAAGACAGAGATCTCAATCTTGATTTGATTTGTCACTATTGCATCTAAAAGGTCCTTTGCAGCAAAAAAGACTGAACAAACTCAAGTTGTAAGGAGATCCATCTTAGACCATGGATTATGTGACTAATAAGTATTGCTCAGATGGGATTGAACTCAGGAGAAAATTCACTGCAATAATGGTTTCATGCCAAGCTCCTGACAAAGGCATCAAGGAACAGAAGAGGGGTCATAATCTAGAGTCTTTGTCGGTGGACATGCGGTCATTCTATTTATCAGCAAGTTTAAAAAGCCTTGAAAAACTCCATGAGATTTCTCTCATTGAAAAAGAGAGAAGAGATCGACATCTGAAGAATAGAAAAAATAAAAAAAACATAGATTAGCTTACTAATTAACAAGTGTTCCAATTCTTAGCTTTTACATATTTGACTGACCATAATAAGTCCTTCAACCACTTTACTATCATGATTCCCAGAAACTATGATGCAGATAGAAGAAGGATGATGTGGACCCATCATTCATACAAATTTGCAGTTCATTTGACTTTGAACAATTATATTTTTGCTTAGTAATGTGACCCTCTCTTTGCCACCGGTGGAAGCACAAAACAGTCATAGAAAAAGATGCAAACTTAGCCTGGAGGTTCGAATCACTCATCCTTTAACAAATATTAGCCTCCAATAATTATTCTTAAAATTTTCAATCTGCTCAATATTGTTTTATTATTGTTTAAACTATGTTCATAATTCAGAGAAATGAATTTTGCAAGTGACGCACAAATAAAAGTAGCAGCAGAAAGTTAGGGATTCGACATACTTCTAAAGCTTCCAATCTCATGCAACTTACATTACAGAACAACACACCAGTTCTTAGCTTTGTGATATGCATATCTCCACGAAATCAAATCACCCAAACTGAAAGCTAATAACTTCGATTACAAACTACAGATCCAAGAACAGTTCTTAAAGCCTATTAACTAACAGACAGGAAAAGGGATGGCTAATAACTTTGATTGCAAACTACAGATTCCAATACAGTTCTTACGACCCTAATAGCAGAGAGGTAATGGAAGCATTTCAAGGTAGATTTGGTAGAGAAGTGACCCTGACCTCAAATCTTGGGCGCAAGAGCTGCCTCGAGGCGTTTGCAGTCCACCAGATAAGCAAAGCCATACGCCATATTCTTGAGGGTAGCTTCGTGCAGATCCTTGTTCGAGGTAGCCGTGGCGTCGGTGGAGAAGAAGACCCTGAACCCCCTCACAAACGCCTCCCTCGCCGACGTCTCGCAGCAGAGGTTCGTCATCACGCCGGTGACGATCACCTCCTCGACTCCCATGCCCCTCAGCGCCTCCTCCAGACCCGTGCCGGCGAAGGCGCTGTAGGTGCTCTTCTCGACCACACGGTCGCCGGGGTGTCGGCCGATGTCGGGGAGGAGCTCGGCCGCGGGGGTGCCGTCGAGGATGAGGTCGCCGGACCACCACTCGCCAAGCATGGCGTAGTCGGCGGGGGAGCGGTGGCGGTGGCGGGTGAAGAGGACGGGGATGCCGGCGGCGCGGCAGAGGGCGACGGTGGAGCGGAGGGCGGGGAGTATGGGGGCAGCGATGGAGGCGAAGTGGCGCTGCATGTCGATGACGAGGAGGGCGGCGGCGGTGGGGTTGGGGTTGCGCCGCCGAATCTCGTACTTGCTGTAGGAGTCGCCTGCCATGGAAAAGAGGCTGCTTTGGGAAAGACGCCATCGTGCAGAGGAGGCAGATGGGGGATTTTGTAGGATACGACGAACCTCCAGAGAACTACTAGTTATCCTAGTCCTACACTGTCTGATGCTGATGCTGATGCTGATGCTGATGCTGATGCTGATGATCATTATTCTTGTCACTATTATTTCTACTATTTAGCTCATAATAAGTTTTAAAGGACATTAATATAGATTAAGGTGTCAACTAACAATTAACTCGACACAGATTAACTACAATATTTTATCTTAAATTTATTATATGTTAAATTTAAATCTGACTTTGACATTACATATATCTAAGGTTTTATCTTTTCTTTCTCATCTATATATACTATATTGGAAATTCTGGGAACAATAAATTTGCCCAGACAATATATGTGTGTGTGTGTGTGAAACTTAAATTGTGAGTAATAAATGAGAAAAATATATTATTTTAGAGGAAAATTTATATTATTAGGTGATTTAAATCTTTATTCTCTCCTATTAAATCACTAAGAATATAATCTGCTGGAATGATTTCTGAAGTGAGTTCTGTATTCCTGCCCTCTCCTCTATGAGAGCACCACCACAGTCAACAAAGATTACATATATTCTTCAGCAACTGTTTGATAGAATGATCTAAATCCAGTGGATTTATGCTCATAGAAATGGTCTCAAAACTCAAAGAAAAGGAAGTAATAGAAACAAAGGTTAATAACAAGTCTCGATAGTTAAAAGGACTGAAACCTGCATCGGTGCAGAGAGTCAGTGACAGATTAGTTTTCCTGGTTAGCTTGTCCTCGGTCTGTTGCCTCCATGTTGGTGACCATCAGCCACCATGGCTGAGAACGCCACGGAATGCTACCTCTGCTGGTGCGGCCTCGGATCTTGCAGCTTCCAGTGCGAAGAGACGAGCAGAGTGCTTCTTGAGCACACGATGCGTTGCATTCATGGCACCATACCATCTCGTTTCCAGTCTTCTTTTTGTCGAACAGTCGGTCCAATCTGGCGTTGTGCTTCTTACCCTGGAAATGCTGCGTCAGGTTCAAAGAGTTGTTCACGCAAGCAACTCTGCAGATGCTGCACCAGAGAGGCACTGTCTTGCCTGATGGCAGTGATGATGATGTTTGACAATGTAGATCTGGAAGAGATCGATGTGCAGCTTCCCTTTCCATGCCCTCAATATTAGGTTTCGGAAGGAGCTTCTGGCAAAAACATGATATAAGCAATCTGAGTTGCCATCAACATGCAGAAGAAAGAACAAAGACATGGTGGTCTGACATGGCCATGAAGGATATGTTCTGCAACATGGAGGTCAATGTTTGACCGAGGAACCTATGCTTCACACTCTCGAACTCGCTTGCTTACGGCTCTGGAAACCGAACTTTGTTGCTTTGGATATAATTCAGTTCACTCTCGTTCAGAAACATTGGATATGCAATTTAAACATGGAGAAAATTTGCATGCTATCACAGTGACAAAGTAGGTTTCTCACCTGAGAAGAGACAGGGTGAGTTCTTCTACGCAGGAAGTAGTCTCATTCAGTTCTTCTCCGTTACTGACAACTTCATTCAACTCAGTACTCTTCTGCTTCCTTCTTGAATCTGCTTCGGCTGACCTTCCTTTTGCGACTTCTCCAAAGCACGAAGAAGCAGGCATCGTCTCTCTGGTTTAGAATGCATCAAAGGTCTGTAAGTAGCGGAAAGAGAGTGGGAAAGCAGAGGAACAAACTGAACCAGCAAAGGATGGTGGGGTGAGGAGAGTGAGCAAAGCTTTTGCCAAGCATAACCACAAAACACCTTTTCTATTAAGAATCAAAATATCCTAAAAAGCTATCTTCAGAAGCCATCAGGCCCATGACCGACTCGTTTCATGCAGATTCACCTTCTTTTGTGCGTACCATTGGGGCTTTTGTGGCATTCGATGCTTCGTTTATGTGATCCGATCACGCCTTGGATCCGACTAAATCTGCGGCGGATAGAGCTGAACCGCCGGTCTGATCGACCTCATGCCGAACCGGGACGTCGTAGTTGTTGGAATGGGTCCGACTTGGCCTGCTAGTGATTCAAAACATTCGAGCAAACCCGGATTCCGGTGACCCGCGGCCGACCCCCGTGGCTCATAGAGTAGGCGCGTGGGGCCCACGGGGATCGAAGCAGAGGGTCCTACTCGTCGTGGTTGTTGGAAAGGGTCCGACTTGGCCTGCCAGTGATTCAAACTATTCGAGCAAACCCGGTTTTGCGTCACCCGCGCGCCTACCCGCGTGGTGCATGGAGTGAACGCGTGGGGCCGACGAGGACTGACCCAGAAGGGTCCCAGTCGTCGTAGTTATTGGAATGGTTCGCCTGCCAGTGATTCTAACTATTCGAGCAAACCCGGATTCGACTCGCTCGCGAGCCTACCCGCGTGGTGTATGGTGTAGGCATGTGGGGCCCACGGGAACCGACGCTAAAGGTGCCCATGTTCCCTCCTCAATGGAGTTCAAATTTGCAGGAAGAGACACGTAAATGACCGACTTTGGCCTTTCTAGGGGTATAATTGTAAGTTTGTTTGCTTGTCGATACCGCTGCTCTGCGCGAGGCGGCGGAGGGAGGAGGGTCGAGTGGAGGCGCGAAGAGGATGTCGTACTTGTTGCCGCATCTGCACTCGGGATGGGCGGTGGATCAGGCGATCCTGGCCGAGGAGGAGCGCCTCGTCGTCATCCGGTTTGGCCACGACTGGGACGAGACCTGCATGCAGGTTCCTCTCTTTTCTCTTTCCTTTCTCCACCCCTTTTGATCCTTCTTCTTCATCTTCGAATCCTTTTCTCGATTATATTGTTTTCATAGAACGGGAATCATTTGCTAGATTGGCTTTGGTTGTTGATGCGAGACGTTTCTTGTCACCTATGATCGATTTGGCGCAGTGTCCAAATTAGGGTTTGGTGTTTCTCCTGGCCGTGGCCCTTTGACTTATAGTCAACAAGCGATCTGTATGTGACCCTTATAGTTGACAATCGATCCAATTTTCTTGTTCTTGTTCTTGATCCAGGAGAAAGGAAACCTAGAGATTTCAGATTCAAGCACTTTGGAACCTGCTGAATGATGTCGACAAGTTAGGATTTGACTAACGTGTTGTGTTATTGTTACCATGAACAGATCCTTGTTTCCCTCAAGGAAAAGCCAAAAGTCATATCATGATAGCTACTACCATATCCTTGTTTCTTTGCACCTAAACAAGAATGGTTAAGAGGGTTAGAAGTGGAGTTTCCATTATGCGTATAGCATGTCACTTGAAGTGGGGGGTGATTTCAAGAGTGGGTTTAAACAAGCAGTATCGAGAAACAAAATGGAGAGGAACAAAATTCCTTTTTGCTGGATTTTCAGTTCTCTTTGTTATTCTATGTCCCACATATGTATATTTTTTCTTTTTGTTTTTTTTTACTCCATTAATTACATGGTGTGATGTGAAACCTTGCTTAAATTGAGTGTATATTTGCAACATATGCAAACATATGAGTAGCAAAACCTGGAAAGGGTTATTGTGAACTGATGATTCCAATATAGTTAAGTGCCTTGGAACCATCTTAAATCATAATAACTTGCTTATAGACTTTTATGCTTTTGCTAGGTGATGTGGATGGTTGTAAACCTCTGTAAGAATCTTACTATGTTGGCCTGCTCTTTTAGCTAGATTACACAGTTTACAAATTTTAGTAATGTTCCACTTACTTGAGAGACACTTATATTATTTCTGGATCCTGCTTTGTGTGAGGTCTATTCTTCGACTCTGTTGACTCCCTTTAAATGACTATTGTGTTAACTGGAAACTCAGACAAGAGGCATGATGCGGTGCCTATGATGTCGGACCAGACCAAGTTTGATTTCACAGGTTGAATGTATTTACACCAACCCAAGGTTGATGTTGAGTCTAGCATGAAGAGAGGCCTAGCATGAAGAGAGATACTTAACAACTATGTGGAAAACTACATTTAACAGCTATATCCGTCCTCAAAATCTCAGGGAAAGGCCTAACATGAAGATACTTTACACTTGTTCGATTTGTTTTTTTAAAAGAAAACCAACTTACCTGTGGCCTTTTAAGCTGTTTGACCCGAGTAGCGTCTATGTACTACAATTTAGTTATTCAGTGTCGTTGTGATTTCTAGGAATATATGTTGTTACATAATTGATAATTCAGTAAGTGCTACATGCTTTGTTGCCAGTATACATTAAATGTAACCTCTGAAGAGAGGGAAATCGTTATTCGATGATAATGTCTTTTGAAAAAATAATTTTTAGGTTTTTTCTTGGAAGACTGTACTCTTAAAGCATTTCAACTTAGAGATTTTTTTTTAAGCATGTGATGGACTCCTTGTTTCAAGTACTAATTTTCTTTCTTTTATGATATAACTTAGTATTTTGTTCAGAATTTGAAAATTAATAATGTTCTTTTAATTTTTTAGTCAGAAGCTATAGTTCGAAAGGTTAGGATTCGATAGTGAAATTATTCCTTTGTGACCTGGATGATCAGGTTCAAGTTGCTGATAGACCTTTCACTTATAGAGGAGTATGATTGTAGATGCTAATCTTTCTCAATCTTCTGCATTGAGATTGGCAAAAGACGTGCACGGGTTTATTCGTTATGTTAGGTGAGACAATTAGTACTAGTGATATGAGAAAGGATAGAGGAAGACCAACATGACCATAGATAGAGATATGAATGCTTTTAGCTTTAACTAATAATATCATTTTGTTCAAAGCTCTCAATGATGTGAAAAGATCCATTTAATCAATCCTAAATAATTGGGATATCACGGAGTAGTATAGTTCCATAGATAAAGTTCGTAGTTCCATATCTAATTTGTTAAGAAACTTTGCTTTTGTTTTTACTGCAGGACTAACAACCACTTGCATTTTTGTGGTGCAGATGGATGAAGTGCTGGCTTCAGTTGCAGAGACCATAAAGAACTTTGCAGTGATTTACTTGGTTGATATCACCGAGGTGCCTGACTTCAATACTATGTACGAGCTGTATGATCCTTCAACCGTGATGTTCTTCTTCAGGAACAAGCATATCATGATTGACCTCGGGACGGGTAACAATAACAAAATAAATTGGGCGCTCAAGGACAAGCAGGAATTTATTGACATTGTGGAGACTGTTTATAGGGGAGCCAGGAAAGGTCGTGGGCTGGTGATTGCTCCCAAAGATTACTCCACCAAGTACCGCTATTAAACCTATTGATCTGTGTGACAGATTGTGACATCGCCTCTGAAGGTTGACGATATTGTGTTCAAGTCGCTCTTGTATTAGAAATCTTTGATGTTTGAGATTTTCCTGCTGGTCTACCAAAACTTGGTTTGTGTATTCTACTCTACGTGACATTCCGATGAGCAGCAGATGCATTTAAAGGCTTTCCTACTTGCCTTTCTGTTTGCAGGATCCTTGCATATATATTATTTGTAATAATAATAATAATAATAATAATAATAATAATTATTATTATTATTATTATTATTATCTAATATATATTAATATCCGATAAGACGAGATGAGTTATTGTTTGAACTCGATTTAGAGTCGTGTCTATATTGGAATCTTATGTATTTACATCTTTTTAGTATTCAATTTGGAATCTTATGTATCTTGTCTTCTGATGGTAAAATATTTAATTTTATTTATTTTAACGGTTTTATCAATGCATGTGTAGAAATAATATAAAAATTATAAATAAAAAAATAATTTTTTATTTAATAATATTTTTAATTTATTATATTTTTTAGTCGATTGTTGTGATAGTGACCAATGGTGCCATAGCTCTTGGCAATAGTAAGGTCCTCGAGATTTTTCTTATGTTGATGTACTCTGGGGTTAAGGGATTGAAAGTGTGCAATATGCCTTGACGAGTTCGAAGACGACAAGGAGCTCTGCCTCCTTTCTTATTGTAGTCATGTTTTTCACTTGGATTGCATTGACGCTTGGCTCGTTTCCCACGTAATTAGCTTTGTCTATTGCACCAACCTCTCCGAGTCATTGATGACAACCTTGACCTACTACTTGTAGCCACCCTTGTTACAAATACGATCAGTCTTTAACTCGAAACTGTTACTCCATCGTAGGATCATGTCACCATCATTGTGGACCCCATAGCAATTGTGGCGGAAGAGGAGTAGGAGGCGTCATAAAATTGGCACAAATTGGAAGCCAAAGGTGAGCGGTTAGATCGTGATCCGACAGCTAGATCGTGATCCGACAATGGCCGATGAAACTCCCACGGTCTTATTCAATCGGACATTCCGAGGTATGGTCAATGGAGGACACCGATGAAAGGAGATCTTGGTCGCTTGATGCAAATGCAAGATGATGCAGAGCGACTATCATCCTCATCATTTTCCTCCTCTCCCTTTATCTCACCTCCCATCATCGATCTCCCTTCTCTTCCTTCTTTGACACTGTTCTGCATCTGTGCTACTCTACATATGTATTGATGGGAGGTGAGACACCTACGTTGATAAAACGTAAGGCCTTTGCATCACCTCCCGTCGATACAGATATAGAGCGACACCAACACAATTGTAGGACGCTGTCGAGTAGTCATCATCCTCATCCTCTTCCTCCTCCCCCCGCATTAAGTCATAGAAGTCTAATGGAAATCTTCAACTTAGCAAATTGACACATTTTAACGAATTAAAACAAGACGAATCGTTCAAGATTGAAGTACTTCAAAATTATTCTAATCACTTTATTAATAAAAAATTGATGAAATAATTAGAACAATACTTTGATTCCCTTAAAACGTCACAAACTAAAAAGTTTGATAAGTTGAAAGAAAATAATATTAAAGATTTTTTTATTTTGAACACCACAAGCAGAAAAGCTTGATAAATTCTAAAGTTCATATAAAAACATAAAAATAAAACACTTACCCGTGTTGAAAGATGATTATACTTTTCAATTGCCTTCTTATAAATATAGTCAGCCTTATTTATATAGTACAAAGGCCAAGTACAAAGGGACTGAATGCATACATTAAATAATATTTATATTTCAAATTCATAAATATAGATCACTCATGAATCTACCTTAAATTAATTTGAATGATTATTCATGAATAAGCCCATAATTCCTAATATAGTCTAATATGGCTAAATGATATTTATTCTTCAAAATGGACTAAAAAATCATCCTTTTATCAAAGTTGGACTTTCTTTTTATGATTTAGACTTATTTGGATCATGTTGATCATTTTAGGCTTTTTTTACATCCATAGAATTTTGATCGAGTCTTGACTAGTTTGCTCCTTCCAAATACTTTCCAATAAACAAGTTAAGGCTTCTTTCATCCTTTTAGCTTTAGCTTTTGTCATTAGTCCTCTATGAATAGTTAAAGGATCTTTGACAGAATTATGATCAACTTGATGGTTCATATTATTCCCCCTTTCCTCGAAAGGATTCGTCCTCGAATCAGCGCCTTCGTCACTTGTATCAAACAAAGATATATAAAAAACATTGAACGTTGCATTAACATTGTCATACTTACCTAGTAGTTCCAGTTTGTATGCATTGTTATTGATTTTTTGAATGACTCGAAATGGACCTCCTTCTCTTGGCATTAATTTAGACTTCCTTTGGCTAGAAAATCTTTTCTTCCTCAAGTGTAACCAAACCCAATTACTAAATTCAAATACTACTTGCTTTCGGCTTTTGTGGTATTGTTTCTTATATTGTAGAGTTTTCTTTTAAATTTATGATCAAACTCTTTCATGCAATGCTTTGACAAAATCAGCTTTTTGCTTACCATCTAAATTGGTCTTTTCCGAAGGTAAAGATAATAAATCTATATGAGTTAATGGATTGAACCGGTATACAACTCTAAATTAGGAATCGTTTGTTGGAGTATGCATACTTTTGTTATAAGCAAACTCCATGCTAGTTATAGGTGTCTTGCAAGCCACCTATAACTAGCATGGAGTTGACATGTAGTCTTTTTGCTTATTATTATTATTTAGTATTTTATTATTTTATATTACTTATTGCTTGAATATATTGTGATGTTCATGGATCTGTGCAATGGGAATCAGATCGTGATGAGATCACGATAATGAGATTGATTCGTCTTTAAATACAGATTCTAAATAATCCCGATCATAGGTTACTCGAGAGGGACATCGAGATAACCAGATAGACTGGTGTGTTATATACCTATCTATATAATAGATGTAGCTGGTCTCATGGCTGCTCGTGTGGGGACACTAGGGATACAGTACAAGTGCTCATTGGGAAATGAGTTCAATGATTGATCTACTTACGAAATGTTAGATGGTTGATGATGCCTTATTGTGAGACAATAATTTCATAGTCCTAGTGGTGTATTTGGTCCTTAGACTTGAGACACCAAGGATGTTCTGTATGAGTACTTCACTCTTTGATACTGAACTTATAGGTCTAGAAATTTCAGATCTAGCACAGCCAGTCATCGGGAGTGGTAGCCAACTTTATGAGGACTATTGAGTGTCGATAGAGGATCATCCGCTCTTGGTGTCATGAGAGGAATATCTCATATGTTCTTGCTCAGACAAATCCCTGACTATGGTCATTCGGATTGAGAGTAAAAGAGTTTTCCGGGATAATCCGATTAGAGCAAGACTCAAGTATAAACTTTACAAGTTTGACAGCACTATGCCCGGTATACAGTCTCTGAGATATTATATGGATGAGGGATTATAGGTATACGATAACTGAGGACAAACAAATCCAATGAATTGGATTCCCCTGTATCGTTTGGGGACTACGGCGTATTAGCCTCGTACATCCGCAATCGATGAGTCGAGTGAATTATTATTGAGATAATAATTCATTGAGCCAGAAGGAATTTTGATAGGTATGACTCACGGCTAGTTCGATATTAGGCCTAAAGGGTCACAAAAATATGGTAGGCATTGTGACTAGTAGAGGTTCGGGTATGAGATATTCGTCGATGCCCCATCTTATTGGATATCCAATAAGCCCCTGAATTATTGGATCTTATGGATGAGATTTAATAAGAGCCAATAAGAGATTATTGGATAGAGATCCACTAATCTAAGAGGATTAGATAGTTGGATGAAGATCCAATACCTAATTGGGCAGGATCCATTATGGTTAAGTTGATAGAGAACCTCTATAAATAGGAGGGAACTAATGGTTCATCGGAAAAAGCCTCTTTGGGTTGCCTCTCCTATTCTCCTCCCTTTCCCCTCCTCAGATAGTAGGCTTAGAGTTTTGAGGAGCATCCTCACAGCTTTGTTATGTGGATCATCGCTATAGAGGAGGACACTTGACCTTCTTCACCATCTCCTATAGATCTATAGGGATTCAGGGATATACGATCTCCCTAGGTAACATAATATTTCATATACACAGTTTTAAGTTTCACGATTTTTGTGCACCAATCTTCGCATAACGACGAACATATCTTTGGAAAATTGGGAATTTTATTTTTAATGTTCTACTGCTGCACATGTGATGTCCCCCCATATTACCCTACTATCATGGACAAACTTCTAAACAGGATGTTTGATGTAATGCTTATATATGTCCGTGTCTTTTGGTATGTTCATGCTTTGCACAACATGTAGAGAGACGATCGAAGGCTTAATAGTCTCATTTTAGTTGGGTTTGGTGGCCGTTTTAGGCTTATAAATAAAGGTTGTCATGTAGACACTTGCGAGAGATTTTTGGTCTGTAGTGGACCATTATAAACATTTGTTGTGCAACTGTTTAGAGCTTGTAAATTCTGTTTGTAATTTGCTATGTTTATGAAGTGTTTTAAAAAATGTTTGGTTATGGATCCCGAGTGAGACATTTTCTCTATCCCGTTTTCTCTTTTGTAGGTCCTAAGGGACCATGGGAGGCTTCGGGTAAGCTAACCTTTACGGACGGACACGTAAGGGTGCCGCACGACTTAGGCAAAACCAATTAAGTTCGTGACACTACACTCCACATGTGGCAAACATTCCTCCCTATTTTTTAAATTCTTTTGAATTATGGCCCTCAAAAGTGTTGATAAAGTTTAATTTACTATCTTGTCCATATGTTTATGGATAACAAGTGGTTAAATACAACAGCCTTATACCCAACTTGCTCCAAATTGTTTTCCAAAAGTGGTTAAGAAACTTCACATTTCTATCACTCACAATTATCTTTGGAATACCATGTCATCTAACAATTTCTTCGAAGATTAGCCCCGCGATATGTGTTGCATCATTTGTTTTGTGGCAAAGAATGAAATGTGCTATCTTGTTAAACCTGTCAACAACAACAAAAATAGAATATCTCCTTCCTTTTGACATAGGTAAACCTAAAAGAAAGTCCATCGATATATCAACCCAAGACTCACTAGTTATAGGAAGATGAGTATATAACCTATAAGGCATTACTTTAGATTTAACTTGTTTACAAGTAATGCATTTCTCACATAATCTCTCAACATCTCTTTTCATGTGTAGCCGAAAGAAATGATCACTTAATACATCTAAAGTTTTTCTGACCCCAAAATGCCCAATTAAACCTCCACTATGTGCCTCTCTCACAAATAATTCTCTCAATTGAACATTGAGTCTCATAAACATTAGCAAAATCATGGTCAGAATTGTATAAATCTTTAATTTACTCAAAACCTAATAATTTTGTATCAAGTTGAGAAATTATAACATATATTATAGAAAGAACATCGACAACCATATTTTTCTTACCTTGTTTGTACTTGATGATGTATGAAAAGGATTCAATAAACTCCACCAATTTTGTATGTCTACAATTTAACTTGCCTTGTCCTTCGAGATATTTTAAGGACTCATGATCTATATGTATAATGAATTTCTTGTACCAAAGATAATGCTATCATGTCTTAACACTCTTAATAAAGTGTAAAACTCCTTGTCATATGTCGGATAATTAAGACTTGCTCCACTTAGCTTCTCACTAAAGAACGTAATGGGTCTGCCTTCTTGCATTAAGACTCCTCTAATACATATTCCACTCGTATCATACTCAATCTCAAAAGTTTTAGCAAAGTTAGGTAAAGCAGTGCTGAACTAAGTTTATCATTAAGCAAGTTAAAAACATCAACTTATTTTCACCCATCTAAATCCTATATTCCGTTTGATGCATTCAGTTAATAATGCAGTAATTATAGAAAAATCCTTAATGAATTTTCTATAAAAGCTAGCAAGACAATGAAAACTTCTAATATCACTAATACTAGTGGGTTTTGGCTACTCTCTAATTACTTTAACTTTTTCTTGATCTGTATTCCTTTATCATTAAAACATATCCAAGAAAAGTAATTTCATTAGTGTAAAAAGTATATTTCTTTAGATTAGTATATAACTTTTCTTTTCTAAGCACATCAAAAGTAGTTTTTAAATGTGTTACATGTTCATCTAAACTTTTGCTATACACAAGTATATCATCAAAATAAACCACTATAAACTTTCTGATGTAAACACACAAAATATGATTCATCAATCTTATGAAAGTACTAGATGCATTAGTTAGGTCAAAAGGCATCACCAACCATTTATATAAACTATGTTTAGTTTTGAAAGTGGTTTTTTATTCATCACTCTCACGTATTTTTATTTAACGATATTCATATTTTAAATTATTTTTTAAAAATACATAAGCACCATGCAATTCATCCAACATGCCATGGAATAGGATGTCTATACTTTACCGTGATTTTGTTGATGGCTTTATAATTAAAACATATTCTCCAAGATCCATCCTTTTTAGGCACTAACAGAACAGAAACTGCATATGGACTCATGCTTTCTCGCACATATCATATACCCCTTTTCTACAAGCTCACTTATTTACTTTTGAATTTTATTAGTCTCTTCGAGGTTATATATATATGCTGGCTTATTTGGTATGCTTGCACCTGGAATGAAATCAATTTGATGCTCAATTTATCTAATTGGTGGCAAACCATTATGAACTTCTTTAGAAAATAGATCCTCATTTTTCGGCAGAAGATAAACAATAATACTAGGCAAACTCTTATCAATTTTATTAGAAACAATCAAAATGTCCTTGTACATAAGTACAAGGGCTGCCTCATAGTTAAGGCTTTCTTCACATCACTCATTTTGGCATAAAACACTTATTTTTTCTTCACTCAAGCTTTCTTTGTTTTCTCTCCCTTATGTTTCCCAACATTTTCATTTTAACCACTCACCTCACCTTTTCCTTCTTTCTCTCTTTCTCACTCCCTCACCAAAGTTTTGGTTAATAAAGACTCAAGCTCCTCAAATTATTGTTTTATGCGTTTTCAAAAATTATCTTTAGAGACAAAGGTCCAAGTTGATATTTTTGTCCATCCATGATTAAAAAATAATGGTTCTCGAACCTATCATGTATTACCCTTCGATCATATTGCCAAGATCTCCCCAACAACATATGACCAGCATACATAGATACCACATCACTCCAAACTTCATCCTTATAAATCTACCAATTGAAAAAGAAACTAACACTTGCTAATTTACCTTTACTACACTACTATCATTCAACCATTGTAACCTGTAAGGTTTTGGATGTTTAATAGTATGTAATTTTAGTTTCTCCACAACCAAGGTGCTTGCCATATTTATACAAATTCTACTATTAATAATTGCATTGCACAACTTGTTAGTAATCAATCAATATGTATGAAACATATTTTCACATTGTTCACTATGTTGATCATTTTTATTTTAGAAACTAAGTGTGCATTAAACAACTAGATTTTTACCTTTAGCATACTCTACGTCACTAACATCCTTTGTAATGTTATCATCTTCCTCTCTCTCACTTTCTGATTTCATAAGTTTATCCCTCATAATTATAACTCTCTTACGAGGACATTCACGTGGCACATGTCCATGCTCAAGGCACTTAATGCTTCTAGTTTGATTAAGTTGATTCTTATCTTTACCCTTGTTAGCATGATTTATTTTTGCTTTTAGTTTCATCAATTTTAGGCTTAACATGGGTTTATCATATTTTTTACTCATTCTGTTTCCAAGAAGAAGAAGAACCCGAATGACCACATTCACCATGTCCTCAATTTTAGGCTTAACAATGGGTGAATCATATCTTGTGTCTTTTCTTTTGAGTTACCTTTTAATTTTCATGGCCACATTCACCATGTCCTCAATCTCCACATAATATTGGAACTCTACAAGATCAACAATGTTCTTGTTTAATCTACTCAGGAATCGAGCCATGGTAGCCTCACAGTCTTCCTCCACATTAGTCATTATCATGGCTATCTCCATCTCCTTGTGATATTCATAACACTCATGGAACCTTATATTAAAGTTTGCAGCTGTTGATGCAAATCCCTATAGCAATGGCTAGGGACAAATCTCCTCCTCATGATTTATTTCATCTCCAACCAAGTCTCTATGGGCCTTTCATCATTTCTATGCCTGTCTTTACATAATTGATCCCATCAAATAATACCATAATCACAAAATTGAACAGCGGTTAATTTTACCTTTTTCTCTTCAGAGTAGTTGTGACATTCAAATATCAACTCCACTTTTCATTCACACTCCAAAAAGACATCTGGATTATTCTTCCCTTGAAAATGAGGAATTTTCATTTTGATGCTGCCTATATTTATATTTCTGACCATACCATCAAAACATCTTATCCTAGTTTATCTCCTAAGATTAACATCTTGACCTATTAGAGTAACTTGGTCATCATAGATCATTGCCACCATCATATTTATCATTAACAGAGGTTGGTCGTCTCCCATGCTATGATTCACTTTGCAATCTATTAATTATATCATCGTACCTTTTATGATCTCTTATATCTCCCATCAATTTAAACATACGTTCAAATTGTTGTTACATTGCTTGAACCAAAAGACGATGAAGAACTCACTTCTTTATCTTTATACATGTTTACAACTTGAAAAACAAAGTTAGAATAGCCTCACCAACACTCTTTCATATGTTTCACTCTAGATTTGATTCACTCTACTCGTGTTTCACATAATTTTTAGCTTTTCTCGATGATCTCACCACTCTTGCCTTTTGACTCTTTTGTTTTGTTCTTTGAGTTCTTAGATTAACTAAGGTACATAAACAAATAGTTCATATTATGACAATTTAAATATAATAAAATTGGGCAGGTTTAAAAGCAAACAAAAGGTAGGCCAATTTAAAGGTCTGTGTAATGCATTTCAATCGCAAGCAAATATTAGAATTTAAATATCAATTAAATAAAAATATTTTTTTTGGAATGATGAAAGATTTTCAAACCGAAACAAGAATTTAAATAAACAAAGATAGAATTCTATAATTTGTAAGAATTTCTTGAATTTATATTTTTTTTAAATTATGATCTCTTTTTTTTATCTTTGATTTTTCCTTTGATTTTCTCTTTTTTTTATTTTTTTAATTTTTTAATACTATAAAGTGCGGATATACAAAGAAGAATATTAATAACACAAGAAGCACAATAATGAATTCGAAGGAAGAACAACAATTATAGATATGATGCAAAAATAAGAAGAAGAAGGAGAAGAAGAAGAAGAGAAAAAGGAAATCTAAAAAATAACAAATAAATGGATACGTAAATCTCAAACTTGAGCGAAGCTTTGATACAAAATGATGGAAATAATCAACTTAGCAATCATATACCCCGATAGCTAAATAATATTCATATTCCTAATTTATGAATATAGATCACTCATGAATCTATCTTAAATTGATTTGAATGATTATTCATGAATAAACCATAATTCCTAATATAGTCTAATATGGATGAATGACCTTTATTCTTCAAAATGGATTAAAAATTTATCCTCTCAAAGCTGAACTTCTCTTCATGATTTATACTTATTTGAATCATGTTGATCATTTTAGGCTCTTTTTGCGTTCATAGAATTTTGACCGAGTCTTCACTAGCTTGCTCCTTCTAAATGCATTCAAATAAACAAGTTAAGGCTTCTTTCATCATTTTAACTTTAGCTCTTATTATTTGTCCTTCATGAATAGTTAAAGAGTCTTTAGCATGACCAACTTAATGATTCATAACAAAATCCTTCAAGCTCCACTACCAAGTGGCCATCACCCTTGCCTCGATCGTCGATGTTTATATCAACATCGGTAACGTCAACTAAGTCATTCTCATCAACCATTACTACAATAGCCACTCATGACTCTCAACGACATCGTTATCCACCATCACCACAATAATCGACTAGGAAGTTTTAATTAGAGCATAATAAAAGAAAACGTAATTGAGATTTAAAAATTATATTGTTATCAATAGTTTTTATATTATTTTTGTATATGTTGTCATTATATCTTTTATCAGTAAAATCGATGACGTTAAAATAAATAAAATTAAATAATTTATTTAAATTATAATATAAATTTTTTAAATCAAAAGATCGAAATGTTAAGAAGCTCTAAATATGATAATAATGTGTAATTGGAACTTATTAAGCGACAAACGTTTTGCATTTTCCCCAACAATTAAGCGAAACGTTTGCTTGCGCAAGGGTTCAGTCTTCTTTTTGAAGCCGCTTCTCTTTTCCTCAAAACAGATCGCTCGCTCGTCGCTTCCCTCGCTGTATCGCTCCTGCAGCCCGCAATCGGAACGCCGGAGATGGGCGACAGCCAGTACTCCTTCTCCCTCACCACCTTCAGGTAGTCTTGCCGATTCTTCCTTTCTCGAGCCCCTACATGCTCCAAAACCCTTACGCCTCCATCTTCTTGAATTCTTTTATTCACCCCTCTTGTTCGATCCGTCGGCATGCAGCCCTACTGGGAAACTGGTTCAAATCGAGCACGCCTTAACGGCGGTTGGATCTGGTCAGACCTCCCTTGGGATCAAAGGTATGCAATCTGATATGTACCTCTCTATTCTTTTCTCTACGTTATGGGCACTGTCCGATTTGAATCAACGGTTCAAGATTAGAACCTAGGGCTATCTCACACATGGTTGGACTGATGAGTAACCGTTTCATGAATAATTTGCCGAATGAGTATTGAGTCTGTTCAAGAGTGCCCTTGGTTGAAATTACAAATTTAAAGAACACAAAAATTTCTGTGTTTATGGCAAGACATTGATTGCAGAAATTATCTGATTGATGGAAACCTTGTTAGCTGGTATGCATGTGATTGAAAGTTGTGAAAATCTTACAAGTATTAAGAATTTGGAAAAACTTGCTGCTTTTGTCAGTGACGTTATAGGATTTATCATGAAGAACTTTTGGCATATACAGATAATCTATATTGGTACGTACAGAGATGCTTGATGGCCTTAATTAGTGGTCACATGTGATGATTTTGTGATAACTACTCTCTGGCATGAAGTTGGAAATGATTTTACATCTTTAGACTACCAGGCTCAATAAAAAACTGATTTGTCCAGTGTTTCTGGCAGCAGTATGCTGCTTAAATGGGGTAATTACAGTTAAGTTGGGTGATCAATTTTGATATGACATTTAGTTGGATGTGATCTCAAATTTTTGGATTAGTAAATAAAAATCTGATGCACTCTATGAGAAGATTTTTTTTTTTGTATGGAGCGATTGGAAAGAATTGACACTTCTTTGCCTTCTCCTTTTAAAAGTAATGTTTTACCTTTAGGACTTGTCTTAGATGTAGATTCAATATAAAAGATGCAAAAAACTTATCATTTCTTTAGTATACAACATTTGTCATGCTTCACCTTCATAATACGTTTATTTTTTAGGTCATGTTTATTCTCATCATTCGCATGAAGAACACACTTTCATTTTTAAACCGTTCCTTTTTCATCTGTTTATGTAGTATAATTCTTAGTGTCAGCTATCTGATGAAGATCATTTTAACCATTGTTCTTGTTATGAGTAAAATAGTCTAATAGTTTATATGGCCAGAGTACCCTCACTTATAAAATTGTTTTAGCTTGAGTTGTAGCATTAGACCATTTAAGTTATTGTCCATGTTTTTCTTCTTTACCGATGTGGGGCTAGCAATGTCTCACCCTCTCCCACTTAACCCAGGACATCCTTGTTAGGAGATCACATGTAGCCCAGGTAAACTTAAACGTCTCCTCACCATGTTGTTGTAGGTATGCTTAGTTGTTATCCTTTGTTGAGTCAACTGAGAGGGCTATGCAAAGTTGCTCTAATATCATTTTTACAATCTCAGAAAATCATTGCTCCTATGATATGCAATGGACCTTGCCATATGATTAAAAATGCCCAAGGCCAAGTTATCAGTACTGAACCATTTGAGTTATCTGTAAACTCAATTTTTTTTATTCTACCCTTGTTGGACCTCACAATATTAAACCTCAAACAATCAATATCTACATTGTTTCCATCACAAAATGGTCGTCAATGCACTTAGTTACCGGCTATTGTGCAACAGTCATGCAAGCTTGTCTTTTGGAATACACTTGAATAGAACAATTCTTGATATTTGTTTTCTAATGACTGCAGCGGCCAATGGTGTTGTTATTGCTACTGAGAAGAAGCTTCCTTCCATTTTGGTGGATGAGACATCAGTAAACCTCTATCAGTAGCTCATTATTCTTCTCCTAAGATATTGCGTTTTTGAACATAACACTTCACTTTGAAAGTTGCATTTGCTGTTGGTTTTTGATATTATAATGTGGACAGATGTTCTCTGTTTAGCAATCCTAGTTGTGACTATTTTGGCTTGATAAACTAGTCAAGGATGAAACTGGAGATTAATGTAATTTATCTGTGGGTTCTAATGTCTTCAATACAAACATTGCGTGTCAGATCGAGTTAGTGCAATTATGGTCAGGTGAGGGTTTTTATGCTGACACTGCATCCATGCACGGGCAGAAGGTGATGCGGCATGGTAATGGTGGTCTTAATTTGAGTTTTGTTTAGGTTTTTGGATTGTCACATAAGTCAATCTAGATTGGATTTTCCATTTCTATTGTATTTAGGCTCAAGATTCATCATATTTTTTATTAGTAATAAGACTTTAGATTTAATGTGGAGTCCAATTCATTGATATTCTATTGGATGTCATAATTCCTTAATTAGAGGTTAATATGCAGATTTGTTTGGATGACATAAGATAAGATGGATATACTTTTAGCAACAGGTTTCCTTTTTGGAAACCAAGTGTGGTTCTAGTTGAAGTAAACTTGTGGTGCATCCATCCAGTTGTATGCTTATGTTATAAAAAGAAACATGAATTGAGAATTGCATAGTTATGTCAGCTTGTTTGATCATGGCCTCATGATTCTGATCAGTTCTTCCCCTCTTGTTGGCTTTCCTGTAATTAAAACTCTGGAGTACTGCATGAAGACAGATCTGTCTTGGATCTGGTGATGATATATAATTTTGATTGCCCTTGTTAAACAATTGTTTACCATTCCTTGTCTCTTTGTTTTCCTCTCATGCAGCTTTCAATATTTTCCTTCACCTTTTACTTACCAGTCTTGTTTCTACACAGCAGCCCTAACTGATACGTTTTCATTGCATCAACATTTTGGAATGCTGTTCAAAGGCATCTGTCTTATATCTAGTTGGTATGCATGATTTTGACTAATAGGACTTCTAATATATATCGAATTGATGATTCTTCTTGAATTTGTTTAATTGTTTTTGTAATTTGTAGCTAGACATTATTTTCCTAAAAAATAATTATCTATGTCATAGTATTTAGATCATCATCAATAGCTAAGCCATTTCCTAAGATTGGTGGGTGAACTATAATGCTCACATCAAAACTTAGGTTTCATGGAAGATTCAACAAAGCTTTATAATTGTCTCTCTAAATGTGTTACTAAATTCCTAGATATGCAAATTCATAATATCTGGTACCCTAACCAATGTGTAGGGAAGCTACCATTTTGTTGCATTTTGAGCTCATTCCTCCAAGTAGCATGTCCATAGAATTCTCTCAAACATGTAACAATTCTAGAAAAGACTAAAAAAATAAGCCTTGCTATAGTGAGCAATTATCATCTCAGGCATAAATACCAGAGAGTTAAGCATACAATTTTTTTCTTTTTGTAACTACTAGATGCAAGCTTGAATGCAATGGAGTGTTTTTTTTTTATTGACACCTGTATTGAACTCTCTTTATTTTGGGCTCTCGTGGAACTTTGGAGATTTCCTCTAATTGCAAAATATCCCTAAAGCTCGTATGCTCCATGAATTTTGTATGTGTTAGATTTACACATATTTCCATCACAAACACTGTTTAAACTGTTTGCTGTATTATTTAATGGTTGTTATGTTTAAATATTCGATGTCCAGGTTAGTTGGCGTTGCCAAACTTCATTCATGCTCTTTGGTTTTTTTAAAAATCAGTTTTAGCATGCTGGCGGTTGTAAATGAGCATACATTCTGATATTTGGATATTTTTAAGTTGAAACTCCATTTATTCTTAAATTATTTTTATGTATCTATTCTTTACTTAATTTCTTTTCAACATGTTCTTTCATAATATTTTTTATTCTTTGCATAGATTACCATTTTTGTTGTATCTTTTCATACATTTAGATATGAAGATAGTTCATTCATTTTTTTTTTTCAAATTGTAGGTCCAGAAGATTCAGCTTATGACAACAAATATTGGAGTTGTCTACAGGTGAGCAATATGTTTTGCCATTCTTTTGAAGCTTTGTTCTGATATGATCTCAGATGTTTTTGCAGTTACTTGTGAATTAAAATTTGGTCTTTGTTTTTTTATGCATAATGTTCTTAGCATGTAAATAAGTTTGTCTATGCTGAAGTGACTTCTGTATTTTTTTTTACTTGTGGCTATCAGATTGTAGCATGCTATTTTTTTTTTTTAAAGACCTGTTTTCATGGATAAATGATTTCCAGTTGACTCTCTAAAAGTGTTTTGTTCTTGGAAATAATGGAATATTTAAATATTATGTCAATTTTAAACATTTCCCTGTGGGTCATTTTATCATGTGTATCTAATATTTTCATGAATATGAAAGTAAAATATGTAATGTAATTCTACGTGTTTGTCTAATCTATATTTTATCATTGTTTATCTTTTTAATTGTCAATGATCAATGGATTTTATAGGAACCAAGGTATGCAATTTCGTACCGTACCGGAGTTTTGACGTTTGCTCGGTACGGTACGAAACTGTATACCGAGCGGTATACCGTTCGATATATCGCTCGGTATATATATATATATATATATATATATATATATATATATATATAATATTATAAAGGTGATGTCACCTTTTCCTTCTCCCATGCGACGCGATGTCGTCGAGTTTATATATATATATATATATATATATATATATATTATTTTTATATATATTATTTTTATAAAAGGCGACGTCGCCTCATTCATATATATATATATATATATATATATATATTCTTTATATATAAGGCGACGTCGCCGAAAAAAGCGACGTCGCTGAAAAAGGTGACGCGACGTCGCCTTATATATATATATATATATATATATAATTTTTTTTTCGTTCTGCACGGTAACGGGCTGTTCGTGTATCGGTAAGCTGACGGACCGATATGTACCGCCCACATCGGGCGGTATTATTCGAAATTGCATACCTTGATAGGAACACACAATGGGATTGCCTCATCTATCACCCATCTTTCACAGGGGCTTCTTTGTTGTGGTTCTTATTTGAAGCAAAGACTAATTGTCATTGTTATCAAGTTTAGTTAAATTAGACATTAGTAAAATTGGTGACTGGTGGTCGATGGGTAGACTTTGCCTTGTTATCTTCAACCAAACTAGAAAATGAACATGCGGTATTTATAATGTCATGCCTGATTAAGCACATTACGATGCTGAACCATGTAAAATGTAATTTACTGCCACATATTGGAATATGCTGCACATCTAGCAAGTTGTAGTACTGGAAAAGTTAGTTAGCACTTGTAATATGTCTCTGCCAGATGTACCATTTGAGAAACTGAGCTGCACCAGATGCTTAAAATAGTAAAATAATCTTATTGCTCACTTATGTAAAATTAGTATGTAGCTTGTAGAAGAAATGAAGTTGATTCTTGTATATGCTACTGCTTGCATTTATCTCCTCTTTGGTTTTTCACTAAGACAAAAAGCTAACAAGCTATTGTCCCCATATGCTGAATTTTTGTTCATCCATTTTTAACTTCAATGCCACTTATGTTTTGCTTCTTTTGTTACAGTGGAATGGGCCCAGATTCTCGTGTTCTAGTGAGAAAAAGCAGAAAACAAGCACAACAATATTTTCGACTTTATAAGGTATCTTGTTTAAGCCTTTCACCTTCATTCTTCAGAGATGTTTTTTATTATTTTCTACAATTACAAGATGCTTCTGGACGTAATTTTATCTTTTACTGATTGACTAAGGATATTTTGGTCCTTCATGGATCCAATAAGAGCTGCAATATCTATAGATGCGACGTTTGGTAGTTTATTTTTTAACAAGAAATGTATGCTAGTCATTTATCAAATCCATTTTTGGTCCACATCTATCTTCTCTAAAGTTAAGAAAGTGCTTTTTGTTATCCAGATGTTAATGGAAGTCCTTTTTGTTACCTAACTTTGGTAGCCCCTTCACCTGATGTTATACTAGTTTTTGTTGGATCTGACGGCATGACCTCTGATTGAGATAATGTGGGTGGAGATCCAATCAGTGGCCCTAAATAGTTATATTCTATCATCTGACGGGTGATTGATGTGTCTGATCTGAGTTTTCTATTAAAGTTGGATCCATGCTATCTGAACTATCTGTGGTATCCCAAATTTAGTAAATGCCTGGTGGATGAGGGGGCGAATCAGCAGTGGTGGTACTGTTACCTTCATTAGATCCTACCTGAACTTTTTGGTGGTATGAATAACACACGGGTGTAGGTGTATTTGTTGCTCATATGGACAACATACGGGTCATATGGATAACATATGGACCTATTAGGGAAATAGGGCCAGTCATGGGTGTGATTTGGTGCTCAAACATGGACCCATTTTGGACCTCATTTAATTTACCAATAACAAAGTATGCATACTGTCTATTTTAACTTTATATAAAATTTCTATATGTGTCTCTGCTAAATCCTAGTCCGTTATATATACATAGTGACATTCCTAGAAATTTTTGGTTGTATATCAAAATTGTTTCATGCCATGCTTTTTAGTTCTATTATTGGACTATATTTGCTTTTCACTTTATTTCTGATTGCTTTATTTAGGCATTTTGTCATTAAAGATCAAATAATTTAATTTAATGTGTAACAAATTTATTCAGTCTTTTGTACTTTTGCTATTTACAAAATTGCATATCATGCTAGAATTTGTATTAATTTTCTTCTTGCTTTTTAATCTACTGTTGGGCCACACGTGCTTTAAGTCTGATACGTTCTAACCACCCATAATTGTACCTGACCCAAAAGTAAAATTTATAAGGTCCGGTCTTGTTTCATTACCCAATTCCCCTATCTGATATCTCTTTTGAGTATGTGGCACCTGAACCCATCTTGACCTGATACCATATATTTGCACCAGCAGTGATCAGTCTCAGTCTATGGACAATTTTGAAATAAACAGCTGCAACTAATGAAGTATGGGATATCAGTTCCTTGATGGTGTCATGATACAAGATGTTGGTAGAGGGATCCATTAAATAATTAGGTAGCTGGTAGTTTGTCTTTACAATATGAGCTACCACCTTTCCTAGGATGACTTCTCACTTGGACTTATTTTAAGTATTGGAGGGATCACACGAGATATCACTTGAACTTATTTTAAGCAGTTGGAGGGATCTCAATTTCGCCTGTCTAAATTCTTTTTTGATTCTCCTTTATATATTTAAATGCTAGCTTAAGATGTGCATAAGCAATTATCAAAGAATGCAAATTTTGCCTGAACCGATTCATTCCAACTGGTGTCTATTAGGGTATCAACTGCTTTTAAGGTAGTCCAGTCTGCCTCACCCACCTCTGCCTGTTGCCTCCGGACCTCCTCATATTCTTTCTCCTCCTCTTCCTCTCCACGTCCACTGCCAGACCTTCATTGGTGTTCATATTTACAAAATGGTTTGACTTTTTTCTTAAAGAATCCGAAGATGATTATCAGGTAGCTTTCCTCAGAGGGGTTGTTTTTTGTGATTTCTAGTTGCTCATGCATTCTAGAAATACTGTTATCCTATTATCTAAAAATTCTTGCTTAGTGTAGCTCCTGAAGGTGACCATCCTTCAACCATACAATATTTTAATGCTTTATTATGGTATTGTGTTCTTATTAAGGTCTGATGCATCTGAAAGATTGTTTTTTAATTTAAATCTGTCATTCTGTTCTTCTTGTCTACTTTAGATGCCATATATGTTCATGTGGTCTATTGCCCACTTAGGAAGTGATTACATATTTTTTGTTATCGCAGGAGCCTATTCCCGTAACTCAACTTGTAAGAGAAACTGCAGCTGTTATGCAGGAGTTTACACAATCTGGGTATTGTTTCAGACTTACTTTTTCTTGATTGAGAAAACAAGCATTATAAAATATAAATTGATTTTGATGCTTAGATTAGGACAAAATTGAGATTTGGCCAATTTCAATTGATTACAAAATTGATTTGTAATGCTACTGAGCATTAGGTAGATATTGCTCTCTTCTTTTTAGTTCACTGGCTAATTTAGGAAGGTTATTGCTACATGCTTATGTTTCTAGGAGAATTGTAGGATCATGCACCTTCTCATTCTTTCTTTGAGTTCCACTAGCAGCTCCACTTTTCTTGTTCTCTAACCTTTCTTATTTCTTAGCAACCTTTGCTAAAAGGCAAATAACATAGTATATGCCAAAATATAAAGTACATTAAGTAATAATTAATGTGAGATTCATATCATTTAATGGCTCATTTCTAATTTAGCTAAGGTATTATTTTCATTTTGCTTCCTCTTTCCAATCTTTTGTTGATTATAGTGGTGTAAGACCATTTGGAGTTTCTCTGCTGGTTGCTGGATATGATGACAATGGTCCACAACTGTATCAGGTATGCATTAGCATTTCTGAATTGTTTCTATTCTATATTGTTTATTTTGGTATAAGATTATGTGATTGTGCAACTTCTAATTGTCAGCTTCTGTACTGCTAATGATTAATTTAATTTTATATATGAGGTTTCAGAGGGTCATAGAATTTTGGTTTTTTCAACTATCTTTTGACAGGTCGATCCATCTGGTTCATACTTTTCATGGAAGGCTTCAGCAATGGGGAAGAATGTCTCTAATGCTAAAACATTTCTTGAGAAGAGGTACCTATGATATTTTATTAGTCACAACTTCTTGAATTTTGATGATTCTGGTCAATTAGTTTGTGCCTCTTGCTGATAAATATTTTTTTGCTTCGATTTTTATTTGGTCTTAGTGCTGCTAGATAGTACTTATTTTGAAGTTTTTGATTGCCTTCCATAAATGGCATGGTCTTTACCATGCCACTTCTACGTTGGCACTTGACTGTGAGATTGGAGACCACTGTTTGCACCACCTCTTGTAATTTCTATGTAACTCTTGATGTGACCCTTGGAATGGAAGTCACTTGATAATTAGACATCCATATGGAAGACACTTGTTTTTAGCTGGAATTTTGTGAAATTCCAACTTCCTTGAAACAGAAGTCTTTGCTCCATAAGTTTTTCCTTTTTAGGGTCCTTGTTTTGTTAAGGCTATAGTCGTGATTAAGCCTATATAACCTAAGAGATTTTTCATTTAGAATTAGAGATGCATTTGAATTAAATTTAATCATTTTATATTGGCCTTGTACTGTATCTCTTAGGTTCTTTACTTGATTCTCCAAATCTATCTATTAATTGCTGTTTTCTCAGCAAAACACCTACATTTATTTTTCAATATTTTTAAATATCATCAGAACCTCTCTCGTCCATATAAAACATAATTCATAAGTCAAGTAAATGTGACCATGTTTTAGCAGAATTTGATGGTGGGCTGTTTGCCTAACTTGATATTTTGTAATCAGTGGAGATCTTTTAATCAGTGCAAATTCAGGTTCTAAAAGAATTTGCTATGAGGCCAAAAGGTTAGTTTGGCCGGTAAGAATATCCTACCTAATTATTTTGCACTTTAGACTCATGTGATTGAGGAATACTCTCTAGTGCTTGTTAAGACTTGGAAAGGTTATGTATGATTCAATATATAACAAGTTTCCATATAGGATGCTAAGACAAACATGCTGGATAGACATTGGCTCTTATCCCAAAGGATGAATTTGGCAGAGATTCTGAGACTACTTGATATACACATTTCACTGGTTTATGATGGATGATAGCTGTGCGATAATCAATCCTTGAGTTTGTCTCTTTCCTTGGGGGTGGGATTTTTCCCTTTGAACATTCTTTTCTCTTGCTGATTAAATATCTTATCTTGTCTTTTTCAGGTACACTGATGATATGGAGCTTGATGATGCTGTCCACACTGCCATCTTGACTCTAAAAGAAGGGTATCATTTCATTGTAATCTTACTCTGAAGCTCATGCATACCTTGATCATCATATAATATATTTCTTGTAACCCTTGTAGATTTCAAGGGCAGATCTCTGGCAAGAACATTGAAATTGGAATAGTGGGTGCTGACCGAAAGTTCAGGTACTACATTGAAGCTGTAGCATATGTATTATGGTTAAATTAGCTCCTCAATTATAGAATTAAACTTTTTTAATATGAAAAACTAATTGCTTATAAGTGTTATTTTCATACTTTTTACTTTGTTGCATTGAAAAATCCAGATGGTTATGGTGATACTGGTCTCTTTTCAATCTTCCTAATTAATTAATTCTTTTTTGTTAACTAAGATATTTTTATTTATTTCCTAAACCATCTACCCTTATTAGAAGTTTTAGTCAACAATTAATTAATGTTTTCTATCTTAATATCCTCAAATAAAATATTATCGTTTTATTATAGGAATTACTAACTAATTGCTGATTAGGATGAATGGTTTATGAAGTTAATAATGATATCTTAGTTAAGAAGCTAAAAAGATTTAATTACTTGGGGCAATTACATATTTAGGGCTGGTGATCTTAGTCAAATTTTGAATCAATTCATGTTCCACTCCCAGATCTGCCCATTTTTGCTCACTTGCAAGAATATAATGCTGTATGGGTTAAAGGTTTTCTTTCCCTGTTAGTTTTGTTGATTCCTATTGCTTGATCTGCAGACACTGCAAAGTGCATCCTTGCCATTCGATCTGTAAAATTGTCCTGGACATTATTCCCCTAACCTACTTGTTTTGCATCTTCTAACAAATTAATGGATACTTGTCACATCCAATTTTCCTAGCCTGACATCTATATAGACACCAAGTTTGTTGACCGTAGCCAAGATTATAAACACCATTGGATGGGTCAAGTCTTTTAGTATTAACTGTTTGAATTTTACCTCTAGGGTTAATTTATCATGGTGATTGTTCTTATGAGATGCGTTACAGATTCAAGAAACAACTTATGTACAAAGCATCATTGAAATTTTTTTTCTTAAAAATAGTATGTTATTATGTGATTTCATAAAAAGGGATAATGCGTCACATCTGTCAAAGGATAACTCCCTTGGGCCTCCTTGTTACATGTCATGTATATGATCTGATATCTTCTGTGTTGCAGAGTACTTACACCAGCTGAAATCGATGATTATTTGGCGGAGGTGGAGTAGTTGTCTTTGTTTCATATTGCCCACCCACATAATATGCAGTTGCTCCCTTTCCCAGCTGCTAGGATTTTAATGCCTGTCGATGCTCTTGTCTTGAGATGTTCCCGAATTTAACCGTGATCGTCATTTGATGTGAGACAGCAGTTACTTATTTGTTATGATCTGATTCAAATGTCGTGCCGTGTGCCTCAATGTGCTCGGAATTTTTAGCTCCGTCATGTGCAAAAATTTCAATTTATTTCTATATAGATGTGAGAGTAGATCTCGTAATTTTGGCTTTGATAAATTTCATATAGCTAATTAAAACATGTTTAACATCATCGCTGGTCACTGCAGTGAAGTCGTGATTATTCATTGTTTTCTAGATAAAATCTTAAATCTTATAAATTTCTGCTTATCTTAACTATTTGTCCGAGTACGAGTGGTACTCATCATTGATGACCTCTAACCTCATTTTAGAGACAGACACATAGGCATTCGGATGAAAAATCTCCTTCAAAATCTGGTAGAACCAGATGTATCAGCAGATATTGCAGACGAAACACTGGTCTGCAATCTTCGCCCGATGGGAGCACAAATGTCGATATGTACCAGCCTAAGTCTGACCAAATTCTCGAAACAGTCCTCGAGGAAGATAATGATGTGAAGAATTCGTCGTTCCCACGAAGAAAAGAAAAGAAAAGTGGACAGTTGGAGCAGCGTAAACGACAAGATGGAATTCAAGCGCTGATCGTCGAAGTTGTTGGACGCCGGCGCCTAACCCACAACACGTTGAAGCACCACGTGGTCCGCGCGTGGTTGAGAAGAAGCATCTGGTTGGTGCCTACGTGTTGAAACGACGGTTGCGGTGTGCTTGGATGGGTTGGTGTTTGCTCTCCACTCCGAAGCAGATAGCCGCCACCAGCGTTTCCCTTCTTCGCCGCTGGAGCCCACCTCTCGTGCGCCAACGTTGACCCCCAGCTCGCCCGCGACGAGTTCGTCGTGGACTACCTCCGCAAGAAGCACGGCTACGGCAAGTAGGTCATCCCCCTCTTCCCAGATGGCTTTGGTCCCGTCCTCCGCCGTCGGATCCCCTCTGATCGCGGAGGTCGACATGGGAGGCTCCGATCCCTCCTCCACCGTCCGCGCCACCGTCGTGCAGGCCTCCACCGTCTTCTACGACACCCCCGCCACCCTCGGTAACTTTGATGCTGCATCTCGTGATTCTTTTTGGTCTTCTGTGGCGCTTTTGATTTTGAGATGAAGCGGTTCTTGATTTCTTGTCCGCTGCTTTTAGCTGTTTATGGAGCGCTTTGCATTTCGTCGTGAACTCCGCGGGTACAAATCGTTGCAATGATCGAACCCCAATCGTTATTGTTGATGTTCCCCTTTGCTCCGTGTGATACATGAATTCTCGAAATTGGATGTAAACATAATACAGGTACAAATCAAAGCGTGGTGAAGAGGATGTGAGATCTTGAACCATAGATATGCTTGGAAGGGGACTGTGAGATTAGAGGGTTTTATAGCATTTTCATCTCTATTATAGGGTTGCAAAACAGTTCTGCAGTGTGGATGTGGAGCCAAGTTCTCTTCTATAGAGCACGCTGACTGATTTGCCAACTGTTGCCTTTTTCGTAGGACTGCAGAAATTTCTTGAGGTCATTTGAAAAAGGAGGACAGACAAGGAGGGATCGACACGATTTCTTTTACCAACTTCTACTTCCAAAATTTAATTTTAAATTAGCCAGATTCGTTGTTTTCGCATTTGTCTTGTAAGATCAGTCATTAGGTGTATAGCACAGCGCATTAAGCACCAAGTGAAATCATAGAGGAATGTATAATTTTGGATTAGTATCAGTTCATGTGCTGAAAATCTCTATTAAGGGCTGGCTACACATGATCTTGAGAATGTCTCTGTGCTACATTGCTAAGCCTGTATGATTTAATAGATGATTATGCCAATCCTAACTTTGATTTTGTATCCATCAAATGGAAGCAATTTTTTTTTTCTTTTGCCCTTCTTGAGTTCCTGTTGCTGATTCTGGCATAATCTCTTGCAGATAAGGCAGAGAGGCTGGTTGCAGAAGCTGCTTCATATGGGTCACAGTTAGTTGTTTTCCCTGAAGCATTCATTGGCGGATATCCTCGTGGTTCTACATATGGTGTCGCTATAGGTAGCCGTTCAGCCAAGGGACAGGAGGAATTTCGGAAGTATTATGCTGCTGCAATTGATGTGCCTGGTATCATCTATTACTATGAGGATGCCATTTGATATATGAAGTAAAAACGACTAGAGATTGTTGGCATGTTAATATTTGATATACTTTTGGCATGTAGATCATGGTTTACAAGATGTAGATCATGTGAACGGATGATGGCCTTTTTCTAGCCATTGTTTTTTGCGAATTCGTAGGATGGATTTTCATGAAAGCTTTTAGCCATATGGTTGTCTGATTCTGACAATGTTAAGTATGCAGGCCCTGAGGTTGATCGCTTGGCAGCATTGGCCGGGAAGTATAAGATCTTTCTGGTCATGGGTGTCATTGAGAGGGCTGGATATACACTTTATTGTACGGTCCTTTTCTTTGATCCTCGGGGTCAATACCTCGGAAAACACCGCAAACTCATGCCTACAGCACTAGAACGTATAATATGGGGCTTTGGAGATGGATCAACTATTCCAGTTTTTGAAACGCCTATGGGAAAGATAGGTGCACTTATATGCTGGGAAAATAGAATGCCACTTCTGAGAACGGCATTGTATGGTAAAGGTAAGTTTCTCCAGATATGTTTTATATTCCAATGGAATGACCATCCTGAATGCCATTTCGTTTTTATTTTGCTGAATATCCTCCAAGATGTGTTGAATGTTTTATTTCTCTGGCATGTTTTACTTATTTGGATGATCGGCCATATACTGGAATATCTGTAAAGCTCTAGTTCCTATCCATTTGGCCAAGAAAGGAGTTGGATTCTATTGTGTTTTTTAGGTTATTTTAAACCAGTGTAAGGGCACAAACTTGAACTGATGTAATTTAGGCAAGAAATCTATATTCATTTTTGCTCGAACTGATATATGAAACTTGTCTAACAAACTTAAGCAAAAGCTTCAACTAATGGTAAAGTTATTAGATTAGACACTTATACATTGCCAGAATCATTAAATATTCAACTAAACATAAAAAATAAAATAAAATTGTGATGTTCATACCCAATAAAAGTTGTGACCCTTTTGTAATGTGAAATATAAAGGGAGTTTTAGATGGCTCTAGGTCAATATCATGACTAGATGTACAATGAAGGTAGAAGAAAAGACGAAAATAAACAAACAAAGTGTTTTGCTTATATGTAGGATGAAGCTAGAAGATGTACAATGAAGTTGACTGATTGAGGATGATAGGTAAATTATCTTTATTTGTTGTGATAGACATCAAAGAATGAAGGAGCCATGAGAATGCTCTCAACTCATATATATTTGAATGCTGTGTTGCCTTCCAGCATGTTGGCTTTTTGGCTGGCAGGGTCTGTACAATGTAGATATTTGTGGCTTGCTTATGATTGTTTATCAAATATGAGTTCACAAAAGGGGGACAAGGCTTGATCCTTTTGCAATATAGATTTTAGTGTGGAAAAGAATCTCTTCGAAGATCTTTCTTATGATTGTTAAACATTTTCAGCATGCATTTCATTTGTCTTGACGTAGTGTCATTTGGTGGTCATTTTTTGCATTTGTTGATGGGATATGCTTATACTGCGTTTAACATTGATAAACGATTTTATTTTATTAATAATCCATCAATCAGATGGTGTGTTTTTGTAGAAGGAAAAAAGAAAAGAAAGAAGAAACAAATCCTTTACTGTTGCCTGTACCATTGTTCTGCAGGCGTCGAAATATATTGTGCTCCCACAGCAGATGCCAGGGATGTTTGGCAAGCTTCCATGGTGCATATTGCTCTTGAGGGTGGCTGCTTTGTGCTGTCCATAAACCAGTTTTGCAGGAGAAAGGACTATCCTCCACCACCTGACTATGTCTTTGCAGGTGCAGAGGAAGAACCATCGATGGATTCTGTTTGTGTGCTGGAGGAAGCGTCATCGTTTCACCATCAGGCTTAGTCTTGGCTGGTCCCAACTACTGAAGGAGAGGCCCTCATCTCAGCGGATCTAGGTATGAAAATTACTGCTTAAAGATAACACTTGAACATTTTGTCATCTGGAATGAGGCCATGAATTAAAAGATATTTGCACATTTTTACCTGGATTTGTTCAGATGAAGTAGAACATGAAAACATGAAGGTATACGAAAAGCAAACTTTCAGACCTAGATCTGCATATTAATTCATGCAGAAAAAAATAGCATATGTAACATTTGATTTGTTCAGACAAGGAAAATGAAACTTTGCAGTTGCAAACAGAAGTAAAATGTGAAAGACATGTAAGTATATGAAAATCAACCTTCACAACCTAGATCTGCATATTAATTCATGTGGAAAAATATAGCTTATAACATCAGCAATCTATATTCCACATCTTGAGCAGGATGAATGATGCAATGAAATGGGAATAGTTAGGAATGGTCCTTTACCTGTGAAAACTTCGATAGTTGAATTCTGTACTCCATATTTTCATTACCTTGCATCTAAACAAAAGATAAGTCTCTTACCACATGATATGTAGATCTTGGAGAAATCAAAAGCGAGCCAAGTTTGTTTTCGATGTGGTTGGACACTACCGAGGCCTGAGGTGCTGAGCCTGACTGTGAAAGAAGACCCACAGAACCCCGTCTCCTTCACATCTGCTGAGAAGACTGAAAGCACACAGAAATGACACCACTTATGTTTTCTGTAATCTGCAGACCACCACTGTAAGTGGTTGCAATCTTTATCCTTTCAGATTGTGTATTTTATAGTGGCAACCGATTCATATCGTCTTTTGTGCAGAGGACTATTTAGCTCTGAACGTTCTGTTGACCCAATGTTGTGTACATTTAAATTTGAAGCAGACTTTTCTTCTGTCAGCCGATCGATGTTTTACTACCACTGCATCTTGGATTGAGCTTCAAGTATGCTCCAGCCCCTCTTCCTTGAACCTTTGAGATCAGCTTGCCAACACCATGGCAATCACTGCATACTCTGAGCTGCTTCTTGATGACGGTAATGGCAGCCTCGGAGCTCGTTTTCAAGAGCCCCGAAAGCAATGGTCAACGCCTCACCGTGCACAGACACCGCTTGCTCCCTCCTCCTCGTCTTCCTTTTTGTTTTATCTCCATCAGCTTGAGGCAGAACTTGGTGTGCCATTGGGTTCTATCATGCTCGTACCAGGCGTCTTGGCTACTCCATTTATCAGCATCCTGCCTCTGACTTCCTTGGCATCATCCCAGCGACCGGCTGTCGCGTAGATGTTGGATAGCAGGACGTACCTGTCGAACAAAAATTGATAGGATAATCTAAACCAGCATTATGAGAATCCACATCACAATATCCGTGGAGTTACCGGCCGCTGTGCCCCGGTTGAAGGTGAAGAAGGTGTCTGCCAACACCATCTGCAACCTCGCAGTTCCTGTGAATCCTGCACCCACCAAGCAGAGCCCCCAAGGCAGGCGCGCTGGGCTCCATCGGCATCGCTCTTGTAAGCTCCGCTGCCTCCTCGAACAAGCCCGCGCGTGCCAAGAGATCGATGACGCATCCGTAGTGCTCCAGCTTCGGATCGATTCCATGGCTATCCTTCATGCAGCTCAGCATCCGCCTGCCTTCTTTCACCATTCCCGCGTGACTACAGGCGGTGAGAACCATCACGAACGTGATGTCGTCCGGCCTCACGCCGCTCTTGGTCATTTCATCAAACAGCTGAAGCGCTTCATCAGCACGTCCGTGGATGGCCATTCCGCCGATGATTGCGTTCCATGCAAGCAGATCCTTTTGCTCGATGGCGTAGAAGATCTCCGCTGCGCGTGATATGCTTCCGCACTTGGCGTACATGTCTACCAAAGCGGTGCTCAGGATGGTATTGAGCTTTATCTTGTGCTCTTCCATGGATGCGTGGAGTTGCTCCCCTTGATCCAAAGCTCCCGAGTGCGCGCAGGCTGATAACAAGCTCACCATCGTCGCGTCGGTCGGCTTCTCGTCTGTGCGCCTCATCTCATCGAATAGCGCAAGAGCTTCTTCGGAGCACCCGCTTTGCGCTAGACACGCCAACATCGTGTTCCACGAGATGATGTCGCGCTTCGGCATCTCGGCGAACACCCTGCGAGCCCCCTCGACATCCCCGCATTTCGCGTGAGCGGCGAGCATGGTGTTCCAGGAAGCCACATTCCTCTGGGGCATTCCGGCGAACAGCTTTCGCGCCTCGCTCAAGTCCCCCAGAATCGCACAACCATTAATCATCGTGTTCCACGAGACAACATCCTTGCGCTCCATCCTATCGAAGACGCCCCGCGCGAGGGCCAACTCTCCGGCTTTGACGTACCCGTCGATCATCGCATTCCGGCAGACGGTCTCCCGGTCGTCGCACTGGTCGAACACCCGGCGAGCGGCGCCAAGATCCTTACTCTCGGAGTACGCATGAATCAAGGCACTCTGTATGTAAGGATCGAGCTCCAGCCCGGTCTTCACGATTCGCGCATGCGCGGCGCAACCGTACGATTCCGACGCGCACGCTGCGCATGCCTTGAGAAGGAACGGGTACGTGAAGTTGTTGGGTAGAAAGCCTCCGCGGAGCATGGAACGGAAGACACGGATGGCTTCGTGAGGGTTCTCGCCAGAGGAGAGGCCTCGAATAAAGGTGTTCCAGTGGAGAACCGAGGGTCGGAGAAATTGAGAGAAGAGGGATTTGGCGTAGGAGGCGCCGCCATGAGCGGCGAGGGGGTAATGGGAGAGGAGAGTGGCGGCGGTGGAGGAGGAGAGGGACGGGTCGAGCTTGAGGAGGCGAGCGTGGGCTCGCTCGAGGTGTCGGAGACTGGGGGAGCGGAGATGCATGAGGCGGCTGGCTTAGGGAGCCGACGGCTGAGAATTCCTTAGTGGGTTGGAACGAACGACTTATCACCGTCGATCTGGATTCTGGCCCTTGATTTGATGGAGCCTGTTCGATTTATGGAATCAACAGAGCGAACACATCAATCTTCCATCCCTCCGAATCCGTGATCTCCTACTGGAATACGAAAAGCATCCGTAAGATAGATGTCATGGGCGGCATGCGACACATATCGGACTGCACTCAGAGATCACCTGTTTTCTGTGGCACAAGCCGAAGAACACCAAACGTACTTATCTTGTCGATTGAAAAGGCAGAGGATACGCGAGGAGTCGTCGTCGTCGCAACGTGAGATTGAAGACGACAAGGGAGATCGCCGTGCATGTCAAACCAGGAAGGAGTAGGAGCTCCAGTTTGATCCAGCTTACCAGCAAATGCACACAGAAGCAAGAGGTAACTCATCAAGAAAAATAGATTTAAAATGTCCTGCAAAGAGCGAGTTCAGATTTCATAAAAACGACAATGATTCGTTCATCTAACACTTTGATATTTGAGCTACAGAGATCCCTTTGATTCAGAGACTACAAAACAGGTCTCTTCCCGAACCACCATATATGGTAGCAGCAGATGTTTGTGCCATGGAATGCGTAAGATGTGAAAACATCAGACCGACCGTCGTATACTACGCTGCTGCTTGCAAATTGCTGATCGATAGTTCGAATATGTGGTCATTCCAGTCACTCTTCTTCGAGGATGTAAGAGTGCTTGCTCCAAAACCTGGGGCCTATTACATCCTTGTGTTCCACAACCGCCTTGCTTCGAGTTCTCGTGACAGGATAGGATTTCCAGCATCATCCAACTTCGCCGCTTGTTCCACCTATAAGAATCGGAATGCACATAACAGGCAAGGGTCCGCAGAGATGCAATACCAGTAGAGCAATGGAAAAGGAAAAGAAGAATGCTGCAGCAAAATTTACTTACAGAAACATTGTAATGTTTGTGATAGTAAAGAGAGACAAAACGTGACATGCATGCCTATTCCTTTTGTCGAAAAAGAAAAAAGAAAGTTACTGTCTCCTTACTAATAAGGAGACAGTAACTAATAAGATCCATTATGGCCACAAACTAATAAGATCTCAAATAAGAGGTCATTATGCTAATTCATTCTAGTTACCGTCTCCTTATTGGCAAAGAAAACGCACGGTGCATATTGTATGCAATGCCTTTGGTTTTACTGCATAATGAAGTCATGGACCTAAAGATGGAACTGTAGCTAGGAGAAGAAATATCATCCTTTGATCATTTTGAATAGCCAAATCAAGCTCATGCAATACAATAATGTTACCTGACAGAAATTTATCGGACATGTGATTACAAGAAACACATGAGCCCTTTGTGGTACATATTCTGAGTAAGTAAAATCTTTTAATAATACGCACCAATAAATAACACATAGGATTCGGATACATCAGAGACATGGAGTAATTATGGAAACACCATATGCAAACACTGTGTCAGGAAATTGTTCTAGCATAGAGACTGCACATGAGTTCATCAAATTCAAAGCATTCTCATCATTGGGCTTTGCAAATGGCAGAAATCTGATCAAGAAAATATCAGAACCAAACATGGAATAATTATGGAATAAGAGGAACTACAGAGGAAAAGAAAAAGAAAAATCTGACCAAACACTCCATAGACATTTTAAACCTACCATCATCAGTATATAACAAAATGGACAACAAACACCAGATTCAAGAATATTTATTTACCTGTACACACTGAAAGGATAACCTATTAACTTTTTTGTTCTACATACAAAGGAATCTGGTCATGGGAAAAATAACCTGGTTAAACAGAGAAGAAGGACAGCCTTCAAACCATGGCAAATACAAAAGTTGGGTTTTAGGAATCAGGAATATGGAAGCAGAGACTCTGCTTTTGAAGAATGTAGCAGGCTACCTTATTAGCTGGGGCTTTGTGCATCAGGCTACCCTTATTTAGGTATTTGCTACACAAAAATAACATAATCATGAAATCAATATTTCAATATGGAACTCTTTTTGTTATTTCAGCATGTTCCCTCCTCTATCCATTCTATTATTCTTAACTCGTTAGATTTGTAATTCTAATTGACAATTGTATATCAAAGATGTCCGACCCATGTTAATTATTCTGTAGTGCAATGCAGTTTAAGGCTATTTATTTTAAAGGACAATGGGTGAAGTGGCCTTCACCGTTATTATCGACCCTTAGAATCAGGATCTACATATTTCCATTCCTTAGGTAAGGATGTTTCGGAAGAAGATACGGAGTTCCTTTTAGATATCTAAAAATCATTTTGACAGCTTCTAAATGAGATTGCTCGGGGTTAGATTGAAATCTAGCATAAAGTCTTACACTAAACATGATATCCGATCTAGTTATAGTGAGGTTTAGCAAACCACTTATCATACCCCTATAAGCTTTTTGATCAAAGTTTTCTCCACCTTCGTCGATGTTTAACTTAGTGGAGGTACTCATAGGAGTATTGATATCGTTTGAACTATCAATATTAAATTGTTTTAGCAAGTCTAATGCATAGATTGTTTGACTAATAAAAATATCATCCTTAAGTTGTTTGATTTGTAAGCCTAAAAAGAAGGTTAGTTCCCCCATTAGGTTCATTTCAAACTCTAGACTCATGCTTTTAGCAAACGATTCACATGAGGATTCATTTGTAGAGCCAAAAATAATGTCATCAACATAAATTTGAACAATAAGATATTCATTTTTAAAATTTTTGATAAACAATATGGTATCAACCTTGCCTTTAGAGAAATTATTTTTAATAAGAAAAAAGCTAAGTCTCTCGTACCAAGCCCTCGGGGCTTGTTTTAAACCATATAGAGATTTAATCAACTTACACACATGATTGTGGAACTTATCATTCTCAAATCCGGGGGTTGTTCAAAATAAACTTCTTCGAAAATAAAGTCATTAAGAAAAATAATTTTAACATTTATTTAAAATAACTTAAAATTATTACTACTAGCATAGACAAGAAGCATCCTTATGACTTCTAATTGTGTCACAGAAACGAAGGTTTCTTCGTAATCGATACATTCTTTTTGGTTGAAACATTTGACCACTAATCTAACCTTATTTTTAATCATGATACCAAATTCATCTTACTTGTTTCTAAAGATCCATTTAGTACCAATAACTAAATCGTCATTTGGTTTGGAACAAACTTTCACACCTCATTTCTCTCAAATTTATTCAACTCTTCTTGTATTGGGATAATTTACGAATCCACGGTTCAAAATAAAATTTCAATTTATTTCTATATAGATGTGAGAGTAGATCTCGTAATTTTGGCTTTGATAAATTTCATATAGCTAATTAAAACATGTTTAACATCATCGCTGGTCACTGCAGTGAAGTCGTGATTAGTCATTGTTTTCTAGATAAAATCTTAAATCTTATAAATTTCTGCTTATCTTAACTATTTGTCCGAGTACGAGTGGTACTCATCATTGATGACCTCTAACCTCATTTTAGAGACAGACACATAGGCATTCGGATGAAAAATCTCCTTCAAAATCTGGTAGAACCAGATGTATCAGCAGATATTGCAGACGAAACACTGGTCTGCAATCTTCGCCCGATGGGAGCACAAATGTCGATATGTACCAGCCTAAGTCTGACCAAATTCTCGAAACAGTCCTCGAGGAAGATAATGATGTGAAGAATTCGTCGTTCCCACGAAGAAAAGAAAAGAAAAAAAAGTGGACAGTTGGAGCAGCGTAAACGACAAGATGGAATTCAAGCGCTGATCGTCGAAGTTGTTGGACGCCGGCGCCTAACCCACAACACGTTGAAGCACCACGTGGTCCGCGCGTGGTTGAGAAGAAGCATCTGGTTGGTGCCTACGTGTTGAAACGACGGTTGCGGTGTGCTTGGATGGGTTGGTGTTTGCTCTCCACTCCGAAGCAGATAGCCGCCACCAGCGTTTCCCTTCTTCGCCGCTGGAGCCCACCTCTCGTGCGCCAACGTTGACCCCCAGCTCGCCCGCGACGAGTTCGTCGTGGACTACCTCCGCAAGAAGCACGGCTACGGCAAGTAGGTCATCCCCCTCTTCCCAGATGGCTTTGGTCCCGTCCTCCGCCGTCGGATCCCCTCTGATCGCGGAGGTCGACATGGGAGGCTCCGATCCCTCCTCCACCGTCCGCGCCACCGTCGTGCAGGCCTCCACCGTCTTCTACGACACCCCCGCCACCCTCGGTAACTTTGATGCTGCATCTCGTGATTCTTTTTGGTCTTCTGTGGCGCTTTTGATTTTGAGATGAAGCGGTTCTTGATTTCTTGTCCGCTGCTTTTAGCTGTTTATGGAGCGCTTTGCATTTCGTCGTGAACTCCGCGGGTACAAATCGTTGCAATGATCGAACCCCAATCGTTATTGTTGATGTTCCCCTTTGTTAGTTTGGCAAGTTCCATAGTCTCACATCGGGAAAATTAGACTTGTTGTCTCGTCTTGGAACTATAAATAAGGGCTTGGGCTTTGAAGTCAGATGTACCACAGACAGCACAAGAGTCACCATAAGAAAACCTGCTTACGGTTTGGGTTTTTCTTGTTTAGTAGGCTGAAGGTGTTTTATGGCATAGGAACATCTTCCTAGGGTATTTGTAAGTGTCCCTCTTTTATAGTAGTAATTTGCTCCTCTTTCGTTTGTGGATGTAGGTCAATTGACCGAACTACGTATATCTGGTGTTCTTGTTGCTTCTTTTATTTTTCTATTTTATTGTCTTTGTTGGGTTGCCAAAATTATCCTTTGGTAAATTTCCTGGGGCTAGCTTTAACAAACTGGTATCAGAGCCTGGTTTCGGGATCTTTTGGCAACGATGACAATAACAAAGATTGTTGTCGAGAAATTCGACAGAAATATCAACTTCGGCTTGTGGCAACTTAAGATTGAGGCCATTCTAGTTCAAGACGGAGTTGATTTGGTACTACAGGGAGCCGAGAGCATTCCAGATGATATGTCAAAAGAAGAGCTTGCGGGTATGGATAAGAAGGCCCGATCAAGCATCATTCTAAATCTCTCCGATGAGGTTTTACGGGAGGTAGCTACGACTAAGAGCATGTGGGACAAGCTTAAAGCCTTGTACATGAAGAGGATAGTGGAGAATCGTCTCTACTTGAAGCAGAGTCTATATATGCTTCGGATGATTGAAGGTACATCTATACTCTCACATCTTGATAAGTTTGATTCTTTGGTTATGGATTTGGAGAATATAGATGCAAAAATTGATGATGAGGATAAGGCTTTGTTACTCTTGTGTTCTCTTCCCCAATTTTTTTAAGCATTTAGTGATACTTTGATTTATGGAAAAGAACCAGGTTTTGTATCAATAAATTAAATCTGCAGATCAAATCTAAGGAGTAGATAGACAGGGAATATCTTTGGGGAAAGTAGAGAATCGCCGAGGGTCCGGTTGTTAGGGGGAGAATGGATAAAAGAGAATTTCGACAAGTAGTAGATCTAAATCTAGATCTAAATCATATACAAAAAATTTGGAATGTAGATATTGTCATAAAATGGGACACATTAAAATCGATTGCTTTTAAATTAAAAAAATAAATTAAAGCAAAAGGAAAATTTTGTTGAGAAAACTATTGAACCGTTGAAGTTAGTGTAGCAACCGATGAGAATGTTGGAAATATTTTCTCTGCTATTGATGACGGGACGAGGTCAAAAAAATGAATGGATTTTTTTATTCGGGTTGTTCTTATCACACGTGTCCCAATAGGGATTTGTTTTCCACGTATGAATCTTGTAATGGTGGAATTGTTTTGATGGGCAATAATGTCGATGTGATGTTGTTGGTAGAGGCACAATCCGAATTAAAATGCATGATGGTATTGTGAGGACGCTCACTAATGTTAGACATGTTCTGATTTAAAATGAATCTCATCTCTTTAGGCACCCTAGAGGCTCTTGGGTGTAAATACACAACGGTGAAGGTGGAGTTATGAAAGTTTCTAGAAGTGCCCTTATTGTTATGAAAGCTTGTAGGTCCGGTAGCTTGTATATTCAGGGCAGGAACCATCAGCGGGATCGATTCATAGTTTAAGTCATCATCATTATCCGATTCGACATCACCAAATTATGGCATATGCGTTTTGGGTCATATGAAAAAAAAGGTTTGAGCATATTGAGCAAAAGGGTCTACTTTGACAGAGTAATTGGGCCACTTGATTTTTTGTGAACACCGTATTTTTTTGGAAAAAAAAAGAGTCGACTTCACTTCTCCCAGTTCATAAACGAAAGGTACTCTTGACTATATTCATTCGAGACCTTTGGGGTCCATTTCATGTTCGATCCTAAGGGTGGTGCGGTATATGTTGACTTTCATTGACGATTATTCCGGGAAAGTTTGGGTTTATTTTCCAAGCATAAAAATAATGTTTTTCTAACATTTAAACAATGGAAGGCTTTGATTGAGAAGCAAACAGTAAACATATTAAGCGGCTTCGAACGATAATGGCATGGAGTTTTGTGAAGGTGACTTTAATGAATTTTGCAAAAAATGAATGAATCGTTCTAAGATCGCGATCGTTAGGATGACGCCTCAAAGAAAATGGTGTGGTCGAACGTATTGAACAGAACATTTTTTGAGAGAGCAAGGTGTATGATCTCAAATGCAGGGTCGACAAAGGACTTTTTTAAGGAGGCGATTAATACGACACGTTACGTTGTCAACCAAGGCCCTTCGCAAAGACTTAATTTTAAAACCCGGAGGAAGTTTGGTCGTACTCATTGATTATTCCGATTTAAAATTTTTGGGTGCTCAAAGATACATGCAATGTAAATGAAGGGAAAATTAGAGCCTCGGGCTAAAAAAAAGTGTATTTTCCTTGGGTATGCTTCAAGGGTGAAAGGATCTGAGATTATGGTGTCTTGATCTCAAATCCCCAAAATTTGTAATCAGTAGAGATGTTACTTTTGATGAATTATTTATGCTATCTTCTAAAGAGGAATATACTAGTTGTACAAATGATAGTGCACAAAAGTAGGTGGAGCTTGAGATTGGTAGTTCCGATTCTTTTAAGTCGAACTCTTCTACTCAAAGAATGCCAAGAGGGTGGTCCCGAAGTTCATCGACGCAGATGATCCGAGAGGAAGAGCAATATTCCATAGCCAAGGATAGACCACGGAGAGATATTAGACCACCACAAAGATATGCAAATTTGGTTGCATATGCTTTGTCTGAAAAAGAGACAAGTGAAGTTGGTGAGCCTACTTCCTACTTCGGAATCGATTTCTTGTGATAATTCCGCTAAGTGGTTGATTCGCGATGAATGAAGAAATCGAGTCTCTTCATCTGGAATAGAACTTGGGATCTTGTGAAGCCGCCGGGTAAGAAAATTGTTGGATGCAAATGGGTCTTCAAAAGGAAGGAAGGTATTCCGGGGTTGAAGATGCAAGGTACAAAGCACGATTGGTTCAAAGGGCTATAGTCGTACATGGTGTTGATTTTAATGACGATTTTCACCCTGTTGTTAAGCATAGCTCTATTCGTGTTTTGCTTGCTTTAGTTGCCATGTATGATTTGGAATGGAGCAACTTGATGTCAAGACAGCTTTCTTACATGGTGAACTTGAAGAACAAATTTATATGGAGCAACCTCATGGATTTGAAGTTGATGGTAAGGAAGACCATGTTTGCTTGTTAAAGAAATCCTTGTATGGATTGAAGCAGTCTCCAAGATAGTGGTATAAGAGGTTTGATTCTTTTATGTTAAGTCATGGTTACACGAGGAGCATGCATGATAGTTGTGTTTACTTAGGAAGTTAGCGATGGCTCTTTTTGTATTTGTTGCTTTATGTTGATGACATGCTTATTGCAGCTAAGAATTTGTCAGAAATTCACACTTTGAAAATGCAACTAAGTAGTGAATTTGAAATGAAAGATTTGAGAGCAACCAAGAAAATTCTTGGCATGGAGATAAAAAAAAGATCGAGGAGTTGGAAAATTATTTTCGACTCGGAAAAATTACCTCAAGAAAGTCTTGGAGAGGTTTGGCATGAAAAATGCTAAGCCCGGTGAGTACTCCTCTTGCTAGCCATTTTAGGCATATGTCTGTCGCTCCACCACCACATCGGTTGAAGAGGAAGAATATATGGTAAAAGTTTCATATTCTAGTGCCATCGGCAAGATATGTATCGAATGATTTGTACTCGTCCAGATATTTCACAAGCAGTCAGTGTGGTTAGTAGATATATGTCTCGCCCAGGTAAAACACATTGGCAGGCTGTGAAGTGGATTCTCAGATACTTGCAAGGGACTTCAGATGTTTATTTGGAATTTGGGAAAAATCGTGACACTTTTGGTTGGTTACGCCGACTCGATTATCTTTGCGGATCTTCTGGTAAATGAAGATCTTTGGACTGGCTATGTATTTTTTGGCGGTTGTGCAGTGTTAGTTGGAAAGCTTCCTTTACAACCGTCGTAGCTTTATCTACTACAGAGGCAGAATATATGGCGCGATGAGAGGCGATCAAAGAAGTTTTATGGTTAAGAGGATTGTTCAATGAATTATGTCTGCATCAAAGTGTTACTACAATTTACTGTGATAGTCAAAGTGTTATTCATTTGACTGAAGACCAGATGTATCATGAGAGGACAAAACACATCGATGTGAAGTTTCATTTTATTCGGGATATCATTGCTGAGGGAAAAGTCCTTATTCAGAAAATTCATACGAAGGACAATCCAGCTGATATGTTTACGAAGCCTCTTCCGGTTTACAAGTTCAAGCAGTGCTTGGACTTGGTTGGTGTTCATTGTTGGTGATTGCCCGTTGGGGCTTTTATAAAGAAGGTGGAGCAAGTTTTATTGGGACATGCCAAGGTGGAGATTTGTTAGTTTGGCAAGTCCCATAGTCCCACATCGGGAAAATTAGACTTGTTGTCTCGTCTTGGAACTATAAATAAGGGCCTGGGCTTTGAAGTCGGATGTACCACAGACAGCACAAGAGGCACCATAAGAAAACCTGCTTACGGTTTGGGTTTTTCTTGTTTAGTAGGCTGAAGGTGTTTTATAGCCTAGGAATATCTTCTTAAGGCATTTGTAAGTGTCCCTCTTTTATAGTAGTAATTTGCTCCTCTTTCGTTTGTGGATGTAGGTCAATTGACCGAACCACGTATATCTGGTGTTCTGGTGTTCTTGTTGCTTCTTTTATTTTTCCGCTTTATTGTCTTTGTTGGGTTGCCAAAATTATCCTTTGGTAAATTTCCTGGGGCTAGCTCTAACACCCTTTGCTCCGTGTGATACATGAATTCTCGAAATTGGATGTAAACATAAAACAGGTACAAATCAAAGCGTGGTGAAGAGGATGTGAGATCTTGAACCATAGATATGCTTGGAAGGGGACTGTGAGATTAGAGGGTTTTATAGCATTTTCATCTCTATTATAGGGTTGCAAAACAGTTCTGCAGTGTGGATGTGGAGCCAAGTCCTCTTCTATAGAGCACGCTGACTGATTTGCCAACTGTTGCCTTTTTCCGTAGGACTGCAGAAATTTCTTGAGGTCATTTGAAAAAGGAGGACAGACAAGGAGGGATCGACACGATTTCTTTTACCAACTTCTACTTTCAAAATTTAATTTTAAATTAGCCAGATTCGTTGTTTTCGCATTTGTCTTGTAAGATCAGTCATTAGGTGTATAGCACAGCGCATTAAGCACCAAGTGAAATCATAGAGGAATGTATAATTTTGGATTAGTATCAGTTCATGTGCTGAAAATCTCTATGAAGGGCTGGCTACACAAGATCTTGAGAATGTCTCTGTGCTACATTGCTTAGCCTGTATGATTTAATAGATGATTATGCCAATCCTAACTTTGATTTTGTATCCATCAAATGGAAGCAATTTTTTTTTTTCTTCTGCCCTTCTTGAGTTCCTGTTGTTGATTCCGGCATTATCTCTTGCAGATAAGGCAGAGAGGTTGGTTGCAGAAGCTGCTTCATATGGGTCACAGTTAGTTGTTTTCCCTGAAGCATTCATTGGCGGATATCCTCGTGGTTCTACATTTGGTGTCACTATAGGTAGCCGTTCAGCCAAGGGACAGGAGGAATTTCGGAAGTATCATGCTGCTGCAATTGATGTGCCTGGTATCATCTAATACTATGTGGATGCCATTTGATATATGAAATAAAAACGACTAGAGATTGTTGACATGTTAATATTTGATATACTTTTGGCATGTAGATCATGGTTTACAAGATGTAGATCATGTGAAAAGATGATGGCCTTTTTCTAGCCATTGTCATTTGCGAATTCGTAGGATGGATTTTCATGAAAGCTTTTAGCCATATGGTTGTCTGATTCTGACAATGTGAAGTATGCAGGCCCTGAGTTTGATCGCTTGGCAGCATTGGCCGGGAAGTATAAGATCTTTCTGGTCATGGGTGTCATTGAGAGGGCTGGATATACACTTTATTGTACGGTCCTTTTCTTTGATCCTCAGGGTCAATACCTTGGAAAACACCGCAAACTCATGCCTTCAGTACTAGAACGTATAATATGGGGCTTTGGAGATGGATCAACTATTCCAGTTTTTGAAACACCTATGGGAAAGATAGGTGCACTTATATGCTGGGAAAATAGAATGCCACTTCTGAGAACAGCATTGTACGGTAAAGGTAAGTTTCTCCAGATATGTTCTATATTCCAATGGAATGACTATCCTGAATGCCATTTCTTTTTTTATTTCGCTGAATATCCTCCAAGATGTGTTGAATGTTTTATTTCTCTGGCATGTTTTACTTATTTGGATGATCGGCCATATACTGGAATATCTGTAAAGCTCTAGTTCCTATCCCATTTGGCCAAGAAAGGAGTTGGATTCTATTGTGTTTTTTAGGTTATTTTAAACCAGTGTAAGGGCACAAACTTGAACTGATGTAATTTAGGCAAGAAATCTATATTCATTTTTGCTCGAACTGATATATGAAACTTGTCTAACAAACTTAAGCAAAAGCTTCAACTAATGGTAAAGTTATTAGATTAGACACTTATACATTGCCAGAATCATTAAATATTCAACTAAACATAAAAAATAAAATAAAATTGTGATGTTCATACCCAATAAAAGTTGTGACCCTTTTGTAATGTGAAATATAAAGGGAGTTTTAGATGGCTCTAGGTCAATATCATGACTAGATGTACAATGAAGGTAGAAGAAAAGACGAAAATAAACAAACAAAGTGTTTTGCTTATATGTAGGATGAAGCTAGAAGATGTACAATGAAGTTGACTGATTGAGGATGATAGGTAAATTATCTTTATTTGTTGTGATAGACATCAAAGAATGAAGGAGCCATGAGAATGCTCTCAACTCATATATATTTGAATGCTGTGTTGCCTTCCAGCATGTTGGCTTTTGGCTGGCAGGGGTCTGTACAATGTAGATATTTGTGGCTTGCTTATGATTGTTTATCAAATATGAGTTCACAAAAGGGGGACAAGGCTTGATCCTTTTGCAATATAGATTTTAGTGTGGAAAAGAATCTCTTCGAAGATCTTTCTTATGATTGTTAAACATTTTCAGCATGCATTTCATTTGTCTTGACGTAGTGTCATTTGGTGGTCATTTTTTGCATTTGTTGATGGGATATGCTTATACTGCGTTTAACATTGATAAACGATTTTATTTTATTAATAATCCATCAATCAGATGGTGTGCTTTTGTAGAAGGAAAAAAGAAAAGAAAGAAGAAACAAATCCTTTACTGTTGCCTGTACCATTGTTCTGCAGGCGTCGAAATATATTGTGCTCCCACAGCAGATGCCAGGGATGTTTGGCAAGCTTCCATGGTGCATATTGCTCTTGAGGGTGGCTGCTTTGTGCTGTCCGCAAACCAGTTTTGCAGGAGAAAGGACTATCCTCCACCACCTGACTATGTCTTTGCAGGTGCAGAGGAAGAACCATCGATGGATTCTGTTGTGTGTGCTGGAGGAAGCGTCATCGTTTCACCATCAGGCGCAGTCTTGGCTGGTCCCAACTACGAAGGAGAGGCCCTCATCTCAGCGGATCTAGGTATGAAAATTACTGCTTAAAGATAACACTTGAACATTTTGTCATCTGGAATGAGGCCATGAATTAAAAGATATTTGCACATTTTTACCTGGATTTGTTCAGATGAAGTAGAACATGAAAACATGAAGGTATACGAAAAGCAAACTTTCAGACCTAGATCTGCATATTAATTCATGCAGAAAAAAATAGCATATGTAACATTTGATTTGTTCAGACAAGGAAAATGAAACTTTGCAGTTGCAAACAGAAGTAAAATGTGAAAGACATGTAAGTATATGAAAATCAACCTTCACAACCTAGATCTGCATATTAATTCATGTGGAAAAATATAGCTTATAACATCAGCAATCTATATTCCACATCTTGAGCAGGATGAATGATGCAATGAAATGGGAATAGTTAGGAATGGTCCTTTACCTGTGAAAACTCGATAGTTGAATTCTGTACTCCATATTTTCATTACCTTGCATCTAAACAAAAGATAAGTCTCTTACCACATGATATGTAGATCTTGGAGAAATCGTGCGAGCCAAGTTTGTTTTCGATGTGGTTGGACACTACTCGAGGCCTGAGGTGCTGAGCCTGACTGTGAAAGAAGACCCACAGAACCCCGTCTCCTTCACATCTGCTGAGAAGACTGAAAGCACACAGAAATGACACCACTTATGTTTTCTGTAATCTGCAGACCACCACTGTAAGTGGTTGCAATCTTTATCCTTTCAGATTGTGTATTTTATAGTGGCAACCGATTCATATCGTCTTTTGTGCAGAGGACTATTTAGCTCTGAACGTTCTGTTGACCCAATGTTGTGTACATTTAAATTTGAAGCAGACTTTTCTTCTGTCAGCCGATCGATGTTTTACTACCACTGCATCTTGGATTGAGCTTCAAGTATGCTCCAGCCCCTCTTCCTTGAACCTTTGAGATCAGCTTGCCAACACCATGGCAATCACTGCATACTCTGAGCTGCTTCTTGATGACGGTAATGGCAGCCTCGGAGCTCGTTTTCAAGAGCCCCGAAAGCAATGGTCAACGCCTCACCGTGCACAGACACCGCTTGCTCCTCCTCCTCGTCTTCCTTTGTTTTATCTCCATCAGCTTGAGGCAGAACTTGGTGTGCCATTGGGTTCTATCATGCTCGTACCAGGCGTCTTGGCTACTCCATTTATCAGCATCCTGCCTCTGACTTCCTTGGCATCATCCCAGCGACCGGCTGTCGCGTAGATGTTGGATAGCAGGACGTACCTGTCGAACAAAATTGATAGGATAATCTAAACCAGCATTATGAGAATCCACATCACAATATCCGTGGAGTTACCGGCCGCTGTGCCCCGGTTGAAGGTGAAGAAGGTGTCTGCCAACACCATCTGCAACCTCGCAGTTCCTGTGAATCCTGCACCCACCAAGCAGAGCCCCCAAGGCAGGCGCGCTGGGCTCCATCGGCATCGCTCTTGTAAGCTCCGCTGCCTCCTCGAACAAGCCCGCGCGTGCCAAGAGATCGATGACGCATCCGTAGTGCTCCAGCTTCGGATCGATTCCATGGCTATCCTTCATGCAGCTCAGCATCCGCCTGCCTTCTTTCACCATTCCCGCGTGACTACAGGCGGTGAGTTCATCAAATTCAAAGCATTCTCATCATTGGGCTTTGCAAATGCATGTTCTGCATAAATCTGATCAAGAGAATATCAGAACCAAACATGGAATAAGAGGAACTACAGAGGAAAAGAACAAGAAAAATCTAGCCAACTTTGACCAAATACTCCATAGACATTTTAAACCTACCATCATGAGTATATTACAAAATGGACAAAAAACACCAGATTGAATATCACAACAATCAAATATCAAGAATATTTATTTACCTGTACACAATGAAAGGATAACCTATTAACTTTTTTGTTCTACATATAAAGGCATTTGGTCATGGGAAAAATAACCTGGTTAAACAGAGAAGGAGTGCCTTCAAACCATGGCAAATACAAAAGTTGGGTTTTAGGAATCAGGAATATGGAAGCAGAGACTCTGCTTGAAGAATGTAGCAGGCTATCTTATTAGCTGGGGCCTTGTGCATCAGGCTACCCTTATTTAGGTATTTGCTACAAAAAATAACATAATCATGAAATCAATTTTTCAATATGGAACTCTTTTTGTTATTTCAGCATGTTCCCTCCTCTATCCATTCTATTATTCTTAACTCATTAGATTTGTAATTCTAACTGAGAATTGTATGTCAAAGCTGTCCAACGCATGTTACTATGGCTAATTATTCTAAAGGATCTGTAATAAAGTGCAATGCAGTTTAAGGCTAGTTATTCTAAAGGACAATGTGTGAAGTGGCCTTCACCATTATTACCGATTCTAAGGACGTTTAGGAAGAAGATGCATCCAAGGAGTTCTTTTAGATATAATAAAAATCATTTTGACAACTTTTAAATGAGATTGCTTGGGGTTAGATTGAAATCTAGCACAAAGTCTTACACTAAACATGATATCCGATCTAGTTACAGTGAGGTTTAGCAAATCACTTATCATACCCCTATAAGCTTTTTGATCAAAGCTTTCTCCACCTTCGTCAATGTCTAACTTAGTGGAGGTACTCATAGGAGTATTGATATCGTTTGAACTATCAATATTAAATCGTTTTAGCAAGTTTAATGCATATTTTGTTTGACTAATAAAAATATCATCCTTAAGTTGTTTGATTTATAAGCCTAAAAAGAAGGTTAGTTCCCCCATTAGGTTCATTTCAAACTCTAGACTCATGCTTTTGGCAAACGATTCACATGATGATTCATTTGTAGAGCCAAAAATAATGTCATCAACATCAATTTGAACAATAAGATATTCATTTTCAAAATTTTTGATCAACAATATGGTATTGACCTTGCCTTTAGAGAAATTATTTTGAATAAGAAAAGAGCTAAGTCTTTCGTACCAAGCCCTTGGGGCTTATTTTAAACCATATAGAGATTTAGTCAACTTACACACATGATTGGGGAACTTATCATTCTCAAATCCGGAGAGTTGTTCAACATAAACTTTTTCGAAAATAAACCTATTAAGAAAAGTAATTTTAATATTCATTTGAAATAACTTAAAATTATTACTACTAGCATAGGCAAGAAGCATCCTTATGACTTCTAATCGTGCCACAGGAGCGAAGGTTTCTTCGTAATTGATACATTCCTTTTTGTTAAAATCTTTGGCCACTAATCTAGCCTTATTTTTAACCATGATACCAAATTTATAAAGATGCATTTAGTACCAATAACTAAATGATCATTTGACAAACTTTCACACGTCATTTCTCTCAAATTGATTCAACTCTACAAATCCACGACTAAAATCCACAACTCAAAATATACATATCCACGACTCAAAATCTAACATTTTAATAAACTAATTTGGCAGAGAATCTGGGTGCAACTATAAAAGCCATAATTTTGAGATAAGAAACAAAAGCTATAAAGAAGACTTAATAGGCACAAAGATTAGCTACACCCATACTAAGGTAAAAATGTACTCTGAAAAAGTTGCCTCACCGGTGAAAATGGCATCCATCAATTCTGACAACAATCCAACTGGAGGGAGACAGTCTGTCATCGGTTTCAAATTTCTTGACATACTCATACTTGCTATTCGCCATTCGATTAAATTAGCACCTAGAGATGATGCCGTCCAAAGAAGCTAAGACTAGCCCAACATATTACACAAAGAACACGCAACACCTTAACACTGTTACTACATTAAATAAGAGATCAGAAAAAACATATCATCTAAAAAAGATTTCACTGTGAACTTTCATCGAACAGGTGATATACAATAGATAATTGAGTTTCTTATACGCATGAACATGTTGAATTGTCCTAGTGCGACGCCGGTCGCCTCGTTAGGGTTAATACTTACGTAAGCAACGGGGGGTGGCGCGGTGGCATCTAGGGCGGCCGACCAGAACGCGATTGCAAGAGTCGCAACCGAGAGAGAGACGGGCAGAGGAGCGGGGACCAGGAATGGGGCCGGACTTTTATAGTAACAAATGTCCTTTTACATATATACCCCTATCGACTTCCCCATTCTGGTGTGTATATTTTTGATGTACTTTTGGGGATGACATGTCTATTTCCGTCCAGTTTGGAAATAAGATATTTTACTGTTGTACATTTTGATATAGAAAATATGTCCTTTAAGTGTAAAGGATTGATCGAGTGATGGTGATGATGACGATGATACTGTTTCTTGGACACACAAAAGGAGATGCCTCCCTTTACATGCATTCCTGCCGCACGGGTTGCCATGAATCTGCAGTGGATCTCCTCTCTCTTCAGGTCACTCGGTGGTTGGTAGGAAGAAGGGGCCTTTCGCCATGAGGATGGAGTCCATGGCTTACCAACCTCCCCAGACCTTTATCGTCTTCCTCCGTCTCCCACCAACCCCCCCGGCATCTTCTCCTCCACGTTCTAAGGAGTCCTGCAACTTTTCTCTGCCCGAGAACCATTGAAGACCACAAACGAATCGTTACTGTCTCTCTCTCTCTCGCGCGCGGCCATTAAAATACGGTCACGGTAGCCTGAGCCCTCGAGAAACAGAGAGAGAGAGAGAGAGAGAGAGAGAGAGAGAGAGAGAGAGAGAGAGGAGTGTCACGTGTCACGTGATGAGATGGCCAGAGCGTCGTCCACGTTTCCTTCTCGTGATTCCAAATGGCGGATGCCTCCTCGTCTCTTTCTCCCTCTCGATCGCCTCGGTTTTAGGGCACCCTGTGTTATTTATTTAAGACGGCACTAGGCTTCTCCTGGCATCAATCTCCCTCGCATTGAAGGAAGTAAAGCGGAGCGGAGGAAGGCTTCCGTGGCTTCCTCTCGCCGTCGAGTCACGCTGGGCTCTCCTGCTAGTTTTGTTTACGAGGTAACCATGAGCTACCTACTTCCTCCTCTCGGAACCTTGCTTGCTGCATCCATTGCTCTCAACAAAATGCTTTCTGGTTATCTACTTTTAGACCCAATCAGTACCCTATTAATGCTTCGCGGAGTAAAGGTACTTGTTTATCGATGAGGAAACCGTTGCTGCTTACGGCATTGACGTTTGTTTACGAGCTGGTTTTACGATGCAGTCTTTTAGTTGCTCTCTCGTCTTCTTCTCTTAGCTCAGGGGCGAAGCGATGTCTACTCTGCCAGCACCTCCCCGCCCCAAAAGGAAGAAGATTTGGGTGGACTATCTGGTCCAGTTCCGATGGATCATCATCGTCTTCGTCGTCCTGCCCCTCTCCTGCTTCATCTACTTCCTGTCCTACCTGGAGGAGCGGAAGACCGAGAAGAAGCCGTACAAGCAGCGGCAGAAGGAGCACGAGGAGAACGTCCACAAGGTGGTGAAACGCCTCCAGCAGCGGAATCCCTTCAAAGACGGCCTCGTGTGCACGGCTCGGAAGCCCTACATCGTCGTCGGCATGCGCCACGTGGACTACAAGCGCGCTCGCCACTTCGAGGTCGACCTTTCCCCATTCAACAACGTCCTCGACGTCGACAGGGAAAGAATGGTCGTCAAGGTCGAGCCTCTGGTGACGATGGGCCAGCTTAGCCGGATCACCGTTCCCATGAATCTGGCGCTCCCGGTGGTCTCGGAGCTCAACGACCTCACCGTCGGAGGCCTCATCAATGGCTACGGCATCGAGGGCAGCTCCCACATATACGGCCTCTTCTCCGACACTCTGGTCTCCCTGGAGGTCGTCCTGGCCGACGGAAAAGTCGTCAGAGCCACCAAAGACAACGAGCACTCCGACCTCTTCTACGCCATTCCTTGGTCTCAGGGAACGCTGGGCCTGTTGGTGTCAGCCGAAATCAAGCTCATACCGGTAAAGGAGTACATGAGGCTGACCTACAAGCCGGTGAGGGGGAGCCTGGGGGAACTGGCGCAGGCTTACGCCGACTCGTTTGCACCCAAAGGTGGCGACCCGAAGAAGATGCCGGATTTCGTCGAGTCCTTGATCTTTACGCCCACGGAGGGGGTGTTCATGACCGGGGCCTACGCTTCCGAGGAAGAAGCGAAGAGGAAGGGGAACGTGATCAACCGGGTGGGGTGGTGGTTCAAACCGTGGTTCTATCAGCACGCCGAGACGGCGTTGAAGAGGGGCGAGTTCGTGGAGTACATCCCGACGCGGGAGTACTACCACCGGCACACCAGGAGCTTGTTCTGGGAGATGAAGCTCATCCTGCCGTTCGGCGACCAGTGGTGGTTCCGGTGGTTGATGGGGTGGATGATGCCTCCCAAGATCTCTCTGATGAAGATTACGCAGGGGGAGGCGATCAGGAAGTACTACCACGACATGCATGTGATCCAGGACATGCTGCTGCCCATGCACAAGGTCGCCGACGCCCTGGAGTTCCTCCACCGCGAAATGGAGGTAGGTTTCCGTCTTTACTTCCTGCTGCCCTTGCTTGAATTGCTAGTGCTACACACCGCGACGCATGTCATGCTGGGGTTTTGATTCAGGTCTATCCGATCTGGCTTTGCCCACACCGCCTCTTCAAGCTCCCGGTGAAGACCATGGTATACCCAGAACCTGGATTCGAGCTGGATCCGAAACAGGGAGACACCAGCTTCGCGCAGATGTTTGCGGACATCGGCGTCTACTACGCCCCCGGGCCCGTGCTGAAAGGCGAGGAGTTCGACGGCGCCGAAGCCGTGCACAGGCTGGAGGAATGGCTGATCCAGAACCATGGTTTCCAACCGCAGTACTCGGTGTCGGAGCTCAGCGAGGACAACTTCTGGAGGATGTTCGATCGAGAGCTGTACGACCACTGCCGCAGGAAGTACAAGGCGATCGGGACGTTCATGGACGTCTACTACAAGTCCAAGAAGGGGAAGAAGACAGAGAAGGAGGTGCTGGAGGCGGAGGCAGCCATCGCAGAGACCGAGTACGCCGTAGCCGAGAAGGAGAACTAGAACCGAGCGAGCCGCCTCCGGCACGCCAATAAGATTGGGATTTCACATGATGGATGGAACTCAAGCAGGGCAGTATCTGCCTGCCAAATCTTCATGTGCTTTTTTATGCTTTCAAGTAGTGTAAATCGTGTTGGAGCTCTCTTTTAGGCTTGAGGTTATCTCGTGATGTCAAATCTTAGTTTACCATTTGAAGCAATTGAAGCTCCTGCAATCCACAATACTTAGGTTTGTAATGTTTGAAATCGCAAAACATTTTTAGAATGCTGCAGCAAAATTGCAAGACATTTTTGTTCTATTTTTCTTGAAAGATCACCAGATTCTTGGTTTCCTGATGAGTCGCCTCCTGCTTTTGTGTGCTCTGCCGGTAAGCTGGAGCAAACTGGAGTTCCTACTCCTTCCTGGTTTCACATGCACAGAGACCTCCCTCGTCTTCAATCTCACATGGCGACGACTACCCCTCGCATATCCTCTCCCTTTCGAGCTCTGCCTCGTGGGATACAGAGACCTCAGTATGTGTTCCTTCCTCCTCTCTCTCACTGATCTCCTCCTAACACCTCTGTGATGATCCAAGTAATCCTCTGATGAGGAATCATACTCGCTTGAACTGTATCCTTCTTCCACGTTTTCGAATCGACGACGATACGTACGTTTGGTGTTCTTCAGCTTGTGCCACAGAAAACAGGTAATCTCTTTGAGTGCGGTCCAATATGTCTTACATGCTGCCCATGACATCTTACAGATACTTCTGCATACACATTGGAGTATTCCCACTTTAAATAGCAGGTAGATGAAGAGCAAAGCTGCAAAGAACAAATGATCAAAGTCTAAGTGTTTTTTCTCTCACAACAAATATTATTATACATTTGTAAAATTGCAAGTGTACTAATATCTATATCAGTGGCTAATCTATTCAGGCTTCACAGAAATGGATGAAGGAGTCTTACTTATATAAGCCAGCACAGATACCATCAACAGCCTCAAAAGATTGGAGATGCACAAATGCTCAATAAAGCAGGTAATGTCCCATGTTCCTGAGCAAATACCCCTACAGAGACTCAAAACAAACGAGGACAAAAATTAGTATGACACATCACAAATCCATTGCACCATTGCATGGGTCTGTCGTATGAACATAAAGCTGAGAGCTCTGGATTTATCTTCAAGGATTAAAGCATCAAAAGAAGAGGCAAAAGAAGATTTTTGGGTATGTTAAGACAGTAAAGAGTTGTTTGTAGCAGCAAAACAAGGCTGTTGATTCTACTTACTCGCATGAAGCACCAAATATGGTCTTAACTGGAGCAACAAAAGCATTCCCAAGTGCAGTTCCAACACCATTTGCAGCTTTACTGATAACAGATCCCATCACCGGAAGTAATCATCCATCTACTTCCTTATGTAGAACACCAAAACCTGATCCAGAACATTACTGATTTCTAATTCATGTTTTACAGGGATGCAGTAGTGAATTATGGTAAGAGGTCAACAGAAATTAATCTCTGAGAGACCAACACAGAAGCTTTGTCTGATGGCCGTGTACGAATACCTTCTCTGAGGAAGAAACTTATCAGAAAATTCATTAAAATAAAAGTAAAGATTACATAAGAAAAGAAAAGAAAGAAATGATTTAAATTAGTACAAACAAACATGCAATGCGGAGTATGAGGAATTCTAATTGCTTTCTTCTTTCCTTTCGTGTACGGAGAGCTGTAATTGCTGCCATTAATAGATAGGGAAAAGGGAAGAAGCGTACATGCGACTTCAAATGCAGCGAGAAGAAATGGCTTCAAGAAAACAGAGAAACAGAGAGAGAGAGAGAGAGAAGAGAGGAACGGCGGAAGAAAGAAACGGTTCCCACTTCCCGCAAAGGGCGTTTGGAGAAGAGATCCAACGGTTGACATCCTCCTCTTTTGGAGAACGAAGGTGAGTTATAGACCACTCTCGGCTCGGACAAAGAAACACGTGACTCGTTATAACCCGGGGCGAGTTACGAAGCGTGACGTGGCATCTTATATCTGAGAATGCGACGGCATATGAGTGGTCCCCATCAGCTTCTTTAATCATATAATAGGTAGTCCGGCAGGTACGCTACTGACGCGTAGGTGAACTATTTTCTTATTTGGGCTAGCCATGTGGAATGGAGACGAAAGAGGACGCCTTTAATGGGCGCCCATTAGGATGAGTACCTCCACATCGAAACCCTAAGCCTCCTCGTCGTGCTCGTTCCAGTACGAGCCGATTCCCCCTGCTTCGTCGCGATCTCCCATGGCCCCGGCGAAGCTGGAGGGCTGCGACCGGCCGAAGGAGGAGGGGGCTAGGGTCTGCATCAACGACGCCCTCACCGACGACGAGCTCCGGGCGGTGCTCAGGCAGCTGGAGAAGGAGGAGGAACGGGACCTGTTCGGGCTCGTATGCAAGCGCTGGCTCCGCCTTCAGAGCACCGAACGCCGCCGCCTCCGGGCCCGGGCCGGCCCCGCCATGCTCCGCCGGATGGCTGACCGGTTCCCGGGACTCGTGGAGCTCGACCTCTCCCAGTCCGCCTCGAGATCGTTCTACCCTGGAGTTACCGACTCGGATCTCGCTGTCATCGCTGCTGGATTCCGGAATTTGCGCGTTCTCGATCTTCAGAACTGTAAAGGTGAGACATTTTGGCCTCACGTGAAGGTTATGGTCTGTGGTTTAATCGTTTGGTATAGACTTTTGTTTGGTTGTTGATCGTCTCTATTAAATTTGAGTAGTTAAGGTTAGATCTTTATCTTAAAGACGACGACTTTGTTTCCCAGGATGGTTAGCCCTGAGTGTTTGTTAGGTTCCACCGGTGATGGCGGAAATGATATTAGATGAGTCTTTGCAATGAATTAATTGATTATTAGGTTATGCACTTGTAAAAGAAAATACAAGTACTGGTATTATTTAATCACTTGGTAGGCACAACTTCTTCTTTAACTATTTGAACTTTGCTTGGATGTAGTGCTTTCGCTGATCGGGCCTTGATGTTAGGTAATGGTTGTTGGTGATTAATTTAGTAGATATGTCATTTTTTTTCCATTTAAATGATCTGCCCATATGGTAGTATGTCTTTTCAATGTTCTGGAACTCAATAGATAAAATTGTTTGGACAGAAAGGAGGTATCATTTGGTGTAAAAATGTCTTTCTTCTGACTTCGTATTATTGATTAGCAAAACATTTGGAAAAGATTGCTGAGATCGACTTGGGCATTCATCTCCTTCTGGTTAACTCAAGTGCACATTCCCATAGTTTATTACTGCTTATTTACTGTGAATGTATTTTCAACTACTCTTGTGTCATTTCACCAGATGTAATTTAAATGCAAATTTCATCATACTATTCACTTTTCTAGTGGGGTTTTCTTCTTTTAGTTTCTTCCTGGAACTTCATAATTCCACCGCAACAGTGGTTAAGATACTGTGTAGCTGATTTTAGATATCTGTGATTACTGTTGTTTCTTAATGGTGTCTTGTATATTTTGTATCCGAGATGAAACACTATAGTTATCTTCTTATTTACAGAGACATGCAAATTTTGGTAAGTCATATTTTATAATGAAATCTGTCACTATATGCAAGTTTGTCTTTTTTTTTTCACTTAATCCCGCTATCACCTTTCCCTCATCAGTAGAAAATAGGTTGTTTTGCCTTCAGACTTAAGTAGTCTAATGTAGATTATCTCCTTTCTGTTCCAAAGGTGTTACTGATGTTGGGATGACTACTCTGGGAAATGGCCTCCCGTCCCTTCAGTCCCTTGATGTTTCCCAGTGTAAAAAAGTTACCGACAAAGGATTGGTGGTTGTCGCCTCGGGTTGTTCTTATTTAAAAAGGTTGCATGTAACTGGATCCAAATCTATAACAGATGAATTATTAAAATCTCTGTCTAAGAGCTGTCCTTGCCTAGAAGATCTAGGATTGGCAGGATGCAACAACATAACCGACATTGGTCTCTCAACTCTTGCTGATGGTTGTCGACATATTAAGTCTTTAGATGTTAGTAAATGCACTAAAATCAGTGATGTTGGAGTCTCAAGAGTTGCTGAGGTTGCACCATCATCATTGAAGGTTCTCAAGATGTTGGACTGTTTCAGAGTTGGTGATAAATCCATATTTTCATTGGCTCACTTCTGCCATAACCTTGAGACTGTCGTAGTTGGTGGATGCCGTGATGTTTCAGATGAATCCATTAAATCTCTGTCACTTGTTTGTTGCCACAGCTTAAGGAGTTTTAGGATGGACTGGTGTTTAAACATCACTGACTCGTCCTTGAAATGCATGCTGTCAAACTGTAGACATCTTGTGGCTCTCGACATCGGTTGCTGTGACAAGATTACAGATTCGGCTTTCCATTCGCTGGAAATGGGAGGATTTGAGTCCCAACTGAAAGTTCTAAAGATGAGTAACTGCTTGAAGGTCACAATTTTTGGTGTGGGTTCCATATTGCAGTTCTGCAAGTATCTGGCGTACCTTGACCTGCGCTCGTGCCCTCATATTACAAGGCTGGGTTGCCAGCAAGCTGGTTTGCAGTTTCCTGAATGCTGTAGAACAAATTTTGATGGCAGCTTAGGTGAAAGTGAAGGTATGGTTGATTTCTTCTTCTGAAACATAGACCACGACAATGTGACAACACTTAACGACAGGTGCTTATGGGCAAGTTCTAGTGCGTGATCAACTGCCAATTATTTGCAACCATAAGAAGGTAAACGCACCTTTCGTTTAAAGTCTTCACTAAAGTTATTGTGTCTAAAGTATGTCTGTATCTTGAGCGTAGGACTTGGAGTTGTCTCAATGCAGCCTTGTGTTCATATAGCCACACATATTTAGCTGTAAAGTCTCAAATGGTTTTCATTTAGAAACCAGAACTTGTAGATTGCTTCTGTAAATGGGGAGTTCCATGTAAAAGACTCTTGGTGATTGAATAAATTATTATCTTCTGTATACCATTTTTCTTAGATCTAAATGACTCCTTGTGACACAATTTTATTATGCAGTTGTATAATGGTAATGAGAAGATCTTTGATCCCAGACTGTCTCCCATTCATGTCTCATTGCTCTCTGTAGGATTAAACTGTTCTTATTTTCTTACACTTGAAATTAAGAACCTGATAGAAAATAACTCCCTTGTTCATGGATTTTCCAGGCAAGTTTACAAAGTCCACATTAAAAGACTCATCCTTCTTTCTCAACAGCATTCAAGTCGACTGAAATAAGAACGTGTTCATCCATCCACCAAAGTCTGTGCAGATATGTAGCCCGTTCACAGAGACTTCAACCGATGAACAAACCCTGGTATCAGTTTCGATAGGGTCAGGCAGTAGTTCTTTTAATTTGTTTGGATAGTTTACTGGCGCTGGAGTTTCCCCGACCCTACGTAACGTTCTGCTGATAGCTATAATCATCGGCATGGAACCATCCCCAAGAGCCTGTGGAAACTGTCCAAGCTTCGCCGTCTGCATCCCCACGGTACTGCACAGGCTGCCCTCTCTGCAGAACTTGTCACTGTCACTGAACAGACTCACGGGGCAGTTGCCCAGAAGCTTAGAACCCTGCCATCTTTATCCTTGGCACGCGATGGCATAACAGGCTCTGTTCCGTCAGCATACAGATCGCCTGACCGTCCTTGATCTCGACCACAACAGCTTGTCCGGCTTGGTCTCCTGACTTCGTCGGCCAATCTTGAAGCAGGACCTTTCCCTTGAGCAGTTTGGCAAAGACGAGCCTCATGGACTCGAGTCACGACAAGGTCGCCGGGCACATCCCATCCCAGATCGGCGAGCTGGTGTCTCTGAGCAATCTTTCTCTCAGCGACAACCTTCTCACTGGGACCATACCGGAGTCTATGGCCGACCTAAAGAGGCTTCAGTCTTTGGATCTTTCGAGTTACCAGCTTTCAAGTCCATTGCCGGGCAGCTCCAGGAAGGCCTTCCTACTCTGAAGACCATCAACCTGTCCTACAACAAGCTTAGCTTGGGGAATCTTTGTCAATCAACCTCAAAGGTTAGAATATTCACAAATCCCTTGTTTTTATTTTCAATCGTATTTTAATTTTTTTTAATATTCATAACAGTATCCTATACAAATCCACACACATATCATTGACTTATCACTTAATTTCAATCATCATTCAACTCCTTCTATATAATTTCTTTTTATTTTTGGAGCATATTCTAACTCATCAGAGATGGTCGGACGGGACGCAACATTACTGTTGCGTATGAAATAAGAGTATGATTAATAATTGAGAAATTATATTTAATAATATTGCTTTTTTTTCTTTTTTCTTTTTGGCTATTGGCAACCTCCTTACTTCCTACAAACGCATAAAAAAATTATAATTTTACTATATACAATCTTATAATTATTAATCATACTTTTATTTCTCACAATTCCTTAATTATCATATTTTGAATCCAAATATTACATTTTCTTGATTGATACAGACTTACCCCAAAATATATATATATGTTTTATATTATTGTAGAAACGCCGATAATGTTAATTTTCGGGTTACAACCTGATGTCTTATAAATCTAAAAAAAGCTAAATCGGTCTAGCAAAAGTAAAAATATATTTCTCACCTTCTCGTCTTTATAATCGAATCGTTCAATTTGAATAATTTTTTTATCACTTTACATAGATGAAAAATGATTTAACGATTAATAGTAGAAGAAAAATAATAATAGGAAGATGGAGAAGAAGGGAAATAAAAAATGATTGTATGAAAGGAGTTGGAAGAGGTTGTTAGAATTAAGTAATAACTTTAAAATATTTTATGTTTATTTATAAATAAAAAATATTTTAAAAAATATTAAAAATTATTCAAATAATATTATAAATAGCAAAAGGATTGCCAATAGAAATATTCAATTTTTCTTGGTTATTGATGGCTAACTCACAAAAATAAGAGCATTAGTGTCAAAATAAAATAATCATAATTATATATATATATATATATATATATATATATATATATATATATATATATATATATATATATATATATATATATAAGCGCCTATATTTCTGGCAAAAAGTCGGCCGTCGTCGTCTCCGATAAATAGGGTCATCGAAGCTTTCCAAGATCAGCGAACTCGGCGAAATCGGTAGAGGTAAGAGACGAAGAGAGATGGGGGACGGTGAATTGGGCTCTGCCGGTCACACAGCCATCGATTCCTCGAACGTCGGGTTCAAGGTCCGCTCTCTCCTTCGCTCCCTTCGCTCTTCTTCCTTCCTTCCTTCCTGTTTCTCTTTTAGGGTTTCATCCATTCGTTCTCGAAAGCGTTTCCGTTTTTGTTCTAAGATGAGATCTCTTCTCCTACCTGCAGTTGCTGAAGAAGTGCGGATGGAAGGAGGGCACCGGCCTCGGCGCCTCCGAGCAGGTGAGAGCTCGCCTCGACGGTCCTTTATCTTCCTTTTGGTTTGCTCTTGCACTTGCTTTTCTCTTCTGCTATGGATCGGTATTGTGTAACTAACAAATCTTTATCTGTATTTGTGTTCTTGCAATTCGTCGGTAAAATTTCTATTGATTAGGGTTCTTTTCCTTGTTCCCGAGCATGAGCATCTCTCCATTCAATTGTGGTCGTTGCCCTTTGTCTTCTTTCAATGTTTCTCGATTCCTATTTTGTAGTTTCCTCGAGCAGAACCTCATAGTTTCGGATTTATTTCTTTGCTGCTAGAACAATTAGGGTTGGATATTTGTTCTTTTCTTTATTATTTTATCCAAGAACGCGAAAGAAGTACAAGCTACTAGGCAGATTCTGTGTAGGCTGACCAGCGTAGCAGCCACCTGCAACTGCGGGGCTTGGGATGTAAGAAACTTGACTATTCTTTATATTTTTTTACAAGAAGGTGAAAGAAGTATAAACTATTAAGCATTTCTCGAGAGATCACGAGATACTTGAAGGGGCAGCCCAGTGTACCAGCCACCTGTAGTTGCAGGGGCACAAGTTTAACTGTTATTTATATTCTTCTCAAGAAAGTAAAAGCAGTATGAACCACATCTCTCAAGAAATCATGCCATCCACGGGGCGGGGATGGTCAAGTATGAACTGATAAGCATCAAGAGGGCAGTCCAGGGCATTAGTCTCCATAAGATTGCAGAGGCTGGAGATGACCATATTTTATTGTTCTTTTCTTCATATTTTTCCAGAAAAACTGAAAGAAGTATGAGATACTAGGCATCTCTCAAGAAATCACAATATTCATTGTAAGGGCATCCCAGTGTACGAGCCACCTGCGGTTGCAGGGGCTGAGGATGATCAAACTATTTGGTCTTTTTGCTGTATCCATGGAGTCTGATTCTAGAGTTTGCACCCATGAGCTCAGGTTTCTACCTCACTACTGCACCAAGGTGCACCATGAAGCACAATAATATTTTGCATCGAAATTGCATTGTGCTACATCATAAACACCTATAACGCTTTGACAAAGTATTGTAGTAATTAAAGCTGTAGGATCTAGATTTTTAGTGTTAATCATGTATAAGGCTTTATAGTCCAAATGTAATACAGTAAGTTGGGGAACTTCCTGGCTGCTGCATAGAGAAATCGGCATTGAAGTTTCTACTTTAAATAATTCTACTGAAGAAATAAAAATGCAGATAGCATGGAGGATATAACAATTCTGGGCTACCGGAAATCTTGGGCAATTAGTAGGATTTTTCTGCAGTTGGCCATCCCGGGATTCAAATTTTCGTGTTGATATGAATCTCAATCCTGGTTCTTTTGATCGAAAATATCAGTGTGTGGTATGTAAATAAGCTACATAGAAGCATGAAAGAGCGGTAGCATCCTAAGAAATAGTATGATCTCGTAGAGTTTAACAGAAAGTAAATATGAATAAATGTTTATGTGTATATGTAGTGGGTAAGAATGGAGAGAGAGGAGGATAGTGGTCCAGAGAACATCCAGTCCGTCTTTCTCTCTCTCTCTCTCTCTCTCTCTCTCTCAATTTCTTGTTTCTTCTTGATGATCAACTGAAATTGTCCATTTTAGCTTTATAAATTAAGCTGTCCACCTTGTCCACTTAGAACTTCTTACTTCTATGCAGAATCAGTAAGGATTGAAAAGGATTTCTGAAATAATGAAACAAAGTCCCTATCAGAGTTAATTGTTTTCTGTAATTGGAGTTTAAATTCTGTTCATTCTTCTGGTTTCCACTAAGGGAGATTTGAGTTCATTAATTCTACTCAACTACAGTATGGTAGCTGGAATATTGTTGTATCTCTTTTGCACTGTCATGTAAATCACAAGTCTATTTGGGTGCTGCCATAGGTCATTATTACAACAATTGGCAAACTATAGATTTTCTGTGCGAACCTTTTACAGGAAAGTGTTATTTAGGGTCATATCCCTCAAGCAAATAAGTTTTTTCTAATTGTCTTTGTTCAACATCTTCTTTCATAATCTTATTTTTATCATGTAACAAGATAAATTGATTGATCATAGTAGTCAAGTCGTATCTTGTTTTATGCATGGATAATTATGTGTCGGGTCCAAACTTATGTTTGCAACAGAGTGATCTTTATTGTCATTCTTAAAATTTATCATGAGCCATGCTAACTGCAGGAGGGATATGGAAGGTTGGATCATCGAGCACATGAAATTTGATCAAGCTTGATCGTATTGGACAACTGTGATGAAGTAGAGATAGAAGACTATTATTTAGAACTCTCTGATTCTTTTAAAGATTTTGTTAATGTATCTTTGTTAATCATTTTATCATGTCTTGGCAAGTAATCGTGAGGCTTGTTTATATAATTTTTTCTCATGTTAGTTACAGTTTTACCTCCTATTTCGTCTAATTATTTAAAATCTTTTGATTTTGATTTTTTTATTTTTCTCACGACATGGCAAGCAGTTTTGAGGCTTTGTTATTATGTAATTCTTCTCCTCATGTCAGTCAGTTACTGTTTATCTTTTCATTCTATAAAATCCTTTATTAGTGTCATTGATTGGATTGAACAGGGCATGTTGGAGCCTATCCCGACACTTGTTAAGAAGAACAAGCGTGGTATAGGTGCTGATAAAACCAAGAAAAAGGTTGAAGTCCCGAAAGATCTTGATGCCAAGATGCAAAATAATCATGTAAGTAACTGAGCACTCAGATGACCAACAACATTTTGGTTTTGTTTTCTTCATGACATTGTTTTCTTTAGTTTATTTAGACCTCTAATTTTCCAGTTTTTTTTTCCATGCTTGAATGTGTTTTCTGGTATACATATTATTATTGTTCTCTTTGGGCATGCAACTATTGAATTCCTCTGGTTGTTTAATGATAGGGGATCAGAGAAATAGGCTTGTGTACTAAATTGTGCTACCGTTTATCCAAATGTTCAGGACATGCAATCTAAGAAAAAGAACAAACAAGTCTCTAAAAGAACAAGGAGGATGCGGGAAGAAGAGGAGAGGATGAAAGAGAAGGAATTTGAACGAGCCTTCTTCAGGGAGTTCTGGCCGGACAATGTATAGATGCAATCGGTCAGATGATGTGATGCTCCTCTATATAAAAAAAAAAGGGGTAAAAAAACCTGGTGTGTATTTATTATCAAATAATATTGGCTTAGTTAAAATTCAAAGGTGATTAATTTTGATTTAATCATTGTTATCATCCTACCATGTGAATGCAGTTCAGGAAATGGCTCCGCACAGAATGGAAAGGACCTTTGACTGACTCGGAGAGATTCCTCGTCTGACGTGGTAACCGGAAAAGGTATGGTGGTTAGAGCCTCCTTTTGTTTGTTCTTATGATCTGGTGATCATAATATGTTTTATTTCCCTTAGACCATGCGTGATACAAGTTGCCAAAATACAAGGTTTCTTCTTGTGCTTCTTACATTTCGGATGTTTCCTCCATATAATTACTTTTGATGTTCACATTTACATTTTGATCAAACGCATATTTGAACTTTTCGAGTCCTACATACACATTATTTTTATCAGACATATATAATTTAGAATCCAACACAAGCTCATGTAGAAATAAATATATATCATCATGAAGCTTTCTCCATCTGGTGCCTGACAAGCTCAACAGGGGCCGCCGGAATACGAGCCCACCACTCCCTCAGTCTCCTCCTCAGCTTCTCACTACTCTTTTTCCTCAGCGGCATCTCCCTGGTGAAGGCCTCCACCGCCAATAACACCATCAAATGCACAAAAGGCACAATTGCAACCAATGTCGCCGCCACGATCAGGGTGAGCGCCGTCTCGTCGGTTGCCTGAAACAACGATCAAGTGCTTAATTAATTGTATCTTCCATGGATGATTCAACAAAAGACAGGCCGACCACCTTTGGAATTGCCGCGAATAGGAGAGCTCTTAGCTTAAGAAGTCCGATGTTTCCTGCCTGAACCATAGTTTCCAACCGGGCGATGGCATCCTGCAAAACTAAGAGCTGCTCAACAGCATTCTTGGAAGGGGGAGGTGTGATGTGAAACACCTGCACAGGTTTCCGTTTTCTGCGGAACTTGTGCCACATCATGAGAAGAGCCAGAGATAAGGATATGAAAGATAAAACGTATCTGACCCAACCCCTGGCATCCATAATATTAATGTCAATATATTAAAAAGTAGTTTCCTATGACCACTAGAAGGTGAAAGTTACCTGTAAACAACATAAAGGTTCACAACCAAGAACGAAGTTGATTTAAAAGGATTTTCCCATTTAACTAAAAGCTGAAGCAACTTGGTAGACTCGAGAACTGGGAACAGCAACTCCTGCAAGAGAGACAGAGAGAGAGTCATCAGAGATGCCCGCAAAACACTAACTTAAATCATGCTCATTATTACCAGTTTGAAGGTGAAGAAAATAAACTATTCAATGTAAAAACGATGTACTTGATGCAAACTTTAGATGTATCATTTTGGATACCTACTTACCCAAATATATATAGGTCATAGCAATTTAGATAATTACTGATGTAGGAGCATAATAATTTTGAATTTTACTGACAACCTAGCATAAGGATATAAATTGTTAACAAATCTAACCTAATATTGGTATATCAAACAAAACTTGATACATGTAAAAAACTGTTCCCACGCCACAAAAATTAATTTAAGCCTACAAGTCATGTATTGTTTATAATTAAGAATTGTGTCAAAGAAGAATTAAATATATGATGCTGAACAACATAATAAGCTGAAATTGCATATAGTTTCCAGATGTAATTTTCATAGTTAAACATCAGTTTCATACATAATAATATGGGTCTCTAATATTTCAAACAAAATACATTTGGACGCAATTTTTTTCATGTGGATCATGATCCAATGTACATCACAACAGATTCTCCATAGTTCTGGTGAAATCAGATGTGATCTTTATTTGTTTGGAAAGCACATCCAAATTTATTCAATCAAGCATCAAAAACCACATATCAATGATGGGACAATGAGAGATTGATTTTCAATTAATAACTTATAACTAGGTCAGTATATTAAAAATGACAAAAGCCAACTAAGTCAATTCATATCTTGTCTTAAGATAGATTTTGGAGAATCATAATAGATCACCAGTTATAAAAGAAAAGACATGCGGAAGTTATAAAAGTACCTAATTCTAATAGGTACCTAGAAAAGATGCACCGGTTATGTGAGGTGGATCGATTCAAATTAGTGTGTGATGAGAATTGGAAGAAAATAAATAAAAATAAAAACATCACTAGAATCGCATACCTTCATTACAGCTAGGTTTGTATCGATGCCGTCGACTTTCATCTGGTCCACCGTTGCACGTGCCGCTTCAGCTATTTCAGAGTAACAGAACGATTCCTTTACAGCAGTTTCCAGAGAACTTGTCGAACCAACACAAACATCACCAACAAGGATGTATTTTTCCTCGATACCATCTACCACTTCCATTTTCAGTGTGAAGCCCATTTTGGTGACTGTGTATAATGAAAATGGTAAAGGACAAACATGTAAATTCGTATCAGATGATGAATTGACAATAATGCTCTGGATTCCATCAGCTGGCAGTTTTAAATAATCATATAAAGCCTCCAAGATCTTATCTCCTTTTGGGAGTTTCTCAGCTAAGTAAAAAGCAAGTATAGACCTAAAACGAGGAGGATGGATATGGAATGCTTCTTTTAAAGCTCGATATCTGAAGATGCCTAAAATGGCCTTTGAAAGAGCTTCCATCTGCTGAATTTCATCAAGATCGTACTTCCTAATAAATTTGTGCACCTGCAACACTTCACCAACAACTGCCAGCCAGTAGTCTCTCCGTGAATGGCCTTTAAATTCAGGAAACGCAAAATAAATGGGTTCTGCTCTGTGATGAGGTAAAGTTATTATCAGATTTTATAGATTCCAGTTGGAAGAACAGATGCAATAAAATTGCCAATGAAACAACACTTACAGAGATATTGACTTGTACATCACAGCTTTATCAAAGAGGCGAGCACCCAGAGGTCCAGTCAGATCACCCTTTATCACTTGCTTTAGGTCTGTTGCCAGATCATATCTGACAGCTTTATCATAACCCACTCCTAATGATTCAAAGTAGAGAGCATGGGTTGTCAACGTCAATCGTCCTGCCAAAAGGAAAGAAATCACTCAAAGGCCTATTCAAACAAAATTTATATGCATGTAAATATTACAAAAGAACATGCTTAACCTGGCCATGCAGATGTTCCAATGTGTTGTAGAACAGGTTGAGTGGGCATTACACCATCAACTTCTAAAATAACTTCTCCATCAGAAAGGTGAAGGTTTGAAGCAATCAATGAGCCCATAATATTTTTTAAAGATTTAATTTCCCTATAACAGAATTACACTATATAAGTTAAATCTAAATTTCACCTAATGGTCGAATCCAACCACAGCAGTTCAGGGTTACAAAAAATGAAAGAAAATATGAAAAATGATCTGATGCTACTTACAATTAACTTATTTATGATCAATAATAAAAGAAGCAACCTATACGCTGGAGAATCTGAGATTAGATAACAACTTATATAAAATTTTGACAGTACGTTTTTTTTCTGTAGCTACCATAATGCTCATGAAAATTTCTTCTCAAGTCCGCTATTCAATCTTATGTGTCCTACAAGATGACATCTTTAAAAGAAGACAAGAAGCATCCACATGCCGACAAGGAACTAACTTCAATTACCTGATCTTGCTTTCAAATACTAAAATAATAGCTCCTTTATATTTTCAAAATTTAAATTACAATCCCTTGACTAAGTAGGTTACATATTACAAATTTTCTAGTGCGCTAAGTTATTCTTAGGTAGTACATCCATGAAAAAGAATTGATAGTCATGAATAACATGCTTAAAACTAGATCACATACTTGTATAGACTTTTGAGGTATTTGTCATATATGAAAAAATGCATTTGCCCCCCTGATGAGCAAGTCAATGCATCAAACAAGTTGTGCACAGTTATTGAGTCAGCAATGGCAGGACAGGCAGGAGCTATTCGTGCAAAAGCTTTCAATCCAACAGTCTTCCTTTCATCTACCTGACTTACACAAGAAAAAAAACTAAAGCACTATGGAGTATAAGAAAACATAATCAATGGTAACACACCTGAGCAGCCAGACATGAAGAACTAATGTAAAAAAATGATACCCCATGCTCTTCTTCAATTACCAGATGGTCACAAGTATTAGATTCCTGTTACAAGAATGAGATTAGCAATTGAGTTCAAAATATGAAAATATTAACTAAAAACCATACACATAACTTTGGACATTTGTCTTAGAGTGGCTAAATAGCATTTTGAAATAGTATGGTTTTCTAAAAGACAATATAAATCGAGAATTTAAGTCAATTGGTGAGTTTCTTGCTGGTTCATGCCAGCACATCATGTGATAATCAACACAAGGCAGCAAAGGGGGGCACATGCATTTTCCAGTCAACTAATTTGTCAATTTGCCCTAGTCACACACTAATGTGTGGCTGCCAGCAAATGCAATACTAGGACAAATAACAACAGGAAATTACAATGAAACATCACAATACGACTGACATAACCTTAAGAGAAAAAAGAAAATGATACATCAACAACTCAAGTTCTTACAAATGTAAACTTAAAGATCTCATATGTCTCACTTTGGGTATGGATTCGCTGCATGCTCCAGGGGACTCCCAAGCCAGCATCATGTCAAAAGTTAACTGGCGGAACTCCTTATCGGCCAAATAATCTGGATTCTTGATCACCGCATGAAAAGTTCTGAAACAGCAATATTCAAATAGGTCTCTTGCATATGTAGTAGGAAGTTTGACACGATCAGGAAACTCGGTCTCAAAAGATTGTTGCAATTTGTCCCTTGAAATGTGAAGAATCCTGCATTTGCAAGGACCATTAGGTGCTTGCTGTTGTTTACATCCAAGCAACAGATCAACGATATTGATTTACACAATAACTAATACAACAAGACTGACATCCCACAGTGAGTCATATGACCCATAAGTTAATGCTGCCAATGAGTCAGATCCGATATAGTTGCAATGGATGGTGCAGGAATTAAGGGCTACGCTGAACCAACCTCTGACAGATTAAGAAATGTTGGCCCCTGTTCAACCAATATAGCTAATAGGTCAGCTCGGATCACCTGAGCTGATCACGGTTGAATAGGGATGGCAGTGTAAGGTAAGCTATTCTTTCCTGTCTAAAAAAAGCATGAGCCAGGTCAAGCCATGTTGCTCCATATTATTAGAGAAATATATGCTTGACCTGATCCCAACCTAACGAATAAAGAATACTTGACTCAGAGCTCAATCCATGAAACCCATGCATCATCTTAAATTGATCAGGTTTACTTGAAGGATTCTAGTCAAGATTGCTGGGTCTACAACAAAAGGTAAGTAGAAACTGATCCAACAGAGGGACATGCACAATGATCAAGAGACATCCACCAAAAACAGACTTCCAATCAACTGGAATTTAACCATGTATTCTTCCACATTTCCTACTCAAATGCACCATTTAAGGTGGATTAGAGCCATAACAAATAATATTCTTCATATGACTAATACTTCTTTCAAGCATGAGAACTTAGATAAGCATGTAGGTAAATCCTCACCACATTTGCCAGACACACTAAAAGGAGGCCACATGCACTGGGCCACACCTTTTCATCCGAAAGTTTCCCACAGATATCACTTTGGGGCACAGTTCAACACTAAGTAGACTCCGGATAATAGGTTATCGTGGGAAGTCTAAAATTAGGGGGAGATGACAAACTGTGGTGTGGCAAACAGTGTCTATCCCAAGGAGGGCACACATAATTGAAAGATACAAGTCAACACAACCCTCAATCTGAAAGAAATGTAATCAATGGCGATTCAATGAGAACTTCCTCTTTTTATGGTCAAAGGAATCAGTCCTATCACATCTATGCTCCTGTGAAAGGTACTCAGGTGCATGTAACTTGAAGATAATTACATTCATAGGATAATCACATTCATAAAATTGTGAAGCCTAATTGTCCTGAAACAAAGAACGGATGTCATGAGAACTTCACCTTCTGGAAATGACAACCTTCATTCAGTAGAAGGGGAATAAGTTCTCATAGCATAGTGGAGATGGAAGTCTTTGAGTGGATGTATGTTTATAGCACCTATTATTTCAGATGATACTGGAAATGATGATGGACAAGTTTAGCGGTCTGCCTTACAAAAAGCAAACCACAAATGTGATATAGATAATGACACATCTACTTACAGGCCAAAGAAGTTCAAGATTTCACTAGGACATGTTGGAAGAAAGTTAATTACAACAAGACAGAGCACACAAGATTGCTTCAGATCTTGCGTTCAAAGATCATATTATTTGACTAATTTATCGCAACGATTCATGCCTGCTATGAGGAATATAATGGCCAAATTTAGGGGGATGGATGAGAGCATCATAAGAAGAGGGTACTGTATAGTGCTATTCATCGTACACAAGTAATGGTTCGAGACAACAGTTTCTGAACTTCTCAATTTTTTCCCGTCGCCATTCTGACAATGCTAGAAGAATCGAAATCAAACCACATCTACTTACAGGCCAAAGAAGTTCAAGATTTCACTAGGACATGTTGGAAGAAAGTTTATTACAACTAGACAGAGCACACAAGATTGCTTCAGATCTTGCATTCAAAGATCATATTATTTGATTAATTTCTCGCAACGATGCATGCCTGCTATGAGGAATATAATGGCCAAATTTAGGGATATGGACGAGAGCATCGTAAGAAGAGGGAACTGTATAATGCTATTCATCGTACACAAGTAATGGTTCGAGACAACAGTTTCTGAACTTCTTCTCAATTTTTTCCCGTCGCCATTCTGACAATGCAAGAAGAATCGAAATCATATACATACAATACTTGTCAAAACAAGCAAGTTTTTTATCCTTACCCTGAAAGAAATCAAGTTCTACAGAGAGGGAGGGGAGGAGATCATCACAAGATTTGGTAAAATTTGCCGAAACAAGAAATTTCTTGATTGTTCCCTTCAAGAAAGCAAGTTCAGCGGGACGAGGAAAACGAGCGAGTTCTCGATTCTTCCCTTGCAAGAAAGGGAGTTCGATCGAGATGGTGAGGAGGGAGATCCTTCGTCGCGCAAGCAACGAGGATAAACCAGAGTGTTATTGATTCTTCCGTCAAAGAAAGCAAGCTCTCGATTCTTACCTGGAACAGCGGGCGACGACGCAGTTAGCGAAGGAGGAGAGCTGGGGGATGGGGTTGCCGACGTCCTCCGCTACCCCGGTGCGCTTCCGACGCCGGCCGCTGAAGATGGACTTGAGGGTGTTCTCCCGCAAGATGCTTTCGAAGAAGATGTCCTTTCCCTTCGCCATGTGGCCTCCGATCTCTAATCCACCGGAATCTCTCTCTCTCTCTCTTTCTCTCTTCTTCTTCTTCTTCTTCTTCTTCTTCTTTTTCTTCTTCTTCTTCTTCTTTTATTGCATTGGGGTTATACCTCCGTTTCTTAATCTCCTGCTCTTCGTCAAGAAGAGGAGGAAACCGCAATCCTCTCTCTCTCTCTCTCTCTCTCTCTCTCTCTCTTCTTCTACTTCTATTGCGTTAGGGATTGCCTCAGCTTCTTGATCTCGCGTTTCTTCGTCAAGAAGAGGAGGAAACCGCAACCCTCTCCGAGTGCTACGGCGTTTCGATACGAAGAACGCTTCGTCCGCGCACTACGGTCGGAAACGCACGCGCAGGTCGTTGGTATCATCGGCGTGACAATGATGTACTGTTCAAAGGTGGTGCACGCACGAATCACGTGGGATGAGTGGAGTGAGATTGATTTCCAATCAGCAGACAGGTAGGCATGGTGGGGACTGGCTGATGCTTAGTGAGAGAATAATGAAAGTATACTGATCAGGTTTGACCGAGTCGTTGACAAAACGGAAGGAGGAGATCAAGTTGGGCCGAGAAGAGACCACGTTTAGCCCGCACCAGTTTCCGTTCGTCTTCTAGGGCTTTCTCCGTTCCCTCGATCGTTTTGTTGTTTCGCCGGAGGCGGAGGCTTTGGAAATCTAGGGTTTCTCTTCGCCGGTGATCGAAAGCCATGGCGGGAAAGGAAGTGCGGGAGTACACCAACCTCAGCGACCCCAAAGGTATTGCTGCAGGCGAACTCCTTGACCTTCTCGTTGCGGCTGTTGCTGCTGTTTTCGTCGTGAGACGCGATAACTGCAATCCTAGTAATGATTCGCAGATCGGAAATGGGGGAAAGGGAAAGACAAGATCGACGACGAGGACGTCACCTTCCAACGGATGGTGGCTAAGGTTAGCCGATCGGCCCTTCTATGGGTCATTGCTCCTGTGATTTGTTCCAAGTAGCTTTATTTCATAGAAAAAAAGAGAAGTCTTTTAATCTTTCTTTTTCTGAGTTTCGAGTAATATATGTTGGTCGTTAGAATTATGGAATGCAAGATTTCTTGGACTCTTAACTGGCTGGCGTTGGTTGCCATTGCAAAGTTCAACTGATTGAATCAGATAAACAGGGCATGGAGATTAGCCTGTGCCATACTGGTGCTGTAATTTTAGATGTGATCTCATGGGGAGTAGAATATGATTTCCATCCAAGGTTTTCTGATTCATCAATCTTAGTAATAAAGACAACTATAATTTGAATTGCATATGAGCTAGAAAAGTTCACTCATTTCTTGTCCGAATTCATGTGTACGACATAATATCACTCAATTATGCATATTAGATTAATGATGCAAAACTTTTTGGAGTGTTTCACCTTTTTAGTGTGAAACACTATAATTTTCTAGTTTAGCATTTATTCTCTCTTTTTTTTTCAACACATCGAATTACTTTATATGCTGAAAATTATTCCCTTGCAACCACAAAAAGAGCAGTGACTATTTGAGAAAAACTTGCACTGGCTGAACGTAATTCAGCTTCAATGATGCCCTGCAGATGCTGATCTACTGATGTTTAGAAGGAGTACATGTCTGTATGGCTGATTGAAAGTATTTTGCTTATAACTTGATAATATGGAATAGCTGACCATTTTCTTGTGAACTGATGTGACTTCATTGAGGTTAACTATTCATTCATTCATTCAGGCATGCGTGTTGGAAACATTTTCTATGTTAGTGTTCTGATAACGTGCCCTGGCAGGGATATTGGCTTCTCCTGTTGGGCGGTTGATGCTAGCAGATGCAGGAAGTTGCCGGTGAACGTGGAGGCTACCTTCATGGGCGAGGCGGTACTTGATTTTCCTTTTTGCAGCAATGTTATATACTTTCATGATATGGTTAACTTTGTGGTGGTTCGCTCTCAGCTTTGGACAGCGATGACTTGCTATATCTTAAAGAACAAATGGAAGCTGAGGAAGATGCCGAGCGTCTTCTACGGCGCACTGAAAAACGGGCATTTGCTGCATTTAAGATATCCTCATGGGAACGAGTTGCATGTGTTGACAGATAGCTATTTCTGCATCATTTTTTGTCTTTTTTCTCATTTGTATATTTTAATTTCCATGACTCTGTCTACAAAGCTGCAAGTTTGGCGGACTCCTCACCTGCACCTTTGCCCCTGCCACTTCGGGTTGAACCGAAGCCAAAGAGTGGCATAAGGTAATGTTGGATTTAGTTACAGGCTTATTATTACTATACAAGAAACATGATTTGTTATTTCTTTGATGGGCAGGCAGCAAGATCTCTTGAAAAACATCATTGGAATCAAACCTAAGCGGCAGAAGGTTTCGAGCCCTGGTTCTTTGCAACCTGAGCATTCCACCCAATCTTTCCCTGGAAGAGTTGCGTCACCTGCAGACAGTGAAGGAAAGCTTGGGAAGAATCTATCTCCCACGAGGCCATGCGAAACACAGAAAAGTTCATGCTTGGTGGCTGCCGTTGGGGTGCACAAGAAACAGGAAGAGCAGGAGGGTAAAGAGCCTTCCATGAAATCAAAGGGTGCAGAGGATGCAGTTAAAAGTTTGCTAGGTTTAGCTTATGAAAGTTCCGATGATGAATGACCAGAGAAAAAATATGCATGCAATTTTGTTGCATCTCATAAAATTTTAGGCTGTTTGTTTTTCAGTTTTAAACCTTGTTGACCTATTTATGTAATGTGAGGAATGTTGGTGGTAAATAGGAGACTGCTTTTCTCAAAAAATTATTCCTCTTTTCCCCAAACATCATATTTTATTTGATGAACAAAAAGTTATGGCTGTATACATGGCAAATTCTTTTCCCATATATTAGTACTTCTATCATTATTTATTTGCTCTTTGCTTCCTCTTCCAAGTTGTGACCAAAATCACATCATCATGGATGATTTTTGTTTGATAATGGGCATTTATTTTGCTATATATCAGTAATTTCTAACATTACTTGCTATTTAAACCCCCAATGCCGGCCATGATTTCAATAGCATCTAATATTATGCTTGAGCGAGTGAGTTAATTGGTACAGCCGTGCCCCATCACATCTCTAACGCATTAGAGAGCAATACCTCTAAAAAGTTGGATGAAACTTAACTTAAAAGATAAACCAAAAATAATAATTTTATATGTTTAAATTAAAACTAATAAATAATAAATGATGATTAGATTAATCAGTTCAGAGCCTCCTCCGTTTAAGAATACGGAACAACCCAACAGATTCGGAAGATTAACCTAAGCACAAAAATTCTAAATCAGAGCAAAATTATGGTCAGGACTAGACAGTTTAATCATATACTGATCAAACACTTACTACACAGTCCGGTAGATAATTATGCCAAGAAGTAGATCCCACGAGATAAAGCAGTAAACTTACATGCTTATTAACTCACTTCACCATACAGATCTTTACGACAGATCCGATGCCAATGCGGTGCAGTACTACGACGGCATCTCCTGGCTTGCATAGCCCTTTTCGAACTGCCGACTTCATTGCGGCCTCCAGGATCACCTCCGTCGACTCAGCATCTGTTGCTTTGGCTGAGCCCTCAGCGAGCACAGGGATCAACCCTCGGTATACCAGATTGTGCCTTGCAGGTCTCTCATCACTGATTGTCCAATCGAATGAATCAGTTGTCAGCACCGGAACAACCACAGAGAGGATCGGGACTGCTGGCCGGTATTTGGCAACCAGCTTAGCAGTGGTTCCACCACGTGTCAAGACCACTATGAGCACTGCATTCGCCTTGTTTGCTATGCGAACAGCTGAGGATGCAAGGCTCTCCAATGGGCTCATTGGCAGAGGAGTGGTCCTTATCATCTCCTTGAAGATGGCACCATAATCAAGGGATGACTCTGCTTCGATACAAATTCGAGCCATAATCTTCACTGCAAGCTCAGGGTATGCTCCGGCAGCACTCTCGCCACTGAGCATCACACAGTCAGTTCCATCGAGAACAGCATTGGCCACATCGGTTGCCTCTGCACGTGTTGGGCGAGGAGACTTGATCATCGATTCGAGCATCTGGGTGGCTGTAACAACAGGTTTGCCCAAAAGGTTGCACTTGTAGATCATCATCTTTTGAGCAAGAAAAATCTTCTCAACCGGGATCTCCATTCCAAGATCACCTCGGGCAACCATGAAAGAATCAGTTTCCTTGAGGACTTCGTCAAAGTTTATCACACCCTCCTGGTTCTCGATCTTCATGACCAACATCAAAAGTTCAAACAAACAACATATGAAACGATAAACATATTCACAAATAAAAGTCAAAACAAGTCAATTGCATCACTAGCAAGGCGAAATATTTTTTTTTTCAGAAGATAGATATCATTATGTTGAAGACGGGGACTCATGCTATATAATAAAAGGGCAAACAACTGTCATGACCTGATATTTATAAAGGCCATCATATCATAGATTGTTGAATTTCATCGTTGTTCATCTATACAATGTAGAACTTTTAATCAGATGGACAACTGTTGTTTTAAAATTCTTCAATTATAATCATGGTGTTTGGCTAGTAAAAGTCATCACACCTCTTAAAAGAAATAAATAAAAAATAACAATCATCATATCTCATTATAACATGGTATAAACCTGTGATTACCTGAATAATGCAACCATTAGTAGCAAAGTCATAATAAGTGTTCTAGTGTTTTAATATAAGTTTTCTCTTTTTTTGGTTAAAAAAAAAAGTAGCAAAATCACATTGAAAGGAGGGCTCGCATGAATCTGTTATAACTAACCATTATAATGACTTGTTATGGTTTTAAACATGTCCATTATACTCGTTATAACAGATTATGACAGTTCCATCATAGCAAGCATGATTGACTATTAACTGTGAGTGTAAAAACACATGTAAAGCTATATAAATGTGTTATGCTAGCAAAAAGAATAACCAACCTTCGACATCAGCTGTATACGTTTTGCATGAGGGCCAAGAACCTTCCGTACATGAACAAGATCAGATCCTTTGCGGACGAAAGAGAGGGCAATCATATCAATTTCATTTGGCACACCCCACCCCAGAATGTCTTCCATATCCTTTTCTGTCAACGTGGGGAGATCCACAATGACACCCGGGAGATTGACATTCTTTCTCTCACCTAAAACTGCAGTATTTTCGCAACGGCATCTCACTGTTCCACCCTCTGGGTCACATGACAGGACAGTCAAGGTTATGGTACCATCAGCACACAGTATGGTGTTTCCAGGTTTCAGATCGACAGGAAGTTTCTTGTAGCTCATAGTAATCATGTTCTCGTCACCCTTTAAGTTGTAATCAGTGTTAATGGTAATTTCTTGACCCTCTGTCAGTTTGATAGGCTTCCCATCCATCAGAAAACCAGTTCGAATCTCAGGCCCCTAGCAAATTACAAGGAACAGTGTGAGCAAAGAAGGCACGTGCAACAAAGACATATGTCAACAGGAGGCAAAGTTGGTGATCACATAAACATATGTCAACACTCAACAGTATACAAAGATATGGTGGATGTTCAAATATTTAGCAAAGCAACCTACTGTTTTATCTGCTCAGTAATTTTCTCAAGAGCATAAGTTCAACGGTCCTCAAAACAACCAATACTTGTCAAGACATATATTTAATATCGATAATCGAATTACTCTGACAAAAAAAAAAGCAAGAAATCAATCAGGAACCATTAATAACAACATCTACAAGGTTTGGGATCACAATTTAAATAGTAGGACTGGCGCTAAATTGCAATTGGGAAAATATCATCTATTTCAAATTTCTTATGATTTCTTCTCAATTCTTTATAAGTTCCAGAAAATTATGGAAAGTGTAGAAAGATGAGGAGATGAAAAACAGTAATTGAAATTGGAAATGTATCATCTCACGCATCTCTTCCGTTTCATCTATTTTGTCTGGATCCACAAACATGAAACAAGCATCAATTTCGAGTACCTACTCAACACGCACATATGGAACAGACAAGTATATCAAACAAGTATCTAATGTTAAGTTCCGATTGTTCTTCAAATTGAAAGCATGTAAGAAGATTTTTCTTATGCCTCATGGGTTTATGATCATATCCCTAGTTGATCTCTCTCTACATGCATTGATATACATACGTAAATACATGTGCATACAAGTATGCCATCTGCACGGGAATAGAGGTAGTGTGTGTCACTTTATATACATATATATGAGCATGCATACAGAGGCAAAGGGTAATTGATTAGTACAGAGATGTTGCCTCTACCAACATAAGCCAACATAGGGCAGTACCAAAAATATAACAAAACCAGAAAAAAAGTTAATTATGTCACAAACATCATTTTAGCATATGATATATAATGTACGAGAATAAATGACAGCATGTGAGACGGGCAAACATACCCCCGTAAAATGAAATAAAGGAATATAGTATTTCCACCCTGTAACCATCGACATCAACCTAGTAGAATCTTGCTGGAAAATGATCTCCATTTTATGATTGGAGGAACAAGAATTTATTTTTACTTGCAATTAGAGACCATATTACACCATAACATGTGCTTCCATACCTCGATGTACAATCAAATCATGATTGGTAGAACTTAAATGGACTGGAATGCCTAGGTTTTACCATGGTAGAGGGAACTGATTGAAGGTTTACCATGAACAGACTGACTGTTCTAAGCCAACAGGTCAAGTAAACTGCCAAATTGACTATAATTTGTGCAGAGACATTAATGATAAAACAAAATTAAATCTAATGTTGCCATTCAAAATACAAAAAATGCAACTTCTGATCTTATGATCTTGTCTAGCCTAGGCTTGATGAGATTACCAGGATGTTTGAGGTAAGCATGATATTATTAGTCATAAAACCTTAACCAAATAACCATATCAGGATCTTCCAAATACTGATAGTGATCATAACTGAATAATGGAAGGTAAGCAACCTCAAGTCCAAGGCAATCTCAAACAGCATGACAAAAGAACAAGAGCAAGATAATCAAGAAAAAAAGATAACATGTTGCTTCACAGAGCAAGGTTTTAACAGGAAGCTTAAAATTAATTTTCTTAGAAAAGATACAATGTTATACTGGACTTCTGTCTGATTGACAATGGAATTATGATTGACAACAACAACAAGATGCCACTTAATAAGTGATAAAACCTTCTGTTTGAACTGTGCAAATGAGAAGAAAGAAAGAAAGAGAAACATAATATAACAAGAACTTGATGTCTGGTATACAAAAGAAGCAACAGTTCTCAGATTTTGGCAATGCATACTAAGGTTCACATGGAAAGTACAGTAGACGATCAAAGTTGAATGCCTCAGGGTGGCCACTGAAGGTACACAGGAAGTGATGGGATGACTTGTGGTATCCTATACTGACAGCATAATGATGCATTACGTACGGGGCTCAACATAAATCAACGTAGGTGCTAATTGGTATATGGCCAATAAAACAGGCAGCAACACTATACATAGATGCTAAAGTTGTTCCAGGGGTCCTGTTCAATATAAATCATGAAAAGCAAAAGGCTCAAGGTTCATAACTTGCTTTCTTCTTTGTATTTATAGAGTTGGCTTGACATGGTGCAAGTCAATTAATGAAAAGGGCATAGCACAAGTATTGATCAAACACCAACCGAAATAAAGAAGGGCACATGTAAGATTCAAAATCTCATGACCAGCTTTAATACCATGAAAAATATCTCGATAGTTTACCAACAACCCCAAAATTTGAAGTTGTAGGAAAGTACCTGATATATTTATAAGCTTTAATACCCTCAAAAGAAAAACAAAAAGCCCCACAGGTATATCATAAGGAACTAGCAACCATTCGGAGCAGACAGAGGCTAAAAATAGGGATTTTTTTAAAAGATACAAAATTTACAGTATCCCTCCACACCAAACTCACAAGCAAGGCATAGCCACGACACTAATCACACAAGACGAGCCAATCGAAAGCAATAAAGAAGGGTAGGAGGGGAAAGCAATAAAGAAGCACCTTGGTGTCGAGCATGACGGCACAGAGGATCTGGGTGTTGTGCATGGCGACGCCGAGATTGTCGAGGGTCTCCTGGTGGTACTCGTGGGTGCCATGGGAGAAATTGAAGCGGGCGACGTTCATCCCCGCCCGAAGCAGCTTCTCCAGCATCGGCACCGACCGCGACGCGGGTCCCAGCGTGCACACGATCTTCGTCTTGGGCACCCGCCCGTCGTTGGGCAGCTCCCTCAGCAACCCCTCGATGTCGATGTTCGCCATCCCTTCTCTCCTCCCCTCCGGCAGCGAAAACCCTAGCTGCCTCCTACAAATAAACCATAACACCATAAAAAGAAGCAACGATAAACGCGAAAGCAAAAGAGATCATAGGAGAGGAGAGATCTGGATACTTCAACGGAGAAGAACAAGAGCAAGCTATCCGGTTGATCGATCGATACCTAAAAATAGCTTCTCTTTCTCGTCCGCCTCCGAAGTGTCGAACACTTTCCCTTCGGTGCTCGAGCGAGGAGGTGGTGGCTGCCACCGACAAGAGCCGATAAGATGGGGTTTAGGGAGCGGAGATCGGAGTGTGGCGGTAAAGCGTTACCAATATGTTTTAATATTTACGCTCAAGTCCCTTAATTCCTGTTATTTATCTAAAAGTTCTTTAAATTTTCTGTACTTTTTCTGCACAGCAACCCCCCCCCCCCCCAAATAATTTTTAGAATATTACCATCGTATCAATAATATATATATATATATATATATATATATATATATATAATTGATTAGAGTTTTTTTAAATTTTTTTATTCATGCAGAGGAATTCTTATTTTCTAAAAATTAGATTATCCTGACCTTCAATCGTCGATTGTCGTGTTCTCTCTTTTTTTATCACCCTCGTCCTCTCAGAGCCCCACCACACCCTCCTATTGGGCCCCACCCTAACCACACCCTCCTCTTTGGCCCCAGTCTAAACCTCATCTACCTCCACCCTCCACCCTCCACCTCACCTTTTTGCTCTCTCCACTTGCCTCGACCCCTTTTTCTCGTCCTCTCCTTTACATCCTTGTCACCTAACTCGAGATTTCTTTAAACGATGATGTTCCTTTTCTCATCCCTACTTCGTATGTTGTCCTCTTTTACCTCAATACCATGCAACGCACAATAGAAAGAAGGTATGGAGCCTTCATAGAAAGATAAGAGAGAGAGTTTTTTCCTTTGGTCAAATCCCATGTAAGGGCACGGAAGGTCATGTGAATGCGAAGAGGAGTGTGAGGTAGACATAGTGGGGGTGGAGGCGGTCACGATGGAACTAAGACGATGATCGCCAATGTCCATCTAGAGGAGGATGTGGCAACAACTAATGTCATGACGAGGCAAAGGTAATCACAGGCATTGGTGAGGGGTAGAGGTAATGAAACCATGAGGCAAAGGCGACGGCTAGTGAGGAAGATGACAAGAAAAATCTCATTATTTAAAAAAAAATGATTCTATCAAAATAAAGCAAAAAGGCATAATCTATTCGAAATATTATAATGACGAGTCTGAGCTAAACTAATCAGGATTAACATATATTAAATCAGATACTCAACCTAAAAGCTTAAGCTTGTAAGTTACCAGTCAAACTTAATATATATATATAGTCTAACTCTTTCGATCGACAAGACCGTCAATCTAAGAATATATCTCTTTTTATCTCATTGGCTTAATCTTTTTTTATTCTTTTGTGGGGTAGATGGCTCAATTCTTTTTTCTACCACTCTAATACTATGATAAAAATCTTGCAAGATTTATTAGAAATTTACCTGATTGATTTATATGATAAGTAATTAATTATAAATTTTATGAATTCTTAATTTGATGGTGCTAGTATATATATATATATATATATATATATATATATATATATATATATATATATATATATATATATATATATATATATATATGTGTATGTGTGTTGTTTACTTTGTCACCCTCATCGCCGAAGGGAATCAAGTGTGAGGTCCCGGCATTGAAGCTCCAAGAGCTTTCTCCCTCTCCACACCCATGCGTGTTTACCTTTTGTTTCCCTTTCACTGTTCATTCACTTGTGATAAGGGCAAAAATGGCAACGCGCCACGTCAGCCACGCCAGGTGGACGCACTGCCCGAGGAGGCAAGCATTAATGCCGACTCGACGTGCGCCAACGTCACCAGCCCTCAGCCAACCACCTCGGCATTTGACCCCGTCTTCGGCCAGGCACGGAGAACCGTCGGCCAGAGGTTCGCCCCATACCCTACAGGGGCCGGGTTCTCCAAGCAACCCGGTGGCAATGTGGGGGCGCCCGCGGTATTGTCCCGCCCCGCAGCGACCACATCGAGGTAACATCAAACTCATCTATAAATACCCCGAGTTCTAAGCGAACGTGGGGGGACACTGAACACACTTGAGAACACTTCTTCCTCCCAAACCCCCTCCATATCGCTAACTAGATCGTCCGGAGGGGGGGGCCGAAACTCCCGTGGGCACGTAATGTAGAGAGGAGGCGATGTCGCCTCTTCGGCCTTCTGGCCGGAACTTTCTCCCGACCGAACAACCGATCCCGACCGCGGGGAGACCCCGAGGGACGTCTGCGAGATCCCCAACATCGGACCCGAGCAGAAGGCGTCGAGGGGCCCGCGGCGAGCGGATGCCCTCTGCATTTTTTTGGCTAGAAGGAGGGTCGAATGTCGAGGATCCTCGGTGATCCAGATGAACTCCTGTAGGGGATCGTTCTTAGTAGGGCAGGGGCCATCGTCCCTTGCGTAACGAGCCGTGGGTGATGACCTCCCGCGACCTCGAGCGGTGGCGTTCGGTCGACAATCGATCTGTTTTTCCGCCCAAAAGGCTCCGGCGTCCCCTCCCGGTGTCATCGAGGCCTTTCGCGACCTCGCTTCGTCAAGTCCGAACTCGGCGGATATGGTGCAAACTATCATCCCTTTCATAACTTTCGGCCCTTCGGCGACAAAAGCCGCCCTTTCGGCCCACATGGCGCTTCTAGAGCCTTCCACTTCTCCTTGGGTCGGGCCAGGCCCCACTCGGGGATCATGGAAGGACAAACCGGCGCGTCGCGAGCGAGGTATTATCTGGGAATCAGCGGACTCCTGCGAGCCCGGCTATGCCTTCTTAGTCGGTCGACTCGGCGAACTAGAAGGAGTTTCGCAACTCAAAGGGAGAGCTTCGGGGTGGACACACCACAGAGGATCTCCGTTCGCACAGAATCTGAGATCGCATGCCGTTCCACCAAACTTAGGCTCCCTTCTCACGGATCATCTGACGGCCAGTGACCCGGCCGAACCATGTCGCCTTTTTTCGTGCCCAACTAGCACTACATGGAGCGTCCAGGCGCTTTGATGTGCGGGGCGTTTCCCACGACCCGAGGGGTCCGGCCATGCTTACATGCGGCGGCACGAAGGCCGGAACAATCGGTTCTTGACCAACTTCGCCAAGGACTTCGAGCTCCGCCGTAGCCCATGCCGTTCGAGGCCCCTCGTGGCACTACTCCTCGGACTCAAACAAAGAGAGGGCGAGCCCCCTCACGTTTCGTGGATCGCTTTACTCTAAATCCGGAACTTACGGACCTCACCCCTCTTTGTTGGTGTAGGCGTTCATGGTAGGCTTGCGACCTTCAGGTCTGTTGGTCCCTCGTAAGCGACCCCCCCCATGATACCCGGATATGCTCAAGTGAGCCCGGTACATTGCGGCGGAAGCTTAGGCGGCCAAGAAAGAGGAGTGACTCGGGCGGCGGGCCCGTAGCGTGGTCAAGCACCAGCGTTTGCTATCGGTGTAATCCTCGTGCGGGGAATCTAGCCCCTTCCTCGGTCTCTTCAGCGAAGGCTCCATGTTTGCTGATCGCCTCTTGGCTCTCGGTTAACCGGGTCTAACCCCCACCTTTTGCATTTGCGGCTTCGACCACACTCTCGGCGAGCTCCTCTCGAAACGACACACTTTTGCTGGCGGTGTCTTGGCGCTGGCTTGCTGCTGCAGAGCTTCTCGATCATTCCTTTGTCGAGTTCACCTCGGTAGCGGCCTGCCCGCTCGGGTTATCTCTCGGCGAGCCTACCTCCTCGGCCTCGTCGTGCTACTTTCGGCCACATGGCCCTCGCGACCATGCTGGCGGTCGGCCCGGCGCATGTCGTGCTTCTTTCGGTCGCATGGCCCTCATGTGTTTTCTTTCGCGTAGCTGCCGCCCTTCGCGTTGTGCTCCTCGCTAACCCGACTTTCGCCAGGGGACCACGCTGCGGCGACCTGCGCTTTGCATCGTGCTCCTCGGCTCTTGACTTCGCATGCGACCGAGGACCACACCAGCATTGACCCGCTTCTTGCAGGTGTTCCTTGGCCCTATGTTCAGAGACCGGACTGCGACCTGACTGCCGCTGAGTTGCCTCTCGGCCCGAGCCTACCTCCTCGACTGCGTCGTGCTACTTTCGACGCATGGCCCTCCACGAATGCGCTGCAGCGCCACGCCGCTGCGTTGTTGCTCCTCGGCTCTTCGACTTTCGCCGCAGGAGACCACGCTGCGGCTTTGCCCGTCGCGTCGTGCTCCTCGGCTCTTCTTTGCAGGACCACAGAGACCGCGGCCTCGGCCCGGCTGGCGTCGTGTTCCTTGGCCCCATGTTCCCGAGGCGGACCTGCGTGGCCTGTCCGCCCTCGTCGTGTTTCCTTGGCCCCATGTTCCCGGACACACCGGTAGCGGTCGGCCCCGCTGGCGGCCGTGTTCCTTGGCCCCATGTTCCGGAACGGACCTGCTGCGGCCTGCCCGCTTCGTCGTGTTCCTTGGCCCCCATGTTCGAGACACACGACGACACGATTCGACCCTCTGCTGCCGTGTTCCTTGGCCCCATGTTCCCGAGACAGACCTGCGTGGCCTGCACGCCTATGTCGTGTTCCTTGGCCCCATGTTCCCGAGACAGACCTACGCGGTCAGCCGCCTGCGTCATGCTACTCGGCCGGATGGCCCTCGCGACCACGCCTGCACGGTCAGCCCGCTAGCGTCGTGCTACTCGACCGCATGGCCCTCGCGGACACGCCTGCGCGGTCTGCCCGCCTGCGTCATGCTGCTCGGCCCTCCGGTGCTAGTCATAGGTGCCCAGCAAGCCAATCACGTGAGTGATGGCACGTGTGACTTGATACAGAATCTTTTTGCTTATTATATTTTGACGTATATCACTTTATAACTATTGCATAAATGCATATATATATTGTGATGTCCTTGGATTTGTGCAATGGGAATCGGATCGTGATGAGATCACGATAATGAGATCGATTCACCTTTAAACACATATCCTAAATAATCCCGGTCATAGGTTTTTCGAGAGGGATATCGTGGTAACCAGGATAGGCTGGGTGTCTTTGTATACCCGTCCATATGATGGATGCGGCTGGTCTCATTTGCTTTCGTGTAGGGACACTAGGGATCTGATACAGTGCTCATTGGAGAATGAAGTTTGATTGATCCGCTTACGGAATCTTTGGATGGTTGATGATGCCTTATTGTCGGACACGGCGATTCCGTAGTCTAGTGGTGTATCTGGTCCTTAGACTTGAGACACCAAGGATATCTGTATGAGTGCTCCACTCTTTGATACCGGACTTATAGGTTTGGCTGTCCCGGATCTAATGGTGGTCATTGGGAATGGTAGTCGACCTTACGAGGGCTATTGAGTGTCGATGAGGATCATCCACTCTCGGCGTCATGAGAGGAATATCCCATGTGTTCTTGCTCGGACAAATCCACGGCGAGGGTCATTTTGGGTTGAGAGAAAAAGTTCTCAGGGAGAATCCGATTTAAGCGAGACTTCAGTAAGAAAGCCGTATGGGTGCGACAACACCATGCTCGATATCTCGGTCTCGGGATATTAGATGGATGAGGACTATAGGTACATGGTGGCGAGGACGAGACAGGTCAATGGATTGGATTCCCCTGTATCGTGCGGGGACTTCTGACGTAGTGGCCTGAAATGCGTCCGTAGTCGATGAGTCGAGTGAATTATTACAGAGATAATAATTCAGCGAGTTAGAAAGGAGTTTGACGGTATGACTCACGGCCCGGCTTCGATATTGGGCCTAGAAGGTCACACACACATATGGTAGGCATTGCGATGAGTAGAGGTTGGATATGAGATATCCGGCCGGGCCCTGTCTTATTGGATGCAAATCCAATACCCACTAGGGAAGGACCCATTAGGGTTTGACACGGGATCTCTATAAATAGGAGGATTCTGACCTCATAGGCTAGAGTCTTTGCTTGCCCTTCCTATTCTCTCTCCCTCTCCACCTCGGAGGCTTGGAGTTTTGAGGAGGGTCGTGCAACCTATTTGTGTGGATCACCGCTAGAGAGGAGGGCGCTTGACCTCCTTCACCCTCTCCTAAGGATCACGAGGAAAGCTTGGGGATATCTGATCTCCCTAGGTAACACAATCTCTATCGCGTTTTTTATGTTTTTTGATTTTTTCGCGCATCAATCTTCCATACGACGGCGAACATCTTTTTTTGGGAATCGGGGATTTTTTTTTTTTTGTTCTTCAAACGCGTATGATGTCGCCCCCATGATTTCCCAACGGTGGTATCGAGCGGGTTGTTGATGCGAATGATTGATTTTGAATGCGTGTGTTGTGTTTAGGAAGAATATTGACATCAAAATCGTTGGGCAAAAAGCGAGGAAAAGGCAGCAGCGATTTGCTGCCCTCGATCTACATACTGCTGACCACTGCAAGCGGCCGGCCGGCCATGACCGAACACCTCTGGCCCGGCCGGCGCATCGCAATGTTATTACTGCGGGACCCGGCCGTGATGTCTGCTGCGAACGGCCGGCAGGCAGACCCCTGTGAGCCAGCAGCCATGAGAACGTGGCGCTGCCAGCCATGAAGCGGCGACTCCTACCGCCGTCAGCGAGGCGGCCACCTGAGCCGGCACCGTGCGAAGCGGCATGGCTGTGTGCTTGCTCAGCGGCAAAAACGGGCGGTGGCCGCCAATGGGGCAGCACCCCCCTGGCGGCTGCCTCATGGCGAAACCGCCCATGGTGGCGCGCGCCGGGCGCTCACTGCCGGCGGCGTGAAGGCCTCCCGGCGGCGGCCCAATGAAGCCGCCCGCCGCCGGCGAAGCGCCCTCGCCCTCGACAATGAAGGAAGTGGGGTTTTCTGCAAAAGACAATTTTGCCCCTCGGAATTTGAGAAATTCGGTTTACGTCTTTTGTCCAAATTACGAAAATACCCTTAGAAATTGAAAATTCCCTACATGTCCCTGATTTGAGAAAAAATATTAATTAATTAAAAGGTTTAGTTGATTATTATTTTTTTTTATTATTATCTAATAATCCTACATGATGATGATTATTTATACATGTGATGTATGATGTGTGGGCCGGATGATCATGGGGCAGTGTGATGTGTGTACTTGTGATTATTATTATTGAGGTCTGCGAACCTCCATTATATTTCGTTTATTGTCGGGACTGCGTGCCTATGATTAAGTTGTAATCACACAGGAGGGCTTGGGGGGGGCGTGGATGCGATAAGCGGGACCCCGAGGCAGACGGACGATCGTGATGCATGAAGATGCATCAAGATGTCGGCAGGCAAGCGAGGGCGAGATGGGCGATCACGAGGGCATGGAGATGCACCGTTGCACACATAGATCTTGATGTGAGTGATTAGGCCTCTTGGCTCGGGCCTAATCATATTAGGTTAATGGTCCATGATCATCGATGTGATTGCTTATACACATACTAGATATGTATATATATTTGCATGCGATGTAGATATATATTAAATATGTATATATGTGACATGTCATATTAGGAGACTAAATTATAGAAACATCTCTCGATAATATTAAATTCGGTGGCGTGAGGCAATTAGATTGACCCGTGGCCTTCCATCGTTATGGTAGGGCAGATTCCGGTGTAGGTTGAGTTGGTGAGTCCTCGAGACTCTCACCTATATCGCGATTAAGCTATCTTGCTTACGACATAGAGATGTCCCCGGTGACTTGAGGACATGGTATGCTTGGTGAGTCCCTCGAGGGTATATCATCAAATCGGACTCATCTTGTAGCGAAGGTGTTGACTTAACAGAGCATCATGGTTGGTCGAGTCCCTCGAGGCCATGGTGATTGGAGGTCGAGCAGGGCGGGAATCACAAGGAGTTGTGATCGGCAAGAGTTGCCTACCTTTTAGGCTTAGTGTGATTGGTGAGTCCCTCGAGGTTACACTAAAACGCTGATTGGATCTGATCCCCACTAGAAGTCTCTTTGGAGATTTCCGTTTCGCGTCTTTGAGGTGTCGGCGTGACTTCGTTAGTAAAATAGTGGGAGCATATTAAGATAGAAGTCCATATCTTGATAGTTTATTTCTTGCAAAATCTGCATGTTATTCATTTTCTGCTATATCTTTATTTTGAGAAAATGTCGTTTTCAAATCCTTTCGTGGCATACTTGATGTCCAGCCGCCTTCTTGGTCCAAATTATACGGATTGGCTCCGTAACTTGAAATTGTTCTCCTGTTGGAGAAAATGTGTATGCGTCCTTAATCTGATGATGCCTACGCCCGAAGAAGAAGGGGAAGCGAGGATGAGATCGCTTCCTTCGTGAAGTACATTGATGACTCCACTCTTGCTTTCGGTGCTATATGTTGGGCTCTATGACTCAGGATTCTGAGAGACAACATGAAAAGATGGATGCAGATCCATTCTCCTACATGTCAGAAAATTGTTTGAGAGCAGGGGAAGGACTCAGCGATATGAGATATCCAAGAGCCTTTTCGCACTAGGATGACTGAGGGGACACCGGTTCAGAACCATGTCCTAAAGATGATTGAGTGGATAGAAACTCACAGGTCTAGGAATGGTCCTAGAGGATAACTTGTGTGTGAACATTGTGCTTGATCCCTACCGATTCCTTTTCACAGTTCATAATGAATTTTAATATGAACAAGCTTGAGGTGACTCTCGAGAGCTCCTCAATATGTTGAGGAAGGCAAAGTACTATTAAGAAAGAAGCCAGTTCTCTACCTTTGGTGAGATCAGAAAAAGAAAAAGAAAAAGAAAAGGTCCTTAAGAAGGGGAAAGGGCAAGGGGCAAACAAAGGTAAAACAAAGGTTGCTAAGAAAGACCCAGCAAAGGACAAAGGCCCGGTGCTTCCCTGTGGTAAAGATGGGCATTGGAAGATAAGCGCAAAAAGTACCTTGAAGAAAGGGAAACAAAAAGCTTGATGAAGCTTGAGGTACATTCATGATCAATCTCCATTAACACATGGGACTCTTATGATATACACATGGGTTACGGCAAAAGCCTAGGAGACTCTGAGAGGCGAGATGGACCTCAAGATGGTAATGGAGCAAAAGTTCTTTGTATTAGCTTTGTTGGTGAGGTCGCCCTCCTCATCGCCTAGTGGAGCTTTTATTGCATTAGATGCATGTTATTTTGTTCCTTCTATTATCAAAAATATTATCTCCATTTCATGTTTAATGAGTTAATGGATATAAATTTGTTTTTTTGAGAACAATGGTTGTTCGATATTATTAGATGATAAGATCATCACGAAAGGAACATTGCATAATGGTTTATTTATGTTAGACACCACTCCACATATCATGAATGTAAATGTGTCCAAAAGAAAAGCGAGATGAGTTGAGCGATTGCATACACGTGGCATTGTAGGCTAGGTCACATCCATGAAAAGAAGGATTCAAAAGTTGCTAAATGATGGATATCTAGATCCATTCGACTATGTGTCATATGCGACTTGTGAGCCTTGCATTCGTGGAAAATTGACCAAATCTCCATTTAGTAGGCTGGAGAGAGCCAATGAGTTGTTGGAACTCATACATAGTGATGTATGTGGACCCATGTCAACTCATGCCATTGGAGGTTACTCCTACTTCATTACATTTCTTGATGATTTCTCAAGGTATGAATATGTGTACTTAATGAAGTACAAAATTAGAGGCCTTTTTGAAATTGAGAGTATAAGAATGAGGTGGAGAACAGTTGGAAAAAGTATCAAAACTCTTGATCGGTCGAGGAGGTGAATACTTAAGTCTGAGAGTTTTTGGGTTCCTCAAGGACCATGGGATATTATCCCAATGGACACCTCCTTATACACCTCAGCTCAATAGTGTCTATGAAAGGAGAAATCGTACATTATTAGATATAGTGCGGTCCATGATGAGTTTTTTGACCTACCCATCTCATTCACGAGGGATATGCCTAGAAACCACGACTTACCTTACGAGCGAGTTCCAACTAAGTCGGTAGTGTCTACACCATATGAGATATGGAAAGGGAAGAAGCTTGATCTTAAGGTTGTTAAGAATCTGGGGCCTGCCCATGTTAGAAGACACAACCCGATAAGTTAGAATCAAGAACGAGGCGATGCAAATTTGTGGGATACCCCAAAGGAAACTTGTGGGTATTATTTCTATCATCTCGAGGACCAAAAGGTCTTTGTAGCTAAGAAGCAGTGTTCCTTGAGAAGGAACACATTCTTGACGGAGAGCAGGTGGGAGAATGATAGAATTTGGCGAGGTTGGAGAACCAAGCTCAAGCACCACTCTCTGACCAGAATACGTTGGGGTACCTAATACACAAGTATCAACTTTTACCTTGGTCGATAGAGTATCCCATCCTCTGAGAGATATGTGGGACATATTAGAAGGCAGAGGATGTAGAGGATATTGATCCTCAGACCTACGAGGAGGCTATTATGAGTATAGACTCGGGAAGTGAAAAAAAGCCATGAATTGCGAGATGGATTCTATGTACTCCATAAGGTTTGGAACCTAGTTAATGCTTAGGAAGGTATTGTACCCATCGGTTGCAAGTGGATCTTTAAGAAAAGATGGGAGTAGATGGAAAGGTAGAGACCTATAAAAGCAAGGCTAGTGGCTAGGGGGTATCGTCAAAGGCAAAGGTGTTGACTACTGACGAAACTTTTCTCACCGTAGCAATGCTAAAATCCATCAGAATTCTATTGGCTATTTAGCACACTATGATTATGAGATCTGGCGGATGGATGTGAAAACCGCATTCCTTATGGGAACCTCGAGGAGGAGGTGTATATGATGCAACTGAGGGATTCGTGTCCAAGAACTGCCAGGATAAGGTGTGTAGGTTGCTTAGATCCATTTATGGACTAAAACAAGCTTCGAGAAGTTGGAACATAAGATTTGATGAGGCAATCAGATCTTATGACTTAGATTAAACGAAGATGAGCCTTGTGTATCTGAGAAAGGTAAGTGGGGGCTATCACCTTTTGGTGTTATATGTGGATGACATCCTCATCATTGGGAATGACATGGGAATGCTATCCACGTAAAAGGCTTGATTATCTAGACACTTCTCCATGAAGGACTTAGGGGAAGCATCTTATATCTTGGGGATTAGAATCTATAGAGATAGATCCAAGAGGATGCTTGGCTTGTCCCAGTCGGTACATAGAAACTATTGTCAAAAGGTTTGGCATGGAAAATTTCAAGAGGTCTCATATCAGATGAGACATGGGATATCGCTTTCTCTGAATATGTCCCCAAAGACTCGGAAGAAAGGCGAACATGGATATGATACCTTATGCCTCAGCAATAGGGTCTATCATGTATGTCATTCTATGTACTAGGCGATATAGCGCATGCTCGAAGTGTCTGGCCGGTATCAAAGGCGGATCAGGGCTTGGAGCAACTGGAAAGCGATAAAAAGTGTATCCTTAAGTACTTGAGAAGGACTAAGGATCTTTTACTAGTATATGGAGGTAATAGCCTTTAGGTTGAAGGCTACACTGACTCAAGTTTTTTCAGTCGATGTCGATGATAGCAAGTGAATTCGAGGGTATGTGTACACCTTGAATGGAGGAGCAGTGTCTTTGGAAGAGTTCAAGCAAGATACCCTTCTTGACTTCGACCCACGGAGGAGTACATTGCTGCATCGAGATCGACAAAGGAGAATACAGTTGAAGAAGTTCATCCAGATTTGGGAGTCGTCTTGGTAGCGAGCGGCAAGATCTCCCTATATTTGCGACAACAATGGGGCAATTGCTCAAGCGAAGGAACCTAGGTCTCATCGGAAATCTAAGCATGTTAGGAGGTTCCACCTTATCGAGAGATCGTGGCAGGAGATGTAGCGGTGGAAAGAGTTCCATCCAGAAGATAACATTGCAGATCGACAAAGCCGTTGTCTCCAATTATCTTTGGCGTCACGAGAAGTCGATGGGGATGGGGAACATATAGGTGATTGGCTTTAGGTCAAGTGGGAGATTGCTAGTCATAGGTGCCAACAAGCCAATCCGTGAGTGATGGCACGTGTGACAATCTGAATCTTTTTGCTTATTATATTTTGGCGTATATCACTTTATAACTATTGCATAAATGCATATATATATTGTGATGTCCTTGGATTTGTGCAATGGGAATCGGATCGTGATGAGATCACGATAATGAGATCGATTCACCTTTAAACACATATCCTAAATAATCCGGTCATGGGTTACTCGAGAGGGACATGTGTGGTAACAGGATAGGCCGGTGTCTTTGTATACCCGTCCATATGATGGATCGGCTGGTCATGGCTGCTTTCGTGTAGGGACACTAGGGATCTGATCAGTGCTCATTGGAGAATGAGTTCTTGATTGATAAAACTTACGGAATCTTTGGATGGTTGATGATGCCTTATTGGAACGGCGATTCCGTAGTCTAATGGTATATCGGTCCTTAGACTTGAGACACCAAGGATATCTCTATGGTGAGTCTCCACTCTTTGATACCGGACTTATAGGTTTGTTTGTCCCGGATCTAATCTGATTGGTCATTGGGGAATGGTAGTCGACCTTACGAGGGGCTATTGAGTGTCGATAGAGGATCATCCACTCTCGGCGTCATCAGAGGAATATCCCATGTGTTCTTGCTTTCGGACAAATCCTAGGCGGGGTCATTGGGTTGAGAGAAAAGAGTTCTCAGGAGAATCCGATTAAGCGAGACTTCGAAGTAAAAAGTATATGAATGACAACAACACCATGCTCGATATCTCGGTCTCTGGGATATTAGATGGATGAGGGACTATAGGTACACATGTGGCGAGGGACGAGACCGAGGTCCAATGGATTGGATTTTGTATAAATGCCGGGGACTTCTGGCGTGGTGGCCTGTAAGATGTCGTAGTCGATGAGTCAGTGAATTATTACAGAGATAATAATTCTTTGAGTTAGAAAGGAGTTAAACGGCGGTATGACTCACGGCCAGCTCGATATTGGGCCTAGAGGGTCACACACATATGGTAGGCATTGCGATGAGTAGAGGTTGGGATATGAGATATCGGCCGAAGCCCTGTCTTATTGGATGCAAATCCAATACCCACTAAGGAAGGACCCATTAGGGTTTTGACAGGATCTCTATAAATAGGAGGGATTCACAGCCTCATAGGCTAGAGTCTTTGCTTGCCCTTCCTATTCTCCTCTCCCTCTCCACCTCGGAGGCACGGGTTTTGAGGAGGAGGGTCGCCCAACCCCTCTTGTGTGGATCAGCTAGAGAGGAGGGCGCTTGACCTCCTTCACCCTCTCTAAGGATCTGCTGAGGAAGCGAGGGATATCGATCTCCCTAGGTAACACAATCTCTATCTTGATTTTTGTGTTTCTTGGATTTTGGCGCACCAATCTTGCCATACGACGACGAACATCTTTTTGGGAATCGGGGATTTTTTGTTTTCTTGTTCTTCCATTTGCGCATATGATGTCGCCCCCCCCATGATTTCCCAACATCCGGCTCCCGGGACACACCTGCGCGGTTCACCCACCTACGTCGTGCTCCTCGGCCCCCCTGCTCTCGAGGCACACACGTGCGGTTCACACGCTGCGCGTCGTGCTGCTTTCGGCCCCTCGGCTCCGGGGACACACTGGCGGGTTCCCGCTCGCTGGCCGCCGTCCCCGGCATTTGCTCTTGAGGCACACTGCAGCGGTTCACGCTTGCGTCGTCTTTGCTTTCGACCCCTCCGGCTCAGGGACACACCTGCGCGGTTCACCCGCCTCGTGCTCTCCTCGCCCCCTTGCTCCCGAGGCACACTGGCGGTTTCGTCGTCTTCTTTCGACCCCTCGACTCGGGACACACCTACGCGGTTCACCCGCTGCGTCGTGCTCCTCATTGCTCAGGGCACACTGGCGGTTCACCACTTTCGTCGTCTTTGCTTTCGACCCTCGGCTCCGGGACACACCTTGGGTTCACCCGCTTTCGTGGTCGTCTCCTCGGCCCCCGCTCAGGGAGGCACGCTGCGTGGTTCACCTGCGTCGTGCTGCTTTCGGCCCGATGGCTCTCGGGACACACCTGACCGACCCTTGCGACGCATCGGCTCCTCGGCTCTTCGACTTTCATGCCGAGACCATACCTGCGGCTAGCCCCTGCGTCGTGCTCTCGCCCCAGCTCTCCCGGCCGTCGCCGCGGCCGACCTACACACGGAGACAAAAGCCATGCATCGGACTCCCCTGCGTGACAACCGGACGCGTAGCTCCTTCGGGGGAATATGATAAGGGCAAAATGGCAGCGCCACGTCGACCACGCCAGTGGACGCTGCCCGAGGAGGCAAGCATTAATGCCGACTTCGGCGTCTTGCCAGACGTCGTCACCTCTCGACCAACCACCTCGGCATTTGACCCGATCGCTTCGGTGGAACCGCGGGACGGAGCATCGCCCAGGGGCATCCGCCCTACCGGCGACTGGTTCTCCATGTAACCCGGTGGCAATGTCGGGCCCCGCAAGGTATTAATCACCCCCCAAGCGACCACATCAAGTAAGATCAAACTCATCTATAAATACCCTAGAGTTCTAAAAGCGAGCGTGGGGGACACTTTGAACACGCGAGAACACTTCTTCCTCCCAAAACCCCTCCCCATGCCGCTAACTAGACCCTGGCGTGCAGATCTTGAGATGGTGTCGCCTCTTCCGTGACTGTGGCTGAGCTTCCTCGACCAGAACAACCGATCCGACCGCGGGAGAGACCAGGGACGTCTGCCCGAGATCCCCGACATCCGGACCCTAGAACCGAGCCGCATCGGCCCCGAGGCCACGGCTTGAACAGATGCCCTCCGCATCAACTTGGATGAGGCATCTTCCACCGTAAGAGAATAGGATTATGGAAAACATGTTGTTGTTGATAGTTTCAGACTATGCACAATATTTGTACTGCTCGATTGGCACCCTCATCCTTCTCCATCAGCACAACACTTTCTTGTGTCTAATCTACAAAAGTATTGATCGGAGATTGAGAATCTTTTTGAATTAGATTTCGAGTGACACACTAATTTTATAGTGGTTTAGTCATTGTGACCTACATCAACTCTGATTCCTCCTCCGTTTAAGCCATCGGTATTTACTAATGGTTTTTCTTCAATGGACGAAGATCAACTATCCTCTTACAACTCTTTTTTCCTTTTGAGAGGCTCTGGAGAGAACCTTTACACCCTTTTTTACAAAGTTTCCCTCACACTCTCCCTTAGAATAGTCTCTAAATTTTAGGAGGGACTATACACTTTACAAGGGTTTACAACTTTAGAATCACAAAATTTTATTCTCACTTTTGTGCTTTTTTAAGCAGGAAAGATTAAGGTATTTATAAATCCCAAATGACTTCAAAAATTAGAGTTAAAATTCAAATCCTTGAGAGTTTGGGGTATTGGCGGTACCACTGCTTATGTGGGCCGGTACCACTGCCTACAGCAGTGACACTATGTCACGGACAAACTTCTAAACATGATGTTTGATGTAATGCTTATGTATGTCCGTGTCTTTTGGTATGTTCATGTTTTGTACAGCATGTAGAGGGATGGCCGAAGGCTTAATAGTCCCATTTTAGTTAGGTTGGTAGCCGCTTTAGGCTTGTAAATAAAGGTTATGTCATGTGGACACGTGTGAGAGATTTTTGGTCTATAATGGACCATTTTACCCTTTGTTGTACAACTATTCAGAGCTTGTAAAGTCTGTTTGTAATTTGCATTGTCTATGAAGTATTTTCGGAGATGTTTGCTTGTGGATCCCGAGTGAGGCGTTTTTTCTATCCTGTTATCTCTTTTGTGGGTCCTAAGGGACCATGGGAGGCTTCAGGGAGGCTGACCTTTGCGGACGGACACGCAAGGGTGCCGCATGACTTAGGCAAACCAGCTAAGTCCGTGACAGATGGTATCAGAGCGGGACAAGCACTCATAGAAACACTTAGCATGCAAACGTGGGGGACCCAACGGGGCTGCGTTGAGGGCAGTCAGCACACGCACGACCGTTTGGGGGAAAACGGGCATAGAGATGTAGGGAAAAGGAGTCACTCAGAGGAGCGGGCATCTGAGATTGGCATTCAAGGGAATGACCAACCCTTCGCGCAAGAGGCATCACGAGAATAGACAAGCGTGGAAGAATGCGAAGCACACAAAGTTTGGGATGGCTGAGTTTGAGCTACGACTCAACGTTGACAACCATACTTGATGGTGCTCAAGGCAAGCGAGGCGCTTGGTAAAAGATGAGACCATGCGAGGTGGAATGAGTTGCTCAATGGCCAAAATAGTTATGCAAAGCTCACAAAGGTGAGGGGAATTGCTAGCTCGAAGAATTTGGTACTCATGCATGGGCTTGTATGCGGACGATGGAATGTTCGTGGCCATCCCAAGGCGACTGAAACTCGGTGCCATGGAGCATTGAAACTTTCTCTTCGGCATGTGAAGGATATGTCTGTAGGATGCTGAAGTGTGCAACGAGTTCAGCATGTTGCTAGGCCTTGAGTGGTGCAGCGGGGCTGTATTGACGTGAAGTCGTAATCTAGCAAGGGCGTTTACAGGAGGCAGAACAATACACAGTTTGTTTAGCAGATCAGAGTAGTCCAAGGGGATGGTGGTCTCCGAAACGAAGAGGGATGTTGCTCCAACGGGATAGTTATCCAGGAGGGATAAGTCCTGGCTCTCCAAAGGGAGAATCATGTGGGATGGATCGCACAAGTTGAGGAGGAGTACCTTAACAAACAACAACTTAACGAAGCTCAATGGACTGAGCAAGCAGCGAGGAGTCGTCGTATGATCTCGCTTAAGAGAATGCATTGGTGGATGCATTGCGAGATCAAGTGGGGGAGCGACCCAAAGCAACACAAATGAAGGCACACTTGGAGTCGATATGGAGATCGGACTCAAGGGAGGGCTAACCCGTGGAATGGTGGGTGCGAGGGCCACCATCAACTCAATGCAAAAACGAGGAGCGGAGCAACTTGGGTGTATCTTGGTGAAGTACCCAAGCCGCATGTAGGGAGCCAGCATAGAAGATGGAACATGGAGTGGAGGTGTAATCACATTAAATATTTAAGTTATGATTTGATTTTCTTTCCTTGTTATTATAATTTAAGGAAATCTTAATCTACTTCCTTGTTTGTTGATATGAAGTAAGGAAATAACTATTAAGTATTCCAAATATAATGATATCATATTTGTTAGTATATTAAATGAAAATAATTTATATTAAATAAATATGAAAATTAAAATGAATTTCCCTTAATAGAGGCTCACCTCCTCCTATTTAAAGGGAGGGATTTCTCTCCTTCATTCCTCACCTAGTCGAGCTTAGTAGCGGGAGGAACGAGGAGTTACACCCTGTTGACAAGAAGTAGGTTTCCTTACCTTTCTTAAATTTAAAAGTTCTAGTTTTTATTTTGATTCTTTAAATGTTGAAAGTTTTATAGTTTGAAAAATGTATCAATTCTTTAAATGTCAAACTTTTTGCATTAAAGTAATTAGTTAAAGTTTTCATAATATTCTTTGACCCATGATTAAGGTTTTTATTATAGAGTCAAATATATTAAAAATATATTTGTTTTATATGATATTTCTTATATTATAGTTTATCTTTAATTTTATCTAGATTAAAATCTTGTTAGATTAGAATATATTATCTAAAATCCTTTTTGATATTCTTTGATCTGAAATTTAAAATATATTATTTTGAATGATTTAAAATATGACTAGAATATGTTGAAATTTTATATGTATTGAAAACATGATTTTTATTTGAATTTAGAAGATTATTTCCTTGTATTAAAACTTATCTCCCGGTCCATCTTTTAATGTCTTATGATTTCTAGTCAAATTTAGAATGTTATTTCCTTGTATTAAAGTTTTTCTCCTTATCTATCTTTTAATGCATTATTATGTTTTTATTTATATTGTTAATGGGTATATGCTATGATATGAAATTGAATATTAATTGGAATGAAATTTCTCACAGGCCAGGCCCAACCCACGGGTCAAGCCTTGGCCCGTAGGCTACCCCAGCCCAACCATTATGGGCGGTCACATGCGACGCAAATGACTAGTCCAAGGGCCAGGGCTGGGCCAGTTTTGTGTAATGCATGCTCAATCATGTATAATGCACATGACCAGTAGATGGACTGGCTCAATCTAGCCCAATATTATTGTTGAACTTGAGCCCAAATGTTGATTGAACTAAACTAGACTTGATTAGTTTAGATCAATTCAGGGTGATTCCGAATTGATTGACTTATTCAAGTTAGTTTAACCTAATTTAAACTTAATATAGTCTAAATTATACTAGTCTAGGGTGGTTCCAGACCAGTTAAATAAGGATTAGAGATCAGTTCAGTTAGGCTCTAGTAAATCGAGTTCAATTGAATCGATTAAACTAGAGTTCAAGTCAATTGAGGGTTAATTTATATTACTTGATATTGATGATATTTGAAAGAGACATTTTAAATATGTTATTTTATCCCGAAATGGACATGACCAGTATGAGATTATATTATTTTCCTGTCGAGAGCAGGTACGGCGATTCCCTTCGAGGATTAGCGGGCCGTCAGATGTGGCGGTTGGACGATTCCTTCATCCGCTGTTGGGAGGAACGTGTCCCCACTTTGGCGGGTGTGGGACACCACTCCATCCGCTGTTGGGAGTGTGATATGAGTTTGCCTCCATCCGCTGTTGGGAGAACACAAACTCATCCCGTAGGGTAAAGCCTCTCCATCCACTGTTGGGGGAGTGCTCCTTCGGGTATTTGATATACGCCAATGGGATGATTGATTGAATTTTGATCATGTATACATTTTGAGTTGACTTTTAGGGTTCCTACTCAGCGTTGCTGAATTTTCTTTGTTTTTGATTTTCAGAGCAGCCTCCCTCTAGTACTAAATCAGATTCCAATGGAGAGCGGATCTTCCTCTACCACTAGGTAGAACCACTTGGGTGATTCTTGAAGTTAACATCACCATGTTTACTTTTCTATTTATGATTCGATGAATAAATGGATTGTAATAAATGAATTGTAATAAATGTTTATGAATGATGAATAAAGTGATGTTTATCTATTTGGTCTAAATGTGTGAAAAAAAAAAATCCAGGATGTGATATCTTTTATGGTATCAGAGCATGGTCTAGGGCTTGTAGGTGTATTAGGTCCCTTGATTAACTTTAACCAATGATTGTCTTTAATCTATTATAGGAGTAATTGAGCCAATTCCAGAGATTAGTGGTCCTGTCACTCGGGGTGCTCATGGTCACAATGCTATTGGTTTACGCGCTCGGAGAGGTGTTCAAACAAATAATAACTTGGAAGCTCCACGCATCGTAGAGCAAACCCAGTCCTCTCGTACACCTATCACTAATTATGGGCCAGCTTCTCCAACTTCGCAGAATGCCCCTCATGCCCTAGCACCCGTCAATGCTCAAGATGACGTACACGAAGTCCTCAATGCTATTAGGGGATACTTTGAGCGTCAGGAGGAACGAGATGAAATTCCACGAGGTAGGAATAATACCTTAGATCACTTTAAGAGATTAGAACCACCAATTTTTGAGAGCAAGCCAGATCCAATCTTTGCTGAACATTGGATTCGTCAAGTGGAAAAGACATTCGAAGCTATCGAATGTAGGGAAAATCAAAAAGTGCCTTTCACTTCTTTCATTTTGGAAGGGAAGGCAGACACTTGGTGGACCTCAAAAAGGAGGATGTTAGAGGCGGGAGGTAATGTGGTAACTTGGGAGCAGTTTAAAGATGCATTTTATGAGTAGTTCTTTCCTGATTCAATTCGTTTTGAGAAACAACAAGAGTTCCTTAGCATCCACTAAGGAAATAGAACTGTAATGGAATATGATCATCATTTTACTGAGTTGGCTCAGTTCTCTCCACATATTGCTTTTAATGAAAGTAAAAGAGCTCGTCATTTTGAGAGGGGACTTCGATCATTAATTAGAAAGTCCGTTGCAGTACTGATTTTACCAACATATACTGAAGTGTTAAATCGAGCTTTGGTGGTAGAGAAATTGGATAATGAATTACAATAAGCAAAGGATCGAAAGCGACCTTTTAGTGTTACACCATTTACGTATGGGGGATCATATTCTGGACCCTCAAAGAAAGGAAAAGGCAAACAGTTTAGGCATCAACAAGCAGGAGCTCCTAGCAATCAAGTTGTTATAAGATGTTATTTCTGTGGAAAGACAGATCATGTTTCCACCTCATGCCCCATGGGACAACGCATATGTTTTTATTATCAACAACCGGGGCACATGTCGAAGGATTGCCCACGGAAGTAACATCAACGCCGAGCTCCACCCCAAACAACTGGACAACAACAGCTACGACCCAGAGAGGAAGGACAAGTAAGAGTCTATGCACTGACTCATCAAGATGCTGAAGCCTCGGGATCTATTATTAAAGGTATCATCACACTCTATGGTATGCCAGTATCTGTGCTTATTGATTCTGGTTCTACGCATTCTTTTATATCACCCTATTTTGCTATGAAACTGCATAAGAATCATGAGACAATGAATAATGCATTAATGGTAGTAACACCAGTTGGAAACTCTTTGATAGTTGATCAGATATATAGAAACTGTGTTATTACTATTGAAAGCCACGATTTGCTAGTAGATCTTATTCTACTAGAATTTCAAGATTTCGATGCTATTTTGGGTATGGACTGACTTTCAGCATACCATGCAAGTGTCGATTGTTTTTGGAAGACTGTTACTTTCTCACCTCTAGATCAACCACCTTTCAAGTTCATTGGGATTCAAGAAAAGTTTCCTTCTATTATTTCAGCCTTGAGTGCTACCCAACTATTACTGAAGGGATGTTAGGGATACTTGGCCTTCATTTCTGGAGAAGAATCTAAGAAGCCAGTATTAAAGGACATCCCCATTGTACAAGATTTTCCAGATGTTTTTCCTGAAGATCTACTTGCACTGCGACCAAATAGACATATTGAATTTACAATTGATCTTCTACCTGGTACTGCACCTATTTCTAAACCTCCATATAGAATAGCACCAATTGAGTTGGAGGAGTTAAAGAAACAGATCCAAGAGCTTTTGGACAAGGGTTTTATTTGACCCAGTGTATCACCTTGGGGTGCCCCTGTCCTATTTGTGAAGAAGAAAGATGGATCTATGCGACTATGTATCGATTATAAACAACTCAACCAAGTGACCATAAAGAATAAATATCCTCTTCCCCGAATAGATGACCTGTTTGATCAACTTCAAGGTACTCGGGTATACTCAAAGATTGATTTGAGATCCGGGTATCATCAACTGAAGATAAAGGAAGGAGACATATAGAAAACTGCCTTTAGAACAAGATATGGTCATTATGAATTCTTAGTAACGCCTTTTGGACTCACAAATGCACCGGCTGTCTTCATGGATCTTATGAATAGGGTGTTCCACCCATATCTTGATAAATTTGTAATTGTGTTCATTGATGATATCCTGATCTACTACAAAAGCATAGTAGAGCATGAACACCATCTTAAGACAGTTCTGGAAGTCCTAAGGCAAGAGAAACTATATGACAAGTTAAGCAAGTACAACTTCTGGTTCAATGAAATTATGTTTCTCGGTCATGTAATTTCGAGCGCTGGTATATCTGTTGACCCTCACAAGATTGAAGCTGTGATAAAATGGAAGCAGCCTTTTAATGTTTCAGAGATTAGAAGCTTCTTGGGTTTGGCTGGATACTATAGAGGATTCGTAAAAGGCTTTTCAAAAATAGCAACACCATTGACCAAGTTAACACAAAAGAATATAAAATTCATGTGGGATGATAAATGTCAACAAAGTTTTCAAGAATTGAAGAAGAAATTAACCAGTGCTCCTATCTTGGTGATTCCTTCAGGGGGAGAAGGTTTTGTAGTGTATAGTGATGCCTCTCTACAAGGGCTTGGTTGCGTTCTAATGCAAAACGAGAGGGTAGTTGCTTATGCATCGAGGTAATTAAAACCTCATGAAAAGAACTATCCTACTCATGACTTAGAGCTAGCAGCTATCATTTTTGCACTGAAAATTTGGAGGCATTATCTCTATGGATAGACTTTCGAAATCTTCACAGATCATAAGAGTCTCAAATATATTTTCACACAGAAAGATTTAAATATGAGACAAAGAAGGTGGTTGGACTTTCTAAAGGATTATGATTTTAATATCAACTACCATCCTGGGAAAGCTAATGTAGTTGCTGATGCCTTAAGCAGAAATACCTATAGTCTTGTAGCCTATATGAATATTCAAAAGAATTCTATGATGACGGAGTTAGCAGACTTAAAACTTAAACTTTTATCGGATACAAATAAAGGTTTTTTTGTGTGTTTGATGGCACAATCATTTTTGGTGGAAAAGGTTAAAAAAGGTCAAAAGGAAGATACATATTTTTAAATGATAGTTAAGGAAATAGCTCAAGGATCTAGACCTGAATTCCTCCAAGCCGATGATGGTTCTATTACATTCCACAATCGACTTTGTGTTCCCGAAAGCTATCCAGTAAAGATGTAATTATTAGAGGAGGCACATAGATCAAAATTAAATATCCATCCTGGGACTACTAAGATGTATCGAGATTTACGTTAAAACTATTGGTGGCGTGGTATGAAGAGAGATATAGCAGAGTTTGTTTCTAAATATTTAATATGCCAATAGGTGAAAATAGAACATCGAGTACCTGCGGGAAAGTTGCAAAGGATTTCGATTCCTGAATGGAAGTGGGAGCAAGTCACTATGGATTTTGTGATAGGATTACCCAAGATTGTGAAAGGATATGACGGAATTTGGGTAATAGTAGACAGACTTACTAAATCTGCTCACTTCCTCCCTAACAAGAAGTATTCATTGGATAAACTAGTAAGCTTATATATTAAGGAAATTATTCGATATCATGGGGTGCCAGTTAGCATTATCTCATATAGAGATCCAAGATTCACCTCTAAATTTTAGGGAAGTCTACAAAAATCTTTGGGCACGCAGTTGAAGTTTAGTACAACCTTTCACCCCCAAACTAATGGTCAATCTGAAAGGACAATACAAACTCTTGAAGATCTCTTAAGAGCATGTGCTTTGGACTTTGGTGGGAGTTGGGATATGCACTTACATCTAATAGAGTTTTCTTATAATAATAGTTATCACTCTAGTATACAGATGGCTCCATTTGAAGCTCTTTATGGAAGAAAGTATAGATCACCTATATATTGGGATGAGGTAGGAGAACGGAAACTTTTGGGGCCTCAATTAATTCAAAGAGATGCTGGTAATATTCGAATTATACGCCAAAGATTATTAACAGCTCAAAGTCATCAGAAAAGTTATGCAGATCGAAGGCGAAGAGATCTAGAGTTCGAAGTTGGTGAGCACGTTTTCTTAAAAATGTCGCCAACCAAGGGAGTTATGAGGTTTGGTCAAAGGGGGAAGTTAGCCCCAAGATTTATTGGCCCATTTGAGATCTTACAAAAGGTTGGGCCTGTGGCATACAGATTGGCATTGCCCCCGGCTTTGGTCGGCATCCATGATGTATTCCATGTGTCTATGCTTCGAAGATATATCAGGGATCTATCACATGTAATATCTCACCAACCTCTACAACTAAGAGATGATGCTACTTTTGGAGAACAACCAACCCAGATCTTGGAAAGGAAAGAACATGTTCTAAGGAACAAAATTATACCTTTGGTAAAGATTTGTTGGCAACACCATTCAGACCAAGAGGCAACGTGGGAAGGAAAGAGAAGAAGATATGCGAGAGCAGTATCCTCATCTATTCTATTAAGGTAAGCTAAATTTGGGGACCAAATTTCCTATAGGAGGAGAGAAATGTAATCACATCAAATATTTAAGTTAATGATTTGATTTTCTTTCCCTGTTATTATAATTTAAGGAAATCTTAATCTTCTTCCTTGTTTGTTGATATGAATTAAGGAAATAACTATTAAGTATTCCAAATATAATGATATCATATTTGTTAGTATATTAAATGAAAATAATTTATATTAAATAAATACGAAAATTAAAATGAATTTCCCTTAATAGAGGCTCACCTCCTCCTATTTAAAGGGAGGGATTTTTCTCCTTCATTCCTCACCTAGTCGAGCTTAGCAGCGGGAGGAACGAGGAGTTACACCCTGTTGATAAGAAGTAGGTTTCCTTACCTTTCTTAAATTTAAAAATTTTAGCTTTTATTTTGATTCTTTAAATGTTGAAAGTTTTATAGTTTGAAAAATGTATCAATTCTTTAAATGTCAAACTTTTTACATTAAAGTAATTAGTTAAAATTTTCATAATATTCTTTGACCCATGATTAAGGTTTTTATTATAGAGTCAAATATGTTAAAAATATATTTGTTTTATATGATATTTCTTGTATTACAGTTTATCTTTAATCTTATCTGGATTAAAATCTTGTTAGATTAGAATATGTTATCTAAAATCCATTTTGATATTCTTTGATCTGAAATTTAAAATATATTATTTTGAATGATTTAAAATATGACTAGAATATGTTGAAATTTTATATGTGTTGAAAACATGATTTTTATTTGAATTTAGAAGATTATTTCCTTGTATTAAAACTTATCTCCCGGTCCATCTTTTAATGTCTTATGATTTCTAGTCAAATTTAGAATGTTATTTCCTTGTATTAAAGTTTTTCTCCTTATCTATCTTTTAATGCATTATTATGTTTTTATTTATATTGTTAATGGGTATATGCTATGATATGAAATTGAATATTAATTGGAATGAAATTTCTCACAGGCCAGGCCCAACCCACGGGTCAAGCCTTGGCCCGTAGGCTACCCCAACCCAACCATTATGGGCGGTCACATGCGACGCAAATGACTAGTCCAAGGGCCAGGGCTGGGCCAGTTTTGTGTAATGCATGCTCAATCATGTATAATGTGTTGGGAAATCCTTGGGGGCGACATCATATGCGCAGCGGAAGAACAAGAAAAATAAAATCCCCGATTCCCAAAGAGATGTTCGTCGTCGTGCGAAGATTGGTACGTAAAAATCCGCGAAACATGAAACTGCGTATAGAGTAGATTGTGTTACCTATGGAGATCGTATATCCCTGTTTCCTTGCAGATCCTTAGGAGAGGGTGAAGGAGGTCAAGCGTCCTCCTCTCTAGCGGTGATCCACACAACAGGGTTATTTAATGACGCTCCTCAAAACTCAGCACCTACTCGAGGTGGAGATCGAGAGGAGAATAGGAAAATACAAACAAAAGCTCTCTAGCCCATGGGGCTCTGAATCCCCTCCCTATTTATAGAGGTCCCCTCACAAACCCTAATGGGTCCTCCCCTAGTGGGTATTGGATCTGCATCCAATAAGACAAGGCTCATGGGATATCTCATATCAGAACCTCTATTCATCCAATGCCTACCATATGTGTGTGACCCTTTAGGCCCAATATCGAAGCTGGTCGCGTGAGTCATACCTGCCGAACTCCTTCTAACTCAAGTGAATTATTATCTCTGTAATAATTCACTGACTCATCGATCATTTGATTTATTTTAGGCCACTACGTCGTAGTCCCCAGACGATACAGGAGAATCCAATCCATTGGACCTGTCTGTCCTCAATTACCGTGTACCTATAGTCCCTCATCTATCTAATATACCAGAGACCGTATATCGAGCATGGTGCTGTCAGACCCACACGGTTTCGACTATTCAAAAACAGCAGCGGAGAGCAGTTGGGAGCCAAGAGGCGCATTGTAGTTGGAGCAAAAGATTGAAGACTCAGCAAAGGCGAGGAGTTGCAGTGTCGGCAAAGGCTTCAACGAGGACGCCGAAGGAATAAGTGGGGGAGAATGTCACGGACAAACTTCTAAACAGGATGTTTGATGTAATGCTTATGTATGCCCATGTCTTTTGGTATGTTCATGCTTTGTACAGCATGTAGAGGGACGACCGAAGGCTTAATAGTCCCATTTTAGTTAGGTTGGTGGCTGCTTTAGGTTTGTAAATAAAGGTTATGTCATGTGGACACGTGTGAGAGATTTTCGGTCTGTAATGGATCATTTTACTCTTTATTGTGCAATTGTTCAGAGCTTGTAAAGTCTGTTTGTAATTTGAATTGTCTATGAAGTATTTTCGAAGATGTTTGCTTGTGGATCCCGAATGAAGCGTTTTCTCTATCATGTTCTCTTTTTTGTGGGTCCTAAGGGACCATGGGAGGCTGACCTTTGCGGATGGACACGCAAGGATGCCTATAGCAGTGACACTAAGTGGTACCACCACCCAGTCTGACGGTATTGTTAGGATCAAGAGTGGCACTAAGAGGGGGGGCAATGAATTAGTGCATAAAAAAAAATCATCAGTTTTGTAAATTTTTTATTCATTGAAAACCAATATAAGAAAGTGCTTGACTTTAAAGTAAATGAATTAACAATTAACTTAGAAAGTAATGATAGTAACGAAAAGCAGAATGGAAATGAGCACACTAAAATTTATAGTGGTTCGGTCGTTGTGACCTACATCCACTTCTGATTCCTCCTCCGTCAAGGGCACTAATGTTCACTAGTGCTCTTCAATAGGCAAAGACCAACCACCTCTTTACAGCACTTTCTCTTTTTCACGGGTTTATGAGATAACCATTACAAGCCTCATATCTCTCTTGAATGATCACAACACTTAGAAAGGAAGGAGGAGACTCTTTTCACTTTTATGCCTCAAGACTTCAATATTTTGTTCACACTTTCGTGGCACTTTTTTTTTCATGTAGAAATGGGTGGGGTATTTATAGACCCTAATGACTTAAGAATTAGAGCCAAAAAGTATCACATCCTCGGAGTTTGAGGTATTGACGGTACCACCACCATTATTGGATAGTACTACCGCCTACAGACTGACACCGGGCAATATCACCACTCAGCCTGGGTAGTACAATTGCTTGACAAAGCTCAAAGATTGAGCTCTGGCGATACCACTGCCTGATAGGATGGTACTATCGCTCAAAGCAAGCGGTACCACCATTGACCCTAACTTCATGTGCTGAATATATATATATATATATATATATATATATATATATATATATATATATATATATATATATATATATATATATATATATAAAGAGATTATAAAATATGATAATTATTTGATTTTTCTAATTAATAATAAATATAAAATTTTATTAAATTATTTCATAATTTAGAAAATCATGTTGAGAGCATAATCTTTATTATTGATAGAATCATAATAATATATTATTATAAATTCTATGATTTAAGATCATGATAATATAATATTAAAATATTATTATAATATATCATGATTTAGAATCCCTCGTATCGTAATCTTGATTTCTTTGTTACACTAAGTTGTCCTAATGAGATTCTTGGCATGGCTATAAAGCTTACCCAAGATATAGTGCACTAATGGTGCTGATGAGCGTGAATTTTTATTGATTTTTTTAGCCACCAAAAGAGACCCAAGAGAGTAAAAAGAAAAGACTCATTAAATTTATTTGATAATAGTTATGAATTTATATACACAAAGAGAGATTATAAAATATGATAATTATATGATTTTCTTAATTAAAAATAAATATAAAATATTGATTAAGTTATTTTATCATTTAGAAAATCATGTTGAGATCATGAGAATCATGATAATATATTATTAAAAATTTTATGATTTAAGATCATGATAATATAATATTAAAATATTAAAGAGACCATAATAAATCTTATTATGATTTAAAATCCCTTGATTATAATCTCAGTTTGTTTATTGCACGGGGTCACTCTCGAGAGATTCTAAGCTTAGCTATAAAGCTCACCCGTCATGATTTTCTTGGGCAACCGAATAAAGTGAGAAGAATATATTTTTATTTATAGTGAGTATAAATTTATATCCATAAAGAGATATTATAAAATATGATAATTATATAAATTTCTTAATTAATAATTAATATAAAAGATTCATTAAATTATTTCATAATTTAGATAATTATGTTGAGATCATAATCTTTATTATTGATTAATCATGATAATATGTTATTATAAATTCTATAATTTATGATAATATTAATATAGTATTAAAATATTAAGCGGATCATGATAACTTTTATCATGATTTAGAATCCCTTGATTGTGGATGCGGAGGGCATCTGTTCAAGCCGTGGCCTTGGGGCCGACGCGGCTCGGTTCTGGGTCCCGATGTCGGGGATCTTGGGCAGACGTCCCTCGGGGTCTCCCTGCGGTCGGGATCAGTTGTTCGGGTCGGGGAGGAAGCCATGGCAGTCACGGAAGAGGCGACACCGCCTCAGACAGACACAAGTGGGCCGAGTTCGACCCCGACCCTCCGGACGATCTAGTTAGCGATGTGGAGGGGGTTTTGAGAGGAAGAAGTGTTCTCAAGTGTGTTCAAAGTGCCTCCTCAGGCAGTGCGTCCACCTGGCGTGGCTGACGTGGTGCGTTGCCATTTTTGCCCTTATTATATTCCCCCCCCCCGAAAGGAGCTATGCATCGGTTGTCACGCAAGGGGAGTCTGATGCATTGCTTCTGTCTCCAGGTAGGCTGGCTGTGCGAACGCAGTTTCGAGGAGAACGGAGCCACGGGGGCGAGGAGCACGACGCAGGCGGGCTAGCCGCGCTGGCGTGTCCTGGGTGGCGTAGAGCCAAAGAGCCGAGGAGCACGACGCAGGCGGGTTGGTCGTGTAGGTGTGTCCCGGAAGCTGAAGGGCCGAGCAGCACGACGCAAGCGGGTGAATCGCGCAAGTGTGCCTCGGGGAGTGGGGTCGAGGAGCACGACGCAGCAGTGTGAACCGCGCAAGTGTCTCGGGAGTCGAGGGTCAACAAAGACGACGCGCAGTGGGTGAACCGCAGTGTGCCTCCTGGGAGTAGGGGGCTGGGAGCACGACGACGCGAAGTGGGTGAACTGGCGCAGGTGTCCCGAGAGCCGGAGGGGTCGAAAGAAGACGACGCAGCGAGTGAACCGCCAGGTGTGCTTCGGGAGCACCGGAGGCCGAAAGCGTAACGACGCAGTGGGTGAACCGCAGCGCGCGGGCCCGGAGCAGGGGGGCCGAGGAGCACGACGCGAAAGTGAAGTGAACTGCAGTGTGTCCCGGAGTCAGAGGGGTCGAAAAGCACGACGACGAAGCGGGTGAACCCGCACAGGTGTGTGCTGGGGAGCAAGGGGCCGAGGAGCACGACGCAGCGGTGAACCGTGTGTGTGTGTCTCAGAACATGGGGCCAATGAACACGGCAGGAGGGCCGACCGCACGGCAGGTGTCTGGGGAACATGGGGCCAAGGAGCATGACGCAGCAGCGAAAGGTCGCGAGGGGTGGGTCTCGCGGCGAAAGTCAAGAGCCGAGGAGCACAACGTAGGGCAGCAGGCCGCGAAGGCGTTGTTGGCGAGGGCCATGCGACCGAAAGTAGCACGACGGCGCCGGGCCGACCCGCCAGGTGTGGTCGGAGGGCCATGCTAATCGAAAGTAGCACGACGCAGGCGAGGAGGTAGGCTTCGGGTCAAGAGACAACTCAGCGGGAGGCCGCTACCGAGGTGAACTCGACAGTGAAGGGTCGAAGCTTCGGCCAGTTGTGTCGTGGTCGAGGGACATCGCCGTGGGCAGGCCGGCCTGAGGGGATCGCTGGCAAGCGGTGGGTCGAGGGGCTCGGCAGGAGGGCCGACCGACGCCAGCGCTGGCCCCGGGAACATGGTGCCAAGGAGCACGACCAGAGGGTCGACCGCGTCGCCGATGTGTCCTCGGGAACACGGGGCCAAGGAGCACGACGCAGCGGCGGGGCCGCCGCAGTGTGGTCTCGCATGGCGAAGTCAAGAGTCGAGGGAGCAACAACGCAGCGGGGCAGGCCGCAGCATTGTTCATGAGGGGCCACGCGGCGTCGAAAGTAGCACGACGCAGCATCAGTCGACCAGCCAGCGCGGGTCGCGAGGGCCACGCGGCCGAAAGTAAAGCACGACGCAGCCGAGGAGGTAGGTTCGGGCCGAGAGACAACTCAGCGAGGAGGCCGGCTGAGGTGAACTCGACAGTTGTATGGTCGAGAAGCTCGGCAAAAGTGCAGGCTGCGATCGAAGTGACACCGCCGCCAGGGGCAGACGCTCGAGGGGAGTTCTCTGAGGGGTGGCCGAGCCGCAGCGAATGTAAAAGGAGGTGGGTTAGACCCGGGCTAATCGTGAGTTCGAGAGGCATCAGCAAACATGGAGCCTTCACTTGGAAGAGACTGAGGAAGGGGCTAGATTCCCGCACGAGGATTACACCGATAGCAAACGCGGGTGCTTGACCGCTGCTACGGGGCCCGTCGCCCTGAGTCACTCCTCTTTCTTGCGGTCGCCCAAGCTTCCGCCGCGATGTACCGGTTGGCTCGGCTGGAGCATATCCGGTATGGCGGGGGGGTCGCCACGAGGGACCAACACAACTGGAAGGTCGCAAGCCTACCATGAACGCCCGCACCAACAAAGAGGGGTGAGTGTCCGTAAGCTCGGATTTTTGCGAGTAAAGCGATCCACTAAACGCGGAGAGGGGCTCATCCTCTCTTTGTTTGAGTCCGAGGAGTAGTGTCACGGGAGGGCCTCTACCGGCATGGGCTGCTGGCAGAGCTCAAGTCCTTGGCGAAGTTGGTCAAGGAACCGATCGTTTTGGTCCGTGCCGCCGCCGTACCATAAAGCGGGCCGGACCCTCGTGGTCGTGGGAAACGCCCGCACATCAAAGCGCCGACGTTCCATGCAGTGCTAGTTGGGCACGGAAAGTGGCGACATGGTCCATTTGGGTCGCTGGCGCCGCCAGAGGCCCCGGAGAAGGGAGCTGGAAGTTCGGTGGAACGGCGTGATCTCGTATCTCTGTGCGAACGGAGATCTCCCGGTGTGTCCACCCCGAAGCTCTCCCTCCGAGTTAAGGAAACTCCTTCTCTAGTTCGTCGAGCCAGCCGACTAAGAAGGCATAGCCGGGCTCGCAGAAGTCCGCTGATTTCGAGATAATACCCGGGTCCCGGCGCCGCTTCGGGTTTGTCCTTACTGCATCCCCGAAAGGGGGTCGGTCCCGACCCGAGGAGAAGTGGAAGGCTCCGTAAGCATCATGTGGGCCCCAAGCGGGCTCTTTGTTGCCGAAGCGGCCGAAGTCATAAGTGGGGTGTTTGTTTGGGAGACGAGCGGGATGATGGTTTGCACCATATCCGCCGAGCTCGGACTTGACGAAGCGAGGTCATGAAAGGCCTCGGATGACACCCCGAGGGATGTTCGGGAGCCCTGGGCTTAAAACAGATCCGGATTGTCGATCGAACGCCAACCGCTGCGTTGAGAGGTCGCGGGAGGTCGCCGACCCCACCCGCCACGTCACGGGACGACGCTACGCCTGCGCCCCTGCTAAGAACGATCCCTCGACAGGGAGTTCGTCGGGATCAGCCTGAGGATCCCTCGACATTCGGCCCTCCTTCTAGTGCCAAAATGATGCGGAGGGCATCTATTCAAGCCGTGGCCTCGGGGCCGACGCGGCTCGGTTCTGGGGTTCGGATGTCGGGGATCTCGGGCAAACGTCCCTCGGGGTCTCCCTACGGTCGGGATCGGTTGTTTGGTCGTGGGAGGAAGTCGCCAGCCAGGCGGGAAGAGGCGACACCGTCTCAAGACTGCAAGACACGTGCTCCTGGTAGGGAGAGTCGGCCCCACCCCCCAAACGATCTAGTTAGCGATGTGGAGGGGGTTTTGGGAGGAAGAAGTGTTCTCAAGTGTATTCAAAGTGCCTCCTCGGGCAGTGCATCCACCTAGCGTGGCTGATGTGGCGCGTTGCCATTTTTGCCCTTATCAATTGTGATCTTAGTTTCTTTATTTTGGAGGAGATTCTTCGTATGAATATAAAGCTTACCACATGACATTATGCATTAATGGTGTAGACGAGTATAAATTTTTATTGATTTTCTTGGGTCATCAAAAAGACCTGAGAGAAAAAATGAGTCACTAAATATTTATTGATAGGGATTACAAATTTATATACACAAAGATGGATTATAAAATGTGACAATAATATAATTTATTAATTAATAAAAAATATAAAATATTACTTAAATTATTTGGTAATTTAGAAAATCATGTTGAGATCATAATTTATTATTGATAGAATCATGATAATATATTTTTATAAATTCTATGATTTAGCATCATGAAATATTATATTAAAATATTAAGGGGATCATGGTAAATCACAACTTGATTTAGATTCATTCGTTCATGTTCTCAGTTTCCTTGTTGCATTGGGACAGGAGAGATTTGGTATGGCTATAAAGCTCACACCAAGACATCATACATTAATTGTGCTGATGAGTATTAATTTTATTGATTTTTTTGAGAAACCAAAAAAGTCACAAGAAAGCAAGAAGAAATGATTCGCTAATTTTTTTATTAATAGTGAGTATGAATTTATATATACAAAGAGAGATTATAAAATGTGGTAATTATATATTTTTTAAATAATAATAAAAATATAAAATATTTATTAAATTATTTCATATTTTAGGAAATCATATTAAGATCATAATCTTTATTATTGATAAAATCATGATAATATTTTATAATTTAAAATTAGAATAATATATTCTCAAAATATTGATGAAATCATGATAATCTTATCTCAATAATATCTATATTATTTTATAATTTATAAAATCATGTTCTTTATTATTGATAGAATCATGATAATATATTATTATAAATTCTATAATTTATGATCATGATAATATAATATTAAAATATAAAAGTGATTATGATAAATCATGGTTTATCATGATTTAGAATCCGTTGATCGTTCTATTGGTTTTTTGTTACATTGAGTTATTCTAAAGAGATTTTTGGTATAGATGTCATGAATTAATGGTATCGATGAGTATAAATTTTTATTAATTTTCTTAGATCACAAAAGAAAACCAAGAGTGATAAAAACTGACTAACTAAATTTTTTATGTATAATGATTATGAATTTATATGCTCAAATAAAAATTATAAAATAATTATATTTTTTTTATTAATAATAAAATATAAAAAAAATATTTATGAAATTATTTCATAATTTCGAAAATCATATTGAGATCATAATCTTAATTATTGATAGAGTTATGATAATATTTTATAATTTAAAATTATAATAATATATTCTCAAAATATAGATGAGATCGTGATAATGTTATCTCAATGATATCTATATTATTTCATAATTTAGAAAATCATATTCTTTATTATTAATAGAATCTTGATAATATATTATTATAAATTTTATAATTTAGAATCATGATAATATATTATTATAAATTTTATAATTTAGAATCATAATAATATAATAGAAAAATACTAATATTATCATAATTTAGAATCCATCGATCATGATCTCTGTTCTTTGTTACACTAAGTTATTCTAGAGAGATTTTCGGTATGTTAATAAATCTCACCCTATGACTCATTAAATTTTTATTGATAATAATTATAAATTATATGTATAAATAAAAATTATAAAATATAATAATTATATTTTTTAAAAAATTAATAATAGTTATAAATTATTTTTAAAATTATTTCATAATTTATGAAATCATATTGAGATCATAATCTTTATTATTAATAGAGCCATGATAATAATTTATAATTTAAAATTATCACAATATATTCTCAAAATATCGATTAGATCTTGATAATCTTATCTCAAAAATATATATATTATTTCATAATTTAGAAAATCAAGTTCTTTATTATTGATAGAATCATGATAATATATTATTATAAATTCTATAATATAGGATCATGATAATATAATATTAAAAATTAAGGAGATCATGATAAATCATATCATGTTTATCATGATTTAGAATAAATTGATTGTGATCTCGGTTCTTTGTTACACTAAGTCTGCTAGAGAGATTTTTAGTATGGCTATAAATTTTTAGAAATAATGATTATAAATTTATATGCACAAATAAAAATTATAAAAATATTTATTAAATTATTTCATAATTTCGGAAATTATATTGAGATCTAATCTTTATTATTGATAAAATCAAGATAATATTTTATAATTTAAATTATAATAATATATTCTCAAAATATCAATGAGATCGTGATAATCTTATCTCAATGTTATCTATATTATTTTATAATTTAGAAAAACATGTTCTTTATTATTGATAGAATCATGATAATATATTATTATAAATTTTATAATTTAACATTATTATAATATAATATTAAAATATTAAGGTGATTGTGATAAATCATATCATAGTTTTTCATGATTTAGAATCTCTTAATCATGATCTTGATTCTTTGTTACACTAACTCATTCTAAAGAAAATTTTCATATGGATGTAAAGCTCACGTCATAATTTAAAGGTATCGATGAGTATGACTCACTAAATTTTTATGGATAATGATTATAAATTTATATGCACAAATAAAAAGTATAAAAATATAATAATTATATATTTTATTTAAAAAAATATAAAAATATTTATTAAATTATTTCATAATTTCGAAAATTATTTTGTGATCTAATCTTTATTATTGATAAAATCAAGATAATATTTTATAATTTAAAATTATAATAATATATTCTCCAAATATCACTGAGATCATGATAATCTTATATAATGATATCTATATTATTTCATAATTTAGAAAAACATGTTCTTTATTATTGATAAAAATATGTTGTTTCTTTATGTTGCAGTATGGTCTCGAGGGCAGATAAATGAAGTTTCCATTGAGCATGCAAGGCCCGGCGACCGGAATGGTAAGTGCCTGCATAATTAGCCGATCCCATCTTTTTCTATGCAAGACGTCTGACATGTCGGCTTACATCTATAGATCCAGACATGCTCGAAGTTGGAAATGGTGGTATGAGTAACGATGAGTACATCGTGCGCTTCAGCCTCTAGGTCGCTTCCGAGGTAGCATAACTCTCTCTCTCTCTCTCTCTCTCTCTCTCATCATCTTTCTACGTAGTGAAGATTCTATTTACAGATTGCTCCACTCCAATCCAATCCATCCTTGCAAGCTCCTCTTATTATCGGTTGTGATGTAAGGAGCATGACCAAGGAAACCTTGGCTATCCTTGGCAATGAGGAAGTGATTACTGTAAACCAAGGTAGGCATATGCGTGCGACGAGTTCGATGGGACTCTCATGAGCATGGCTTTCACATATGGTTTGTTTTCTGATGAACAGATCCTCTCGGTGTTCAAGCGAAGAAGGTGTGAATGGACGGAGATCATGAGGTTGGTAATTGGCACTACAAGTTGTTCTCACATTCTGTCATATGATGAAGCACGCAAGCCCTGAGATCATGGAAGGTTTGGATGCAGGTTTGGGCAGGACCTCTCTCTGGATACAGAACTGTAGTCGTTCTGTTGAATCGCTCCCCTGAATTCAAAACCATCATAGCCCAATGGGACGACATCGGTCTTCCATCAAACACGGTTGTGGAAGCCAGAGATTTTTGGAAGGTACTCCAAATGCTTCGCCATCTTCTACACCTTGCAGTCACCGACTAACAACTGTAGTTAACATAGTTGTGTTAGGATCAGGAGCACTAAGGGGGGGAGGGGGGTGAATTAGTGCATCGGAAAACTTTCGATGATTTAAAACAACGTTCGTACGATAAAAACAATTTCGGTAAGAAAGCCGATTCTGAAATTTCTTTAACTTAGATTAGGCGAAGTGCAGTAAAAGTAAAGCTATGGAGGCAGTTTGCAGTTAAGATAGAGAACAGAAAGTAAATGCAAACTGAGATTTAGAGTGGTTCGATCAATCTTGACCTACATCCACTTTTGGCTTCCTCCTCCAATGAGGTCACTGACGTCCACTATAGGCCTTCCTTCAATAGGCGAAATGTCATGATTGTCGCGTACCCGCAACAACTCCGTTCAACGAATCGTTCGTCGCTCTCATCTACATGTACAGCTACTTGGTAGCCTGTTTTGCCTTAGTTTTGAGTCATTTTGCTTGTAAAAATGTAAGTTTGAACAAGCTATAGCGTTACAAAGCGACCGCTCACCGAACCGAGCAAAACCGCCCCAAAACAGCCCAAAACAACTCTGTTTTCGTGTGTCGCGGACTGATTTCTGGAATCCACCTCCGCTCACCAAAATGTCAGCCATCTTAGCCCCTTGGAACCCCCCGGGTGGCACAGGGCTGGATGGGGCTTCGGTATAGTACCGGGCATTGAACACTCCTTCGCAAGTTCGCACGTTGCCTTGACGGGAACTTGTAGTCATGCCCGGGACTCAGTGAGCAGTTGTTTGTGGGCTTGCAGCTGTTCGTTCAACCTTCTAAAGCCCTTGTTTTCCCCCTCTCCCTCTTTTCTCTTGTGCATGCAAGGTGCTCGCTGAATTTCTTGTAAAGTTTCCCCTTTTCGCGAGACGTCGGGACTTGTCCATCGCTCGTTCTTCGAACTAACCAACTTTCTCTTTTTACAGGTCCTTCGGGACCTACGAGAGGTTACAAGTGGGCTGATCTTTGTGGGACGAATCGCCATGGGCGGCACGACTTAAACAACATAAGCTAAGTTCGCGTCTTTGCATAAAAGAGTCTGCGACTTGACTTAGGGCAAACTAAGTTAAGTTCTGCGTCTCGACCGCAAGGGTGCCTCACGCCTTAGGCAATTCCAGCTAAGGCCATGACATTGTGGTATCAGAGTGGGCAAGCACTTTGAGCGAGCAGCGAAGGAACTTCGCAACTTCGCCATGGCAAAGCATCATGGTGAATCAAGCAAGACGGGGTAAGCCGGACCCTTGCCCCAAGTAGCCGCAGGTGGGCTGCATGTGCACACTTGCTCTCATGCTGTTGGAGCCGCTCAAGAGGAGCGCGGCAGCGAACATGATGAGCAAGAAGTTAGCTACTCTCCGCGAGCAAAGGAAGCGCAATCTGGAGCGCTAACGGGGAAAAAGAGTTATAAGGAGAGACTCACAATGGCGAAAACCCGCCTGGATGTTCTTGAAGCGAGCATGGAAGAACTCTACCATGGCCAACAAAGGCTTGTCGGGGTAGAGAGTTCACAAGAGGAAGCAGAGTCCAGGATCAACAAGGTCGAGGCTCTAGTCGACCGACTGTCAGATGACACCAAAGACTCCGAGCAACAACTGCAGGAAGTTGTGGCGAAACTCACTTCCAGGGTGACTATGCTCACTAGAGCACTAAATGCGGGAGGAAGCAACACCCGCGTTGCACCACCACAAAATTTGAGGGCACCCGAGCCTCATGGATATGGGGGGGCTATATATGCCAAAGAGCTTGAGAACTTTCTGTTCGATATGGAACAATACTTTCGAGCTACGAGGCCCGATTCTGAAGATACCAAAGTTTCTACTAGGCCCGATTCTGGAGGATTCTTCTTGTGTGAAAAACCGCACATGGTGAGGGAGTGCCCACAAAAATAGGCACTCGTTGTTTTGACGGCTTCCATCCACCCCCCCCCCCATCGGACAAGGGCAAAGTTGTTGCTCTTAGTTCGAGCAGTTCTGAATCCAGCAGCGATGACGAAGAGTCGCAAGGACCCCAGATGGGAGCAATACGTTTGTTGAACGCCATGCGGGGTCAAGTGGGGGAGAACATGAAAACAAAGCTACAAAAAGCAAGAAGTAGTGAGCTAATGTATGTGGACATCAAACTAAACAACCAAACAACCCGTGCAATGGTGGACACGAGCGCTACCCACAACTTCATAGTCAATCGAGAAGCAAAGCGACTTGGGTTGATCTTGGAGAAGAGCCCAAGTCGGATGAAGGTGGTGAACTCGGAGGGTAGGCAAATCTTCAGGTTGGCGAAGGGAGTTCCCATCAAAATCAGGACATGGAGCGAGAACACCAACATGATGGCAGTGTTATTGGACGACTTCCAAGTGATTCTTGGAATGGAGTTCATGCACACGGCAAAGTTGGTGCTAATGCCGTTCTTGAACTCCCTGTGTATGATGGGAGGTGACGACCCCTGTGTGGTTCCCGTCTCTCGGAGAGGACCCAAGGAGCCCCAACACATATCGGCATTACAACTAAAAAAAGGGGTGCGAAAAGGTGAATTAACATTCGTGGCTACTATGAAGCTAGAGCCACTCGACGAGAAGGCCATTCAAGAACCTGCTGTGGTGGCGAACATCCTGAAAGAGTTCAATGACATTATGCCACCCGAGTTGCCGAAGACTCTTCCACCACGTAGAGGCGTGGATCACAGCATCGAGCTGGAGCCAGGAGTGAAACCTCCAGCGAGACCACCCTACCACATGTCCTCGCCAGAGTTGGCGAAACTTAGAAAGTAATTAGGCGAACTGCTAAGCAGTGGTCTCATCTACAGCTCTAAAGCACCTTTCGGAGCTCCAGTTCTCTTCAAGAAGAAACAAGATGGGAGCCTTCGACTATGCGTCAATTACCGAGCCCTTAACAAAGTGACAATGAAGAATAAGTATCCCATCCCACTCATCGCGGACTTGTTCGACCAGTTGGGCAAAGCCAAGTATTTCTTGAAACTCGACCTTCGGTCAGGGTATTGGCAGGTGCGCATCGCTGAAGGCGATGAAGCAAAGACTACCTGTGTGACCATGTATGGAGTGTTTGAGTTCTTGGTGATGCCTTTCAGCTTAACCAACGCTCCAGCTATGTTCTGCACTCTCATGAACTAACCATTCAAGGAGTATTTGGACAAGTTCGTGGTCGTCTACTTAGATGATATCGTCATATACAGCCAAACGCTCGAGGAGCATGTCCAGCACCTTCGGACAATTTTCAAGGTTCTCAGGGAGAACACTTTGTTCATAAAAAGGGAGAAATGCTACTTCGCCCAAACGGAGATCTTATTCTTGGGGCATCAAATCGATAATGGTTCCATTCGCATGGACAAATCAAAAGTGCAAGCAGTTGCAGAATGGCGAACTCCAAATAAGGTGCCAGAGTTGAGATCCTTCCTTGGTTTCATCAACTACTATCGACGCTTCATAGAGGGGTACTAGAAGCGTGCAACTCCACTAATAGAGTTATTGAAGAAAGAGCAGCCTTGGAAGTGGTCGGACAAATGTGAAATAGCATTCCAAGATCTGAAAGCTGCTATTATGGAAGAACCAGTGCTCAAATTACTAGACTATGGGGAACCTTTTGAAGTCCATATAGATGCTTCGGACTTCGCTATTGGGGGAGTACTCATGCAAGAGGGTCATCCGGTGGCCTACGAGAACCGTAAACTCAACGAGACAGAGTGGCGATATCTAATGCATGAGAAGGAGATGACAGTGGTGATCCACTGTCTATGAGTTTGGCGACACTATCTCCTCAGGTCGTGATTTGTGCTGAGGACGGACAACATCGCTCTGAGCTATTTCTAAACTCAGAAGAAGCTCTCCCCAAAGCAAGCGCGATGGCAGGACTTCCTAGCTGAATTTGATATGGCAATGGAGTATAAGCTTGGGAAGGCAAATGTCGTGGCCGATGCATTGAGTCGGAAAGTTGAGCATGTGAATGCCGTACAATTGGAGGGCGGAGGCCAAGCAAGTCAATTACACTCCAACTTCCTTTCTAGGATCAGGGATAGACTGTATAGTGACCCCCAGGCAGTTATCCTGATGCAGCTCATCAAAGAAGGCAAGGCACGACGATTTTAGGTCCAGGAGGGACTCGTTTACACAAAAGGGAATAGGGTTTATGTTCCTCGAGTGGACAATTTGAGGCATGAACTCTTAAAAGAGTATCACGATTCCCTTTGGGCTGGACACCCAGGCATTCACAGAACGTTGGCTCTCGTGGAGAGGGCCTTCTACTGGCCGAAGATGGGGACTGATGCGGAGGAATATGTTCGAACATGCTTTGCCAACAAGACAAGGTGGAGCAGCAGAAGCCGGTGGGACTTTTGGAGTCGTTACCCGTACCAGAAAGACCGTGGGAGAGCATTTCCTTGGACTTCATATCAAGCTTGCCACTTGTAGGGAGACTCGGATCGATACTCGTGGTGGTCGATCGGTTTTCAAAGTATACAACTTTCATTGCTGCTCCCCTACACTGTTCAACAGAAGAGGCGGCCAAGCTGATGATGAAGGATGTGGTGAAGTATTAGGGAGTCCTGCATAATATCATTAGTGATCGAGACACTCAGTTTCTGGGACAATTCTGGACCGAGCTATTCAAATTGTTGGGGTCAAAGTTATACTTCTCCACAAGACTCCACCCCTAGACGGATGGCCAGACTGAAAGTATAAACTCGCTCCTAGAGCAATATCTTCGGCACTACGTGAGTGCCAACCAACGAGATTGGGTGAATCTGTTGGACATTGCCCAATTCTCCTACAACTTGCAGCGAAGCTCTGCATCCAACAAGAGCCCCTTCGAGATCATTACAGGACAACAACCGTCGACTCTACACACCATGGCAATTGGGTATACTGGGAGTAGTCCGTCAGCCTACCATTTCGCAAAGGAGTGGCATCGAAATGCAGATATTGCGCGGGCTTACTTGGAGAAGGCAGCAAAAAGGACGAAGAAATGGGCAGACTTGGGAAGGCGACCGCAAGAGTTCAAAGTTGGCGATTTGGTGTTGGTAAAGCTCCAACTAGCATCACTTCAATTCTTTAGGAACAAAGTCCACAAAGGATTGGTGCGAAAGTATGAAGGGCCCTTCCCAATTATCAGCAAGGTAGGCAACGTCTCTTACAAGTTGCAACTGCCGGCGTGGTTCAAAATTCACAACGTTCTTCACGCCAGCAACCTAAAAGCCTACTATTCGGATCTGCAAGATGCTTCCCGAAGTGTTCCAACTCGGCTACCTCCCATCACAGCCTCCTACGAGAAGCGAGTTGAAACCATTCTGGCGGACCGCAAGATAAAGCTACCCAACGGAGCTGAGCAGACATATTACTTGGTGAAGTAGCGAAAGCTTCCCCGAACTAAAGCCAGTTAGGAGCCTGAAGATGTCCTATGACATGAAGAAGCAATCATCAACAACTACCAACAAGCGTCGACGAGGGCATCGACAGTTTAAGTGGGGGAGAATGTCACGAATGATCATTGCGCACCCGCAACAACTCTGTTCAATGAACCATTTGTCACTCTCATCTACATGTACAGCTACTTGACAGCCTGTTTTGCCTTGGTTTTGAGTCATTTTTCTTGTAAAAATGTAATTTCGAACAAGCTGCAGCATTACAAAACGATCGCTCACCGAACCGAGCAAAACCGCCCCAAAACAACCCAAAACAACTCTGTTTTCGTATGCCGCTGGCTGATTTCTGGAATCCACCTCCGCTTACCAAAACATCAGCCATCTCGGCCCCTTAGTGTTAGGATCGGAGCAGCACTAAGAGGGGGGGGGGTGAATTAGTGCAGCGGATAAAAACTTCGGTTTTATAAAAAATCTTTCGTATGAAGAGAGCGGAACTTGACAAGTTTAATCTTGAAAGCGTATTCTTAAATATGCGCAGCAAAAGTAATAAGGAACCAGAGCATATAAGAAGATTTGCAATAATATAAATAACAGTAATGAAACGTAAACCACAGATCACGCCGATTTTAGAGTGGTTCGGTCAAATGACCTACTCCACTTGCGAGGCCCCTCTTCGATAAGGCTCCCACCTTCCACTAGCAAGCTTCTTGAAATGGAAGGGTAAATACCCCTCTTACAACTCTTTACAAGCGGTTCACTCTCTTACAGATTTTCGAGAAGAGATGAGGTGAACACTAGCAAATTGAAAAGAAAGAAAGCTAACACTTTTCTAAGATTTTTCTCTCAAACTCTTGCTGCTCAAAAGGTTGTGTTCTCATTTGAGATTTGAGGGTATTTATAGGCCTCAAGAGGATTCAAATTTGGGCTCCAAAATTTGGGCTCCAAAATTCAAATTCTCTTTGGGTTCCGATCTTTGGCGGTGCCACCACCAGCCAAGAGGTGTCACCGCCCAACACTTTCGGGTGCTGGGCGGTGCCTCCTGCCAGCCCAGTGGTGCCACCGCCTACTGATGTTTTGCCCCACAAGTGTTTTTCAGCCCATCGCCTATAGTGTTTTCAGCCTACAAGTGTTATAGGCCCATACTTGGGTTATAGGATTAATACCTAATCCTAACCCTAATTAACATGCTAACTACGAATTTTAAAGATATTATATAAGCTATTACAAAGTCCATAAGTCAAGACTTCTTCCCATGAAGCTTAGGTGAACTTTCTTGGTCTTCCGATAAACTCGGAAACCATTCTACTGGACTCTAAGCAAGCTCTTAAACTTCACGATTTGATCTTGGCGAGTTCAATGAGCTTCTTGGCAAGCTCGATCTTTCTCGGCAAACTCTGCGAACTTCCCACGAACCTTCCCAGTGAGCTTCCAAAAAAACCCTTGAAGAAGCTCCCTACTCATTTCGGCTAGTTCCGCAGCGTTCCCGATGATCCTTCGGACTTCCGTCGAACTCTTGAACTCCCAACAAATCCTTCATTCTTGACTCCACACTTTGTTTCACTTTTTATGCCTTCATCGTTATCGTAGTTAATCCTGCACATGCAAACCAAAACTCTACTCCGATCAGAGGTTAGTTATTAACGCGAATTGACATTTACTGTTGCTAAGACGTCATTGGTTGGCGCCGTCGATTCTTTAGCACATCGTCCTCTCTTGCGGCTTGTTGCCCAATCGACGGTTGACCTCCGCAACCCGATATCCTTGGCGCAATTCGCTCTTCTTGGCCCGATGCCCGACGTTCAAGCCTTCGCCATCCAATATCTGACGTGATCTCCTCGGCAAGCGTCAATTCCTCCTATGTTAACTGTCTAATTCTGATCGAGTAGACCTGCATCACTCAAAATGCAGTTAAACATCTAAACACAATCAATTAGTTTCATCATCAAAATCCAGATTCAACAATCTCCCCTTTTTTGATGATGACAACTAATTGATGACTAACGGAGTTAACCTAAAACTCCCGGAGTTTAACCAAACTCCCCTATCAATATGCCATTGATAGAACACTTGGATTATCCCAAATCCAAGTGACATTCATCACATGTTATGAAAAAATATTTAAACCATCATGCAAATATATAAAATATTCAATTCAATGCATGAAGTCATCAATATACTTCTCCCCTATGTCATCAACAAAAAGGAGAAGTAGCTCTTTTTTGTTTTAAAAGATATGCAAGTTTTTTTACAACATGAGGCTAGATTTTCATCACAACATATAAGCACAAAAGCATAGCAAGATTTTTTAAGTTCAATCATGGCAATTCAACACATGCATTTTTTTGTGCAAGATTACACTTTGCTTTTCTTTGCAAGTAACAATATTTATGATGTTTGATATAGCAAATTTTATATCATGCGAGGTAGCAACTTTTTGTGATGTTTCAAGATAGTAAGTTCTTTCTTCTCTTTTGAGAAGTGCTATTTTCGCTTCCTTTACAAAGTGCAAAGCTAGCAAAGTGTTTGAAAAAAGTGAGCAAGTTTTGCAACATAGAAGCTAGCAAAAAAATTTCGAAAGCAAATACAAGATAGCTTTCTTGTTGGAGTGTGTAAGCTATCGATTCTTGCTTCCTATTGTAATGTGTAGGTTGCAAGTCTTTCTTCTTGAGATAGGCAAGATAGTGATGTTTCAAGAAGACAACTTTTTTGCTTCTTGAAATAAGCAAGTTAGTAATCTTTGCTACTTAAGATAGGCAAGCTAGCAATAACTTTCTCCCCTTTGTCAATGTCAAAAAAAAGAAGGAGAGGAACCAATGATTTAGACTTTTACATCAACTTTGCATCAATCAATATTTCAATCATCACATGATGCATACAAGACAATAATGTAATGAAATCATTTCTGAAGGATACCAATGTGAAAATTCACTAAGGATCACATGAAACAATCACAAATCATGATATCATTATGCGATACATCATGATATGATAATAGTCTAAAAAAAAAAAATTAATTTGTGATACATGTGATACATTTGCGATACACTAAAAAAAAATTCATTTGCGATGCTTTTAAGGATATCAACATATTTTTTATACAAAGCATGGCAAAGAGCAATTTTGTTGCAAGTTTTCTAAGTTTTGCAATTTTTTACTTCTTTTTCGAGATAGCAATTCTTTTGCTTCTCTATGAGCTAACAACTTTTACGATATGCAAGTTTTACTACATATAAGCTAGCAAATTTAAAGATTTGCAAGTTAGCATATTTGCTTTTCTTTTGCGATGTGCATGATAGCATTTCTTTGTAATGTTTAAGATAGCAAAATTGTACATTATGCTAGCTAGCAAATTAAAGATGTTCAAGAAAGCAAGCACTTTCTTCTCTTTTGAGAAGTGTCAATTTTTTGTTTCCTTAGCAAAATGTCAACCTAACAAGAGACAATGTTTTACATGAGGCAAGCAAACAATTTGGCAAGTGTTACATTTGCATCTTCTCTTTAGATGTGCAAGAAGGTAAGGAAGTTTTTGCATTTTCTTGACTTGTGCAAGGTAGCTAATTTTTGTTTGAGATGACCCTTTACATCAATTCAAGATAGCACATTAGTAACTTTCTCTCCCGTTGTCATTGGCAAAAAGAAAGGAAGATTCAAGTCATGAATATCAAAATAATAATTTTGTCATAAGTATTTCATCATTGCGTATATCATTATTACATGCATAATACCAAATCATCATATATTCAAAACATATTAACTCATCATTATATGCATGATTCCAAATCATCATTCATATCATTTCAATCATTGTTTCAATCATCACTATAACTCATCATGCACATGATGTAAAATCATCTAACATGATACAAATATTTATTTTCAAAATGTTTATCACTATTTTCATGTATGATAATAAAGTATTCATGATGCATATATCATCACAATACAAAGCAATTGCATGCATAATTTCAAAGTATAAATATTTCAAATCATGAAGATATTAACTTGTCAAATTTCATCCAATCATTCATGAGTATAACTTTTCATTTGTATACATCAAAATAATATCAAGAGTATTTCATGCATAATTTTAATCACCACATAAGGAATATCAAGAAAAAAAGTAATTGTGTGATGCGATAAACATTTCATGAATACAAGGAATTGTATAAAAATCATATCATGAAAGATTAGTACATATGAATACCAAAAGGCATGATTTCTTTTTGAAAAACCTACTCATAAATAATCAAAAGAAAATCTTAGGAGATCGATTAATGAAAAAATCTTGATTCATAATAAATCTTAATTTGTAAATATCACGGAATCAAGATCATGATTTTGAATAAAACTCATTCAAATTCAAATCATCCAAATCATCAAAATCTCAACATTTCTTTCAAGAGATTCAAAATGGCATAGATAGTTTTATTGGTCTCTTAGGTAGAAATCAATAAAATAAAGGATTACATTTCATTTTTATAAATTTCTATTCATGTGATTTGCTTCTTATGAGCATGCCTTAGTCTTTATATACCAAATCAATATAAGCATTAAAGTTCAAGATGTAAAGGCAAAATCTTATAAGACAAAAATATTCATCATGTTTATTTTCATGAGATTTATAAGATTGGTAAAATAAATTCATTAATCTCAATAGAATAAAAAATTCATTTCCATTTTATACAATTGATTTCATGTAAGAGTGTTCAAGTCTTTTTGTGAAATCATTGTATCATCATTTAAAGTCAAAACATAAGTTTCGTCATAAAGCCGTCAAGCCCAAACACATCAAAAATAAAACATCATGATATCACATCTATCATCAAAAGACTATCAAGAAATTCATACATAGATGTACATGCACTATGTCATCTTAATATGTCATGAGAATGTCATCTTAATTCGTCATAAAAATGATTAAACCAAAAACATGTTAATCCAAAATGAGAGTATCAAATCAACATTTACTTCAAAAACTCATGCATGACATAAAATCATCAAAATACACATGCATGGATTAATCCTAAGCATTATCACATATCATATAACTATAATCCATAATGTTGCATACATCATTCAATATTTCAAAACATAACATGCATGAAACCTTAGCAATATACTTTTCATTGATCAAATTTTTGTTTTTTTCAAAGATGCTAAAAAAGAAAAACATGATATAATTTTTGAAAAATAATAATTTTTTTATTTCCTATTCCTACTATCTAAATTAAGAACTCATGAAAAACTTCAAGTAATTTCAAAATAATTCAAGAGAGTTGAGTTACTTACCTTGTAGTCGAAGCCCGTCAAAGCCCAATTCGCCGTTTCACCTTTGGAAGTTCTTGATTCATCCTTGGGTGCCTTCCTTTTCTTTGACCTCTTCCTCCATTCAAGTTCATTGTTTATTTTAGATTTTTGTTTAATGAACTTATTAAGAGTTGGTGTTCGAAGTTTAAGTTCATCATTGTCCTCATCACTTGAGTCATCGCTCAAGTGGTATTCATTTGTCCGAGGTTCCAAATCCTTCCTGTTCTTTGGAAGGTGGTTCAAGTGTTCATTGTGTTCATCATGTGCATTGCGCACCATTTCTATTGTCATTAATGAGCCGATAAGTTCTTCAAGTGGAAAAATATTTAAATCTTTTGTTTCTTGTATTGCCGTTACTTTTGATTCCCAAGCTTTAGAAAGTGATCGTAAAACTTTACTAACAAGTTCAAAATTCGAGAAACATTTGCCAAGAGCTTGTAAACCATTGACGACATCCGTAAAACGGGTGTACATGTCAACAATGGTTTCGCTCGGCTTCATTTGAAAAAGCTCGAAATCATGCATGAAAATGTTAACTTTCGAGTCTTTGACTCTACTAGTTCCCTCGTGTGTGATTTCAAGTGTTCGCCAAATATCAAAAGCCGTTTACTTGCGTAGAAATCGATTGAACTCATTTTTGTCTAAAAGCATAAAATAAGGCATTCATAGCCTTTGCGTTTAAAGAAAACATCTTCTTCTCCAAATCATTCCAATGGTTCATTGGGAGAGAAGATATTTCATATCCATTTTCGACTATGTGCCATAAATTCAAATCAAAGAAAGTAAGAAAACTCTCATTCGAGTTTTCCAACAATAATAGTCCCGATCCGTTAAACAACGGTGGGACGAACAACCGATAAGCCCTCTTGAAAGCCATAAAGAGCCATTTCTATTTGGGTGTTAAACTAAGGTAGAAAACCCCCGCTCGATACCAATTGTTAGGATCGAGCAGCACTAAGAGGGGGGGGTGAATTAGTGCATGGATAAAAACTTCGGTTTTTAAAAAAATCTTTAATTATGAAGAGAGCGGAACTTGACAAGTTTAATCTTGAAAGCGTATTCTTAAATATCTTGAGCAAAAGTAATAAGGAACCAGAGCATATAAGAAGATTTGCAATAATATAAATAACAGTAATGAAACGCAAACCACAGATCACGCCGATTTTAGAGTGGTTCGGTCAAATGACCTACTCCACTTGCGAGGCCCCTCTTCGATGAGGCTCCCACCTTCCACTAGCAAGCTTCTTGAAATGGAAGGGTAAATAGCCCTCTTACAACTCTTTACAAGCGGTTCACTCTCTTACAGATTTTCGAGAAGAGATGAGGTGAACACTAGCAAATTGAAAAGAAAGAAAGCTAACACTTTTCTAAGATTTTTCTCTCAAACTCTTGCTGCTCAAAAGGTTGTGTTCTCAACTGAGATTTGAGGGGTATTTATAGGCCTCAAGAGGATTCAAATTTGGGCTCCAAAATTTGGGCTCCAAAATTCAAATTCTCTTTGGGTTCCGATCTTTGCGGTGCCACCACCCTTTGAAAGAGGTGTCACCGCCCAAAGCACTTTCGGGTCTTTGGGCGGTGCCACTGCTCAGCCCAGGCGGTGCCACCGCCTGATGTTTTCAGCCCGCTACAATGTTTTCAGCCCACCGCCTATAGTGTTTTTGACCTATAGTGTTATAGGCCCATACTTGGGTTATAGGATTAATACCTAATCCTAACCCTAATTAACATGCTAACTACGAATTTTAAAGACATTATATAAGCTATTACAAAGTCCATAAGTCAAGATTTCTTCCGCGTGAGCTTGAATGAACTTTCGGCCGGTCTTAGATAAACTCTCGGAAACCATTCTACGGACTCGGCAAGCTCTTAAACTTCACGATTTGATCTTGGCGAGTTCAATGAGCTTCTTTGACAAGCTCGATCTTTCTCGGCAAACTCTGCGAACTTCCCACGAACCTTCCGGCGAGCTTCCAAAAAACCGCCGGCAAGCTCCCTACTCATTCTCGGCTAGTTAGGCGGCGTTCCCGATGATCCGCCCGGACTTCCGTCGAACTCTTGAACTCCCAACGAATCCTTCATTCTTGACTCCACACTTTGTTTCACTTTATGCCTTCATCGTTATCGTAGTTAATCCTGCACATGCAAACCAAAACTCTACTCCGATCTAGACGGTTATTACAACGCGAATTGACATTTACATTTGCCCGCACGTCATTGGTTGGCGCGCCGTCGATTCTTTAGCACATATCGTCCTCTCTTGCGGCTTGTTGCCCAATCGACGGTTGACCTCCGCAAACCCGATATCCTTGGCGCAATTCCGCTCTTCTTGGCCCCGATGCCCGGCGTTGAAGCCTTACGCCGTCAATATCCGACGTGATCTCCTCCGGCATAGCGTCAATTCCTCCTGGATTCTTGTCTAATTCTGATCGAGTAGACCTGCATCACTCAAAATGCAGTTAAACATCTAAACACAATCAATTAGTTTCATCATCAAAATCCGAGATTCAACACTTAGAACCCCTCGGGTGGCACAGGGCAGTACCGGGCGTTGAACACTCCTTCGCAAGTTCGCACGTTGCCTTGACGGGAACTTGTTATCGCGCCCGGGACTCGGTGAGCAGCTTTTTGTGGGCTTGCAGCTATTCGTTCAACCTTCTAAAGCCCTTGTTTTCCCCCTCTCCCTCTTTTCTCTTGTGCACGCAAGGTGCTCGCTGAATTGCTTGTAAAGCTTTCCCTTTTCGCGAGACGTCGGGACTTGTCCGTCGCTTGTCCTTCGAACTAACCAACTTTCTCCTTTTACAGGTCCTTCGGGACCCGCGAGTGGTTACAAGTGGGCTGATCTTTGCGGACGCAAATCGCAAGGGCGAAGCGCAACTTAGGCAACGCAAGCTAAGTTCGCGTCTCGGCCGCAAGGGTGCCTCACACTTTAGGCAATTCCAGCTAAGGTCGTGATAAAAGGCCAACCACCCTTTTATAGTTTCACTCCTTTTGACGGGCTTAGGAGACAACCCTTACAAAATTTTCTCTCCTCTCTTGAAAGATCAAAACTTGGAAGAAAAGAGGGAGGAGAACTTCTAACCTTTACAGCACTTTTGAGCTCTACAAATCACAGAGTAAGATTGGATTTTCGGTGCCCTTTCATCCAAGAAAGGGTGGGGTATATATAGGCCCCAAACTGGTTTGAATTTGGAGCTCAAAAATGTCATCTCCCGGATTTTCGGGGTCCTGGCGGTACTATCGCCAGACTAGGTGGTACGACCACCTGACAGAGCTCGGAGCTATGGCGGTGCCACCGCCTGACTGGGCTAGTTCCACCGCCCAGTCTCGCTCGGAGATTGAGCCCAGGCGATGCCACCAGCTGACCTGGGCGGTTGTACCGCCTAGCTTTCCTAGGAGACGAAGCTCTTGGGTGGTGCCACCGCCGGCCAGGAAATCTGGGTCCGAATGGGCTGATCCATTCGGCCCAATTTGGGTCTGTCAAGGGCCCAATTGCCCCCAGATTAAGTTAATGAGATCACCTCCCATTCCTAGCTTAATCTACATACTAACTATGAAATTTCTTAAGACATTTACTGTAACTTGCTCCGGTGTGTCAATCACTTCTTCCGGTGAGTTTCCAGCAAACATCCGACGAACCCTCGGTGATGCTCCAGCGGACTTCCGACAAACTCCTGGACTTGCGACGATCCACTTGGTGAGTTCCGACGAGCTTCTTTGGCACGCTCTTGGACTTCTCGGATTTGTTCCCGTAAAACCTCCGACGACCGTCCGGACTTCCATCAAACTCTCGAACCCCCAATGTGATCATGGTCTTGACTCCGTCAACTCCTGGTGCATGTCTTACTTCCATCGTAGTTAATCCTGCACATGTAAAACAAACTTCGATCTAGAGAATTAATACTAAGCATTAATCAAGTTGTCCGACATGTCATTGGTCCCTCAACGCTTCGTCTAATTCTTCAGTGCATCATCCTCTCCTGTGGCCTATTGCCCAATCGGCCAATTGACTCTGCAACTCTGATATCCTTGGTGCAATACCTGCTCTTCTTGGCCCGATGCCCGAGTCCATGGCCCGAAGCCCTCTATTGATACGTCGACTGATCCATCGACCCAACGTCCAATCTTCTGACATGTTCCTCCGGCCCAACATGATTTTTCTTGCTTTAATTGTCTCATCCTGATCGAAGCATCCTACGTCACTCAAAACACAGATTAAAATATAAACACAATTATCAATTGGTTTCATCATCAAAATACAATATTCAACAAGTTGTACATTGTTGGTTGCTGCAGCATGCAACACTGGAGAAGAGGTTCGTGAACGAACTGAAAGCTGACGTTCACCACCATGCCTGCAAGATGTTTCTGTTGACGCCTCTTACACTATCAGAAGAGTATGAATCGAAAGTCTAGTCACTACTTGGATGAATAAATACATGTACAAATTTGATGCTTGAATTTACTAGTATTTTAATAAAGTAGATGGCTCGTAGGATGAATAAATTCATGTACAAATTCGATACTTGAATTTGATGGTATTTTAATGAAATTGAGGAACACAAGCTTTTTTATTCATAACTTGTTTCCCCCAAGAAATCGCATACTGTGACATCCCTTTTCATGCGCGTGAGCTGCAATTTCAATCGGGGATAGACTTTAACGTTCGAAGATCACGCGACGAGCGAGTGGGTTGCGGGTATCCCATTCCATCCCCTTGTCGTGCCACGATAACCTCTGTAACAAAATGCCGAGGAGTCATCCCGCCATCGTACATGTCCCACGTTTAATATATGTATTTTATTTCTTGAATCCTTCGCTGGACTTCAAAATGTGTTACAGATTATTCTTGAATTGCGTGCTTGCAATTTTCTACTTGCAAGCATTATAGGATAATAAAGTACATAGTATTTTAGGAACTTATTTGCTGATTTGATCACTCTTCATGTTTTGACTTTGATAGGGCAATTTGGTCGCTAAGAAGTCAACGTTCTCCTCAGGCATAAAGGATTTAGAATCATAATAATATAATATAAAAATGGTTGAAACTTGGGATCTATAGTGATGCTGGGTAATATTGTTAGCTCATATATGCCAAGTATTTGAATTATATGTGCATTATGTTGAAGTCTATTACTGCTAATGAGATCATCTGAGTCATTGTAATTTATGTCATGTCATTACTTAATCATCCATGCTTGCAGAACTATTGTGTTCTTTTCTGATGCCGACTATTGCTGCGAGGAAAAAAAAAAAAGAAAACGAATGTATTTATGTCTAGATTTTGTAGGCATAAATTTTATAATTTAGAATCATAATAATATAATATAAAAATATTAATATTAATATTTATAATTTAGAATAATGATAAATCATATCATAATTTATCATGATTTAGAATCCATCGATCTCTGTTTTTTGTTACATTAAGTTATTTTAGATAGATTTTCAGTATGTTAGTAAATCTCACCCTAAGATGTCATAAATTAATGGTATTGATGAGTATGACTCATTAAATTTTTATAAATAATAATTATAAATTTATATGCATAAATAAAAATTATAAAATATAATAATTATTTTTTTAATTAATAATAGATATAAGATATTTTTTTAATTATTTTATAATTTATGAAATCATATTGAGATCATAATCTTTATTATTGATAGAGTCATGATAATAATTTATAATTTAAAATTATAACAATATATTCTCAAAATATCAATAAGATCTTGATAATCTTATCTCAAAGATATCTATATTATTTCATAATTTAGAAAATCAAGTTCTTTATTATTGATAGAATCATGATAATATATTATTATAAATTCTATAATTTATAATCATAATAATATAATATTCAAAATTAAGGAGACCATGATAAATCATATCATGTTTATCATGATTTAGAATCAATCGATTGTGATTTTAGTTCTTTGTTACACTAAGTCTTCTAAAGAGATTTTCAGTATGACTACAAATTTTTATTGATAATGATTATAAATTTATATGCAGAAATAAAAATTATAAAAATATATTAATTATATATTTTATTTTAAAAAATAATTATAAAAAAATTTATTAAATTATTTCATAATTTCGAAAATTATTTTGAGATCTAATCTTTATTATTGATAAAATCAAGATAATATTTTATAATTTAAAATCATAATAATATATTCTCCAAATATCTATGAGATCATGATAATCTTATCTCAATGATATCGATATTATTTCATAATTTAGAAAAACATGTTCTTTATTATTGATAGAATCATAATAATATATTATTATAAATTTTATAATTTAAGATTATGATAATATAATATTAAAATATTAAGAAGGTCGTGAAAAATCATATCATGGTTTATCATGATTTAGAATCCTTTTATCATGATCTCGATTCTTTATTACACTAACTCATTCTAAAGAGATTTTTGGTATGAATATGAAGCTTACATTAAGACATCATAAATTAGCGGTAGACTCATTAATTTTTTATTGATAATGATTATAAATTTATATGTACAAATAAATATTATAAAAATATAATAATTATATATTTTATTTCAAAAATAATTATAAAAAATATTTATCAAATTATTTCATAATTTCAGAAATCATTTTGAGTTCTAATCTTTATCATTGATATAATCAAGATAATATTTTATAATTTAAATTATAATAATACATTCTCAAAATATCGATAAGATCATGATAATCTTATCTCAATGATTATCATGATAAATCTTAAGTAGATCATGATAAATCATATCATGGTTTATCATTATTTAGAATCCCTTAATCATTATCTCGATTTTTTTTTTTACACAAACTCATTCTAGAGATATTTTTGGTATGGATATAAAGCTCACCCTAAGATATCATTAATTAAAGGTACCGATTAGTATGACTCACTAAATTTTTATTGATAATGATTATAAATTTATATGCATAAATAAAAATTATAAAATATAATAATTATATATTTTATTTAAAAATTATAAATAAATATTAATTTATTCCATAATTTCGGAAATCATGTTGAGATCTAATCTTTATTATTGATAAAATCAAGATAATATTTTATATTTTAAATTATAATAATATATTCTCCAAATATCTCTAAGATCATGATAATCTTATATCAATGATATCTATATTATTTCATAATTTAGAAAAACATGTTCTTCATTATTGATCGAATCATTATAATATATTATTATAAAATTTATGATTTAATATTATGATAATATAATATTAAAATATTAAGGAGATCGTGAAAAATCATATCATAGTTTATCATGATTTAGAATACTTTGATCATGAACTCGATTCTTTGTTAAACTATCTAATTCTAGATAGATTTTTGGTATGAATATAAAGCTCACCATTATGAATTAACGGTACTATTGAGTATGACTTACTAAATTTTTATTGATAATAATTATAAATTTATATGCACAAATAAAAATATAAAAATATAATAATTATATATTTTATTTAAAAAATAATTATAAAAAAATATTTATTAAATTATTTCATAAATTCAGAAACCTTTTTGAGATCTAATCTTTATCATTAATATAATCAAGATAATATTTTATATTTTAAAATGATAATAATATATTCTCAAAATATCGATAAGATCGTGATAATCTTATCTCAATGATATAGATATCATTTCATAATTTAGAAAAACATATTCTTTATTATTGATAGAATCATGGTAATATATTATTATAAATTCTATAATTTAAAATTATGATAATATAATATCAAAATATTAAAGAGATCATGATAAACCATATCATGGTTTATCATGATTTATAATCACTTGATCATGATCACGATTTTTTGTTATACTAACTCATTCTAAAATTTTAATAATAATGAAAAAAATTTATATGCACAAATAAATATTATAAAAATATAATAATTATATTTTTTAAAAAACAAAATATTTATATAAAAAAATATTTATTAAATTAGTTCATGATTTCGGAAATCTTTTTGAGATCTAATCTTTATCAATGATATAATCAAGATAATATTTTATAATTTAAAATTATAATAATATATTCTCAAAATATCGATGAGATCGTGATAATCTTATCTCATTGATATCTATATTATTTCATAATTTAGAAAAATATTTTTTTTTATTATTCATAGAATCATGATAAAATATTATTATAAATTTTATAATGATGATTATGATAATATAATGATAAAATATTAAGGAGATCGTGATAATCCCTTGATCGTGATCACAATTTTTTATTATAATAACTCATTCTAGAGAGATTTTTTGTATTGATATAAAGCTCACCCTAAGAGATCATAAATTAATGGTACCGATGAGTATAACTCACTAAATTTTTATTAATAATTATTATAAATTTATATGCACAAATAAAAATTATCAAAATATAATAATTATATATGTTATTAAAAAAATAATTATAAAAAAATATTTATTAATTTATTTAATAATTTCATAAATCATTTTGACATCTAATTTTTATTATGAATATTATTAAGATAATATTTTATAATTTAAAATTATAATAATATATCCTCAAAATATCTATGAGATCATGATAATCTTATCTCAATAATATCAATATTATTTCATAATTTAGAAAAATATAATCTTTATTATTGATAGAATCATGATAATATATTATTATAAATTTTATAATTCAAGATTCTGATAATTAAATATCAAAATATTAAGGAGATCGTGATAAAACATATCATAGTTTATCATGATTTAGAATCCCTTAATCATGATCTCGATTTTTTGTTACACTAACTCATTCTAGAGAGATTTTTGGTAATGGATATAAAACTCACCCTAAGATGATTATAAATTTATATTAAGGATTATAAATTTTATATTAATGATTATAAATTTTATTTATAATGATTATAAATTTATATTAATGATTATAAATTTTATTTATAATGATTATAAATTTAGAATTAAAAATTATAATAACATTTTGAGATCTAATCATTTTGAAATTTTAATAAAATATTTTTAAAATATCAATGAGATCTTGATAATCTTATCTCAATGATATCTATATTATTTTATAATTAAAAAACATTTTTTTTATTATTGATAGAATCATGATAATATATTATTATCAATTCTATAATTTAGGATTATGATAATATAATATTAAAATATTAAGGAGATCGTGATAAATCATATCAGAAATCTTTTTGAGATCTAATCTTTATTATTGATGTAATCAAGATAATATTTTATAATTTAAAATTATAATAATATATTGTAAAAATATCTATTAGATTGTAATAATCTTATCGATATCTTTCCTAACAGAAAATCCCTATCAATACTAAGGTGTCCTCGCTATAACGCTCTCTACGTTGGTGATGATCGGTGGTGATGTTGTGTATTGATTGACCGATGAATCATGGGCTTGGGATGACTCATGTTTTTTTTTTTTTTGATAGATTCATGTAAATTTTTCTAATCATAAGATGTACTTTAAGAAAAACATATTATTGTTATTGATAGAATCATGGTAATATATTATTTTAAATTCTATAATTTAGAATTATGATAACGTAATATAAAAATATTATGGAGATCAAGATTTATAATCACTTGATCGTGATCACAATTTTTTGTTATACTAACTCATTCTAAATAGATTTTTGTTTTGGATATAAATAAATTAACGGCATTGATGAGTATGACTCACTAAATTTTTAATAATAATTATTATAAATTTATATTCATAAATAAATATTATAAAAAATATAATTATATTTTTATTTAAAAAATAATTATATAAAAATATTTATTAAATTATTTCATACTTTTGGAAATCTTTTTGAGATCTAATCTTTATCAATGATATAATCAAGATAATATTTTATAATTTAAAATTATAATAATATATTCTCAAAATATCGATGAGATCGTGATAATCTTATCTCAATGATATCTATATTATTTCATAATTTAGGAAAGCATGTTCTTTCTTATTAATAGAATCATGATAATATATTATTATAAATTTTATAATATATGATTATGATAATATAATGTTAAAATATTAAGGATATCGTGATAATCCCTTGATCGTGGTCATGATTTTTATTACACAAACTCATTTTAGAGAGATTTTTCGTATGAATATAAACCATAAATTAACGGTACTAATGAGTATGACTCACTAAATTTTTATTAATAATGATTATAAATTTATATACAAAAATAATACTTATAAAAATATAATAATTATATATGTTATTTAAAAAATAATTATAAAAATATTTATTAAATTATTTCATAATTTCATAAATCATTTTGAGATCTAATTTTATTATTAATAGAATTAAGATAATATTTTAGAATTAAAAATTATAATAACATTTTGAGATCTAATCATTTTGAAATTTTAATAAAATATTTTTAAAATATCAATGAGATCTTGATAATCTTATCTCAATGATATCTATATTATTTTATAATTAAAAAACATTTTTTTTATTATTGATAGAATCATGATAATATATTATTATCAATTTTATAATTTACAATTATGATAAATATAATATTAAAATATTAAGGAGATCGTGATAAAACATATCGAAAATCTTTTTGAGATTTAATCGTTATTATTGATGTAATCAAGATAATATTTTATAATTTAAAATTATAATAATATATTCTAAAGATATCTATGAGATCGTGATAATCTTATCGATATCTTTCCTAACAGAAAATCCCTATCAAGACTAACGGAATAGGGTGTCTTCGATTCTTATTGCTATAAAGCTCTCTACGTAAGTATAAAGAAGTATTAGTGTATGAGAATACCACTGTGTGACGAATAAGATGAAGAAGCAAATCGATTTGGTGATCGCGGTGGTGATGTTGTGTAGCCAATGTTTGATTGACGTCGAAGCAAGACCGATCGTCGAGCGTCCGAATCTGCTCGCGAATGGGCTAGGGATGACTCCTCCCATGGGGTATGCTTTTTTTTTTTTTGTATTTGATATATTCATATAATTTTTTCTAATCATAAGATGTACTTTAAGAGCAGTTGGAACACTTGGAATCACTTTTATTGCGATATCAACGAGACTATAATTAGAGAATCAGGTACAAATATATTGATGTATTTTCTCTAACAAAAAATAAGTAATTGGTTTATGACATGCTAGTGATGTTTTGTTTCGGTGTTATAGCGGATGCATTGGTGTCTACTGGGCTTGCTAAATTTGGATATCAATATGTCAACATAGGTATGCCTCTCACAATCTCACTCACAATTTCATTTTCTTTAGGTTTAGAGAGAGTAAATTTTATGAATTATCTATTGCATCGACATGCAGATGATTGTTGGGCTGAGCATAATCGTGATTCTAATGGTTTGTAAATGGGTTTTTATTGACTTGTTTATGATATGATGCATTAAGTGTATTGCTCATAAATACTTCAAGGCATTTGTTTTAGTGTTTCATCAACTCTCATGGTCATTCATAGATGCTTCCAGGGTTATATGGTGCCAAAAAGGTTTTTTCATCAGGAATCAAAGCTCTCGCGGATTATGTTCATGGCAAGGGGCTTAAACTTGTGGTATTTACTCAGACGTTGGGTAAGTCTAGCGGAACAATGAATCATGATCATCTCTTCCTGATTGTCTCGATTTGTGAGTTCTTGAAATAAGACTTGTCAGGCATTGCAGGCACCGAACATGCAGCCAGACGATGTCAGGTTCGCTTGGTCATGAGTAGAAAGATGCTGAAACTTTTGCTTCATGGGTGAGCATGTGTGGTCGAACTGTCGAAGCTTTCTCTGATACGAATTAGCTTGCTGATTCTTCTTATTCTTGTACCAGGGCATTGATTACCTCAAGTACGATAACTGTAACAATGATGATTTGAAATCGATGAAGCGGTAAGTTTTTCTTTTTTTTTCGTCTCGGTGAGATTTCATGTGTGCCACTGAAATAAGGAAGAACTATCGATGTAGGTATCCCGAGATGACTCGAGCTTTGATGAGAACAGGCAGACCAATTTTCATAATAATAATATATTCTCAAAATATCGATAAGATCGCGATAATCTTATCTCAATGATATCTATATTATTTCATAATTTAGAAAAATATTTTCTTTATTATTAATAGAATCATGATAATATATTATTATAAATTTTATAATATAAGATTATGATAATATAATGTTAAAATATTAAAGAGATCATGATAATCCTTTGATCTTGATCACGATTTTTTATTAGACTAACTCATTCTAGGGAGATTTTTGGTATGAATATAAAGCTCATCCTAAGAGGTCATAAATTAACAGTGATGAGTATGACTTACTAAATTTTTATTAATAATAATTATAAATTTATATACACAAATAAAAAATAAAGAGATCGTGATAAAACATATCATGGTTTATCATGATTTAGAATCCCTGAATCATGATATCGATTCTTTGTTACACTAACTCTCTAGAGAGATTTTTTATAATGGATATAAAACTCATCCTAAATTAACGGTACTCAAAATTATCACTCACTAATTTTTTATTGATAATAATTATAAATTTATATGTATAAATAAAAATTATAAAAATATAATAATTATATATTTCATTTTAAATAAATAATTATAAAAATATTTATTAAATTATTTCATAATTTTGAAAATCATTTTGAGATCTAATCTTTATTATTGATAGAATCAAGATAATATTTTTATAATTTAAAATTATAATAATATATTCTCAAAATATCTATGTGATCGTGTGATAATCTTATCTCACTAATATATATATATATATATATATATATATATATATATATATATATATATATATATATATATATATATATATATATATATATATATATATATATATATATAATTTTGTAATTTAGAAAAACATGTTCATTATTATTGATAGAATCTATAATTTAGGATTATTATAATATAATATTAAAATATTTAGAAGATCATGATAAATCATATCATTGTTTATCATGATTTAAAATCCCTTAATCATAATCTTGATTCTTTGTTACACTACTCATTCTAGAGAGATTTTTGGTAATGGACTAATGATTATCATTCACTAAATTTTTATTGATAATGATTATAAATTTATATGCACAAATAAAAATTATAAAAATAATAATTATATATTTTATTTTTTTTAAAAAATATTTAATAAATTATTTTATTATTTCGGAAATCATTTTGAGATATAATCTTTATTATTGATAGAATCAAGATAATATTTTATAATTTAAAATTATAATAATATATTCTCAAAATATCTATGAGATCATGATGATCTTATCTCAATGATATATATATTATTTCATAATTAAAAAAAAAACATGTTCTTTATTATTATAAATTTATAATTTAGGATTATGATAATATAATATTAAAATATTAAGAAGATCGTATCATTGTTTGTCATGATTCAGAATCTCCATCATGATCACTAGTCATTCTAGAGAGATTTTTGATATGGATATAAAACTCACCCTAAGATATCATGATTTAACGGTACCGATGTATATGACTCACTAAATTTTTATTGATAATAATTATAAATTTATATGCATAAATAAAAATTATAAAAATATTTATTAAATTATTTCATAATTTCGAAAATCATTTTGAGGTCTAATCTTTATTATTGATATAATCAAGATAATATTTTATAATAGGAATATTTATTAAATTATTTCATAATTTCAAAAATCATTTTGAGGTCTAATCTTTATTATTGATATAATCAAGATAATATTTTATAATAGGAAATTTTACTAAATTTTTCTTAAAATATCTATGAAATCTTGATAATCTTATCTCAATGATATTTATATTATTTTATAAATAAAATTATTGATAGAATCATGATAATATATTATTATCAATTCTATAATTTAGGATTATGGTAATATAATATTAAAATATTAAGGAGATCGTGATAAATCATATCGGAAATCTTTTTGAGATCTAATCTTTATATTGGTAAAATTAAGATAATATTTTATATTTAAAATTATAATAATATAGTACCACTGTGTGAGGAATAAGATGAAGAAGCAAATCAATTTGGTGGTGCTTATAGCCAACGTTTGATTGGCGATCGTCGAGCGTTAGAATCTGCTTACTAATGGGCTTGGGATGACTCCTCCCATGGGGTATGTTTTTTTTTTCTTTTATTTGATATATTCATGTAAATTTTTTTTATCATAAGATTTACTTTAAGAGCAGTTGGAATCACTTTTATTGAACCGCTTCCCTGAATTTAGAACCTCATAGCGCAATGGTGACATCGGTTCACAGTTGTAGTTACCATGGTGGTTGTACATTATTGGTTCCTGCAGCAAGTGATACTGGAGAAGAGGTTCGTGAAGATAGCCAATGTGCACCACCATGCTTGCAAGATGTTCCTGTTGATGCCTTTCACACTATTAGAAGAGGATGAACCAAAATCTAGTCACTAGTATTTTAATGAATAAATACATATATAAATTTGATTCTTGAATTTACTAGTATTTTAATAAAGTAGAGGGCTCGTAGGATAAATAAATTCATGTACAAATTCGATGCTTGAATTTGATGGTATTTTAATGAAATTGAGGAATACGAGCATTTTTTATTCATGACTTGTTTCCCCCAAGAAATTGCATATTGTGATATTCCTTTTCATGCCCATGAGTTCCGTTCTGATCGGGGATCGACTTTAACGTTCGAAAATCATGCGACGAGTGAGTGGGTTGCGGGGATCCCATCTCATCCCCGCACCATGCCGAGAAGTCATCCTGCCGTCATATGCGTCCCACTAATCCTATGTATTTTACTTCTTGAATTCTTTGCTGGACTTCAAAATGTGTTATAGATTATTGTTGAATTAAGTGTTTGTAATTTTTGAAGCATTATAGTATAATATAGTACATAGTATTTTAGGAACTTATTTACAGATTTGGTAATCTTGTTAGCTTAGATATGCCAGTATTTGAATTATATTCTTTGTTACACTAAGTTATTCTAAAGATATTTTCGGTATATTAATGAATCTCACCCTATGACATCATAATCAAGATAATATTTTAAATTTTAAAATTATAATAATATATTCTCAAAATATCGATAAGATGGTGATAATCTTATCTCAATGATATCTATATTATTTCATAATTTAGAAAAACATATTCTTTATTATTGATAGAATCATGGTAATATATTATTATAAATTCTATAATTTAGAATTATGATAATATAATATCAAAATATTAAGTAGATCATGATAAATCATATCATGGTTTATCATGATTTATAATCACTTTCGTGATCACAAATTTTTGTTATATTAACTCATTCTAAAGAGATTTTTAGTATGAATAAAAATCTCAAGACGTCGTAAATTAATGACATCGATGAGTATGACTCACTAAATTTTTAATAATAATGATTATAAATTTATATGCATAAATAAATATTATAAAAATATAATAATTATATATTTTATTAAAAATAATTATATAAAAATTATTTATTAAATTATTTCATAATTTCAGAAATCTTTTTGAGATCTAATCTTTATCATTGATATAATAAAGATAATATTTTACAATTTAAAATTATAAAAAATATATTCTCAAAATATCGATGAGATCGTGATAATCTTATCTCAGTGATATCTATATTATTTCATAATTTAGAAAAACATGTTCTTTATTATTAATAGAATCATGATAATATATTATTATAAATTCTATAATAGAGGATTATGATAATATAATGTTAAAATATTAATGAGATCGTGATAATCCCTTGATCGCGATCACGATTTTTTATTACACTAACTCATTCTAGAGAGATTTTTGGTATTGATATAAAGGTCACTCTAAGAGGTCATAAATTAATGGTACCGATGAGTATGACTAATTAAATTTTTTATTAATAATGATTATAAATTTATATATATAAATTATAAATATATAATAATTATATATGTTATTTAAAAAATATTTATACAAATATTTATTAAATTATTTCATAATTCCATAAATCATTTTGAGATCTAATCTTTATTATTAATAGAATTAAGATAATATTTTATAATTTAAAATTATACTAATATATTATCAAAATATCTATGAGATCATGATAATCTTATCTCAATAATATCTATATTATTTAATAATTTAGAAAAACATTTTCTTTATTATTGATAAAATCAGGATAATATATTATTATAAATTTTATAATCCAAAATTATGATAATAAAATATTAAAATATTAAGGAGATCGTGGTAAAACATATCATGGTTTATCATGATTTAGAATCACTTAATCTCAATTTTTTGTTACACTCATGAAGTAACTATACCAATGATTATCACTCACTAAATTTTTATTGATAATGATTATAAATTTATATGCATAATTAAAAATTATAAAAAAATAATTATATATTTTATTTTTAAAAATAATTATAAAAATATTTATTAAATTATTTCATAATTTCGGAAATCATTATGAGATCTAATCTTTATTATTGATAGAATTAAGATAATATTTATAATTTAGAATTAAGATCTATGAGGTCGTGATAATCTTATCTCAATGATATATATATATATATATATATATATATATATATATATATATATATATATATATATATATATATATAATTTCATAATTTAGAAAAACATGTTCTTTATTATTGATAGAATCATGATAATATATTATTATAAAATCATTTATCATGATTTAGAATCTCTTGATCGTGATCTCAATTCTTTGTTACACTAATTCATTCTAGAGAGATTTTTGGTAATGGATATAAAACTCACGTCATTAATTAACGGTACCGATGATTATCACTCACTAAATTTTTATTGATAATGATTGTAAATTTATATGCACAAATAAAAATTATAATAATATAACATTTATATACTTTAGTTTAAAAAATAATTATAAAATTATTTATTAAATTATTTCATAATTTCAGAAATCATTTTGAGATCTAATCTTTATTATTGATAAAATCAAGATAATATTTTATAATTTAAAATTATAATAATATATTCTCAAAATATTTATGAGATCGTGATAAAGCTCACTCTAAGACATCATGATTTATCTGATGAGTATGACTCACTAAATTTTTATTGGTAATGATTATAAATTTATATGCACAAATAAAAATTATAAAAATATTTATTAAATTATTTCATTATTTCGGAAATCATTTTGAGATCTAATTTTTATTATTGATATAATCAAGATAATATTTTATAATTTGATATTTTAATAATATATTCTTAAAATATCTATGAGATCTTGAGAATCTTATCTCAATGATATCTATATTATTTCATAATTTAGAAAAACATGTTCTTTATTATTGATAGAATAATGATAATATATTATTATCAATTCTATAATTTAGGATTATTATAATATAATATTAAAATATTAAGGAGATCATGATAATAATATAATATTATTATTGATATAATCAAGATAATATTTTATAATTTAAAATTATAATAATATATTCTCAAAATATATATGAGATCATGATAATCTTATCTCAATGATATATATATATATATATATTCATAATTTAGAAAATCATGTTCTTTATTATTGATATAATCATGATAATCCCTATCAATATCTTTCCTAACAGAACAACTATCAATACTGATATTATTGATAATATCATGATAATCATGATATTATCGATATCTTTAAAATCTCTATCAATACTAACGGAATAGGTATCCTCGAGCACTGATGAGAATAGGTAGACCAATTTGGGGAATAGCTGTCGAGCAACTTTCGACATAAATGATTCATGGGAAAACTTTCGACATAAATGATTCACAGGAAAGGTACGGTTGTTCACCTTCGTTTCTTCTTGATGTTCTTGTGTGGCATAATGTGTGTTGTTTCTTTACGTTACAGTATGGTCTCGAGGGCAGATCAGAACAAAGTTTACGCTGAACATGCAAGACCCAACGGTTGGAATGGTAAGTGCTTGCATAATTAGTCGACCCATCGTTTTCTATACAAGATGTTTGACATGTCGACTTATGTCTATAGCCTCTGGGCCGCTTCAAAGGTAGCATAACTCTCTCTCTCTCTCTCTCTTTCTCATTATCTTTATGCATGGTGGAGATTCTATTTACAAATTGCTCCACTCATCCAATCCATCCTTATAGGCTCCTATTATTATCGGTTGTGATGTAAGGAACATGATCAAGGAAACCTTAGCTATTCTGATGAACATGAGCATGGCTTTCACATATAGTTTGTTTTCTGATGAACAGATCCTCTCGGTGTTCAAGCGAAGAAGGTGCGAATGGACGAAGATCACGAGGTTGGTAATTGGCACTACAAGTTGTTGAACCGCTCCCCTGAATTCAGAACCATCATAGCCCAATGGGACAACATGGATATAGAAGAGATTCATGAACGAACTGAGAGCTAACATGCACCACCATGCCTGCAAGATGTTCTTGTTGACGCCTCTTACACTATCTGAAGAGGATGAACCGAAAATTTAGTCATTGCTCTAATAAATACATGTACAAATTCGATGCTTGAATTTGTTGGTATTTTAATGAAGTAGAGGGCTCATAAGAATAAATTCATGTACAAATTTGATGCTTGAATTTGATGGTATTTTAATGAAATTGAGGAACACGAGCTTTTTCTATTTGTGACTTGTTTCCCTCAAGAAATCGCATATTGTGACATCCCTTTTCATGTGCATGAGTTCGGTTCCGATCAGGGATCAACTTTAATGCTCGGAGATCATGCGACGAGCGAGTAGGTTGCGGGGATGACCGGTGGATGGAATGGTAAGTCACGATGTGTCAACAGCGGATGGACGTCGGCCTGCAACCATCCGCTGTGGTCAACGCTCGTGATCTGTGGGTGGTGAGTGTTCTTCCTTTGTGCTTCCGTTGCGATGGACGAGAGCTCACGTCAGCATCAAACTACGAGTTTCGTGAGAGAGCGGATCCGACTCTCACGCCTGCAAGATATACGTGTGTTGACTCCCAAGTAGGAGAGGAGGCCTGCACTTCTCCGACCTGCGCTGTACATGTTCATAACCTATGGATCAATGTGTTCATGCATAACTTGCACACCCAAAGCATGTACTGTTGGGTTCACTTTGGGCCTTCCTGTGTGTCGTCGTCACTCGTGATGACGTCAAAATCATATAGAATTAGAATCTACAACTCGGTGGTTCTCTAATTAGAGCGTTAGTTCTAATTTACTTTTATTTATTAGCAAAATATTTTTTATAAAGAGATAAAAAGCTTTTTATCATCGAATATTTGATTCAAGTACTAAACTCACTATATCGCTCATGGCAATTGAGTAAAATGAACTGTCTAAATCGCCATGTTGATATTTACCCCCATCGAATACCCTCACATGCCTTACAGAAATTATATAAATATATAAAATAATATGTGATTTCTTTGAAAAAGGTTACTTTTTTTTTTCTCTACAAGATTTTCTATTTTTTTAATTTTTTCAAATAGTGTTTTTATTTTTTTAATTTCGTAAATATCCTTTCTTCTCTTTTCCTTCTCCATCACGAATAAAATTATAAACATGACGTTCGATATAATGCTTATATATGTTTGTATAATTATGCTTTTATATGGTAGATAGAAGACTTGCAGTAGATTTAGCGATCTTATTTTGGTTAAGTTTTGTGATCGTTTCAAATTTATAAATAAAAGTTATTTACAATCATCGTATAGAAATAAAATTATTACTATCTAGGTAGCTATTTTGAGAGTTTTATAATTCTATAAAATGGTACGGAGTATTAGCTAACATGATACCTAGGAGCTACCCGAGTGACACATGATTCGATAGGCATTTGAGGTAGTGTGTAGGGCTGGTTCATTGTTTTATTATGCAGTAGTGTTATATGGACACTTATGAGAACATATGATCATGGTAGATTATCTTGGACCTTTTGTTATGCAATCGCTCAAAACTTACGAAATCTATATTTAAAATTTGTATTATTTATTAAGTATTTGTTGAAATTACTACTTATGAGATCTTCTATTTAAACACTCTCTAACATGTCTTCTATTTTGTTAGTTCTTAAAGAACTATAAGAGGTTTTAAGGAGACTAATACTCTTGTGAACTGACACACAAGGGTACCATATAATTTAGGTAAAATCAACTAAGTATGTGATATTTCATCGCCTCTATCACCTCTAACTCTGCTCACGTTACGAGGCCTCATTGCTTTTATACGTTACGAGGCCTTATTGCTTTTATACGGTGCCCTTCTCTTGCTCGTTGCACCTATCACCTCCACCCTTGCCCCCAACATGAGATCACATTGCCTCTGGCCTTCCCACCCGTTGTGCTTATTGCGTCCATTTTCTCCACCCCTTTATTCCCCGTAAATCATGCTCATCTTTGTGTGCTCTCTCTTAACGCATAATATCCGATAAGTGAGAGAGAAGAGATGATATTCATAGAATTTACAAAAACATAGAGATACTATATGAAAACAATAGAAATAAGAGCATAAGAAAATAAATGAAAAAGTAGATTTTTTTGAAAAAAAAAATCGTCCTAAAATAAAAACCACAATATTTTTTTTCATAAATATAAAAGCCCAACGGGGGAGATCTTTTGGTGTCTTACGGAAACGGCAGGTAAAAAACTCTTCCTGCCACACCTGAATTGGGTCGATAGATAAGAGAGAGCAGCAGCAGTAAGATCCATCGAAGTGGCCTGGAAGCGATGGCTCTCCTCCTCAACTCATCCTTGATTCCCGTGAAGGTGAGAGCGCTTAATCTTCAAATTTCATCTGTTCCCCTTTGTGTTTCTATATGAAGTTCGGAATCTCTCTTGGCAGTGGGAGAAGAAGTTCATTTCCAACCCTCTCATCCCATCTTCTTCCTCTTCTGATAACAACAAGAGCAAGCGGAAGTCTGCAGTCGCTGTCAAGCGAATCCAAGCCTGCCTTAACCCATTCGAGGATCCCATCCTCAAAGATGCCCTCAAGGTATTCGACATTTTATTCCCTTTGCCGTTGGTTGGGAAGAAGAAAGGGGGAGTTGGTGTGCAAGGACAAGATTGACCCCTTGTTGCTCCTTATCTTCCAGGAGCCGGTGGCCTTCATGGGCGGGGTGTTTGCTGGCTTTCTGAGGCTCGATCTGAACGAGGACCCGCTCAGGGACTGGATCTCGAAGACGGTCGAAGCTTCCGGAATCGCCACCGACGGTGAGATCGATGCGGAAGGGGCCGAGGTGGAAGCCGAGGATGATGCTCCTCGGCAGATCGAGATCGAATAAGGTCTCCGGTTTCTTGATTCCATGTTGTTAATGGAGTATTGGTTATATTATTACCTTTCCGTGAATTTGTCGATGGTCTAGAAATGAGATCGAACCTATTTCAGTGATAGGGGAAAGAAATACTGATACCGCTGTGGTCAGATATTTGTTTGTTGAGAAGACGGGCCGGAGTATAAGATCCGGATCCGTCCCGATAACAGAACCGACTTCTTTATTATTATTTACTATTATTGATTTTTCTGGAATAAATTAAGTGTTTCCATGGCCGTAAATACTCCGTCTTTACACGAAGACCCCGACGCGTTTGCTTACACGAAAAGTCGCCCCTCTTCCCTTTCCGTTCGCCGCTCTGTTCCTCGCACCGTCTCCTCCCCCGATCCATCGATCTCCTCCTCTTCCTCATCCATGGACCCCAAGGTAGTCATCGCGCTCGTCCTCGTCTTCGACATTGTCGCCTTCGCCCTCGCCATCGCCGCCGAGCAGCGCAGGAACACGGTGGGACATCCCGACGATCCGATCCCAATCTGACTCCCGATGCTAACTTCTGAACCCCCAATTACCTTTGCGCAGGCCCAGGTGGTGCCGGACTCCGAGAAGGAGTACACATACTGCGTCTACGACTCCGACATCGCGACGGGGTTCGGCGTCGGATCCCTTCTCCTCCTTCTGCTGAGCCAGCTCATCATCACGGCCGTCACCAGGTGCTACTGCTGCGGCCCCTTGCTCCGCCGTGGCGGATCCCGCTTTTGCGTCTTCCTCCTCCTTCTCTCTTGCTGGTAATCAACGTTCCCTACTCCTGACGATCGTAATGCTGACGCGGTAAACGCTAATTGCTGGCTCCATCTGCGATCAAGGTTGACGTTTCTGGTGGCGGAGGCGTGCCTGCTTGCGGGATCGGTGCAGAACGCGCGGCACACGCGGTACCGGGGCTTCTACTTCATGAACGACCCGTCGTGCGAGGTGCTGCGGAAGGGCGTGTTCGCCGCCGGCGCGGCCTTCGTCGTCCTCACCGCGATCCTCTCCGTGTTCTACTACCTCTTGTACGCCAAGGGCCGGGACTCCAGCTACCGCATCGCCGAGTCGGCCATCGGGATGAACTCCTTTAGCTAGAGATTTTTCTTGCTTGTTTTTCCCCTTTTTTTTGCCCTAGGAGAAAAATGAAAACGGCGTGTTTACTACGGGGCTTGGCGTTAGTTGTCGCGTTTGTTGATTTCGTTACTTAATACATATGAGATAGCATTGATAATTTTTATTATTATTCGAAAGATAATTCATCATCAGATTGTACACTGTTGCCGCGGAAAACGTGTTGATTTATAGAGAAATGGGGGGAATAGTGACGATTCATCGCCGCCAATTGGTGAGGACTTTACTACCAACAATCGCCTTCACATTTTGGATTACAAACTAATCAGTCATAATTATGTGCGGAGATCCATTCGAACAAGAAATTAGTTGTCGTGGTATTAGTATTCGAACAACCAAAGATGAGTCAGCATTAACTATAGTCAACTAACGTGAGTTTGTGACTGTTGCAAAATAATGCATTTTCGCAATTATCAAGAATAATCGGTTTGTGACCTGCTTAAAATGAACGGCGTGGATCTGTTTCCACTTGTAACAAACTCGATAGAGAGCCGTCTCTCTCGCGGTCGAAGAAGGTCGATCCGGTGGAGCAAAAAGCCCAACCCCAGTCTCTCTAGTCTCCCTTCTCAAGAACGATCCATCCCCCTTCGCCGGTCCCGTGCAACATTCATCGCCTCCGGATCTTGCAAACGACGCTTCCCCATCAATCTATGGGTTCGAAACCATTCTCCAGGTTCGGTCTGCCTTCCTCCGATGCCTTGCAAATTCTTGATCGTCCTATTCTACGGATTCAGAATGGAATACAATTTTCGATAGGCTGGAATGATTCCTATTCCATTATTCGGCGTAAAATTTTCATTATCCGATCATGGTTGATTTCATTAGAGCGTGGCTCAAGAATTCTTGATCCCATCGCATAATTTTCTTTGTTATCGATCGATCGTGTTCGACGATGTTTTTCTTATATGAATTTACTAGTGGGAAACTTTTCGGCTTGAGAGATTTTTTGTCGCTGTGTTCTGTCTCTTTTTGCCGGTAAACAGTGATCCATCTTAAAACCCTGCATTGCACTATGAACTTTGTCATCTACTCCCTTACTACCTAATTATTGTGGATTGCAGGAGCTTCGATTGCTTCAAATGGTAAACTAAGATTTGGCATCACAAGATAACCTCAAGTCCAAAAGAGAGCTCCAACACGATTTACACTACTTGAAAGCATCAAAGAGCATATGAAGATTTGGCAGGCAGATACTGCCCTACTCGAGTTCCATCCATCATGGGAAATCCCAATCTTATTGGCGTGCCGGAGGCGGCTCGCTCGGTTCTAGTTCTCCTTCTCGGCTACGGCGTACTCGGTCTCTGCGATGGCTGCCTCCGCCTCCAGCACCTCCTTCTCGGTCTTCTTCCCCTTCTTGGACTTGTAGTAGACGTCCATGAAAGTCCCGATCGCTTTGTACTTCCTGCGGCAGTGGTGGTACAGCTCTCGATCGAACATCCTCCAGAAGTTGTCCTCGCTGAGCTCCGACACCGAGTACTGCGGTTGGAAACCATGGTTCTGGATCAGCCATTCCTCGAGCCTGTGCACGGCCTCGGCGCCGTCGAACTCCTCGCCTCTCAGCACAGGCCCGGGGGCGTAGTAGACGCCGATGTCCGCAAACATCTGCGCGAAGCTGGTGTCTCCCTGTTTCGGATCCAGCTCGAATCCAGGTTCTGGGTATACCATGGTCTTCACCGGGAGCTTGAAGAGGCGATGTGGGCAAAGCCAGATCGGATAGACCTGAATCAAAACCCCAGCATGACATGCGTCACGGTGTGTAGTACTAGCAATTCAAGCAAGGGCAGCAGGAAGTAAAGACGGAAACCTACCTCCATTTCGCGGTGGAGGAACTCCAGGGCGTCGGCGACCTTGTGCATGGGCAGCAGCATGTCCTGTATCACATGCATGTCGTGGTAGTACTTCCTGATCGCCTCCCCCTGAGTAATCTTCATCAGGGAGATCTTGGGAGGCATCATCCACCCCATCAGCCACCGGAACCACCACTGGTCGCCGAACGGCAGGATGAGCTTCATCTCCCAGAACAAGCTCCTGGTGTGCCGGTGGTAGTACTCCCGCGTCGGGATGTACTCCACGAACTCGCCCCTCTTCAACGCCGTCTCGGCGTGCTGATAGAACCACGGTTTGAACCACCACCCCACCCGGTTGATCACGTTCCCCTTCCTCTTCGCTTCTTCCTCGGAAGCGTAGGCCCCGGTCATGAACACCCCCTCCGTGGGCGTAAAGATCAAGGACTCGACGAAATCCGGCATCTTCTTCGGGTCGCCACCTTTGGGTGCAAACGAGTCGGCGTAAGCCTGCGCCAGTTCCCCCAGGCTCCCCCTCACCGGCTTGTAGGTCAGCCTCATGTACTCCTTTACCGGTATGAGCTTGATTTCGGCTGACACCAACAGGCCCAGCGTTCCCTGAGACCAAGGAATGGCGTAGAAGAGGTCGGAGTGCTCGTTGTCTTTGGTGGCTCTGACGACTTTTCCGTCGGCCAGGACGACCTCCAGGGAGACCAGAGTGTCGGAGAAGAGGCCGTATATGTGGGAGCTGCCCTCGATGCCGTAGCCATTGATGAGGCCTCCGACGGTGAGGTCGTTGAGCTCCGAGACCACCGGGAGCGCCAGATTCATGGGAACGGTGATCCGGCTAAGCTGGCCCATCGTCACCAGAGGCTCGACCTTGACGACCATTCTTTCCCTGTCGACGTCGAGGACGTTGTTGAATGGGGAAAGGTCGACCTCGAAGTGGCGAGCGCGCTTGTAGTCCACGTGGCGCATGCCGACGACGATGTAGGGCTTCCGAGCCGTGCACACGAGGCCGTCTTTGAAGGGATTCCGCTGCTGGAGGCGTTTCACCACCTTGTGGACGTTCTCCTCGTGCTCCTTCTGCCGCTGCTTGTACGGCTTCTTCTCGGTCTTCCGCTCCTCCAGGTAGGACAGGAAGTAGATGAAGCAGGAGAGGGGCAGGACGACGAAGACGATGATGATCCATCGGAACTGGACCAGATAGTCCACCCAAATCTTCTTCCTTTTGGGGCGGGGAGGTGCTGGCAGAGTAGACATCGCTTCGCCCCTGAGCTAAGAGAAGAAGACGAGAGAGCAACTAAAAGACTGCATCGTAAAACCAGCTCGTAAACAAACGTCAATGCCGTAAGCAGCAACGGTTTCCTCATCGATAAACAAGTACCTTTACTCCGCGAAGCATTAATAGGGTACTGATTGGGTCTAAAAGTAGATAACCAGAAAGCATTTTGTTGAGAGCAATGGATGCAGCAAGCAAGGTTCCGAGAGGAGGAAGTAGGTAGCTCATGGTTACCTCGTAAACAAAACTAGCAGGAGAGCCCAGCGTGACTCGACGGCGAGAGGAAGCCACGGAAGCCTTCCTCCGCTCCGCTTTACTTCCTTCAATGCGAGGGAGATTGATGCCAGGAGAAGCCTAGTGCCGTCTTAAATAAATAACACAGGGTGCCCTAAAACCGAGGCGATCGAGAGGGAGAAAGAGACGAGGAGGCATCCGCCATTTGGAATCACGAGAAGGAAACGTGGACGACGCTCTGGCCATCTCATCACGTGACACGTGACACTCCTCTCTCTCTCTCTCTCTCTCTCTCTCTCTGTTTCTCGACGGCTCAGGCTACTGTGACGGTGTCTCGATGGTTCTCGGGAAAAGAGAAGCTGCAGAAGATGCCGAAGGGGGTTGGTAGGACACGGTGGAAGTCGACGTGATGGGGTCACCACGAGACGGAAGGGAAAACCAGAACCGCCGGCCCCCCACCCTACCTCTCTCTCTCTCTCTCTCTCTCTCTTCCAACCAACCCCCGAGTGATCCGCACCTCTCTTCCTACCAACCCCCGAGTGATCTGAAGAGGACATCTACTGCATATTCATGGCAACCCGTCAACAAAGTGACCCTGTCAAGTGGTCGATGATAGATAGTAATATAACGCAGCATAATGGGCCAACCACGTGGAAGTGGAACCACATGATAATGCAAATTTATTTATCAGTTCTTAATGCCTATATATTCGTACATAAATATTATAATGACACTAGCACATATTGTGCTTGCCCATGTTTCCTGTAAAATATCATTCGCATGCCCCATCTACCACCAATTTGACTTGTCCTAATTTGATTCTGTTATTATATTATAATATACCAAATCTTGTCCACAAATCGGTTCTCGTAAGATTATTTGAACTCGTCTTAAAATGTCGATTTGGTTCCGAAGAATAATCGCAATCTTCTCGCACCACATCTACCTCTAATTAGTCTTAAATTATGAGCGGATTAAGTTTTATATGGACCCAATCGATTCGACTGATTTGACTTCTTCTTGTGCCATAATACATCGAGTTAATTAGATCAAAACGAAGCGGATTTTAATACTCCACTGCACTTGTAATCTAAGCTATTTTAAATTCGATTAGGTAAAAATAGGTTGATTATGATAATCTAAGCTAATTTTAATTCTCCCTAACTTTGATGCAAAAGTGTTAAATTATCGTAATTCTTCCCACTAAAGATGAAAGGATTTGACATACGTAAGATTGTTTTTATTAACTAACTATTTTAATTATATGTTTAGAAAAATATAATTGAATTGACATGTAATTCACAATAACTCTACATAAAACTCAAGCAAGACTCAATCAAATTTCTATTAGATTATATAATCATATTCAATTATATAAAATATATTATAAATTTGATTAAGGGCATCGATGAACGGAGAGAGTCTAATTATGGTAGTATCAAATTTGATTGGAGAGACTCAATTAATTATGGTAGTGCATGTATAAGGATTGTTAATAGTGTTTAAGGATAGTATTTAAGGAGCGAGATTAGTATTATTCCACTTATTTGTTTGGTATCTAAATTTTATATCCAATGCAACCTATATCTTTTCCACAATCGAAAAGCTTTCTAGCATTTGAATCTCGGATTTTGATGATGAAACCAATTGATAGTATTTATGATTTGATCTGCATTTTGAGTAACGCAAGATGCTTCGATTAGAGAGAGACAATTAAAGCAAGAAGAATCATGTTAGGCTAGAGGAAAATATGTCAAAAGATTGGATATTGCACTGAAGGATCGGTTGACATATCGGCAGAAGGCTTCTGTCCATGGATGTTGGGTTAGCACCCCACAGATTCAGCCCATAGCCCACCTCCTCACTTAACCTAACCCCAATTCATATTGGAGGGTATAGGTGGTTGCATTTTAAAGGCGGAAAAAGACATAAATAGGGCAGCAACGAGGGCAACAAAGAAGATCTTGGCAACAGCAAAAAGGAGGAGAAAAAGATAAAAATCCAAGAAGAAAGAAAGGGAAGAAAACAAAGACAACATAGAGAGACTGTTCTCAATCATCTAGCAGTACTTTCATCTCATGTTAGATCAGATCTATAGTAGATTCTTACTGTGATTACTTGGGGAGAATTAGGGAGGATTTAGATATTGTGCACAGTGACATGATTCTTGTATTCTCTTATAGTTGTTACTAGAGTTTTGGGCGAGAGATTGAGATTTGTATATTTATTATTATTATAGTGGATTATCTCTAGTTTGCCCCGTGATTTTTACCCTTCACATTGAAGGGGTTTCTACGTATATCTTGATGTTTTATTTGATTGTGGTTCCATTTAATTCCGTTGTGTATTATGGCCTACTAGTATTTGTTCATATACAAAAGTTATTTATCTTTATATCCCATCAACTAATATTAGAGCAGGGTTGTGGTGATTTAATTTTTATATTTGAACATAGAGGCCAGTAATGTTTCTCGTATGATTAGTTTAAATGGAAACAATTGGATGATATAGAAACCAAGAATGAAAGATCTCTTGTATTGCAAAGATTTGTATTAACCTTTACAAGGGGATAGTGCAAAACCCATAACTATAATAGATGATGAATGAAAGTGGTTAGATCGAAAAACAGTTAGTTTTATTCGACAATGGCTTGATGATAGTGTCTTTCACCATATTTCTACTGAAGGTTCTGCATATTATCTTTGGAAAAAATTGGAAGGTCTCTATGAAAGAAAAACAGCTGGTAACAAAACTTTTTTTATCAGAAAACTTATGAACCTAAAATATAGAGAGGGTGCTTTTATTGTTGAGCATTTGAATGAAATGCAGAATATTACTAACCAGTTATCCTCTATGAAAATGTCTCTTGATGATAAGTTGCAGACATTATTACTTCTTAGTTCATTACCAGAAAGTTGGGAGATACTGGTGGTTTTCCTCAATAATTTTGCGCTAGATGATGTTGTCACCATGAGTCAAGTAACAAGTAGTTTGTTGAATAAGGAGTTGAGAAGAAAAAATTTAGCAAAATCTCAGAATGATTCACAGGCACTTATCTCAGAGAACAGAGGAAGGTCAAAGTCTAAAAGCAGTTCACGCATGGGTAGGAACAAGTCAAGATCAAGAAAAGATATTGTTTGCTATAATTATGGTAAGAAAGGATATTCAAGAACCAATGTAAGCAATCCAAGAAGAGCAAGAAAAAGGGAAAAGAAATTGAGTCTACCGAGTCAAAGGATAATACTATAACTATAGTACAGGATGGTGATTATTTGATTTTGTCTCTTTCTGATAATATTTTTTCTTGTATGTATCAAGATCTTGAGTGAGTGATTGACACAAGTGCTTCTTATCATGCTATACCACGGAGGGAGATTTTTTACTACCTATAGGTCTAAAAATTTTGGTGTTGTTAAGATGGGTAACTATGGCACGGCAGATATCATTGGCATGGGTGATATCTATTTAAAGACCAACCTTTGCTGCAAGTTGGTGCTTAAGGATGTGAGGCATATGGTTAACTTGAGGTTAAATTTAATTTCAGTTGGAAGACTAGATGATGAAGACTATGATAACATATTTTACAGAGGGCAATGAAAGCTCAGTAAGGGTTCTCTTGTTATAGCTAGTGAAAAGAAATGTCATACTTTGTACAGGTTGCAGGCTAAAGTTTATGGTAAGCAGTTAAATGCTATAGAGAAAGACTTCAGCATGAAGTTGTGGCATAGGCGACTGGGATACATGAGCAAGAAGGAGCTATAAGCTCTTTCCAAGAGAGAGGTATTGCTAGAACTCAAAGGTACATATTTGAACCCTTGTATTGATTGTTTGGTTGGTAAACAATACAGAGTTTTATTTACTAGTCCTGTTTTATCTAAAAAAATGTATCTCTTAGACCGTGTTTATATAGATGTATGTGGTCCTTTGAGGACAAAAACTCCTGGTGGATCTGTTGATGTTCTTGGTATAAGTGGTGCACTTTATTTTGTCACTTTTATAGATGATTTTTTTAGAAAATTTTGGGCTTATACTTTGAAGACCAAAGATCAAGTGATTAATGTCTTCAAAGAATTTCATGCCAAGGTTGAAAGGGAGACAGAAAGATAATTGAAATGCATAAAATCAGATAATGGTGGTGAGTATACAGAATTATTTAATAATTATTGTAGGTCACATGGGATCCAACATGAGATGACAGTTCCTGGTACATCTTAGCATAATGCAATTGCAAAGAGGATGAACCGCACCATTATGGAAAAGATCAAATGTATGCTTTCACAGGCCAAGCTACCCAAAAGGTTTTGGGATGAGGCTTTGAGGACTATAGTTAATATGATCAACTTATCACCATGTACAGTCCTAGATGGTGATGTTGCAGAGTATGTATGGTTAGGGAAAGATGTTTTCTATAGGCATTTGAGAGTGTTTGGTTGTCGTGCATTTGCACATAGTCCAGACAATAAAGGTCCAAGCTGAATGGTAAGACTAAAGAATGTATTTTTCTTGGTTACTCATATGATCAGTTTGGTTACAAGCTTTGGGATCTAGAAAATCAGAAAGTGTTCAGAAGCAGAGATGTAGTCTTCTTTGAGGATAAAACCTTTGAAGATTTGAAGAAGAAGACATCGGCCAAGACTTCTATATAAGGATTAGCATATTGTGACCCAGTTACTCCTCCAGTATATCATGGTGACGGGGGAGATGTGCAGGAAGATGGTGTAGAGCCTGATGTTGATCTACCTACAGGACATGTTGAGCAAGAAGAAGTTGGAGAGCAACTTCCTACAGAACCTCAATTGAGAAGATCTTCTAGACAACATCAACCTTCCAGAAAATACTCTACAAATGAGGATATGTTGTTTACTAATGCAGGTGAACCAAAGAATTACCAGGAAGCAGTTAAAATTGAGTAGAAAGAGAAGTGGTTAGTTGCTATACAGAAAGAGATGGATGCTCTTCAGAAGAACCACACTTATGATTTGGTACTACTACCAGATAGAATGAAGGCCTTGAAAAACAAGTGGGTTTTTAAGTTGAAGACTCAAGAATATTGTTCTCAACCAAAGTACAAAGCTAGATTGGTTATGAAAGGCTTTGGTCAAAAGAAAGATAGGAAATATGTTGATAGTTAGTCGGTATGACTTCACATTGAGGAGTCTTGGGATAACCTCCCTTATGGGCTGAATGAGAAGCCCACAGATTCAGCCCATAGTGGGCTTGAACAGCCAACAGCCCACCTCTTCACTTAACCTAACCCTAATTCATATTAAAGGAGTGTGGGTGGCTACGTTTTAAAGGCAGAAAGAGGCATACATAGGGCAATAAAGGAGATCTTGGCAGCAGCAAAAAGGAGGAGAAAAAGACAGAAATCTAAGGAGAAAGAAAGGGAAGAAAACAAGGATAATGTAGAGAGACTATTCTCAATCATCTAGCAGTGCTTTCATCTTAGGTTAGATCATATCTATAGTAGATTCTTACTGTGATTACTTGGGGAGAATTAGGAAGGATTTAAATATTATGCACACTAACGTGATCCTTGTATCTCAGTTATTCTCTTGTGATTGTTGCTATGGTTTTAGGTAAGAGATTGAGATTTATATATTCATTATTATTATAGTGGATTATCTCTAGTTTGTTATGTGATTTTTACCCTTCACATTGAAGGGATTTTCCATGTATATCTTAGTGTTCTATTTGATTATGGTTCAATTTAATTTCACTGTATGTTATGGTCTACTAGTATTTGTTCATATATAAAAGTTATTTCTCTTTATATCTCATCGATGGATTCAGGCATTGAGCCAAGAAGAGCGGATATTGCGCCATAGGTATCGGAGTTGTAGAGGTCAACTGATCGATTGGGCAATAGGCCACAAGAGAGGACGATGCGTCGAAAAATCGGATGAAGCGTCGATGAACCAATGACATACCGGACAACATGATTCATGCTTAGTAATAATTGTATAGATCGAAGTTTATTTTATGTGTACAAGATTAACTACGATAGCAAGTCATAAAGCAAAATGAAGTCCCAGAGTCAAGAATGTGATTTCGTTGTGAGTTTGAGAGTTCATCGGAAGTCCAAACGTTTGTCGAAAGTTATGCTGGAACTGACCGAAAAGTCCAGGAGCTTGCCAAAGAAGCTCGTCAGAACATGCCAAGAAGATCATTGTGAAGTACAGGAGCTTGTTGGGAGTTTGTTAGAACATTGCCTAGAGATCGTCGGAAGTTCGTCGGAAGCTTACCGGAAGAAACCAAGACTAACCGGACTTAATTTGCTTAGAATATGTCTTAAGAATCGTAGTTAGCATATAATTAGAGTGTGATTTAGGAGGTAATCCCATCAATTCTGTTAGGGGACAATTGGGCCCGAAGTTAGGCTGGTGGCACCGCTAGATGAGGTAGTGGCACCGCTTGGGACTTGGTTTCCCAGAAGCTCTAGGCAGTGGTACCGTTCAGTGCAGTGTCAGTGTCACACTGATATTGGAGATGGTACCGCCCAGCACAGGCGATGATACCGCCCGTACCCAGGAAACCCTAGTTGAGACATTTTTAAGCTCCAAGTTTGAATCAACTTGAAGCCTATAAACACTCATTTCATCCCTAGTTAACATATACAAGCACAGAGTGTTTTAAAATAAAAAAACACTATTACAATCATTTAAGAAATCCCCTCCTCTAGACATAAGTTTAGAATTCTGTTTAAAGATGAGTGAGTGCTGGTAAAGGTTGTCTCCTAAATTTGTGAAAAGGAAAAGACAGGTGTAAAAGGTAGTTGGTCTTCGCTTATTAAAGGAAGACCGATAGTGGATGTCGATGGCCTCGATGGAAGAGAAATCAGTGGAGTGGATATAGATCACGATGATCGAACCACTATAAATCGGTTTGTATTTACTTCTTGTAATTTACATTTACTGCAAACTGCCCTTCCCTACTTTACTTGCCTACTACTTTCACTATATATACGAACGTGTTTCAAGTTAAGTTCTTTATAAAATGATTTTGGTCGGAATTGGTTTTAATCGAAACAAAAGGATTTGAATCAATAATTTTACCACTGCACTAATTTACCCCCCATCCAACTCTTAGTGTTGACTTGTTCCTAACAGTTAGTATCAAAGCCTTGTAATTTCTCATTTGGTTTAACACTTAAGAGAAATGACTCTTTTCGGCTTTCAAGAGGGTCACTCTCTCATTCGTCCTTCCTTATTCAATGGGACGAACTATACATATTGAAAAACTCAAATGAGAGTTTTTTACTTTCATTGGATTTGAATTTATAGAATATTATCGAAAGCGGTTTTCGAATGTCTTCTCTTCTAATGAACCATTGGAATGATTTAGAGAAGAAGACTCTTTTCGACTTTCAAGAGGGTCGCTCTCTCATTCGTCCTCCCTTATTTAATGGGATGGATTACACATATTGGAAAACTCAAATGAGAGTTTTCTTGTTTTTGTTGGATTTGAATTTATAGAATATTATCGAAAGCAGTTTTAGAATGTCTTCTCTTCCAATGAACCATTGGAATGATTTGGAGAAGAAGACTTTTTCTTTAAATACTAGAGCTATGAATGCTCTATTTTACGCTTTAGACCAAAAAGAATTCAATCGAATTTCTACGTGCGAAATGACTTTCGATATTTGGCACACTCTTGAAATCACACACGAAGACACAATTAGAGTTAAAGATTCTAAAGTCAATCTTTTAATGCATAATTTTGAACTATTTCGAATGAAGTCGAGTGAAACTATTGTTAACATGTACACCCGTTTTACGGATGTCATCAATGGTTTAAAAGCTTTTGGTAAATTTTTTTTGAATTTTGAACTTGTTAGTAAAGTTTTACGATCACGTTCTAAAAATTGAAATTCGAAAGTAACGGCTATTCAAGAATAAAAAATTTGAATACTTTTTTGATCGAAGAACTTATCGGGTCTCTAATAACCTACGAAATGACCAATGTGGCACAAAACGAACTTGATGACAACCTTCCAAAGAACAAGAAGGATTTTAGACTTAGAACAATTGAAGACCCCTCGAACATAAACTAAGTGATAGTGAACTTGAACTCCTCACTATGAAATTTAAAAAGTTCATGAAACAAAAATTAAAGAACAAAAAGAATACAACTACTCGCTATGAACGCGAGAAGTGGGAAATACTTTGGAATGAATCGAGCTCATCCAATGACGAGGAGGAAACCGATGAAAAATAAACTAATAAAGGCAAGGCGGCAAACTACGCCTTAATGACTTTCGATGACAAGGTAATCAAAACCCCTTAATTTATTTTAAAATTACTTGATGCATTTCAGATGTTATTTTTAAATTAGTATATAAAATGTAAAATAAATAAATAAATAAAAAGGGATCATACTTTTCTTTTTCTAGCTAATTTTGAAAATGATTATGAAAATTACATGTTTAATGATGTAATAAAAACATTAAATATTTTGATACCATAATCGATGATTTTATTTTATGTATAATGATCATGCTTAATAATTTATATTTTAAAATTATACATGATGATTTTTATGATTTTTGGCTTATCGGTGTATTGTAATGAAAGTTATTTTTTTATTTTAAAAATGATGCATGTTTTTTTATTTGGCATAAATGAAAAAGGCATGCCTCTATGAAACAAATAACTTAAAATGAAACAACAAAAAAAGAATGTATTTTAAAAATAAATGTTTATATCATATTTGATAATTTTATATTTTTTAAACTATGCATGATGAGTTGAAGTAGTAATGGTTTGAATGCATGAATCAATAATTTTTTTTGTCACACGAATCATGACTTCGTCACTTGATACTCTAAATTTTTTTTTACGATTCATTGAGACATTATACATGAATCAAGTTCTCATGTGAATATATCTATGTTGCCTTCATTGAATTTTCTAAAAAATGATTTTGATGATCATTTTGATTATTTAAAAAGAGAATTATCAAAATGATTCATGGAATTTTGGATTCATGACTTGATTTTTCATTTGTTTATGAGATGATTAAAATCTTTGTACCTTCGAATTCTTCCCTTCTCCTTTTAATTTTTTGAAATTATGCATATTATATATTGAAGATTTAAAACCATGTTTTGGTATCATACATACCCAAGAAATATTAATTTGATAAATTGAATGTGTTGAAAATGAATGATGATTTTTTCTCTCGATTATAACTTATGATATTTCTTATATGAATCATCATCTTGATTTCTCGATATTTGATACTATCATAATGTGAAATATTTATGATTTGGAATGATGCATGCAATACTTATGATTTTATTTGATGATATGATGTATTGCATATGATGTGAATCATATTTAAAATTGCTTTGATTTGAATTCAATTTGAATTCAAAGTTTATCTCAATTATAGCATATTGCAATAAGAATGACACTTTATCTTTCTCATAATTTAAAAAATTGATTAATTGCACCATTGTATTATTATTCTCCTCTTTTTGTCAATGACAAAAGGGGAGAAAGAATTGCTAGTGTGCACATCTCAAAAGGAAAAGATTTGATAGCTTGCACAATTCAAGAAGATGCAAAAACATGATAGCTTGCACAATTCAAGAAGATGCAAAAACATGCTAGTGTGCTAATCTCAAAAGAGGAGTAAATATTGCTAACTTGCTTATTTCAAGAAGCAAAAGTTGCTTTCTTGAACATCTCAAATATTGCTAGCTTATATTTTCTAAAATGATGTAAAAAAAAAAAATTATGCTAACTTGGATGATGAAAAACTTGTTAGAATTGCTAGTTTGAACATTACAAAGGAAGCAAAAATTACTAGCTTACAATTCTCAAAAGAGAAGAAAGAGTGATGCTAACTTGTGAATTTTGCTAAGTTACACATTTCAAGAAAATATAAAATTGATGCTATTTTGTACATTTCAAAAACTTGCTAGTTTGAACATCATAAGGAAAAGTAAATATGTTAACTTGCACATATTTAAATTTGCTAGCTTGTATGTTCTAAAATTTATATATCTCTAAAAACTGATAGTTGTATTTTTCTTTTTTTTTTTGGATGACAAAGGGAGAGAAGTTATGATGATAATCATACATGCAATGATGTATTTAGATATTATGATTATGCATGATTTTATGATGGATGTGATAAATTGATTATTTCAATACTCATGTTGCATGTAATGTTGAAATACTATGATTTCAAAGTTTCTATCAATATGACATATTGATAGGAAGATTGTGTTTAAATAGTAGCTTTCATGAGACAATTAAAAAGAAGATTTTATTAAAATAGATTGGCTCATGATATTATTATATGAATAAGGTTGATATGCTAATCATCCCGTGAGACTTGTATTCTTGAGTGGTAAATTCATAACCCAAAACATGAGATAACATTTGACTCCAGTCACTCCACTGATGATGTTATCTACAAATAGAGGTCAATTCCCTTAGGTGTAACACATTCATGAATTGCATATATATTATATTTTCCTATATGAATAAAGAAGAATATATTACATGACATGTGAAACGAGAATAGAATTAAGGGAAAAGAAAATGAACATGTCTGATATAATAGTATATGATTCAAGTACTTGATAGGAATAAATTACTATTTGTTTTTCATGTTTGGTCTAATTATGTGAGATGCATGCACATTTAACTATTAGAGCATAAACTTAAGCTTGGGATGATCAACACAACTTGCTTTCTTCAAAATATCTGAAGCTTGTTCCTCATACCTAAAGAGAGACTTGTAAAATTTTCTCTTGGCTCTGCATCGGCAGCAGTTGAGAAGAAGGTACAAGGCCAGAAGCAGCACCATGATCAGACTCTTCCTATGAGGCTGGGCAGTCTGGAAACTGAAGGAGAAGCTGATGCTGATGCTAGAACTGGGAGGCCGAGGCTGCAGCTTATGATGATAGAGATATGATGGAGCCATTCCAACAGGAAGAGATACATGTGGCAATCACAGAGAAAACTAATAGATTATCTGTGTGAATATAGTAGCTGGTATCATCCAAAGATTAAGGTTGACACAGTTTAATCACTTTTGATGCATCTCATGTGGCAGGGCATTTTGATCCATGGAGTGCATGATTTCTCGGTGAGAAAGAGAGCACCTGAATCTATGCTGTTTTTTTCTGGTAATTTGGTATAACCCACTACCATGACCATACCCCTCAATGATTGTGGCGACCAACTAATTAGGTAAGCTGTGATGAAACCTGATTCGCTGCTTATTACTAGAACTTCACTCTTTGTATAGAGATATCTTTTTCTTTAAATATTATGAATTGCAATTTGATTCTTCTTGGTGCTTCTTTGGAGCAGTAAAATCACTTTTATTTTGTTTTAAACACCACTTGAGCTAGGCCAATACAATTTTCTGGTCTGGATTGACTCTTATGTACATGACTGGCTTAACTCAAATTCCTCCTGTTAGAGCTAGTCCCAGAAAATTTATCAAAGGATAATTTTGACAACCCGACAAAGACAATAAAGCGGAAGAATAAAAGAAGCGACAAGAACACCGGATTTACGTGGTTCGGTCAATTGACTTTGACCTACATCCACGGACGGACGAAAGAGGAGCAAATCACTACTATAAAAGAGACTATTACAAATGCCTTAGGAAGATGTTCCTATGTCATAAAATATCCGAAAATACTAAACAAGAAAAACCTTAACTATAAGCCCAAACTATTGAACTGAGTATGGACTTAAACCGAAAGCAAATACTTGGGTTTTTCTTGTGGTGCCACTTGTGGTGTATCTGACTTCAAAGCCTAGGCCCTTATTTATAGTTCCAATAGGAGATAACAAGCCTGGTTTTCCCGATGTGAGATTATGGGACTTGCCAAACTAACAAATCTCCACCTTGACATGTCCTAACAAAACTTGCTCCACTTTCTTCATAAAAGCCCCAACGGGCAATCACCAACAATTAACACCAACCAAGTCCAAGCACTGCTTGAACTTGTAAACCGGAAGAGGCTTCGTAAGCATATCAGCAGGATTGTCCTTTGTATGAATTTTCTGAACAAGGACCTTTCCCTCAACAATGATATCCTGAATGAAACTTCACATCAATGTGTTTCGTCCTCTCATGATACATCTGGTCTTTAGTCAAATGAATAGCACTTTGACTATCACAGTAAATTGTAGTAACACCTTGATGCAGACATAATTCGCTAGACAAACATCTTAACCATAAAACTTTTTTAATCACCTCTGTCACTGCCATATATTCTGCCTCTGCAGTAGATAAAGCCACGACAGGTTGTAAGGAAGCTTTCCAACTAACTGCACAACTGCCAACGCAAAAAACATAACCTGTTAAAGATCTTCGTTTATCAAGATCCGCAGCATAATCAGAGTCGACGAAACCAACCAAAGTGTCACGATTTTTCCCAAACTCCAAACAAGCATCTGAAATCCCTTGCAAGTATCTGAGAATCCACTTCACAGCCTGCCAATGTATTTTACCCGGGCGAGACATATATCTACTAACCACACTGACTTCTTATGAAATATCTGGATGAGTACAAACCATTGCATACATAATACTACTTATGGCACTAGAATATGGAACTTTCACCATATATTCTTCCTCTTCAAATGACTATGGTGATTGAGCAGTAGATAGTCGAAAATGGCTAGCAAGAGGAGTACTAACTGGCTTAGCATTTTTTATGCCAAACCTCTCCAAGACTTTCTTGAGGTAATTTTTCTAAGTCAGAAATAATTTTCCAACTCCTCGATCTCTTTTGATCTCCATGCAAAGAATTTTCTTAGCTACTCCTAAATCTTTCATTTCAAATTCACTACTCAGCTGCATTTTCAAAGTGTGAATTTCTGACAAATTCTTAGCTGTAATAAGCATATCATCAACATAAAGCAACAAATACACAAAAGAGCCATCAGTTAACTTCCGAAAGTAGACACAACTATCATACATGCTCCTCATGTAACCATGACCCAACATAAAAGAAGCAAACCTCTTATACCATTGTATTGGAGACTGCTTCAATCCATACAGGGATTTCTTTAATAAGCAAACATGGTCTTCTTTTCCATCAACTTCAAATCCATGAGGTTGCTCCATATAAATTTGTTCTTTAAGTTCACCATGTAAGAAAGCTATCTTAACATCAAGTTGCTCCAATTCCAAATCATACATGGCAACTAAAACAAGCAAAACATGAATAGAGCTATGTTTAACAACAGGTGAAAATACGTCATTAAAATCAACACCATGTACCTGACTATAGCCCTTTGCAACCAATCGTGCTTTGTACCTTGCATCTTCAACCCCTGGAATACCTTCCTTCCTTTTGAAGACCCATTTGCATCCAACAATTTTCTTACTCAAAGGCGGCTTCACAAGATCCCAAGTTCTATTCCGATGGAGAGATTTAATTTCTTCATTCATCGTGATCAACCACTTAGCGGAATTATCATAAGAAACTACATCTGAGTAGGAAGTAGGCTCACCAACTTCACTTGTTTCTTCTGCAACAGACAAAGCATATGCAACCAAATTTGCATATCTTTGTGGCGGTCGAATATCTCTCCGTGGTCTATCCTTGGCTATGAAGTATTGCTCTTCTTCTGGATCATCTGCGTCAGTAGACTCGGGACCATCTACTATCATTCTTTGAGTAGAAGAGTTCGACTGAAAAGAATCAGAACTACCAATCTCAAGCTCCACCTGCTTCTGCGCACCATCATTTGTACAACTAGTAGATTTCTCTTTAGTAGATAACATAGATAATTCATCAAAAGTAACATCTCTACTGATTACAAATTTTGGGATCAGAACACCATAATTTGTATCCTTTCACCCCAGAAGCGTACCCAAGGAAAATGCACTTTTTCGCTCGAGGCTCTAATTTTCCTCTAATTTTCCTTCATTTACATGCATGTATGCTGGACACCCAAAAATTTTTAAATCAGAGTAATCAGTAGGAGTACCTGACTAAACTTCCTCCGGAGTTTCAAAGTTAAGTGCTGTAGACGGAGCGCGGTTGACAACGTAACAGGCCATATTAATTGCCTCTGCCCAAAAGTCCTTTGTCAACCCTGCATTTGAGATCATACACCTTGCTCTCTCCAAAAGTGTTCTGTTCATACGTTCGGCCACACCATTTTGCTGAGGCGTCATCCTAACAGTGCGATGCCGAACGATTCCTTCATTTTTGCAAAATTCATTAAAGTCACCTTCACAAAACTCCATGCCATTATCTGTTCGAAGCCGCTTAATCTGTTTACCTGTTTGCTTCTCAATCAAAGCCTTCCATTGTTTAAATGTTAGAAAAACATCATTTTTATGCTTAAAAAAAAAACCCAAACTTTCCTGAAATAATCATCAATGATAGTCAACATATACCTAGCACCACCCTTAGACTGAACATGAGCTGGACCCCAAAGGTCTGAATGAATATAGTTAAGAGTACCTTTCGTTTTGTGAACTGCCGGAGAATTGAAGCTGACTCTTTTCTGCTTTCCAAAAACGCAGTGTTCACAAAAATCCAGTGGCCCAGTACTTTATCCGCAAAGTAGACCCCTTTTGCTCAATATACTCAAACCTTTTTCACTCATATGACCCGAATGCATATGCCATAATTTGGTGATGTCAAAATTAGACAATGATGATGATAAGACTGCAACTGATCCTGTGACAGTAGTTCCTTGCAAAATATACAAGCTACCAGACCTACAAGCTTTCATAACAACAAGGGTATTTCTAGAAACTTTCATAACTCCACCTTCAGTTGTGTATTTACACCCAATGACTTCTAGGGTGCCTAAAGAGATGAGATTCTTTTTTAAATCAGGAACATGTCTAACATTAGTGAGCGTCCTCACAATACCATCATGCATTTTAATTCGGATTGTTCCTCTACCAACAACATCACATGCTGCATTATTGCCCATCAAAATAATTCCACCATTACAAGATTCATATGTGGAAAACAAATCCCTATTAGGACACATGTGATAAGAACAACTAGAATCTAAAATCCATTCATTTTTAGACATCATCCTATCATCAATAGTAGAGAAAATATTTCCAACATTCTCATCAGTTGCTACACTAGCTTCAGCGGATTCAATAGTTTTCTCAACAAATTTTTCCTTTTGCTTTAATTTATTTTTCAATTTAAAGCAATCAGATTTAATGTGCCCTATTTTATGACAATATCTACACTCCAAATTTCTATATCTGGATTTAGATCTAAATTTAGATCTACTACTATCAAATTCTCTTTTATCTGTTCTCCCCCTAACAACCAGACCTTCAGTCTGATTCTCTCTACTTTCCCCAGTGATATCTCTGTCTATCTGCTCCTTAGATTTTAGTACAGATTTAATTTCCTGATACAAAATTGTTTCTTTTTCATAAATCATAGTATCACGGAAATGCTTAAAAGATTAGGGAAGAGAACACAAAAGTAACAGGGTCTTATCCTCATCATCAATCTTTGCATCTATATTCTCCAAATCCATAACCAAAGAATCAAATTTATCAAGATGTGAGAGTATAGATGTACCTTCAGTCATCCGAAGCATATACAAACTCTGTTTTAAGTAGAGACGATTCTCTACTGTCCTCTTCATATACAAGGTTTTAAATTTGTCCCACATGCTCTTAGCCATAGTCTCCATAGCTACCTCTCGTAAAACCTCATCAGAGAGATTTAGAATAATGCTGGATCGGGCCTTCTTATCCATACCCGTAAGATCTTCCATTGACGTACCATCTGGAATGTTCTCAGCCCCCTGTAGTGCCAAATCAACTCTGTCTTGAACCAGAATGGCCTCCATCTTAAGTTGCCACATGCCGAAATTGACATTTCTGTCGAATTTCTTGACAACGATCTTTGATATTGTCATTGTTTCCAAAAGATCCCGAAACTAGGCTCTGATACCAGTTTGTTAGAGCTAGCCCCAGGAAATTTACCAAAGGGTAATTTTGGCAACTCGACAAAGACAATAAAGCGGAAGAATAAAAGAAACGACAAGAACACCATATTTATGTGGTTCGGTCAATTGACTTTAACCTACATCCACGGACGAAAAAGGAGCAAATCACTACATCCACGGACGACAAGATGTTCCTATGCCATAAAACACCCGAAAATACTAAACAAGAAAAACCTTAATTATAAGCCCAAACTATTGAACTGAGTATGGACTTAAACCGAAAGCAAACACTTGGGTTTTTCTTGTGATGCCACTTGTGGTGTATATGACTTCAAAGCTCATGCCCTTATTTATAGTTCCAATAGGAGATAACAAGCCTGGTTTTTCCGACGTGGGATTATGGGATTTGCCAAACTAACACTCTTTTTTTTTTTTACATCTTAGTTTATCAAGAACATGGACAGGAGGAATTGAGCTAGACACACTTTGGCATTATGTGCTACATTCAGTTGGCCCTAGTTGGCCGATGGACGCTACTGAATCTGGTTATACTTGCTTCTCTTCATGAGTGGTAGATTTTGATGAGTTATAATCTGCTTCTACTATGTTGGTTGATAGTCATTTTACCTCTTGGGAACAACTTACTAGGATGAAATGGTCTGCTTTTGTGGATTTATTCTTCCAAATAGATGTTGCATTGGGGTTTTCATTAGTTGATCAGTTTTGGGGTTTTCATTATATACCAATCCTTTTGGGGTTTTCATTATATAACAACTCATTGGGGTTTTCATTAGTTGATCAGTTTGATTGCAATCCTTTTGGAAGAATATAATATGCAACATCATCCACTAGTCCAACATGAGTTTATCAGGTTAGTAATGTCAAAGTTGGTTGCTTCAGGATTCTTTACCTTCTTTACCTTGAACAATATATGGTTACCAAGTTTTATAGGTAAAATGTGTTTTGATGGTGCCGTGAAGACAAATCTTTGTCATTTATGTTACTTAGATTTATTTCATATGTAGATGTCAGAGTATATATCTTTTTGACAAGATCATTTCTTTAAGCCCTACAAAGAGATTTGACTTTGCTGGAGAAGTGACTGCATTTTCTGATAAGCAATCTAGCTTCAGCAAAATCTGGATTCAAGCAGTGTACAATCAAGCTTCATTTTCACCAAAGAATTGAAAGGTAAACTCAATTTTGACCCAATGAAATGGTTGTTATTTCTTTTGTCTTGTAGTGTGCAGCACCATGCAGGAGTATCTTTTAGTAGTTCAACCTTAACATCTATCTAATTGAATAAATTAGCTGAATCAGAGCTCTTATCTTGTTCAGGTTTGTACTGGTGAGGAGTTATCAACAAGATCATCCCAAACAGGGGACTGTCAGTAGATCTTTCTCATCAAACAGTGTAGAGATTTCCATTATTTGTCGTGCCCGAGGATGTTGATAAGATCCCGACACATGAGAAGATTCGCCAATGCCTCTGAGACTCTACACAGTCATATACAAATGATCCAGACAATGTAGCTGCCACTGGATGCCTCTGTGTGACCCACTTTCCATCTCGTCGGCTCCATCTTGAGATCTCGACCTGCAACCAGATTTGATATCACTGACATGTCACTGTAATCGGTGCCAGTTCTCTCATCCTCGAGGTCTGACCCCAGGAACGGTCTCAGGCTCCCAGCTCTGCAAGTTGTCTCTGCCAACTTCTTTGCACTGATTGTGTGTACAAGATAAGCATGGCAAGAGAGGAACAGGGAGATCAGCTGTGGGGTTGCTTGCAGGTTGCTATTCATGTCCTGTGAACAGATCATAGGTTTGGCCGGCAAGATCAACTGCTCATTGCCCTCATCTTCTTTCCTGCAAGGGAGTTGGGAACTTGAGTACGCACATCTGCACACGAACAAGAACAGGGCACATGTGATGGCTAGATTTAGCAGGACTACTGACAGGTCCAGTTTGGGAATGTCCACAGAGCATAGCCCTTGCACGGTTCACTCACTTCAAAGGTCTGGATGGGTTCAGATCAAGGAGTAGGTTTGCTATTGAGCTGGTGATAAGAAAAGGCCTCACAAGTTCTATCCCTGGATAACTGAGGAAAGCATGGGCAATCTGGCCAACAAGAGGAGTCCAGGAGAGAGAGAGAAGATATAAAAGAAAGGATACTGGAGGAGATGAAGGGTGATACAAGACGCCATGCTGCACTCAAATTTTCTATAGAACAAGTCGGGGAGGGTCTTTCCACTGTTGCTGGTGGAGCTCATGCAGACTTGCACCTCACTTCTCTGTGTCCTGTGCGCTCACCTTCCAAGGATTTGAGTGATGGCTTCCAAGTGTTGCTTCTGCGTCTCCTTATAAAATCTCAGTTTAATATCAGGAAAGATTCAGCCAGCTCCGTAAATTGCTCTACTTGGAGCAATAATGAGAGAGCGTGATAGGGAGATGATTTGAGGACTTGCAAAATGGACTTGTATGTGATTTGAAAGAAGAAAACAATTTGCTATGAGAAAGAAACAGAGGATGAGAAAGTGGAGGCCGATTGATCGAAGCTAATGCAATATTTCCCTCCTTGTGCACATCAAGTGGAAAAGACATGCTAAAGGTTGGTTCAGATTGATTGAAGCACAAAACATTAGACAATGTTCCGATTCATGCCTTCTGACTACTAGTTTTGCTTGAGCTTATAAAGCAGGCACGGATGATCTTTTGGATAGTATCACATAGTTAATTAGATCATGGACATCTCTAATGGCTGGTGAAAGCAAAGTAGGCTGAGGACCACCAATTGAGTGGCTATTCACGGTTATCCATTAAAAGCCTCAAATCTCTTCGGGCCCCGTGAAAGTATATGCCTGCTCTTTCTACTATGCAACTGAGGATATCCACTCGAGTAATTTTGGCCCTTTCAAGGAGAGAGGATCATAATAATGCCCGATTCATTCTTTTAGGAGGCAATCCTGGCTTGATGTTAGAACAGAACTTGGAGAATGTTCATCAATCTATCAGGTGGAGTCTTCTTTTCCCAGATAGAAATTAGGAGGCCAATCTTGGACTGATGTAATGCAAAAAGTTTATGAGCTAGAGGCTTCGTAAATGAGTCGGCCAATTGATCAGCCGTATGAACATGAGAAACACGAAGTTGACGGCGGATAACTTGATCGCGTACAAAGTGAAAATCGATAGCAATATGTTTCATGCGGGAGTGGAATACTGGATTAGCGCACAGATAGGTAGCTCCAATGTTATCACAATATATTGTAGGGGTGGAATCGATGTTGAGTTCCTGGAGTAGATTCGTGATCCAATTGAGTTCTGCAGTGGTAGCGGCAATGGCACGGTATTCAGCTTCAGTTGTAGACCGAGCGACTGTCTTTTGCTTTTAGAACTCGGTGATTGGATGTGCACCAAGGAAGATAATATACCACGATGTGGATGTTCTATCATCAAGGTTACCCGCCCAATCAAGATCGGCAAAGGCATGAAGAAAAAAAGTGGAGAGTGTTTACTGAAAAAAGAGTCCATGATTTAAGGTCCCTTTAAGATATCGTAGAAGTCTCTTGACCGCACCATTGTAAAGTAGATGGTTGATGCATAAACTGTGATAATTTGTTGACAAAGAAATGAGATGTGCGCGCCGTGAGAGCTAAGTATTGTAAAGAGCCAACAACTTGGCGGTATTGAGTGAGTTTCAGAGCGGGACTTCCATCCGATAATTTGATAGAACCATTAGTAGAGATGGGGGTTATAATCGCATTTGCATCCTGCATGTTTGTCTTTAATAACAAATCTTGAATGTACTTACGTTGTGATAAAAGGAGACCAGGAAGATGTGAAGGTAGCTTCGACGCTTAAGAAAGTAGCTCAAGGGTAAAGAGATCCTTAAGCGAAGAATCGAGTCGCCAACTGTTTGATGAACGCTTGAATGTCGATGGGATTGTTGCTCGTGACAATAATATCATCCACATATACCGAATATACATTGTGTTTCCATGATAATGTCGCGTAAAACAATGAAGTGTCGATTTGGAGTTAAGAAAGCCGGCGTAAATAAGAAATGAGCTAAGTTCAAGATGTACCAAGCTCCGACTCTGACGAAGTCCATAAATGGCTTTCCCAAGTTTGCAAACATGTTGTGGATACCGAGGATGAGTAAAACCGGGGGGTTGTTGCATAAAAACATCTTTGGATAGAGATCCCCAGAGAAATGCACTATTAACATCCAATTGTCGTAATTGCCGCCTTTTAGTGGTAGCGGACTCAAGAGCCGGATTGTAGTGGGTTTAACACAGGACTAAACGTCTCGCTGAAATCAACCCGTGTCGTTGATGAAACCCTTTGGCGACCAAGCGTGCCTTATATCGGCAACAGAGCCATCTGAATTCGCTTAATTCTAAAGACCCACTTACACCGATGATGTTTTGTGAAGGATGGAAAGGAATGAGATCCCACGTTGAATTATGGAGGAGGGCATTATATTCCTCACTCATGGCAAGACGCCAATGTGGAGATTTTTGGGCTTGAGTAAAGGTGGTGGGGTTCAACGTTGGGGATGAGGAATTCATGATAGCTTGAAGGTTGGCACCGACGAGGTTTAAAAATACCATGCTTAGAGCGAGTGGTCATAGGATGATTAGAGATGACGGTGATTGGGAGGTGATGTTGGGTGACGATCACGTGGCAAAAGTCGGGTCAAGTGGAGACACGCCGGGGGCACTTTGGGCAAGAAGGAGATAAAGAGGATGGTTGTGTCTCGGAACATATTGCCCCATCAATTGGGGAAGAGTGGAGTGGAGTAGGAACGGGCAAGTGTTGAACTGGAGTGATATAGTGCGGATCAGGAGGGGAGGAAGTAGACGAAGTCATGGGAGGCTCGTCCGATTGGACCGAAGGTATACCCCAGTGAGATAGTGAAGTGGTCTGTATGGCAGGATATGGAAGGGTTTGGAAAGGAAAGTTAGACTCAACAAAGACAACGTGACGTGATATGAAGATTTTGTGAGTGTGGAGATTATAGCAGCGGAAAGCATTATGTTCAAGTGAGTAACCAATAAAGACACAAGGAGTAGATCGGGATGTTAACTTATGAGAGGCATAGGGACGTAACCAAGGATAACATAAACAACCAAACACTCGGGGTTTATGAAGGTTACGGGGTTTGTGAAATAGTGTGTCAAAGGGGGACCGGTATTGTAGAACTGGTGTAGGCATTCGATTAATTAGGTAGACAGCAGTTTGAAAGGCTGCTGTCCAAAAAGTTGAAGGCATGGAAGCCTGATGTAGAAGTGTGAGTCCAGTTTCTACTATATGCCGATGTTTGTGTTCGGCAGAACCAACTAGTTGAGGCGTATGTAGGGGAGACTTGAGGTGTTGAATGCCACAAGCTGAGAGATGGGATGCCAGGGCTTGATATTCACCACCACCATCATAGTAGACTGTCTTAATGGTAGACTAAAAATAGTTTTCGACCAACTTCTGGAAAGTGGAAAAAAATGCGAGAAACGTCAGATTTATGGGAAAGAGGATATATCCATGTGTACTTAGAGAAGTGATCTACAAAAATAACATAAAATCGAAACTTATCAAAAGATAAGATTGGAGCAGGACCCCAAACATCAGTATATATAATTTCAAAAGGTTTAGAAGAGGAAATGGAAGATGAGCCAAAAGGCTGCCAATGACTCTTATTACTAAGACAAGCATCACAATGCATCATAGAATTAGTGGACTTAAAAAGAGGAAGAGAGTGACGAGATAATAATTTCTACTGAATAAAGGACGAGGGATGACCTGCCGACGATGCCCACACATCATTGGAGCCGCAAATGTAAGAATGAACAAAATTTTGGGTTATTCAAAGGTTGACGGCCATTCGTAAATGTTGTCTTTATTCGGGCCTTGGACCAATGATGCCCCCGTGCTCAAGTCCTTAATAAGAAAAGAATCAGGAAAGAATTCAATGGAAGTATTGTTATGTTTGCAAAATTGAGAAACAGAAATGAGGTTGCGTTTAATATGAGGAGCACATAAAACATCATCGAGCGTAAATGTATTAGAGTCAGAATTAAGCGTTGTGGAACCAGTATGAGTTATAGGAAGTCCTTTACCATCACCGATGATGATATCTTCATCGCCACCATAGGGATTGTGAAGAGACAAATTCTGAAGATCAGCGGTGATGTGATGAGAGGCACCAGAGTCGACAATCCGGTTGGACTGGCTAGGTGTCGGAGAAGTTAGGAGATTTGCCTTAGCCCGATGTGATTCGGAAAGCAGGGAGGGATTTGAGACCGCAAACTTTAGCAGAAGTGGTCGACTTTGTCACACAATTGGCAAACGACCGTCTTTTGATGGCTTCCAGTAGGGCAGGACGCCAAGACGGATGATGGCTTGAGTTGCCACTTTGTGAGAAGTGATGACTAGGAGGATAGGAGGGGTGTTGCATGGAACTCACAGAATCAATAGGCGCATTAGCCAAACCTTGGGTGATGTTCGGCGAGTACCGAGTGCTCTTCCGTTTAGACTTATGACTTACTTGAGCAAAGCGATGGTTGATCCAGGTAGTTTGTCCAGACGCTTCAAGTAAATCTCAGAATCGGTCAACTTATCATAGAGATCTTCAAAAGAGATCTGGGCGAAGTGGCGTGCTCGAATGCGGCGACCAATTCCTTGTAGTCGGTGTCGAGACCATTGAGGGTATGAATGACAACCTCTTCGTCACATAGAGAATGACCTATTAAGGCCAAGTCATCAATGATAACCTTGATGTGTTGTAGATAATCAGAGATACTGCTTCCCTCTTGATTTGTCACCATAAGCTTGGATAGAAGACTGAGCTTGCGAGTACGCGAATGATTTGCCAGGGTGGTTTGTAGTGTAGACCATGCATCAGCAGCTGTCACACATGAAGATATCAAGGGAGCAACAGATCCAACAACTGAAGCTTGAATGGCTTGGAGGATGAGACGATCTTGACTTAGCCACAGTTTGTGAGCTGGATTGGGTACTGGACTGGGATCGCCGGGGATGTTGAGCATGGCCGGAGGACATCTGAAAGAGCCATCAATGTAACCTAGCAAGTCGTATTCAAATAAAAGATTAGAAAATTGAGCTCGCCAGGACGCATAGTTGCCACCCTTTGATAACTTAAAGGGTATCAGCGTGGCAGCATTGATGGAGATAAGCCCTGTAGAAGAACAAGAAGTGGGAGTCCCTACAGGAACTGAAACATCAGAAGAAGTGAACGAAGACATTTTTTTTTTCTTCGTTTTTTTTTTTTCTTTTTTAAGAAGTGGAGAATGAGGGAGGGGGCTGCTGCTATAGATTGCTGTGGCAGATTGGGCAATCTACAACAAAGGCCCAAAGTTGTCGGCGGTATCTTTGTGGATTGTCGCTAACTGCAAAGAAATTGTAGAGGCTGCAGTTTTGCGAAAGTCATGAAAAAGTGCAGCCGATTCTCAAGACTGTGGTTCGCTCATTGTTGATTGCTGCTTGCTGCAGCGGATTATAGAGGCTGCAGTTCGCCGGAAGATTGCCGCTAAAAAACTTCAGCGGTACTTAAGATCTGCGGTTCGCCGGGAAATGGCCGCGAAAATCTGCAGTGTTACTCAAAGAAACTGCAGTGAGAGAAATCTGCAGCAATTAGATGTATAGAAAAAGCAGCAGCGAAATTTGCTTGTGGTAGAGGAAGATGCAATGATTCTTGATTCTTCTTGGTCGGGAAGCGACCGCGACAAATGAAGGAGGAAGACGGAAGAACCGTCGTTAAACAAGGGAAGACCGAGCGAGGAAGACACCATTGTTCGCCGTTCATAGCTATTGAGGAGGAGGACATCGTCGTTAAGGCGAGGCGTCGTTGTAGAGGGAAGCGGCAAGGAAAAGGTCGCTGCGGTAGAGGAAGATGCAGTTAGCTATGATCGCTGGCGGGGGAAGCGAGGAAGGCACCGCTGTTCGCCGTTCACCGCTATTGAGGAGGCGGTGAGAGAATGTTTTCCTCCTGGCGTGACGACGACGGAGAGTGTCTGTCAGAAGCGACAAATAGGAGAGGGAGCAAGATCGGCGAAGAAAAGCAAGACCGGCGATGAAGAAAGAGAAGAAGTGGATGAGCGAGCCAAGGCGATGCTCGCATCGGCTCAATCCTGTCTTGTGCTTCTTCGGTGACTCGCTTGAGGCAGCATGTTCTTCGTGGCCGCTTGGCTAACACACGGCGATATGCCAAGGAGGAACTTCTCTGATACCATGTTAGAAAATAAATAGATAAATAAGTTATAAAAGTAGTTGATTGTTATTAACATAAACTTTTGAGCCCGGAGATGATGGCAAGTTACAGTAGACTGGGCAGCGTGGCGCTGAACCATGGAGGAGTCCCACAAAAAGGTGGCCGGTGACGCTTGCCATTTGCTCAGGGCTCACGGACTGCACCACGCGATCTATAGGCACCTCCTTGGGGGGTGTGGTGGCCGAGCATCATCACTGGCTCCGAGGACGTCGCCACAGCTCTCCACCGCAGTCCACTGCAAAAGATATGATTCCTGGGCCTCTCCTTCCTGCTCCTTTACCGGGCATCCGAGCCACCCGAGCAAGGGCTTTGGTCAACCGGAGTAACAAGTGGAATCACAGCTTCAGGGGCCACCAACAGTCTCAGCAGTGACACCACATTCCCTGGGATTGGATTATCATGCAGGCGGCTCCTCCATCACCATCCGAGATATCTGATCAGTGTGATTTAGAGCATGACCATACAGAAGGATGGCGCACAAGATAAGATTGATGGTGGATCGGAAGGGAGTCTTCCCTTTGGAGTGTCTCCATCCAGTGGAACAGGAGAGAGGCTGCGTGTGCATCCCAGCACTAAGATTTCCTCGCGTCAGCAGGGGCTTGTTGATGACGGCCACTTGACTGTGTGCAAGCTAGAGAGAGAGAGGTGAGATGAGTCTCGCATGCAACCCGTTTTGTCAGGACTTAGGGTCCCATTAGATTCGCAGCCAGGACCTGCAGTTGTCCTGCCCCCCGCAGCCTTCCTATAAATGTACACACCCTCTCCGTCTGCCCTTTTCACCACCAGGAGACTTCTGTTCCCATCTGCTTTTCCAGCTCCTCTTATAGAGGGTGTGTACCAGCCCCTCACAGGTATGTGACAGCTTCTCTCTCTGATCATTTGGTGCTGCTGCTCCTTTGTTTCTTCCTGTCCAGAGAACCAACCCCCTCCTCAAAGCCCAGCTAAGGTGCCTCTAGGTTCCTTCTTACGCCCACCTAGTGCAGCTCCTCATTCTTGATGGGGATATAGTCAGGAATAACCTTTGTATAGGAACAAATACTAGAAGACCAAAATACGCAGCGGAATAAAATGGAAACACAATCGAACAGAACACCAAGATATACGTGGAAAACCCCTTCAATGTGAAGGGTAAAAACCACGGGGCAAACTAGAGATAATTCACTATGAGAATAATGAATATACAAATCTCAATCTCTTGCCCAAAACCCAAGCAACAATCACAAGAGAATAACTGGGATACAAGGATCACGTTATCGCCCCACAATATCTAAAACCTCCCAAGTAATCACAAAGAAGAGACTCTTTGTAGATTTGATCTAACTTTGAGATGAGAACATCTGCTAGATCATTGTTGAGCAGTCTCTCTGCGTTGTCCTTGTCTTCTTCCCTTTCTTTTTCTTCCTTTTTCTGCCTTGTTCTCCTTCTTCTCTTTGGAATCTCGTAGCTCTAAGATCTGCCTCGTTGTTGCCTTTTTATAGCTTTAATCGCCTCTAAAACGCAGCCACCACCCCTAATCTTAATTAGGGTTAGGTTAAGAGGGGTGTGAGTCGTGGTCGTGATAAAGCCCACATGGCTGAATATGGGCCATCACTCAACAACCTCCCCCCCCTTGACCCATAAGGGAGGTCGTCCCATGACTCCTCAATGTGAAGCCATACCGACCAACCTGTCGGCATATCTCTCTGTCTTTCTTTTGTTAAGGGTCTTCGTCAACATGTCCGCTCGGTTGTCATCAGTATGAATTTTTTCAAGTTGCAATCGCTTCTCTTCAAATACATTTCGAATCCGGTGGTATCGACATCTATATGCTTTGACTTGGAATGAAACATTGGGTTCTTACACAAATGGATGGCACTCGGTCACAATGCACCACATAATTTTTCTGTTTTGACCTCAATTCTTGTAAGAATTCTTTCATCCATAACATTTCTTTGCATACCTCTCAGAAACAATATATTCCGCTTCTATGGTGGAGAGAGCAATACACCTTTGTAACCCTGGATTGCCATGACACACTCCCCCTCGCAAAAGTAAGTACATAACGAAGTAGACTTCCTCGTATCTATATCTCTTGCCATATCTGCATCATCGTGTAACCCCGTTAACTTGGTGGTCCACCTCCAAAGCTTAAACAAACCTTAGAGCTCCCCTCGAGATATCTAAAAATCCACTTCATGGCCGCTTGATTGCTTTTGCCCTGGATTTGCAAGAAATCGCTAGTAACACCATGCGATATGCGATGTCAGGCCTCAGACATACCATTGCATACATTAAACTTCCAACTCTTCAAGCATAAGGAACCTTTTGCATTTTCTCCTTCTCCTCATCACTTGGCGGACTCATTCGAAAGCACAACTTGAAGTGACCTGCAAGAGGAGAACCAAGCGGCTTAGTATTGCTCATACTAAATCTTTCCAATACCTTTCTCGATGTATTTCTCCCGTGACAACCAAATCTTCTTGTTTTTCTGTCACGAAATCAGATGCCTAGTATTTGCTTTGCTTTGGCCCCATGTCCTTCATTGCAAAAAAGACTCACTCAGTTCCTTCTTCAACCTGTCAATTTTAGACATATCTTTTCCAAGAATAAGCATGTCATCAACATAAAGTAAGAGAATAATAAAATTCTCACCAAACCATTTGATGTACACACAATGATCCGAAGCCGTTCTTTTTGTATCCATTTTTTCGTCATAAATGAATCAAACTTTTCAGTACCATTGTCTTGGAGCTTGCTTTAGCCCATACAAGCTCTTCTTCAACTTCTTGCAGACAAAATTATCTTTTACCTTTGACTTTGAAGCCTTCGGTTGCTCCATATAAATTTCCTCCTCCAAATCACTATGAAGGAAAGCTGTCTTCACATCTAACTGCTCAACCTGCAAGTCCTGGCTAGTAGCAATACCAAGAGCAACACGAATAGAAGACATTTTAACAACAGGAGAAAATATCTCTTCAAAGTCAATACCTTTCTTTTGACCAAAGCCTTTCACAACCAATCTAGCTTTGTACTTTGGTTGAGAACAATATTCTTGAGTCTTCAACCTAAAAACCCACTTGTTCTTCAAGGCCTTCATTCCATTTGGTAGCAGACACCAAATCATAAGTGTGGTTCTTCAAGAGCATCCATCTCTTCTGCATAGCAACTAACCACTTCTCTTTTCGCTCTCTCAACCGCTTCTGGTAACTCTCGGTTCACCTGCATCGACGTTAAGCATCACATACTCATCTGTAGAGTATCTTCGGAAGGTTGACGTTGTCTAGAAGATCTTCTCAATTGAGGTTCTGCGGGAACTTGCTCTCCTACTTCTTCTTGCTCAACATGTCCTGGCAGTAAATCAATATCGGGCTCTACACTATTTTCCCGCACATCTCCCCATCACCCTGATATCTTGGAGGAATAACTGGGTCACATCTGCTAATCCTTCTCTGAAGTCTTGGCTGGTGCTTTCTTCTTCAAATCCTCAAAGGTTTGATCCTCAAAGAAGACCACATCTCTACTCCTCAACACCTTTCGCTTTTACGGATCCCAAAGCTCGTAACCAAACTGATCATGTGAGTAACCAAGAAAAATACATTCTTTAGACTTACCATCTAGCTTGGACCTCTCATTATCGGAACATGTGCAAATGCACGACAACCAAACACTCTCAAATGCCTGAGGAAACATCTTTTCCCGACCATACATACATGCTCGCAACATCACCATCTAGGGTCAGTACATGGTGATAAGTTGATCACATCAACTGCAGTCCTCAAAGCCTCATCCCAAAACCTTTTGGGTAGCTTGGCCTGGAAAGCATACATCGATCTTTTTCCATGATGGTGCGGTTCATCCTCTGCAATTGCATTATCTTTGAGGTGTACCAAGAACTGTCATCTCATGTTGGATCCCATCGACACTGCAATAGTCATTAAACAATCCCATATACTCACCACCATTATCGATCTTATGCATTTCAATTTCCTTTCGTCTCCCCTTTCAACCACGGCATGAAACTCTTTGAAGATATTAATAACCTGATCTTTGGTCTTCAAAGCATAAGCCCAAACTTTCCTGGAAAAATCATCTATAAAAGTGACAAAATAAAGTGCACCACTTATACCAAGAACATCAACAGATCCACCAGGAGTTTTTTGTCCTCAAAGGACCACATACATCCAGATAAACACGGTCTAAGGCATGCGTTTTTTTCTAGACAAAGCAACACTAGCAAATGAAACTCTATGTTGTTTACCAACCAAACAATCAATACAAGGGTTGGATGTATACCCGAGATCCGGTAATACCTCTCTCTTGGAAAGAGCTTGCCCCTTCTCGCCATGTGTCCCAATCGCTTTATGCCACAACTCCATACTTCGAAGTCTTTCTCTGTAGCATTTAACGCCACCATAAGCTTTTAGCCCGCAACCCTGCATACAAAGTATGACATTTCTTTCCATTAGCTATAACAAGAGAACCCTTATTGAGCTTCCATTGCCCTCTGTGAAATCTGCTTTCATACTCTTCATCATCTAGTCTTCCAAACTGAAATTAAATTTAGCCTCAAGTCAACCACATGCCTCACATCCTTAAGTACCAACTTATGTACCAAGGTTGGTCTTTAAATGGATATCACCCATGCCAATGATGTTCCGCCGTGCCATAGTTGCCCATCTTGACAACACCAAAGTTTTCCGGACTGTATGTAGCAAAAACTCCCTCCGTGGTGTAGCATGATAAGAAGCACTGTGGTCAATCACCCACTCAAGATCTCGACACACACAGAAAAATATCATCGGAAGGAGACAAAATCAAATAATCACCACCCAAGACCTGTAGTGTAGTATTATCCTTTGACTCTGTAGACTCCACTTCTTTTCCTTTTTTTTGTTCTTCTTAGGTTGCTTATATTGGTTCTTGTAATGTCCTTTCTCACCACGGTTATAGCAAACAATATCTTTTCTTGATCTTGACTTGCTCCTACCCATACGATGAACCGCTTCTAGACTTTGACCTTTCCTCGTTCTTCCGAGATAAGTGCACGTGAATCATTCGAGATGTTGCCGAACTCTTTCTTCTCAACTCCTCATTCAACAAACCGCTTGTTACTTGACTCATAGTGACAATACCATCCGGCAGAATTACTTGGAAACCACCGGTGTCTCCCAACTTTACGGTAATGAACGAGAAGTAACAATGAGGCAACTCATCATCAAGAGACATTCTCATAGAGGATAACCGGTTAGTAATACTCTGCATTTCATTCAAATGCTCAAAGAATAGAAGCACCCTCTCTATATTTTAGGTTCACAAGTTTTTTGATCAAAAAAGCTTTACCACAATTTTTTTTCTTTCATAGAGACTTTCCAATTTTTTCCAAAGAGAATATGCAGAAATTTCAAGAGAAACATGGTGAAATACACTATCATCAAGCCACCGCCTAATAAATCCAATTGTTTTTCGATCTAACCTCTTCCACTCATCATCTATCATAGTTGTAGGTTTTGACTATCCCTTGAAAGGTCCATACAAATCTTTGCAATACAAGAGATCTTCCATTCTTGGTTTCCATATCATCCAATTATTTCCATTCAAACTAATCATGCGAGAAATATTATCGGCCTCCATATTCAAATACAAAAATTAAATCACCAAAACCCCGCTCGATACCGGTTGATGGGGATAGTAGAATAACCTTTGTATAGGAACAAATACTAGAAGACCAAAATACGCAATGGAATAAAATGGAAACACAATCAAACAGAACACCAAGATATCGTGGAAAACCCCTTCAATGTGAAGGGTAAAAAACCACGGGCAAACTAGAGATAATTCACTATGAGAATAATGAATATACAAATCTCAATCTCTTGCCCAAAACCCAAGCAACAAACCACAAGAGAATAACGGGATACAAGGATCACGTTATCGCCCACAATATCTAAAACCTCCCAAGTAATCACAAAGAAGAGACTACTGTAGATTTGATCTAACCCGAGAGATGAGAACACTTTGCTAGATCATTGTGAGGAAGTCTCTCTGCGTTTGTCCTTGTCTTCTTCCCTTTCTTTCTCTTCCTTTTCTGCCTTGTTCTCCTTCTTCTCTTTGGAATCTCGTAGCTCCTAAGATCTGCCTCGTTGTTGCCTTTTTATAGCTTTAATCTGCCTCTAAAACGCAGCCACCACACCCCCCCTAATCTTAATTAGGGTTAGGTTAAGAGGGGGTGTGAGCTGTGGGCTGATAAAGCCCACATGGGCTGAATATGGGCCATCAGCCCAACAATTCTTCCCCGATCATTTTGGCTCTCCTTTTGTTTTCCCTTGTTAATCATATATCTCTGCATGTGTACTTTTCTTTCATTTGATGGCTTTGTTTGTTGAGTGAGCTTCCTTTCTTTGCATTCTTATAGGTGAAATCCTATTCAAATTCCATTTTGTTTGGTCATTTACTACCTTCTTAGTCGCAGTGGGTTCAATTCTTTCTTCGCATGTTCCCCTCTCTGAACTAGGAGAAATTGAAACAATATTCAGCTCTTCCCTCGATGGACTTTGCTCTGTTCTGTACCAGAGTCGATATCCTTCTTCTTCTTCTTATATCTCTCTGTTCACCATGCAAGTTCATCCAGAGCCCCATGGACTTTGGCCCCTTGAACTTCCACCAGACCACAAACACCTCATCTCTGGACTTCGGAAGGATCGTGTTCGACTCCCCTTCTGCAGTCCTTCGACCCCGCTCCCCGAAAGAGATCTCACTCCTCCTCAGCTCTCTCTCTGCTTCATCATCCTTCGATAAAGTCACGGTTGCAGCAAGAGGAGCGGGCCACTCGATCCATGGCCAAGCTCAAGCCCTCGATGGCATTGTCATCGAGATGGACTCCCTGCCCTCCGCCATCAGCATCCACCGTGGAGGAGAGTCCGGTTCCTCTTACGCTGATGTCAGTGGTGGGGCTCTTTGGATCGAGCTGCTACGTGAGAGCTTGAACTTTGGGCTGGCTCCAAGGTCTTGGACCGATTACCTCTACCTCAGCGTCGGTGGGACTCTCTCTAATGGCGGCATCAGTGGCCAGACCTTCAAGCACGGACCTCAGATCAGCAATGTCTTGCAACTCGACGTGGTGACAGGTAACAACAAAGCAATCTCTCGTGCCCCCCCTGTGATGATAGAATGTAGATTTTGATTTCTTGTTCTATGTTTAAGGTAAAGGAGAGCAAGTAACATGCTCGTCCACCGAAAGCTCAAAGCTGTTCTTCGCGGCTCTGGGTGGGTTGGGCCAGTTCGGCATCATAACGAGGGCAAGGATCCAGGATGCTCCGCAGAGGGTAAATCCGAAAAGCTCGCAGCTTTTCCCTTTCTCTGATCCTTGTGTTCACTGATCGATCCAGCTGGTTTGGCATGGTTCGGTGAAGTGGGTCAGAGCCTTTTATGATGACTTCGAGACCTTCACCGTTGATCAAGAACTGTTGGTTTTGTTAGAAAATAAAAAGATAAACAAGTTGTAGAAGTAGTTGATTGTTATTAACATATCATCCTTCCTTTTATACAGGTTAGAAGGGAGAATTTTCCTCAACAGATTAGAGGATTTCCCTCAGTAGAGAGATTTCCTCAAACAGTTAGGAAATCTCATCTACTTATCATGCCCCCGCAAGATGGTGCTCCGATCAAGAAGGCCAATCTTGGACTGATATAATGCAAAAAGTTTACGAGCTAAAGGCTTCGTAAATGAGTCGGCCAATTGATCAGTCGTATGAACATGAGAAACACGAAGTTGACGGCGGATAACTTGATCGCATACAAAGTGGAAATCGATAGCAATATGTTTCATGCGGGAGTGGAATACCGGATTAGCGCACAGATAGGTAGCTCCAATGTTATCACAATATATTGTAGGGGTGGAATCGATGTTGAGTTCCCCGAGTAGATTCAGTAATCCAATTGAGTTCTGCAGTGGTAGCGGCAATGACACGGTATTCACTTCGGCCAGATTGAGACCGAATCGTCTTTTTGCTTCTTAGAACTCCAAGTTGATTGGATGTGCACCAAGGAAGATAATATACCCCGATGTGGATGTTCTATCATCAAGGTTACCTACCCAATCAAAGATCGGCAAAGGCATGAAGACAAAGTGGAGAGTGTTTACGAAAAAAAGAGTCCATGATTTAAGGTCCCTTTAAGATATCGTAGAAGTCTCTTGACCGCACCTGTGTAAAGTAGATGGTTGATGTATAAACCGTGATAATTTGTTGACAAACAAATGAGATGTCCAAGCGTGAGAGCTAAGTATTGTAAAGAGCCAACAACTTGGCAGTATTGAGTGGGTTCTCAGAAAGGGGACTTCCATCCGATAATTTGAGAGAACCACTAGTAGAGATGGGGTTGTAACTGCATTTGCATCCTCGCATGTTTGTCTTTAATAACAAATCTTGAATGTACTTATGCGTTGTGATAAAAGGAGACCGAGAAGATGCGAAGGTAGCTTTGACGCCCAGTAAAGTAGCTCAAGGGTCCCAGATCCTAATTTAGAATCGAGTCGCCAACCGTTTGATTAACGCTTGAATGTCGATGGGATTGTTTGTGCGTGACAATAATATCATCCACATATACCGTAATATACATTGTGTTTCCATGATAATGTCGTGAAAAAACAACGGTGTTAGATTTGGAGTTAAGAAAGCCGAGAAATAAGAAATGAGCTAAGTTCAGTGTACCAAGCTCTGAGTCCTGTAAGTCCATAAATGGCTTTTTTCAAGTTTGCAAACATGCTTTGTGGATACCGAGGATGAGTAAAAACCGGGGTTGTTGCAAAAAACATCTTCGGATAGAGATCCCTGTAGAAATGCATTATTAACATCCAATTGTCGTAATTGCCGCCTTTAGTGGTAGCCGGACTCAAGATGAGTTTGGATTGTAGTGGGTTTAACAACAGGACTAAACGTCTTAGTGAAATCAACCCCGTGTCGTTGATGAAACCCTTTGGCCACCAAGCGTGCCTTTATATCGGGCAACAGAGCCATCCGGGTTCCGCTTAATTCTAAAGACCCACTTACACCGATGATGTTTTGTGAAGGATGGAAAGGAATGAGATCCCACGTTGAATTATGCAGAGGGCATTATATTCCTCACTCATGGCAAGACGCCAATGTGGAGATTTTGGGCTTGAGTAAAGGTGGTGGGTTCAACGTTGGGGATGAGGAATTCATGATAGCTTGAAGGTTGGCACCGACGAGGTTTAAAAAATATCATGCTTAGAGTGAGTGGTCATAGGATGATTAGAGATGATGACAGATTGGGAGGTGATGTTGGGTGACGACCATGGCAAAAGTCGGGTCGGTGGGGAGACACGTTAGGGGCACTTGGGCAAGAAGGAGATAAAGAGGATGGTTGTGTTCTGAACATATTGCCCCATCAATTGGGGAAGAGTGGAGTGGAGTAGGAACGGGCAAGTGTTGAACTGGAGTGATATAGTGCGGATCGAGGGGAGGAAGTAGACGAAGTCATGGGAGGCTCGTCCGATTGGACCGAAAAGGTATACCCCAAGTGAGATAGTGAAGTGGTGTATGGCGGGATATGGAAGGATTTGAAATGAAAGTTAGACTCAACAAAGACAACGTGACGTGATATGAAGATTTTGTGAGTGTGGAGATTATGGCGTGAGAAAGCATTATGTTCAAGTGAGTAACCAATAAAGACACAAGGAGTAGATCGGGATGTTAACTTATGAGAGGCATAGGGACGAACCAAGGATAACATAAACAACCAAACACTCGGAGTTTACTGAAGGTTACTGGGTCAGGAAATAGTGTGTCAAAGGGGGGACCGGTATTGTAGAACTGGTGTAGGCATTCGATTAATTAGGTAGACAACAGTTTGAAAGGTCGTCGTCCAAAAAAGTTGAAGGCATGGAAGCCCGATGTAGAAGTGTGAGTCCAGTTTCTACTATATGCCGATGTTTTGCGTGTCAGAGAACCAACTAGTTGAGGCGATGTGGGGAGACTTGAGGTGTTGAATGCCACAAGTCGAGAGATGGGATGCCAGGCTTGATATTCACCACCACCATCATAGTAGACCGTCTTAATGGTAGACTAAAAATAGTTTTTCACCAACTTCCGGAAAGTGAAAAAAATGCGAAACGCCGATTTATGGGAAAGAGGATATATCCATGTGTACTTAGAGAAGTGATCTACAAAAAAATAACATAAAATCGAAACTTATCAAAAGATAAGATTGGAGCAGACCCCAAACATCAATATATATAATTTTAAAAGGTTTAGAAGAGGAAATGGAAGATGAGCAAAAAGGTCGCGGATGACTCTTATTACTAAGACAAGCATCACAATGCATCATAGAATTAGTGGACTTAAAAAAGAGGAAGGAGTGGCGAGATAATAATTTCTACCGAATAAAGGACGAGGGATGACCAAGCGCACGATGCCACACATCAATTGAGCCATAAATGTAAGAATGAACGATTGGGTGGGTTATTCGAGAGGTTGACGGCCATTCAGAATGTTGTCTTTATTCGGCCTTGGACCAATGATGCCCCGATGCTCAAGTCCTTAACAAGAAAAGAATCAGGGAAAGAATTCAATGGAAGTATTGTTATGTTTGCAAAATTGAGAAACAGAAATGAGGGTTGTTTAATATGAGGGAGCACATAAAACATCATCGAGCCGTAAATGTATTAGAGTCGAGAATTAAGCGCCAGGAACCAAAGATGAGTTATAGGAAGTCCTTTACCATCACCGATGATGATATCTTCATCGCCACAATAGGGATTGTGAAGAGACAAATTCTGAAGATCAGCGGTGATGTGATGAGAGGCACCAGAGTCGACAATCCAGTTGGACTGGCTAGGTGTCGGAGAAGTTAGGAGATTTGCCTTAGGCCAGTGTGACAGAGCAGAGAGGCGGGGACGAGACCGGCAAACTTTAGCGGAGTGGCCGACTTTGTCACACAATTGGCAAACGACCCGTTTTTGATGGTTCGGTAGGGGTGACGCCAAGACGGATGATATTCGGAGTTGCCACTTCACTGAGAAGTGATGACTAGGAGGATAGGAGGGTGTTGCATGGAACTCACGTAATCAAGAGGCGATTAGCCAAACCTTGGGTGATGTTCTACGAAACCGAAAGTGCTCTTTTCGTTTAGACTTCTATGACCGACTCGAAAAGGATGTTGATCCGTGTAGTTTGTTCCAGACGCTTCAAGTACATCTCGTAGAGTCCGCCTTTATCATAGAGATCTTCAAAAGAGATCCATGAAGTCGCTGCGTCCGGAATTGCAGCAGCCAATTCCTTGTAGTCCGGTGTCGAGACCATTGAGGGTATGAATGACAACCTCTTCGTCACATAGAGAATGACCTATTAGGCCAAGTCATCAATGATAACCTTGATGTGTTGTAGATAATCGGAGATACTACTTCCCTCTTGATTTGTCACCATAAGCTTGGATAGAAGATCGAGTCTTGTAGTACGCAAAATGATTTGCCGTGGTGGTTTGTAGTGTAGATCATGCATCGCGCAACGGCCACACATGAAGATATCAAGGAGCAAATGATCCAACAACCGAAGCTTGAATGGCTTGGAGGATGAGACGATCTTGACGAGCCACATTTTTGTGAGTCGGATTGGAAAATCGGACCGGGATCGCCGGGATGTTGAGCATGGTTGGAAGACATCGAAAAGAGCCATCAATGTAACCCAGCAAGTCGATCCAAATAAAAGATTAGAAAATTGAGCTCGCCAGACGATAGTTGTCACCCTTTGATAACTTAAAGGATATCGCGGGCATTGATGGAGATAAGCCTTGTAGAAGAACAAGAAGTGGGAGTCCCCTGTGAATCAAACATCGAAGAAGTGAACGAAGACATTTTTTTTTCTTCGTTTTTTTTTTTTTTTTTTTTTTTTAAAGAAGTGGAGAATGAGGGAGGGGGCTGCTACTATAGATTGCTGCGGCAGATTGGGCAATCTACAACAGTGCCCAAAGTTGTCGGCAGCTGCTGTGGATTGCTGCTTGCTGCAGCAAATTGTAGAGGCTGCAGTTTGCCGAAAGGCTACGAAAACTGCAGTGATTCTTAAGACTGTGGTTCGCTGCTGTTGATTGCTGCTTGCTGCAGCGGATTGTAGAGGCTGCAGTTCGCCGGAAGATGGCTGCGAAAACTGCAGCGGTACTTAAGACTGCGGTTCGCCGGGAAATGGCCACGAAAATCTGCAGTGTTACTCAAGGAAACTATAGTGAGAGAAATCTACAGCAATTAGATGTAGACTATGGTTCGCTGCTGTGGATTGCTGCTTGCTGCAGCTTAATTGGAGAGGCTGCAGTTCGCCGGAAGATAGCTCAAAAAACCGCAACGGTACTCAAGACCGGGGGTTCGCCGGAAATGGCCGCTAAAAAATCTCAAAGTGTTACTCAAGGAAACCGCAGTGAGAGAAATCTGCAGCAATTAGATGTATAGAGAAAAGCAGCAGCGAAAGCTGCTGTGGTAGAGGAAGGAAGATGCAGCATTCTATGATTCTTCGCCGGGTCGGGAAGCGGCCGCTGACAAATAAGGAGGAAGACGAAAGAATAATCGTTAAGCAAGGAAGACCGAGCGAGGAAGACACCATCGTTCGTCGTTCAGTAGCTATTGAGGAGGAGGACATTGCCGTTAAGAGGCGCCGTTGTGTAGAGGGGAAGGCGCCAAGGTCGCCATGGAAGAGGAAGATGCGCCAGATTCGCCTGCTTCGAGAAGCGAGGAAGGCACCGCTGTTCACCGTTCACCGCTATTGAGGAGGCGGTGAGAGAATGTTTTCCTCCTTATGCGACGTGACGACGGAGAGTGTCACTGTAGAGGCAGCAAATAGGAGGGAGCAAGCGGCGAAAAAAAAAGCAAGACCGGCGATGAAGAAAGAGAAGAAGTGGATGAGCAGAGCCAAGACGATGCTCGGCATCGGCTCAATCCCCCTGTCTTGTGCTTCTTCAGTGACTCCGCTTGAGGCAAGCATGTTATCGTGGGTCGCTATTAACACACGGCGATACGCCAAGGAGGAACTGCTCTGATACCATGTTAGAAAATAAATAGATAAACAAGTTGTAAAAGTAGTTGATTGTTATTAACATATCCTCCTTCCTTTTATACAGGTTAGAAGGGAGAATTTTACTCAACAGAGTAAGAGATTTCCTCAAACATTAGAAAATCTCATCTACGTATCATGTTTCAATGCCAGATGCAGTGGACTATGTCGAGGGATTCATCGTCCTCAACGAGCACTCCCTCCACAGCTCATCCGTTGCCTTCCCATCTCATCTGAGGTTCACCCCGGAGTTCCACAGCAAGGGCAGCTACAGAGTGTACTACTGCATCGAGTTCGCCATCCATGACTACCAAGTCGAGAGCACAGATGTGGAGCAGGTCGGTAGTTCTCAACAACTCCTCCACTGAGCTCAAAGCCTCGTGATGGAGAAGGGCTGATGTGCTTCTTTCCTTTCAGGTTGAGACACAGCTTTTGAGGAAGATGAGCCATATACCTTCCCATTTCTACAGTGTGGAAGTCTCCTACTTCGACTTCCTCAACAGGGTGAGGATGGAGGAGACCATGCTCAGGAGCAGAGCGCTGTGGGAGGTGCCTCACCCATGGCTCAACATGTTTGTGCCCAAGTCTGGGATCGGAGAGTTCAAAGACTTGCTGCTGGATAACATCTCACCTATTGTCTTTGAAGGCCTCGTTCTCATTTACCCGCTTCTAAGAGACAAGTAAGAAAGGGCTCTCCTCTCTTGTTTTCCTGAATTATTTGCCACATGGTCTCACGGCATTCACTGATTCAAGCTATCGATGGAGTTCGGATTGCAGGTGGGACGCGAACAGCTCGGCTGTGCTGCCGGACGGCGGAGGCAGAGCGGAGGAGCAGGTGATGTACATCGTCGGAGTGCTCCGGTCAGCCAACCGGCCACCTGCGCAGCCCAGTGCCTGCAAGACCTCCTCCGCCGCCACCGTCGCGTGGCGCAGGCCGCCACGGCCCCCCGCATCGGAGCGAAGCAGTACCTGGCGCGTCACCCCTCCCAGGGCCACTGGCAGGATCACTTCGGCCGGCACTGGGACCGGTTTGTGGCCCGCAAGGCACAGTTCGACCCCCTCAGCATCCTCGCCCCCGGCCAAGGCATATTTCCCCGGACATATGCCTCTTCCTCATGGTACCACATCTATCTCTCTACACCTCGCATCAAATCCACCGCATGCACTATTCCATGATTCTGCCTCCCTTCCTTTTTCTTTTCTTCTCTGATTTCTTCTTCTTTCTTCCGTGATTCGTTTGGAGAGGGATGATTTTGGAATGTCGCTCAGCGAAGTGATCACAAGTTGGATTAGTTTATGAATCTGGGATTCGTGGGCGTGGCTCTGAAAGTAGATTCGAGATCATGCGGTGGGAAGTGAGAGGTCGAAAGAGACGGCAACAGAGCTAGTTGTAAACAGAGGATTCAGGTAACTGCTCCGGGGAATGTGCATGATGTCGGGAGGCAGAAGGCATGAGGGTATGCGAGACTGCTTGCTCTTGAAGAGACAAATCTAGTCCTGAATCTGACACCTGCAATGATCGAAAAATTCGTACATGCAAAGTTGCATCAGCACTCGACAGATTCAGATTTCATATCAGGTAAGGGACAATATGTACCAATTGGTCTACCATATGGTAAATGCACGCCAACATTGCAAGTTCACATGTTGTCACTATTTTAATAGGTTGTCGTCCGCCTGGGCCCAATTAAACCGGCTGGTTCATCCGGCCCAATGTACAGCCGAACGGCGAAAAGGACCGAATCAAGTCGAATCCCCGTCTATAAATGGCCCAACTCGTGCTCCTCTCTCTCTCTCTCTCGCGGTGCCTTTCCCTTCTCTGAACCCGCAATGGCTTCCTCCGCCCCTGCCGCCGTTGTCCTCTTCCTCGCCGTGCTCTCCCTCCTCTCCGCCTACGCCTCCGCGCGTCCCGGCATCCCGTTCAACACCGTATTCGTCAGCTACACTATCACTACAACTGCCTCCGACGACGACGCCCTCCCCGGCCTCCGCCAAACCTCCGTGTTCGTCTCCGTGTACCGCATCATCGCCCCCATCCGCAACTTCCACCCCGATCCCCGCCCCACGAGGATCGCCCGGCCCTCTCTCCTCCCTCGCCGCGAGGTCGTCCCCGCCGAGCGCGCCGCCCTCCGGTTCAGCTCCCTCCATGACCGCGCGAAGGACGTCCTCGTGGTTGTCATCGGCCTCCTTTTCGGGGTCGGGTGCGGCGCCATCACCGCCGCCACCATGTGCCTGGCTTGGTCCCTCGTCACCCACCGGCACGAGATCTGCGGCTCCGATGAGTACAGCGACGAGGAGGAGGGTGCCGACGAGAGCCCCAAGAAGGCGGGCTACGTCAGGGTCCCGGCAGCCGACCCGGTCTCCGTCAAACAAGGGTATGAGGGGAATTAGGGTTAGCGCTTTATGAACCGCGGGCGAGGGATTCGTATATATATTAGCGGACATGTGCTTCTGTGAATATATGATGTTAGTTTGGCTCTAATCCCGTCTGTCGAATTGACGATGTTGGAATCTATTTACATTGGGCTTACCTCGATGTTATTATTTCTTGTTCGATTTATGGCTTAAGATATTGCTTGTTCGATTTATGGCATTGTGATTTTTCTTTAATTAGTCATCGCAAATGTGTTGTTAGCAATTGCAAGACCACTATAAGATTCAAGTTATTATTTGTTAGTATCATGGCATTGTGATTTTTCTTCGATGGGTCACTGCAAACATGTTATTAGCAATTGCAAGAACTCTAGCAGATTCAAGTTGTTTGTTCATATTATGGCATTGCGATCTTTGTTTAGTTGGTTTGTTGCAAATATGTTCAATTTATATTAAGAAAATCATGCTATGTGCTACTATTTTTTGGTTGGACAGTTTTTTTGTCGGTATGATGGAATTGAAGGACTGATCTACCCCTTCACCATGTCATGTTGTTTTCTTGTAGACACAAGTGGGAAAGTTCCCGAGCGAGTCCTCATGCTGTATTTGGGTTCATGCTTTGGAGAGCATACATTGTATACAGCTATGGGGTATTGAGCAATAAAGGAGAGGGTTACTGTTGTGTTCATTTGTATTTTTGGTTCTGTTAGTTTTTGGACTTTCGAATTTTTATGGAATTTCCAATTTTGGATGAAAAGACTGATAAGGTAGGTTGCCTATGTTTATAGTGATGCTTTTGGCATGTTCCATCTTCACAGTTTTTGTCAGTATCTATTGGGTGGTTTATGATGTTGGTAGGTTATAAGAAGGCACTGCTACTGAACTTCTTGCCGGTTAGAATTGTCAATGCCTTGCCTCAATGTTTTCTCTTGATACAAATCTTTGCTTAGTGGTCATTGATATGTGATAGCTTTAGTTAAACATCTATCATGATTGAATTACTTTTGTTCCTTAACCAGATGATCTAAGATTGTCTGATCAATATTTTTTTTTTTCTGCATCCAACTGGGCTTTCTAGATTTTCTTCATGAGGGTCTCTCTCATATGAAGTTTCTGTATTTAGTATCCAAGCACATAATGTCGAAATAGTTACCTTGATTGAGATCTCAGAATTCCGTGCATTACTATTGGTTTACAGCCAACTTTTTATTTTGCAAACTGCGGTAGTCAAGAATTTGATTGTCGCTTTCTTGTTCAATTTGTGTCAGATGATAAATACACTTGTTAATGTTCTCATGTATCTTTTTTGCAATGGGTCACTGACGAAGGCAGGATTCGAGCCCAGGACCTTGCGATATACTATCAAAGTCTCATGTATTTGATAATTCTTGTCTTGATTTTTACCTAAAATTGAAATGGTTGGCCTGGAGTTGACAATTATATATGGATTTCTTTGAAAAATGTATATGGTTCTGGTTTTACTGCAGTTTTATTATGCTTGCATATTTTTATTTTCTGTTGGACCAAACTGGTGGATGGTTTGATTATGCATGTATAAATCTCTGGAATTTTAGTTGGGGTAGAGCCTGAACCTACTCATTGTTTCACTAAGGTTATATTTCCTACCTTCTGACTACATTGCATATGGATCTTGTAAATGTTGTGTAAGAAAATTTTAGTGTGTTGATTTACTAGTATGCTGACTCATTGTAATATGTTTGGAACTCTAGTCTTTCTGTGTTTCTAGATTGTGCAGATCCTCTAGGACTCCTGTCTGCAGTTTTTTAACATGTTCCATGTAATTGCTTATCTTAGTGCTCAGCTAATGATCTTCGATGACACTTCATAAAAATCGATATACAATTTTGTTGGCTGCTTTTTGTTGTCTCTTTATAGGCATGTTTAGAGGTAAATCTTAAGCTTCGAACTGCTTGTTTTGGAGTCCCTTTTCTAGTTTTCAGGAGATAATACTGGAACTTCTCAGGGATACTCGAGTAAGAATGTGGAAGATGATAACTAGCGACTATTACGAAGACCAATAAGATGCATGCAGCATGTAATGAATTCGTTCAAATTCTGTGCATTCACCTAATCATATTGATATATTAGTTCAGAACTCCTAATTTGAGAGTCGGTTTTAATATTGTTGCAGTTCAAGGTAGTTTTGGACATTTAAAATTTTCAGATGGTTTTATATTTTTCTGTGCCCTTTGTTCATTTGTAGCAACCTCCAACTTACGATGGACACTAACATGTTTATCCCTGTCTTTTCTCAGAATAACAATCCATCATTTTATCCTGCTTCTTATGTACATGTTTTCAGGCCAGCTAAGTAGCAGCGTCCCCAACTCGCAGATTTTTTTTCTCTTAATTGGTCAAATCTCTGACTTATTGCATGTTGCTATTTTATAGCTTGCCTGTAGGATTTCTTTTACCCAATCGACAGGTTATTTAACAATGATTTATATATCACACATGGTGCACTTCTCTACTTCATTTGAAGTTTGGAACGCAACTTTCTTCCTCTATCTCTTCACTTTGAATAACAACTAAGAAGGGGTGTGTTCAATGCAGGAGACATTACCGATGTAGAGTTTATGGAGGGTCTATATGCAGTCTTATAGAGAAAGGTTGTTTCATGATGATAATTAGAAACCATAATAATGTGTTATCTTTTATATTTTTATGTAGTTTTTCGTTACTATGAAGCATGTAATGGTGCATCTGAGATTCTCTCTATCAAATTCTTGGCTACTTATTGCAACAATGTTCAGTTGGTCTTTGATCTATTAAACTTGTCCAACGGTTGCAAGTTTTAAACTACTCGTAGGTCAAATTTTGAAATAATTATTTGTGTGTGTGTGTGTGAAAGCATGCTTTAGGATGCTGAATAGACATTTCCAAGATTCTGATGAGTGGCAAAATTAGCGGCGCAAATATTGTTAGTATGGAATGTGTCTTGGTATACTGATAAGAACATCCTAATTAATTATTCATTTGCATCTCGCAGAGCCTGTTGCAATAGCAGTCTTCGCAAGAGGTATGATCATAATCAGATTCTTCACTTGCCATTTTTAACTTCCAGCATTTTGTCTTGGTGTAAGATTCGCTCTCTGATGCAATAACCACAGGAGCTGTCATTATCTCTATGATGCAGCCAGTGTCATTTGATACGGGTTTCTTTCAGGTTGCCCAAAGAAGAGGAGCAAATCCCCCTCCGAATCCTTCTCTCCTTTCTGGATCTTGCTTTGGTGGATTGCAGATACACTACCATTATTTCTGGTTACCCAAAGATGAGTAACAAATCATTCTCCAAAGTATTCTGTTCTTTTTGTTATTTTCCTTTGTTGGATTGCAGATATACTTGCCCAAAGAAGAGTAACAGACCCACCCCTCTCCAATTTCTCCTGTTCTTCTGTATTTATTTGGTGGATCACAGATATGCTGCCCAACAGAGGAGGTAATCATCTGGCTTCCTTTCCCCTATTCATCTCTATGGATCATTCATTGCTTCTTTTATGTATAAAATTGATGGCATTTGATTTGTGTTGGAGATGGACTTCAGGAATGAGTAATCTGTTTGTTCATTGAACTCATTAAGTTGGATCATTTGGTGCTGCATTCCTTGATGCACCACCTTCCTGCCATAATTAAATGCTGTCCTGCCCTTCCGTTTTCCTGTGGTCGGTGGATGTCCAAATAATTTGTAAGAATCTCCGGCAGATTGGTGGACAGAGTCAGCACAATCTCCTGGCATATCTTTTTAAACATGTAGATACTATTAAGATGTGATCATTCATGTTCTGATGAACTGTAACAATCTCTTGGAGGCACCACATTAATAGGATTTTCTATCAAATTTCATGCACAAATTCCATATATTAATTTGGTTCTATATCGATGAAATCATTTAATCCGTCTGCAAACATATGCTTTTGTATGCCTTCTGCAAGAAATCTTCATGATGGGAAAAAAAGAATAGTGTAATTTGTTTGATTAGTTCAACATTATGCATCTCAATCATGTCTGATTTGATTCTATTTTAACTGTTCTTTCCTCCGCTTTTTAATGGGATGAGATAAAAGGGGTTTAATGTCCCTGGTTTAGAAAGAGGAGAAAAGGGGGAGACACGCCACGTGGTAGCCCGACAAACGCGGTGCCGTCCTCTTCGGCCCGCACAGGTTGGTAATAGATCCACACCCCTGTAACGTACGGAATCCTGCAAAGGATCCCATCGGCTCTGTCTCCTCATCTGCGCACGATGATACGTACATGCGTACATGCGAGCGACATGCATGTGTACGGATTAAATAAACCCCTTCTCATGGCTTAGTTTAATCACCGGCTCGGTCGGACCCAACCCAGCCTCGTGCATTGACGTTGGTGGCCCTCTACATGAAATCAGGTCAACCGCCATTTACGTAGCCAGGAAACGTGACGGCGCCACCGCATCCAACATTAATAAGGAGGACCGACTCAGCCGTCGGTCGTGTGTCAGTGGGAATAGGAGGGGGCGGGATCCGCTTGGTCGCACCGGATCCGTGGCAGATTCGGGAATGCACCAAATCATGGAGAGGATGCAGATGCTGATGAGAAGAGGAAGCGACCGCGAGAGAGAGAGAGACATGTCAACATGTCATCTCCAAGGCGGAGGAACTCTTTGGGAGGAACCATATAAACCCTCGGATTCCCGCTGGGGAAGACGAGGATAGCATCCCCCAAGCTTTTCCTCTGCACCGATCCTATCGTACCGCCCGCGTGTGTATATATCCTTCTTCGTCCCTCTCGTGCCCTCGGGCGAGTCGCTTCGTCGGAGTCGGAGCTGATGTCTTCAGTTGGTAATGGCGACGGCTGCTGCGCCGGCGGAAGCGACGGAGGGCAACGGCACGTGCTGGCGGTGGACGACAGCTCCGTCGACCGCGCCGTCATCGCTGGCATCCTCAGAAGCTCCAAACTCCGAGGTCGTTCGTAGATCGTCTCTTTCGATTTCCTTCGGCTTGAATCTGCTTAACCCTGAAAAGCTTGCTTGCAGTCACCGCCGTGGACAGCGGGAAGAGAGCTCTGGAGTTGCTCGGCTTGGTACGTCGAAATCTTCCTCTTCTTCTCCATCACCACTGTAAACCTTGTGTGTTGCTAACTGCAGGAGAAGAAGGACGTGAGCATGATCATCACCGACTACTGGATGCCGGAGATGACAGGATACGAACTCCTCAAGAGAGTGAAGGTGAGACCAACCCTCTTACCGTTTTACCATCCCTGTCTCGAGACAATAGACCGAGTGTTGCTACCGTGTACCGTCGTCTCAGGAGTCCTCCGAGCTGAAGGAGATTCCCGTGGTCATCATGTCCTCCGAGAACGTCCCCAATAGGATCACCAGGTGCCTCTTCTCACTCATCTCCTGCTTCCATGCCCGTCGTCGTTCTCATTCATCTCTTGCTTGCTTGCTTGCAGGTGTCTGGAGGAGGGAGCAGAAGAGTTCTTGCTGAAGCCCATCAGGCCGTCCGATGTGTCGCGGGTCTGTAGCCGTGTCCTCAAATGAGGACCGTCGGATCAACAAACAGTTGGCTTCTCATAGTTAGAATAATACGATGCCATGTGCGACTCCTCCGCCATCAAATTTCGTGCACCACATGATTTGTGGGCTGAATTTGATCCCTAAATGACTCCAATCGATCGATCGATCGGAATCTTCCTTTGTCGATTGAATTATCGCACCAATTTGACATCATTATCGATAATATCTTTGCATATCTTTTGGACTGTCACCAAACCTACATCAACATTAAGCTTGATTTGATTCCCTTTATTTCGAGATGACATGATCGCATACTGTGTCCTAATTGAACGTGACAATCGAATCTCCAATGACACATTGCTTAGATTTAGGGGGACCGCTTCATTAGATTATAGGTATATGTCAACCTCATTAGTCACAATTTTGGATAACAATATATTTAAACCCTTGATGGGTCAAATTCTCTTAGTGTCCAAATCCATCTGAAATTGGATTTAAATACTAATTCATTATTGAGTAAAATCTATAATGATATTTATATTCTTAAAAAATATTATGATTATAAGAAAAATACTATTAAATCCAAATTTAATTGTCCAAACTAGATATCGATATAGAGAACCACAGTTCCTCAATATTTTCAATCGACAGCGCTCTTATTCAACTTCCGAGCCTTAAAACATTATGTTAAAGGTGTTTCCGACGATGCTCTTTTGATGCTGAGTTAGCTTTAGGGTTAGATGATTTGGCTTGTGCTTTATATTGTATTGATAAAAGTTTGGAGGGATATATTTAGAGATCCTTTTATAATAGACTCTTGTAATCGTTCCTCTCGTGATTGACATTGATTATGTCGATCTTTTTTTTCTCTCTCTATATTAATAGTCGATTGCATATCATTAAAATATGTTTTACGTCAATTAGGTCGCGAGTTGTCAAAATAGGTTTTTGAGTTAGTTCAATCCCACTTTGGTCAACACATTAGCACAACGTGACCAATACCTCAACACCACACGGTTGATAACTCAAGACCACCAGATTGAATTGATCAAACGCTATCATATCTTGGGTTCAAGATGTTGCACTCATAAGTAAGTCCAAGAAAAATATACAATCCATCCCATAATCAACGTCGATCATTAAAATAACAATACTAGGAGTCTACGATACTAAAAATTCTCATGGATACTCTTGGATATTTTTTTCGATATAATGCAAAACATCCGTCAAACATCTAATCCCAAAGTTAATTTAAGCAACAAAGGATCATTGTCGGAAATGTCACTAACATAATTTTATAAAATTTAATACGACCGAATCAAACAATTATGATGTCGATTGAATTCTACTTGAAACTAACACGAAGGAAACATCTCTATTAGTCATGAATTAGAATCTAACCCATATAATAAAATTTTGATTCAAACTAATTAATATCAATTGTAATTAATCATGATTAATCTAAGTTTCTTAATGAACATTAGTAATATATATATATCATAATAATATTTGGTTACTTACGTGAAGAATTTTAATATTCGGAGATACATATAAAATATCAAAATTTAAATTGGAAAGGGTAAATACGTCATTTCAAAATCCTTAACCAAGTAGTCACATCTGTACTCACGTGAATGGCACTTGATGTGATGTCATTGGTTTATTTAATCTTTATTTCATATTTCTCGTTTCTCCAAACTGAACCGCCGCCAAGGGTTCCGTATTCCACTTCTCCCCGCTCGAGACAGCACGAGACGGCGATGGCGTTCTCCTCCTCCTTCGCCCCCTCGGGAGCCTTCTACCACGATCCCTCCTCCCTTCCCGCATCACTCGGCACCCCCCGCATCGGCTCTGTCGAGGTCAGGGCTTTAGCGTTCCGATCCAACCCCAACCCCGCTCTCGCTTCTTCCCCGAAAGAAGCCGCCTTTTTGGCCGTTTGTTTAGCTCGAGGCGATGGGGGTTTCGCCCAGACGAGGAAATGGAGTTGCTTTGCGGGCCTTGATGGTGATAATGGTGCCGGCGATGACGGAGGATCCGGCTATCGAGCTGGCCGCGGAGGTGGCGGAGACGAAGGCGACGGTGAGGACGGTAGCGACGAGGCCGAGTTCGGTCCGGTGATGAAGTTCGAGGAGGTGATTCGGGAGACGGAGGCGCGTGGCGCGAGCCTGCCACCTGATCTGTTGGAGGCGGCCAAGAGCATTGGGATTCGCAGGGTTCTTCTCTCGAGATATTTGGATTTGCAGGTAATTTGGTTTGGATACTTGCTTGCAAGATGGTTGCTTTCTTGGAAAGATCTTACCTTTTCATTGGTTTTGTTTTGCCGCTTCAAGGGGTCATGGTGGCCGATTGGTGTTGCCATCAGGCATTGCTCGTTGCTTCGGAATCGGATGCTTGCCGACCCATCGTTCCTTTTTAAAGTGGCAACGGAGGTCTGATCGAACTCTATTACATTGGATACTGTTGATATTGGAATTACGAGTACCATCAAGAATTCACTTTTTACAAGTTGAATATCCATTTTTTCCTCTTTATTTCGATCAGCGCAGATAGTTATTGATTCTTGTTGTGCGACGTTCGCGGAGGTTCAAAAGAGGGGAAAGGATTTTTGGACGGAGTTTGAATTGTACGCTGCAGATCTTCTGGTCGGGATAGTTGTCGACATTGCTCTAGTGGGTTTATTGGCTCCCTATGTAAGAATTGGACGGCCATCTGTGTCAGCATCTACTGGGTTTTGGGGAAGCCTCAAGCGTGGTTTTGAAGCTTTGCCTAGTAGGTGAGTGCTTTTATGCGTTCCCTTCCTGTTGAAAATTTCTGAGCAATAGTGAAATTATTTTCTCCATTATTTCTTTTATTATCTGTGTTTTCCTCTCCTTTTCTTCTGTTCTTATTTATCTTTTTTCCCTTCCTTTTTTTCTTTTGTCATCTTCCAATCCTGTGTTACGACTTTCATTTCTGTTTGGAAGTTAGTTGAACTTTCTTCTTAATGTTTTCCGGGTTCCTTATATTTTGTTTGAGTGCCATTTGAACTGACAATAGCATTTCCTGGTTCTTCGTGTTTATCTGGTATGCTATGATGTTTCTATGTTACTATCAGTCGTTCATTTTCTGTATCAGCTGATACTTTTTATATAATTGATACTTGCTCACTAGCCGTTGTACATTAGTCCAAGATATCTTATGACTTGCTTCTTTCAAACTTGATCAAGATTCTTGGTACAAGGATATTCTATTACGTTCTTACACTTGATAGGTTACAGTAAGACACAAGATGCTAGAAACTACATGACCTTGGTCAAGGGCTTTTCAAACTTAAGCTGTTAGGAATTGAAATATTTTGGTCACTGCCTACAGCAAACATTTGAAACCAGATATCTTAGGAATTCAAACATTTGAATGGTATCATTGATATTGTTCACATGTGAATGATATTAGCCTTGATAGTATTGTACTTAAAGACCAACAACAACAACAACAAAGTCGAAAGTCTTAATTATCTGGGGTCGGCTACATGAATCTTTTGCCATAAGTGTGGTCATGAAAAAGACATATCTTTGTCCTTGAAATGTCAAACTAAATTTTCTTAACTAAAGCTCACTTTTCCTGTTTTTGACAGTGTTTTTGAAGCTGAAAGACCAGGCTGCAAATTTACTATTCGGCAACGGATTGGGACATACTTTTACAAGGTAGGTATCTAAATTTCGTTGCTAAGTAATTATTTTTCTAGGACTGTTAGACATCTCTTCAGTGTGCCTTATTCCTAGTTAAGGATCATAGTTTGCCTCGAGAAATCCTTGTAGGGACTTATTAAGCGTAATTGGTTATTGTACATTGTTCTGGATGCAGGGAGTTCTATATGGATCAGTTGGATTTGTTTGTGGTATTATAGGCCAAGGCATTGCCAACCTAATAATGACTGCTAAGCGGTACAAACTTATACTCTTCATATATATCATTTAAATTCAGATGCATCTGAACATAATATCTTCATTACTATTCTCTTTTGGTCTTTTTTTTTGTTTTGCTAGAATGTCTTATCTGATTTGGTGAATTCAGTGTTTACAATGGGCCATCAAAACAGGAGTCTATCATCTTATTCAGAACAAGTTTATATGTTTCCTTTTACAGTTGCATGCTGCTTACTTAGAGACATGCTATCCATGATTCTTTAGTTGAACAAACCCAACAGTTGCATTATTATTGGGTGTTACAAAGCTAGAAGTTGTGTACTTTGGATCCTATTGTAAGTAGGACGACTGGGATTTCTCTTTGAAACTCTGTTTTGATTTGATTTTGGGTTGAATGAGATCAAATTTCCAATAATCTTGATTTGGATGGGTCTCAATGTGAACTACTTACTCGATGTTAGGGTTCATCAGTGGACTCACCCACCCAAGTGTTGTGGTGACTAGTAAGGGTCCATAGTGATCCAATTTGGTTACTTGACCTCAGGTTCGGTGTACTGCAGCGTACCATTCGGTATGGGTGGTATGCACCGATTGAACAAGGGATTGGTATGCGTGGTACATCGGTACATCTTCATGTATTTTATGTTGGTATGCTCGGTATGGTTCAGTATGACTTGGTATTTATTATACTGACAGTTGGTTGGTACATCGGTATGGATTGGTAAGGTGAACCATGTTTGACCTTGACATTAATGGAATATTCTAGACCAAAAAAGGAGTCCTCAAGTTGTTAGTTTTCTGGACCAAGATTTTAAATATACTGCTTGATTTATTTCGCTATTATAGGTGAATAGTGTTTAAGGTGCATTTGACAACAATCTTCTATCTTTTATTCTCTGGCTTATCTCTTGAGGATTAAAATAAGAAGTTGCATAAACTCATATTATCTACTAATTTCCCTGTTACAGCGGATATCTTGTTTTGCCCACATTATGCTAATTTGCAGAATTCTCCACCTTCTAAATATGAATAACTAATATGTAATATATCTAAACTCTAAAGTAAGTTGTATTAACTTTGGAAGAAAGCAATGTGACATGTGGCATATTATAGATGCAAATTTCCAAATGGATATGGAGGACAATAGTGAAATACTTATATCATGACTCTAAATATCCATAAAATCCTCCTAATTATTATTTTGCTTCTTAAGTTTGAGACTTTGTTAATTGCTGTTAAACTGATGTTGGACATACTCCATGTTAAATTTGAGACTGCTCAATGCAGTTTGAAAGTTCAAAGAAGTAGGTCTTGTTCATTATAAATTTGAGTTATTTATGTCTGTGTTCATAATGTGGCTTTTGAAATATATTCCTTGGTGTCGCCATAGTTTGCTGGATTAACTTCACAAGTAGCAAGTAAAAAGTTTTAGATATTTCATGATTTTAGGTTCCTGTGTATTATCTTCTGAAATAGACCTTTGTATGTTTTGCATGCACAGAGTATACTACTGTATCTTGTTTTTCTGAATTCCTTTTTATCATGTCCAGGAGTGTAAGGAAATCTGATGAACATATACCTGTTCCACCACTTGTTAAAAGTGCTGTTCTATGGGGTATGCGGATTAATGTTAAGCATGATAGCCTTGTCAAAAGTTTGCCTTATGTTGAATTTGCTACAATGAGTTGCTGCATCACTTGTGTTATCAACTTAGCATTTGGATTTTTCTCATCTCAATGTTCCGAAATCATAACATGGAGCTTAATTTCTTGTTATTTGATTTATTTTTGTTAAGCTTATATGCAAATGTACCTAGCCATGCTTTTAATGCTAATCTGACACCATTAGGACAATACATTTAGCTGACCTCATTGGTCTATAGACATCATTATATACATTCCTCGGTCTAATTTTTGTTATTTTGCCACCATTTTTTCCTGAACTGACCATTAAAATCCCATCCAACTGAGCCATTTTCCTCTCAATTGTGTCTTAATTAGGACAATACTTGTAGAAAGTTTGCTTTGATCATATATTTCAAACGATCAATTGATTGAAGGGAGAAAAGGAATAAAGTTTATTCTTATCGAATAATTATGACATATTTGTTTTAGTGTTGGGAGAATGTAAATTACTAGTTGTTAATTAGAAGCCTCAACAACCAAAATGGTCCACCTCCAGTAGCCATTGTATGATTTATAAGGTTAGTAACCACAGAGTTCAGTATACACCCAACTCTGGATATGTGTGTTCAATCCAATTCATGGGATGGAGACTAAAGTCCATGTCAAGGATAACATAATTTTGGAATTGATGCCAGTATCAACCAAGGGAATTGGGCTGGGGTGGGTTTGGGGATCGGTACATAGTTTTGGTTGCAGATTGAATGTGAAAGATAAAAAAGGGGAAAAACTCCCCTAGTATATGTAGGGCCTTCGGAGATTGGCTAGAAAGTCTGGTATTGTCATGATCAGTCTTGATGGGCTGTGGTTAGAAGCTGTCAGAAACTTGGTTGGAATTGGACCGACCGATGGGAATTCATGAAATGTAGTGGAACTGTTTGAGAGTGATTGAGCAAGCCAGAATTCGTCAGGAATGAATTGGAAAACAGGAGTTAGCAAGTTCAACAAAATATTTGCCTTTTTCCACCATTATGACTGATCCTCATTGGTTCCCGACAATTCCTTGTATCCCTTGAAAAGACAATTTGTGTGGGGTCTGATCAATCCTGACATAAATCAGTCTAACTCACAAGCACTGGTCCAAGTAATGTTGCTTTATCTTAGGGAAGGGCATAAACCTTTCATTCTAAAATTCAATTGGATGACATATGGTAGGTCAGACATGTTGAATGGACTAATCTGACACCAATTTTTTAGGTGCCATTAAGATATTCTCTGTATTATATAAACATAAATGTGTTCTGAAGTAAATATGAAATTAGATTTCTAGATAAGTTACCTTAAGAATTTGAAATCATTTTAAAAGTTTTTTTAACATGGACTTGGATAATTCTTCATTTGAAGTTCATGGTGAAACATTTTGTACATTTTATCTATAGAAGACATAAATTTTTGCCATATGTTTCATTGTGCTAGTACAAATTGATCTATATGTAGCTGTTTTTTTTGCACATATGGGCACTATTGATGAATCTTTCATGAGTAAAGCTTATACCTGATGAGTCTGCTTGAAATTCAGGTGTCTTTCTAGCAGTATCTTCTAATACTCGCTATCAGATTATTAATGGCCTAGAGTGTGTGGTTGAGGCATCACCATTTGCCAAACGCATCCCACCTGTTGCTATGGCTTTCACAGTTGGAGTTCGTTTTGCCAACAACATCTATGGGGGTATGCAGTTTGTGGACTGGGCTCGATGGAGTGGCGTTCAATGAGGTATTATTAGAACTTTAGCTTCTTTATATTCTGCAAATAGAAAAACTCAACTTGTCTTAAGAATTTACCTGACTTATATTAGCTTAAAAAAAAAAAAAGATCAAAACTGTTTATTTCTAGTGGTAGTTTAGTTTCTATTTATCCAGGCAGTATTTACATGGACCAGCCCTCATCAAGTGATCTAGGGTTGAAACCCTCTCTCTCTCTCTCTCTCTATATATATATATATATATATATATCTAAAAATCTATCTATCTATCTATCTATCTATCTATCTATCTATCTATCTATCTATCTATCTATCTATCTCCTCCCCCAAAAAATCATGATGCTGGCCTGCCTGCCTCCTACAGCTGATGGCCTTGGTATTCCTCTTCCTCTTCCTCTTCCTCTTCCTCCTCTTTTCTTCGTCTGCTTCTCTTCCTCTTCTCCTTCCCCTCCTCTCCCCCTCTCCTCCTTAATGGCATCGCACTATGTACCATTATATCATGTGTTAGTATGCTAGTGTCTGGTGTGGCCAGTGTCTCAGATTTTAAACCATGGTAACAATATGGGGGTAGTTTGATGGTTACTGCTCTTTGTTTGATGGTTCACCATTGGTAGTCTTGCAAATCTTGTGCAGTATCATCCCAATACATGGCAGACTGGGGAACTTACAGAGCTAATTTTATTGCTTTAGAGAAGACGCGTCTGGTTTTCCTCTTTCAATCTTTTTTAAGCCCTTTCTTAATTATGTAGGTTAGGTAGATACAGTTTCTTTAACCGTGTTCTCATTATACTCTCTTTATGACCTAACTTTTGCAGGGTATAGAAAGACCCTATTATTGGAAAGCCTGCAGTGTTATTACTAAAGCGATATTATCACATTGCTTTTGTTGATGATGTTTTCCAGTGCCATGCAGCGATTGCCATCAGGTCACAGGGTAGTTCAACAAAGAGAAGTTTGCTATCTGAGTGAGGGAACTGAGAAAATTGCTTCTTTATCATCTTCTTCTTGCATTTCAATCATGGGATGGCTGATGTCCCATTAATATTATCTTATTGTAATATTATTCTTTCAACCAGGTTCTAGGATATTATCAGCAAACAGGATGTAATTATATAACTTGTTCCTGTAGAATCAGACACCTCATCCATGAAGAACACGAGGCTAGATTGGTTTTTTATCATCTGATTGCAGATATAACTAGGACTCTCCCCCTGCTAGAAGTCTAATTGCAGTGTCTATGAATCTTTAGGCTGTGTGTTCCCATGCCTGAACTCAAGTAACTATGATTCCATATGCTCTTATTTTAGACTTGTGTTCCTCTATGATCATTTGCTGATTTATTATCTTCAATCATATCTTGGTTGTCTCGGTTCACTGGCATCAGGAGCAAAATCTCACCATGGGACAAATGACTGATTCACTCTCAGACCTTACTCTCAAACTTTTGCTCCTAACTATTTTTAGATTTTGCAGGATTTATCTGACTTTTGACAGATTCGCCCGTCCTTGTGGTGATCCTCCTTGATGAGTTTTCAATGTGAATCAAATTCACTGCAAATATAGCATCTATGTTGATGCACAGAGGCACACAGCTTTGTCCTACCTTGCAGCACATTGAATAGAAACTATTGGTTGGTTACCATTGACATGTTTACAAAGTAACCTTCAAGAAGTGCCTTCCCCTCTTGGCAAGTTGGAAGATTTATGAACATATGATGGATTCCAATGCTGCATATGGTACTAAGTGCACAAATGCACTCAGAACTTGTACATACCTCTTTGCTAAGCAGCTGATTCTTTCCTCCTTCACCTGCTGGTCTAAACATATGCTGTTCATACCATCCTTTCATCATGTTGACTTGGACAGTCTAATGCAAATGGACTATCAAGCTTGATGAATTCTTTCAGTCTTATTCCAACTCAACAATTGATGCCTGAGAGGAGAGAATACCAGTTGGTGACATTGTTGACTATATCCGTCATATGGATAGCTGCTCTTCTGCTGGTGCATTCTTAGTGCCATGGAGCAGCATTTGCATGCAGTGTTGACTCATGATGGTGATTGTCTAATCATGGCCCATGTTAATATGAACAAAGTATCTACTTTGATGGGTCAGTGTCTATATATATACATACAGATCAGTTGGCCTTGAATGTAATTGGTGTGATTCTCATACCATGGTGGACCAGAGGCTGCTAGTGACCACCAGCACTGCAGCTTTTGGTGAAGACCACCAAAACAAAGATGACAGGTGCTTCTCCACATACACAGTTTATCCCCTTCAACCCCGGCACAGGGTCATGGACCTTGGTGTCATCCCAAAGGTTATTTTGCTGTGCCGGTGCCTGATATGTGCCTCACCGGTCTTATTTCTCCTTCCCCTTGTGAGGCAGAAGAGTCTCGCTCGAAGCTTTCTCTCAGTATAGTGGTGGGGTTCTTCCTCGTTATGGGACACTTTCTTTCAGGCAGCTTGTTTCCCTAATGGGCTTTCGACATTCCAACCTTTTTCTTGTGCTGCTCTCTTTTTCTTTCCTGTGGCTTGGGCGAATCCACCATCTCCTTCTCCATCTTGTGTACTGAACAGTGCAACTGTGATGCATTTGCTTCTCCATCTCTGCCATCTACTTTGAGCAGCACCTACATCGCATTATCAGAAGAATGGAGAAGAAGAAGAAGATGGTGATGGATGCCGACGATGACTTCTTTTGCAGAAGCAACAATCAACGAACTGACTAAGTTCACTTGGCTGCTCCGTTGGCATGGTGGAATCTGTGTAGATGATCACGGGAGCTTTCGATTGTGCCATGAGAAGATTTATAGCTCTCATGACAGCAATGGTGCATGGCCTCCATTATGAGAGAGAGAGAGAGAGAGAGAGAGAGAGAGAGAGAGGATTCTCAATGATGCACAGGGATCGTACCGGCTCAGTTACCACGGAGACAGCAATGGGCCCAGAGTAATCTTTCGAATCACTATACCAGTAATAAGAGCGGGTAATAAGTCAAGCTGATAAATTTGGTGCGATTAGACCCATTTGGTCGAGCGCTGTGCTGCAACTTATTTTACACTTCAAGCCCACGCGTGCTTTCACCGCCGCCGTCGTTGACCAATTGCCATCGAGAACGTGGCGGCCACTCACCGGGCGACCCTGGCGGTCCCCGGCGCCTCTCACTTATTTCGGATCCAGTACAAACTTCGAGGTAGTGACGTGGATATCTGTTCAGTCGACACGTAACCAAATAAAAATAAACATCATGGCAGCTTGCATCGATCTTACGCAACTACGGGATCTGCTCCAAGGCAAACTGTACCGATGTGGATCACACCCACCACGGGTCGCGGTAAGCACCCGCATGCTGATGTGGCCTCGGGCAACTTTATTTTCCTTTTATGCCCTTCTCATTAGCAGTAATTACCACTTTGTTGTCAATCGTGCTCACATTTAATATTTATGAAAAGATGGACACTAAAAATAATGATCCGATCACCCATCGGTCCAATACTTATTATTATTATTATTATTATTATGTTTTAATGAGTTCTTTGAGAGCTTAGAAACGTGACCGAAGAATCCCACATGAAAGCATATTGATAATGATGATCTTCGAGTCAATTTTTGGATCAACTTGAACTCACCTTTTGGGAAATGATGGAGTAATTGACCTTTCATTCTTAATCATACAGTATTCTTTTTTACACTTGTAATGATTTGGGTACGTGTTTAAGAGATCTTTATAATAAAAAATAAAAAATAAAAAAAAATAAAACTTAAATACTTTTAAATTTAATTAAATTTATACAATTATATATATATATGATAATAAAAATTCATTTAGTTGATTTCTGAGATGTATGGTATTATTATTATTATTATTATTATTATTATTATTATTATTATATATATATATATATTTATTTATTTGTTGAGGGTATAAATGGAATTTGGCTTCGAGTAGGAAGAGAGGTGATGGTTACTACAACATAAAAGCAACATGCAATATGTCGAGCGCGAGAGAGCCATGCAATGTGTCGAACAGAACGAAAGAGGGTAAACTTAGAAGAGTAAGAGCACAAGAGAGCCGCAACAAAGAAGACAAACAAGGTTTTGGTGGCGCAAGAAAAGGGCGAGAGAGAGAGCGAGAGAGAGAGAGCGGCGGAGAAGTGGGGGAGAAAGGATGGCAGCACGGTAATTGGCATCGCGTGCATCCAATTCGATGCCCGCACCGGCCCGCGCACTGCTGCTTTGCTTGAATCCCAAGCGGTTGCTCTGTTGCTGGTGTCATCGCTCGATTTATATTGGAAAGGGGGCAGGTTTTTTCGATTTCGCTTGATTTCCCATTGGAGAGAGGAGCACCGGAGGCCATACGAGAGAGAAAAGGTTGAATCTTGTTAGGGTTTCCCTCCCTCCCTCGTAATTAATCTTGTCAGAGAAGTTTAGGAAGAAGATTGCGGCGGTCGATAGCAGGTTCTCTCTCTCTCTGTTTTAGGGTTCTGTTATCAGAAGCTTGTGTTTTTTCCCTGAAAACAGTTATGATATGGCTATTTGGGTTTGCGATTGTTTATTAGATTCTTGTTAGGGTTTCTTCGAACCGAAAGAGATTATTCTTTATCTGGGCACTGGTTTTCAAGGGCTGTAGGTGACTGAGTGATAAGGTCTCTATGTGCTTTGAGTTTGTTGTTTTTGATTCCGTGTAGAATACAATTGCGTATGATGTAACTTTTGTTCGTCCCAATCAGGTACGGAGAAATGAAATCTTGGTCGTGGATCCTTTTAGGATGGTGGAATTTGGGCGTTCCGAGGTAGTTGTATCTGTTCTTGAGATCGAAAAAGGGTGCTTCTGAAGCGCTGGCTAATTATTCAAGGGGTTTTTTCCCTATCATATATTTTACACAGAGAAACAGGTAGAGGGCGTTAAATATTCAAAGTGGCTTCCGAGAAGATTGAAAGATTTTGGCTTTGCATAAGTCTCTTTAAATTAGTGCTTTCAGGACTGTTAGTGTTACGAGGATAGTGATGGATCATGGCATCAATTTTCCTCATGGAGGAGTTTTTCTGCAGTCTTTTTGCAATCAACATGTAGTTTCTTTTCAACCAAAGGATGTAAAGAGCACAACCAATGTTTTTCTTGGTGACATGAACACTTCAGGTGGAATAATTGCAACGACAGGGATGATATTGACTGGGAATGCCAGCACTCCAGACAATATTTCTTCCATGATTTTGACAGGTAATCTGCCAAGCAATATCCTTCTCGATCCATTACCTGGACTTGAGCATCTCGCAGCGTTTGCTGTTGATTGGTCCTGTGAGGAATTGGAAGTGTTGAAACGTGGACTTGTCACGTAAGGTACATGTTGCAATTTTGTCTGAGAATTATTTCTTACTTTTGTAGGTCCTATGGGCTATATCTTATATAACTAGTATACTTGGATAGACATCAGTAAACATTCATAGCTGCACGATGTTGGCTAATACTAATTTCATTGCATCTTATTACTATTTAATTGTTCTTAGCATTTTATAAAACAGATTCTTGGCTTCTATTGATCCATAACATGCCATCTGAGAGATTTATGCCTTTTTTTTGTTATTTCATCCACATGAGAAGCAGTGTATCTTAAACTTGTAGGTAGAGTAACAAAATTTCTGTTTGCACCACTGCAGATATATTTATTTATTCTTGAACTCATATTTCATTTAAAATACATTTATCATCACTGGATTAGTTCAAACTAAATTATGATGTTCTATTTTCCGTAAGATAAAATAACTGAAATGCTATTCTAATAGAGATTTTCCATTTCATTGTTTTCATTTCTCCTTTTAGAATACTATAAAGTGTGAAGGTTGTCCTCAATCTGTTGTAAGCATCGGTCATAGTCTGTGACTACTTTTTTTCTCTGACTTGTTGCATCTCAAAATTTCAGGTTTGCTAGTGAACCTAATATCATGAAGTATATCAAGATAGCAGCTAGACTTTCTGAGAAGACTGTGAGAGATGTTGCGATAAGGTGCCGATGGATGACAGTGAGTATTTCTACAAGTTTAATCATGAATGCAGAAAACATTTTTTTACAACATATCCTATTAGAAAGTTGTAGTGCATGACCATTAGTATAGTTGGTTATTTGTATATGATGCTTGTAGTTGTTTGTTTCCTAGTTTTTGTGCATGAGCAGTTCAGAAAAGAGAACATGCATATTTATTTTAAAACAGTTTATTAAGTTTGGATATGGCAATGTTTATGTAGGCATATGGTTGTTTTCCTACCTTTTCTTTGAAAATTTGAGTGATTGGAAGTTTATTGCAGATATGTAGGGTGACATCACTCTCTTATTTCTGTTTGCATGTCGATTGAGTTGGAAAGTCTTAAAGTCATCAGTTTTGGGGCTAATTACAGATTGTCCTCCTGTATTTAGACCTCTTTAGCATCCCAGCTCTTAGAACTCAAAAAATTTATATTGGAATCTCTATAGAGTTATGAAAGTGAAACATCTAGTTCCATTTACCATAATGTCATTGGTTTTATCGATGAAAGCACGAAAATGATGGGCAAAAAGATAAATTTCAATATCCATATAGTTATGAAAGTGAAACATCTAGCTCCATTTACCATAATTTCGTTGGTTTTATCGATGAAAGCACGAAAATGATAGGCAAAAAGGTAATTTCAATATCCATATAGTTATGAAAGTGAAACATCTAGCTCCATTTATCATAATGTTGTTGGTTTTATCGACAAAAGCATAAAAACGATAGGCAAAAAGGTAATTTCAATATCCCAGTTATGTTTTCGATGGTGGTGGATGACGACACCGCTAGAGGCTGCCGGTGGTTGTTGTAGACGAGGAGAGCGACGATGAAAGGTGAGACAAAGGGAGAGAAGAAAGAGGACAATGCAAATACCAACGCTCTACATCTGCATTGGTGTTGCTCGGAAATTGCGTCGACGCCGACACAGATGCAGAGTGGCGAAAGGGCCACTCGATATCTGTATTGGCGCCGACGCAGATGCAGAGTGACATCACCCTTCCTTGCGTTGTTGTCGGTGCCAACGCATATGCAGAGTGGCGTTGCTCTGTATCTACATCTACGTTAGCACCGATGCAGATGTCAAGCGACGCTCTGCATCTGCATCTACATCTGTGTCGGAGCCGATGCACATGTCAAGTGGCTCTTTTGGTGCTCTGCATTTGTGTCGACGTCGACGCAGTTACCGAGCGATGCCGACGTAGATGCAGAGAGCGTTGACATTTGCGTCATCCTCTTCCTCTTCTCCCTTTGCCTCACCTTTTGCTGTCACTCTTCCTCATCCACAACAGCCACCCACGTGCCCTAGCGGTGTCGTCGTCCGTCACCACAAAAAATGTAACTAGGATGTTGAAATTATCTTTTTGTTCATTGTTTTTGTACTTTTGTTGGTAAAACCGATGGCATTAGGGTAAATTAAGCTAGATGTTTCACTTTCATAACTATAGGGATTCCAATATAAATTTTTAAAATTTAGGGATTGAGATGCTAAAGAGGTCTAACTACAGGGGGTAATATGTAATTAGCCCTAAGTTTTGAGTGACTAGATAGTTTATTGCAGTTATGTGGGGTCAGATTGGGCCCCTCTCCCTATTTACATGTTGACTGAGTTGGAAAATCTTATAGTCATCAGTTTTAATGTTCTGATTGAGTTCAGAACATTAAGATGAGTGCCACAGCTGATGTCTGCTGACATGTAATTGGTTAATTTTCTTACCATGCATTTGAAAGGACCTGGGATTGTTATAAGATAGTTATGGAAATTTCTAAACTGCCCTTCTATTTTTTTTGGCAGATCCATGAAATACCTGGATGTTAAGTTCTATGATAATTTATATCTTTATGACATTTTGATGTTTTTTTAGCACTATAGAGGTTATTTGCTTTGAACTGTATAATTATCTCAGAAGATTTACTACTTGTCCTAGGGATTTCCTAATTATGCTAATATTTTTGACCTATTTATAGAGGAAGGAGAATGGTAAACAACATAAATCTGAAGACTTTTATGCTGGAAAGAAAATCAAAGACAGAAAGGTAAATTTTCACATGCTTCAACTTATTGACAACTCATGATTAACATTGATACTATATGTCAAAAGACTTTAGCTAGAGAGTAAGAATGTCAGGTTCTTCTAATAATTTTTGTGATATTCTAATAATTTTGTGCTAGTACCCCATATGGCTCTGTAAATTCAACTAAATCTGAACATTTTCAGTTTTCTAGTTTTTATTAGTCTGAAGATACAATCATAATGAAAAGACAGCATTATCTTTTAGTCAAAAGAGAAAGAAGTATATGGAACTTTTGTAGTTTGGACATGCAGTTTTCTCTTTTTTAATTGAATAATCCAAAGTACAGGAATTTAATGCTGTGGTTTTGATGTCTCGTATCAAAATTTTGTTCAGGAGAAGATGATAGGTTGTTCTTCAATGGTCAATATGCACTATAATCAACCGGACTGTGAAGCTGCCAGTTCTGTCATGATGTGTGATGGGAACCATATGAATCAGTTCTCATCTGAAGGTTAGTTGCTATTACTAAGGCACTTGATCTTAGCTGATAGTTAATTTTTGTTGATAGTTTAACATGTCTGAAATGCTTATGTGACATTAGCCTATGTCATTAGTCAAAATCTCAGCATATGGGTTTCTTTAACAGAGAATGAAAACTATATGAGATAGTGTTTTGCATGTACTTCTTTATGTTCATATAGTTCCCTCTAAGCTTATGCTTTGCAATTCAGATACAAATATGTGTTATCTTTTGACTATTCATCAGTGCTATTAGATAAGGATGAATATTTGTAGAGGTTTAGCATATGCATGGGAATGGAAATAAAAGTTAATGTGGAGGAGGCTCTTAGTGAGCTAGGATTCCCTACTTGGGCTTGGCCAAACCAAATAAGAATGTGATTCTATTGCCCCAAGTTCTTATCAACATAAAAGGCATTCGTGAGTTCCAAATTATTACCAGTTTCCCTTTACATTTTGGTACATAATCAGAAAGGAAAGAGCGGTATTGGTTTATAAGTCATGTGTTGATCTTTTGTTATAATGGAACAAGTCTTTATATGGTTTGGAAGTTTAGACTTGCGTAGTATGTATTTGCATGTACTTTTTGTGATAGATAGCACCACTTATTCCATCAGTGGAGCAAACACATGTTTCTTTTTGTGACTTTTCCTTAGTAAATGATAGTTTGGTCCAATTTTATTTTATTTTTTCTTATAATCTCAATTCTAACCATGTTTCTTCAGCATTCCCAGTGATTGACAGCAGAACAATGAATCTTCTGGAAGACAATGCAAAACTTCTTCACCAGATTGCAGTTAACAGTGAAAATAATGAGGTAGATATTTTAGATCTCGTTTGCTATGAGCTGTAATGGTTATATATTTTATTTTCATAGAATGCTGTGTCTGAGGATCAGGTTATGCCATTTGTATTGTGCTAGATGGAAGAATTGGATATATTACTCTGCTGTAGGGAGCAAAGTGATTGCAGTCTTATCCTTTGAACTAGTGCAGAATTTGTCATTAATTTCCTTTGGGTGTATGAAGTAACTTATCTGCACTGGTTTGTTCTTTGTTCCCTTATTCAATACAGCACAATTTATCCACTAAGCATTATTAAAAAGTGCATTGGTGCTTTTATCATGTGTTGTTGAATCATATGATCATATGCTTAAGACTCTTATGGCATTGTAAAATTTCAATTTACACTGATTGTTTCCAAGATTCATGTATCACAGATTGCTAATAATCTTTTATAACTATTTAGTTTTTTGGGAAGTTTTAGTGCATGCAGTTATCTATTTATCCAAGCTTCTTTTAACATGTCCAAGCATATCGATCATTGGTCAGTTGTACATTCATTGTAGCAATTAACCTTATTTACCATTCTTTTTTATATATCATGACTTCTTTGGCTTTTCATTGAGGGATATGTTGAATCACAGTGATCAGTGCAACACCATCAATACTCTTAATTAGGATACACTAAATTTCTCTAATTTTCTGAAGCATTTGATCACTTTTTTGCCTGCAGATTAAATGTTATGGAATCTGGAATTCATTTTTGACCCAGGAAAATGTGCATATTAAGAGAACTTTTAGATGCTCATTAATAAAATAAACTTCCCTTGTTGGGTGAAGTTGCTTGGATTTATATATGTTGATGCATGAGACCAGAAAAATTATTGACCAAAGAGATGTGGAACTAGAGCAGTATAAGTGTGGCATGAGGCACATAACTCATTTGTCGACATATGAATTTATCCAGCACGAGCATTTAGCAACTACGATCCATCTTTTATAACACAAGCCTATACTATACAGATATTTCTTACTTCACTGTCTGTCAATTATTGACTTTGTATATTTGTGTCTTATTCATTTCTGTGGTTTCCTATCATTATAAATCCATCTGGACTGGTGATGTGTTTTTTGATTTTTATACTATTTCTTGCTACTTTATATACTTATTAGTGAATACCTAAAGTGTGATGAGGATTGAGACAATGTTACTCTATTAACGTATATTACATGTTGAAACTGTAAACTAGAAAATATAATCAATTGTCTATCATAGGTTCCTCCATTATTTTGATTTACTATGATCAAGATTTTGCTAAACAGTAAGTTACATATTGGTTAGTTTGGCAAATAGGTAGATTGTGCTATCCTTTCAGCGTGTATCATTGTCTCTTTGTTATCATCTTCATTCAGAAGCATGGATATGGTTCTTTGTTATTTATGCCTTTTAATTTGTCTGCAGATACAAAATAACATCGATCTCTTGTATCGCACAAACAACAACATAACAGCCATTTTAAATAGGTATGAACTTCATCATTAAAGAACTTGAAACGGAATCGTCTATCTGATAGTCATCCGAGTGGATATTTCATGCTTTTTAATGTTAGTTTGAGCTTCTGAACAAGATTTTTCTCTTTCAACAGCATGCTTGAAATGCCTGGTATTATGAGCCAGATGCCTCCACTGCCTGTGTATGCCAATGAGAATCTTCTGCATTCCATATTGCCCTCTACTAGTCAGGTAAGCTTCCACTTAATTAATTTGTCGCCACCTTTTTGAAGTCTAGTATATGTTATCATAGCTGCTTAAATGTTGATAAACCATAATTTTCTTTTGTTGTTGTTGTTGGTTCAGATTTAATTTTGACCACATTTGCCATTTGGTTTATCCAAAATAATTTGTGAAGTACTCTGAAGATCAGAAAGAGATCAACTCAGATCTTGTCAGTAAACATAACTGCAGATGAACATGCATGGTGCTTCTTATCATACAGAAAGAACAAACGATTCTTTTTTAACTTTAGTTTCCAATTCTCAGATCTAACATTGTAAGAAACTAGGAAAGCTGGAATCTGGTAGGTCGATTGTTGTCAAAATTATAGGCTATCACTGTTGGCGCCAGGTGATGGATCGAGGTATCACCCTATGTTCTTTGGGAACCAGCTGATTTATACTGTACCATGTACCACAGTTGGGAAACTTTCAGGCATGAAATGCAAGTGTGCTACATGTCATGCTGCTGAACAAGAAACAAACACAAAATGTGTCAAGATATGGCATAGCAGGAACTCATGATATAATTATGATTATTGATGGTTTAATGTCAGTGTATAGTTTGTGGCACCTCAATTCTGGGCTGTATGCAGGATGAGATTGACCAATACATCGTGACCATGAAGCCAATCGAGGTTCCTTGACTTTTTTGATGGTTACACATACAGCGAATGACGTGGGTGATCTTAGGTGAAAGGGATGGTCGAGGTTAAGTTGCTTGAGATCAAGAACATTGTTTTGGGATGTTCGGTGAGCTTAACCTTATTACCCATGCAAAGTATGCTTGAGCAGAGGCTAAGCTAGCTCTTTAGCATGTCAGATTTTGGTCACCCGTGTTCAATTTACCACATTAGACTCCTGGTTAGGGTGATAGGTTCAGGTGACTCATTGCTCCACATTAGACACATTCCTGGTTAGGGTGATAAGTTCTGGTGACTCGTTGTTGTCACTAGTAAACATGTGAGACAAGCATGAGTTGATAGTATGGATGTGTTTGAAATTGACAACATATTGCAGCTAATCATGCAACAAAGAAGAAGACAAGGAAAGATGTAAAGGAGAAACTATTACTAGCCGATAAAATGGGTAGGTGTTTGAGGATTCAACTGTAGTTAATTTAACTGGTTCTTGACCTCTTTCTCTTTTTGTTCCTAGGGCCCTCTGTAGAATTAGCAAGCACTTACTGTATGATGAGTTGCCCTGGTTCTGTGCTAAATGTGGTCACTCATTTTGCAGATTCTGATGATTTTTGGTTGATGACAAGTATTATTAGGTCATGATCTAATTGGGATTTGGCTGGGCAAATGTTTGTAAATGGGAATGAAAAGGTTGGAAAAAAGTAGTATCTATATATGCATCTTTTAAACTTGTTCAAGGTAGCATTTCAGCCTTTTTATGCTTTTTTCTCTACTTGTGCCATTTGATCCAAATGCCATTCTATTATCCACCGTCTAGTCCGTCACGAATCAAAATTTTTTTTAGAGGAGATTTTCTCTACCATCCATAGTTCTCTCTTTTGCTTTCTGTTGTTACTTTTAACAAGCCTCAAAATTAGAAGTTACATCTGTAAATAAAAATGTTTGTTTCCACCTTGACTCTCTAGCATTGTATCTGATACTCTGAAATGGCTGTTTGTGATGTGCACAATCGAGTAATGAATAAGCTGCTTCAGTAATGAGCCATTTTGATACAGGATTCTGGTCATGAACTCCTATTGCTTGGTGCTTGGTCTAAACTGTGTAAACTTGCTCAACTAGTAATATAATATATCAAAATGCACATTATCCTCAAATCTTGTCTTTCTGTGATTCTCTTTTGATAGGCACATGGACATGGCAACAGTTATCTCCAGGAAGACCAAGCTGCTGGTGACCTGGTGCCACCTAGTGACTGGGTTACTGTAAGTACACGACCTTCTTATGAAGGTGATCAAAACTCTCTTTGACACACCTGCCTTTCGATAAGAGCATAAAGATCGCATGCCCTCGTCAGAGGAGACTGAAGAGCCAGTCAATAAGAATCTCAAGGACCTGACACTCCTACATATCAAGATTGCGATATAGAACTTCTTTGTAAATGCTTTTGTAACACTAACACTATTAGGTGCTTGCAGTTCAACAAATTCTTAGTTCTAGAGAATAAATATTTATCTTCATAGTGTAATAAGCTGAACGGATATATTCAAGTACGAGTGTTTTATCACCAATGAATACAGTTGGACATCTATGAGTGTCATGCAAGTAATATGATTCTTTTACTTATCTTCCTGTTCCACTTTTTCTTGAGGATCTTGAAGCTCCCTGTTTATTGATCCTAGCACAATTCTCGTCAGAGTTCCAACAACATTATTCTTGCCTTTGTCTGTTACATTGCAACAACATTATTCTAACATAGTAAAACTTATTGCCATCAAGTTCTAATTTTGATTCATGTGTGTGTCTTCCATGTGTTTCATTGTCGGGAAGAGATCCTTCTTGCAGCCTGAGCTCGTCTCCTTCAAGTTGGATCTGTAACATCTCTTATTTGCAGCAGCCTGTTCTGCACTATGTTGGATGTCATCCAAGTCTGCTTGAGTAATTGTTCCTCGTTTTCTTCTGAACAACTGCCGGATATCTACCTCTTCTTCACAGTGCCCATGTGAATGATGGAGAGCAGCTTCACTTCCTATTAAGAAGGAACTCAAGAATACTTGATGCTCGTTCCAAGGAAGGGGCATGAGAGCTGCCATCAGTTCCTGCAACACCTGGGTTGCGTTGCGGTAGCAGACGTGTGTCCAAGAGGTACTTCTGCTCTTGAGAGCTTCATCCAGCTGCCATTTGCAGAAACAGGAAAAGAGATCAGATGAGAAACCTGTACACACACACCGACCATTTTCGTCTTCTTCCTCCAGACACTAACAACAAAGTAGCAGAGGTTGTCACAGAGAAAAGGTGAAGAGGAGTTTCCTGTTCCAGGCGGTAGAAGAGCTTGTTGGCGAGGAGGGTGAGAGCCTTCTTGCGCTCTTCTCCGGCACTGGCGATCACCTGGTGGAGATCACAGTACAAGAATGTGGACTTGAGGCGAAGCTCGCTGCCCGTTAGCTCCCACCCATCCTCCTCCTCGGCATCGATCAGATCGTCCTCCATCGACAGCAGATCGACCGCGCACTTCCTGATCCTGTGCACACATCCCTTCCTTTGCATGCCTTCCATCGACTGCTCTTCCTCCTTGCCTGCGCATGCACACCGCAGGATGAAGGCACAATGCGAGCGGTCACTCACTGCATCACCATGGCAACGGACCACTCATCGTACCAAATGCTGCACACACACAGACTCTTGTAGTATGTTCATAGCAAGGAGGATGTCACCTACTGTCGCAGAGACGATGAAGAGAAGAATTGAGTTGTTTGCTGGGCACGATCAAACTAGAAAGTGGTAACACAAGAGCTGCACATTGAGGAGTGGGTTGGGGTTTGAGGATAAGAGAAGGAAGAACGAGATGGGAATACTAAGAGGTGGCTCTGCTTTTTGCGGAACAGGACAAGGTTGCCCCTTTAAAGGAGGAATAGATTTCAGCATCACAAGCACAAACAATAACGCAAGAAAGAATCAGATTTGCAGTAGAAATCCTGACCTGAAACCAATCATGGAAACATAGATCAGGAGCACAAGGAGAGGAAGATGTTGGCCCTACCTGGCTTGTCGTGTTCTTGTAGCCAGCGTACATGTGTCTCTCACTCTCTCTCTGATGTCGGGGCTACCCAACTCTGGTGATCGTATGAAGCTGTGCGTATAGTGACGCACGATCTATGCTTTGGCCGCTCCAAGCCTCTGCTCTGCAAAGCAACAAAAGACCTTTTTCTTTGGACGAACAGCGTAAAGAGCAACGTGTCTCGTCATCTTGATCCCACGGTGAACCAGTGCGCTAGGGATTGCATCTAGTGGCTGCTGCAGAGGACGCGGAGAAAGAAGGGAGACGGACCTTCGCAGACGTGGAAGAGGAAGAGGACTCGACATCTGTTCGCAGCCCGATGCAAGATGGGCTCGAGCCCAATAAAAATGGGCTCGATCTCTGCCGCCGCAATAGGACTACAACCTTTCGCTTGCTTTTTCCCCCTTCTGCTTTCGACTCGTCATCTGTTTCCTGCGGCTTGATTCTTGCGGAGCGAACTGATTTCCAGGTAAATTTAGGACAAACGTTTCCACCTTCCTTGAGATTTCGTGATTTTTCTTCCTTTTTGCCGCTCTTGGAATCTGGAATCAGGGTTAGGGTTTATCGTTCTGGGTTCCTTTGGACCTCCCTCTACGGCTTCGGATGACACCCGATTCCTAGGGTCGTCCTCTGCGATTTCACGTGGCATCTGTGCTACTTTCGAGACCCATCTCGACGAAGTAAAATAGCTTTTCTTGTTTGATCTTTCGATGTTATTTTCTTGGATCTGTGCTTTCGAGCTCTTCGGCGATTGCGCTGCCAACTTGGTATCGATCATGGCAGAGTGAATGAAGGTACTCTCAGAAGCAAGGAGACCGTCAAAGGGAAGGGTGCTCACGAGTCATAGCTTCTTTTGTGCCAGTCTATGGCTCCAGAAAAAAGGATCTGACCATGAGATCTCTGGTTGAAGTTGGTCGAGCAATAAAATCTCAGTAAATGATCATCTCCTGATGTAAGTTGAATAAACGTGTTCTGTACTATCTCGCTAATTGATGTCTTACACTTCCAATTTGGATAAACGATTGCTTAGATTCGATCCAGCATGCGAATTTAACTGCCTTTTCTCTACCTTGTTGGTCTTAGGTAGTGTTGATATTTGACTTGGAAGAAAGCATATGACTGAAGTAGTCGATGACACTGATGCCGGAAAGAGAAGACGTTTGCCCATTTGGATGGCGAGGGCAAGCTACTCCGGTGAGATAAGGAATTATGGGGCAGGAGATGGATTGCAAGATGCTGGTTCCGAGCCAAGGTCCACCGCCAGAATGCAGAAAAGAAAGCCAGCTCAGCCTGTCGACCATTTGGATGAGTCTGAAGCGACTCGAAGGACTGTTGCTAGACAAAGAAAGAGAAAAGCAAGTAGAAGAAATGTCAGCCAGGACAGTTCCTTGAGTAGCAACGGAATAGGCGAGACAAAAACTACAACAGAAGAAGAAACTGAGCAAGGCGAAACAACAGTCGATAATGCGGCTAATTCCGTAAAGATTGAAAGCAGGAAGTCTAAAAAAAGGTCCAAAAACAGTGTGGTACCTTGCTCTCCAGCGAGTAGCGAGAGCGAAATCGAGCTCACGGTTGAAGACCTGGTGCGGATTGCGGAAGAGGTAATTGTCATAATGTTTAGTTATTTCCTGTAAGCACTGATGCATCGTTGGATTGCGGAAGAGGTAATTGTCATAATGTTTAGTTGTTTCCTGTAAGCACTGATGCATCGTTGTATAGTTTGTATCTGTTTGTGAGCTGCGGAATGCCGGTTGCGGCATTGAATCCTTTTAGTAGCAGCTATGTCGACATCCCGAGTTACCACCTGTTGGAATCCCAGAATTCGAGTTGGGGGTCTTTAGTATTATTGTTGTCTTGCACACTGCACAAACCATGCGTGGTATTAATTAGTATCATTTGGCTCTTGCTTTCTGAATTCTACCATATTTTTTTTGTTATACTTCAAAACTATTCTCTATTTTTTGTTGTCATGTTCTTAGCTGGAATCAGATAACATTTGTGTGCTCATTACTTCTCTGTCATCTTATTGCAGTATGTAAATGCTGACCGGCAGAAGCAACACGGAAGATCGACTGCAAAGGAACCCGGATCAGAAATGGATCCTCCATGCTCTTCAGATTCCACTGTGGTCATCGGAGGAGCAGGTCCTGGCCAAACTGCCTGCCCCAGCCTAGCATTATCAAGATGCACAAAGACTTCAGGCCCCAATTTCCCCGAAGCTACTCCGCTAACAGGAGATGCTGCTCAAGATATGTTGGATCTCCTTCTGGGTCCTCTTCTCAAGAAACCTACATCCGAAGAACATGAGAACAGAACAGTGGCTACAGAAACTATGAACTTGACCCATAAACCTAGTGAGCCATCCACCACGAGCAAGGCAATCTGGAAAGAAGAGGTGCTGCTGACTAAAAGGAAGAGCAGCTTGAAGGATAAGGTGGCCATGTTACTTGACTAGGTGAACTTCTTTCATTCATGATACCTAGTCAATACATTGATCACGGCAACGAACCTTTCTTTCATCTGGTCCTTTGTGTTATGCTCTTTGACAAGGTCTGAACATTTAATGCTAAGATATCAAGTGACGTATCGATACCGTTCAATATAACCTATCATTAAATAATACTGGTGTAGTCGAGGGCGGCATGCTTGCTCATTGTTCAGCTCCACAGATCTGCGTGCTAAAGAAGAAGGGCAGAGTGCACGCTGAAGCCATGATACCCGTGTCTTTTAGCATGACATCATGACTAGTGTTGCAGGGGACGGGGTGACCCACGCGGTTGGCTGATGAAGACCCATCCCAAGTCGCGGCTCGCGGCACGGCGGAATTGACGGCCACGTGGCTCTGCACTTTCCCTATTAGACACGACGGAGATTGGGCTCGCTGTGCTACGACGAATCCTGGCTCCCCGTTCACCTCTGATAATTAAATTCAGCCCTTCAACCACGTCAGTGAAAGCCCCGCGAAATCTCGCCCGACACCGACAAGGGATTTCGGGAACCAACTGCAGGCCTCGACGCCATCGTCTTCGTTGCGGCTACCCTGGGCCCACCCTGTCCTCGAATCACAGGAGAGCTTAGGCACAACTGTCACGTGACGGCAACGTTTGTCATTCTACGAATTTGTCCATATCATGTGCTCGGCACGTGGTCAGACGCTTTGAAGGATTCATGAGAAGGCCGAGTAAGAAATGTGCGGAAAGGTTTAGAAAAGTTGGACTTTGACCTTCTCTATTTGGGCCCTGCCCGATCCCCGCCACCCACCACCCCCCCCCCCCCCCCCTCCTCCTCTCTCTCGGCTATAAACCTCTCGACCTCGCTCTCCCTCGATACCGACACGAACGACGCCAAGCAAACCTAATTCATCTCTGAAGCCATCTCTCCGAACCCAATCATGGGAGAAGAGGACGCCACTCTCTCCTCCTATCCACATACCCATCCCGTGGATCGCCCCCGAGAACCAGCCGCAGGGGATCATGGGCCGGCGGTGGAGGACCCGAAGGAGGCTTCCGGCGAAGATCGGATCGAAGGGGATAGTAGTGCGTCCCGGAAGGAGGAGCGGCTCGTAGGTCCGCCGTCGCACTTGCCGCAGCCGCAGGCGCCGCCGGGTCTCACCAAGGCGCGGTCCACTGGGCCGGATGAAGAGCGCCGCCCCATCGAACGCTCCGTCTCCCTCAACTCCACCGCCGCTGCCGTAGACGTCTCCGCGATCGGGAAGTACCTCCACAACCGGGGCAGCGTTTTCTCCGCCGCCATCGCGAAGCGAATCTCCTCCCTCAAGGTGCCCCCATCCGGCGACGGCGACTGCGGGCCCAACCGGTCCGTAACCGAGTTCCGCCTCTCGGGACTCAAGGTGATCGTACGGCTCAAGGGCGAGAACGAGCGGGCGGAGGCCAAGCCGGAGGGCGGCGAGATCAAGGGCCGGGTCAGCTTCTTCTCGCGCTCCGGCTGCCGCGACTGCGGCGCCGTCCGATCCTTCTTTCGTGAGCAGGGTCTCTCGTACGTGGAGATCAACGTGGACGTGTTCCCGGAGCGACAGCGGGAGCTGGTGGAGCGGACGGGGAGCTCAGCCCTGCCGGCGATCTTCTTCAACGAGAAGCTGCTTGGGGGGCTGGTGGCGCTCAACTCGCTGCGAAACAGCGGGGAGTTCGAACGGCGACTGCGGGATATGGCCGGGGTGCGGTGTCCGGATGCGGCGCCGCGGGTGCCGGCGTACGGTTTCGACGACGATGAAGAGTTGGGCGGGGAGCGGCCGGACGTGATGGTGGCGATGGCGCGGGTTCTGCGTCACCGCCTCCCGATCCAGGACCGGATCACCAGGATGAAGCTGGTCAGGAACTGCTTCTCCGGGAGCGACATGGTGGAGGCCATCATCAACCACCTCGACTGCGGCCGCAAGAAGGTAACGCCTCTCCCTCCGTGATCGATGCACTCTCTCGTCCTTTCGATGAGGATTCAACGGCCAAAGATGACGAATTCTGTCCCGAGAGGGTCACATGGGTGAGTTGGGGCTGGGGGGCACACGGGAGGAGTCCGTTAGGAGGTTGGTCCCACGGTACGCATCGGACGGCGGGAATGACGGCACCGTGTCCGGACACGTGAGGCGCGGGTGGGCGGAAATGGGAGAGGACCGTGATTCAGTTACGAGGCACGAGTGGACGTTTTCTTTGGGTGCTTAAAAAAACGTTTTTCCACCGCATTGAATCGACGGGCAAATCGGGGCCGTTAGACGTGCACTTTTCACATGGTGGGTTCGGGTGGGGTCGTCGAGAACGAGCTTAACCGGTTTCTTGTCCTGTTGTCCGCTGGGCGGTTTTTGGGTCCTTCTGACCTTCCGAGGGGTTAACATCTTGCGAGCGAATTCAAAGATTGCTCGATAGTAGCTGTAGATGTAGTTATTCAGTCTGTTTCTTCTGCTTTTAAGATTCTTTTTTTGATGAATTAGGACTGATGAAGGAGATTATAAGATTAATTTGATGGAAGTAATTTTCACGAGTTTGTCATAGAATTAGAAGGACTAGTTTGTCAGGAAGAAAAAAAAGGAGGAAAATATCATCTTTTGCTCGGATTGTGCGTCATCCATCTTGAGTAGCTTTTGACTAAATCAATCTTGCCTTGCAGCACAAATGACGTTTCGTCCTCATCTTAATGCAAATGCCCATGCATCATGATGCATGCATTAGAGTCATCTTATCTTTTTTATCTCATTTGATTTCTGCCCTCATACGTAGAACTAACGTAATTTCCTGCTAAGTTAATATGGCAGTCCAGAAGAATGATTTATCGACCAATTATTGCTTTTTCTAATCCTGGGTTTGACTTTTAATTTTTGGAGACAGCTAAATCTCCTTGTTCTTGTGACGCTGAAAAAAGAATGGTATTCATGTTTTTTAACCAGAATTGGTCAGTGGATTAAAGAAACACGAACTAATTTCATAGCTTGATTTGATAGATGTCCCACTTGATCTAATTTTATAGAAATAATTTTATAATTTTATAGTATCACCACTTGATCTATTTGATACATTACTAATGTTCTTTTTCAAGAAATATAATCTACGCTGGTGTTTAGTTTTTTGATATGGAGATCCTCTTTTTAGATGTTCTTTGGAGCATTTGTATGCTACAGTCAAAATGAGAACATTATGTCTGTTTATAGATCTTTGTTCTATTATCTACTCTTATCATCATTGTGTACCAAACTTGTCTGCATTTTGACTTGCTTTAGGCCGTGGAAATCGGTAAAGAGCTCGCCAGGAAGCACTTCATACATCATGTATTTCGGTAAATCCTACACCGTATCACTCTGAGATCCTTTGGCTCTTCGCGGTAGACTGATGAATTAATTAATGCAGGGAGAATGACTTTGAAGACGGGAACAACCATTTCTACCATTTTCTTGAGCATGAACCAGTAATTCCAAAATGTTTCAACTTCAGAGGATCAACAAATGACAATGAACCCAAACCAGCTACCATTGTCGGCCAGAGGCTAACTAAGCTAATGACTGCAATACTTGAAGCCTATGCATCCGATGATAGGCGTCATCTGGACTATGGCCGTATTGGTGCCAGCGAGGAGTTCCGTAGGTACGTTGACACTTGGTTTAGCTGTTACAGATCAAACATAGGGTGTAATCAGGTCTCTGTTATCTGATATTGCGATGAACCAGTGTATTAGAGTAGATTGGTCTATTCATCCTGCATGATCTACCTTAGATTATACTTACACTAAACTTAGTTTAGCATCAAAGATTTAACTACAGTTATATATATGACATGTTTCCTTTATTTTTTTGGAATATTGAGCAGATATGTTAATCTGGTCCAAGATCTTCAACGGATAGACATTTTTGGCCTGTCAGCTGATGAGAAGTTGGCCTTCTTCCTGAATTTATACAATGCAATGGTCATTCATGCCATTATCAGAATCGGCCAACCTGGAGTGATCGACAGGAGGGCTTTCTACACCGACTTCCAGTATATAGTTGGAGGCTATCCTTTTTCGCTTTCCTCCATAAAGAATGGCATCCTCCGTTCCAACAGAAGGCAGCCTTACTCGTTGGTCAAGCCTTTCAGTGCTGGTGACAAGCGATTAGAGGTACTTGCTTGGCAATCCCGCCTCTCTCCATGCATATTTGTTTCCTGGTGATGCCAGCTAAAATCTAGTCTATTGCAATATTTTTAGTTGGCTTCCACAAAGGTGAACCCTTTGATCCATTTTGGTCTATGCAATGGAACCCATTCGAGTCCAACAGTGTGGTTCTTCTCTACCGAAGGGGTTGAAGTAGAACTCAGGCACGCTGCAAGAGAGTTTTTCCTTCGTGGCGGGATCGAAGTGGATCTTGAGAGGAGAGTTGTCTATCTCACCAGGATTATTAAATGGTGAGTCTTCTTTAATCTTAGTAGAATATCGCTAAGATTGTTGCAGTTTATTGTTAGCTATAAACTAGCAAGGCCTCTTTCCAGTATAATATGACTACTACCTTGAGATTAAGTAGAACAAATCTGATCATTTTTATGGACCATTAGGTGCCCATAGTTCTCCAGTTTTGTCATTTTAGTAATGCTTGTATATGGTAAACTTAATTCTCCTTAGGGAAATCCATCAAATTATATGGACCCTCGAAGTGACATGACATTAGTCCACCAAAAGAGTCACTTTTGCTGTCTAAAGTCCAACCTTTATGCTTCGGAGACTATGAACTTCAAATGATTAGGTGACGTTTCATTGACTCGCTCAAGGTTTATGATACAGGTACGATGCGGATTTTGGAGAAGAAAAGGATATCCTTAACTGGATATTGAGCTACCTCGATGCAACTAAAGCTGGGCTTTTGACTCATCTTCTGAATGACGGAGGTCATATCAACATATCCTACCAAAACTTCGACTGGTCTCCAAACTACTGAAGAGTCTCAACGCCCCAACTCCACTTTCTGACGTGAGAAGGTGCTAATAATATTTCTTGAAGGTTTTCTAAAAGACCAAGCAAATGGCAGATAGACACGAGATTGAAATGTGTAGGTCGCAGACTATAGTTATATACACTTGTTGTATGTAGAACCATGAATCTCACTCATAATTACCAATAGTCGTACTGGTAGTGTCGGAGTGTTTGATCGTACAGGCCACCAGCACTGTGTCACTCATGCTCATGAAAGCTGTAGTAGTGCTTGTAAGAATGCAATGTGGTGTTCTACACATGCGTCTATTTGTTGGATTACTGTAGGATCTGTGTTCTGAGACCCAACTTATGGGATTCTTATGCCAAATAATACCGTAAAAAGATGATAAGGAACTTATGGTGGGATCAAAGTCGATGCTTATGTGAGATGATAAAGAATCTACTACTATCTATATATATGCTACATCTGTGTATAACAAGTAAAGAGATTTTTCCTTGCTAAATTGATGATTACAAAATTGACACTGTGCAAAGTAGATTTTTTGGTCTTTTATATGAACAGACAAAAATAGTATATATAATAATTTTTTGGTCTAATTTTGTGTTTACTATTTGATATTATATACAAAAGATATATTGAAATAAAAATAATTTTTTTCTCAAGCCGTATAAGGAGAAAAACCTCCTAGATAAATGATATAATTGATCATAGATAAATAAATCTCAACAATTCACGTTGACAATGGTGTATGGAATAAATATAATTGATCATAGATAAATAAATCTCTTTATCGAGGCCCCATATTGGGTTTTTACTAAACTTTTACTCAAATAATAGGTTTGCATTATTGGGTTTAGTATTTTAGAATTTAACTTAACAAAAATAAAAATAAAAAATGAAAAAAAAACGATAGGTCTGTCACAATTTTAGCATCTCTTTTAGGAATATGGTGTTTTTAAATATGATTTGTATATTATTTATTTATTTTGTATAATTGATCATAAAATCTTTCTTTTATTTGTTGTTAGTTCAATATTTTGATGGGGTCATTCAGTACAATTTAATTATTTTTAAAATTTGATTGTATCTAATATCTTATTATTTTATTTTATTTTATTTGGGTTGCTAACTCAACGGTAGAGTACTAGACTTTTAAGTGTGACTATGATATTTTACACATTTGGTGGGACAATAAATTCGTCTAGATTATTAGTAGAGTCTATAAGACAACGATTGATCCTCAAAGGTAATGAATGGAAAAAAAAATTGTATATCATAATAAAAAAAAATTTATTTTATTAAAAAAAAATATAAATTATAAAATAAAAGTGGAACTTTGAGTTTATCCTTACTGGATCGTTCCAAAAATAAAAAAAATAAAAAAAATATTTTGGAAGGGAAGGGGATAAAACAAATTCACATTTATAGTCGTGTCTAGTGAATAAATGGATAGAGCCTATGGTTCTAATTCTGTTAAAACCAAAAAGCAACGAGCTTATGTTCTTAATTTGAATTGAACGATTACCCGATCTAATTAGATTGTTAAAAATAGACTAATGTGGGAAAGGGTGAGTTCTCCTGTGCGTGGACCATTGATTCTTTTTCTCTTTTTTTTTTATTGAATCCTAACTATTTTTTATTATAGATTAGAAATGGATGTATAGAAGAAACAGTATAAGTATAAATTCCAAAGTTAAAAAGCGATTGGGTTGCAAAAATAAAGGGTTTGTTATCCTCTTGTAATTATAACGAAGATAAACAACAAAGATAAACCAATTCGATAAAAAAAAAAGAATAAAAAGATTTATTGATTGGACTCCCTATTTCCTTTTTATTACTATTATATTCTATATACATAATAGAATACGAAATATCCTATTTTGACCATTTTACACTATGTATTATTTAATAATCCAAGAAATGCCTCCTACCCCTACTACTTCTAAGCGAAAATGTAAATGGAAGAATTACAAGGATATTTAGAAAAAGATAGAATTACAAGAATATTTAGAAAAAGATAGATCTATCTCGGCAACAATACTTTCTATATCGACTTTTTTTTTAGGAATATATTTACGTATTTACTTGTGATCACGATTTAAATAGTTTAATTTTTTATGAACCACTGAATTTTTTGGGTTATGACAATAAATCTACTTTAGTGTTTTGTGAAACGTTCAATTATTCGAATGTATCAATAAAATTATTTGATTTATTTAGTTAATGATTCTTACCAAAATTGATTCTTTGGGCATAACAATTATTTTTTTCCCTTTTTTTTTCCATTCTTGCTGCAATTAGTATCTTCCGTTGAAGAAAAAAAATAACCAAACTCTCATAATTTACAATCTATTCAATCAATATTTCCTTTTTTAAGGATAAATTATTACATTTAAATTATCTATCAAATATACTAATACTTCAATCCTGGATCCAGGATGTTTCCTTTTTCCATTTATTGTTATTCTTTCCAAGGTCTGTCGTATCGTACCGTACCGGCATTTCAACCCGAGCTCGGTATCGATACGGTACGGTATACCGCTCGATACACCCAAGTATACCGAGCGATACACCCAAGCGTACCGAGCACTATAGCACTGCTACAGTGCTACAGTGCACTGCTACAGTGCTCGGTACAAGGCGATCCGCGTATTGCTGGCCTGTCGGACCGGTACGTACCACCCGTACCGGGTGGTACGGTCCGGTACGGCAGACCTTGGTTCTTTCTCTACGAATATTATAATTGGAATAATCTCATTACTCAAAAAAAAAAATTATATTTATGTTTTTTTTTTAAAAAAAAGACTATTTTAGTTCTTATATAATTCTTATATATTTGAATGTGAATTTATATTAGGTTTTCTTCGTAAACAATCTTCTTATTTACGATTAACATCTTTTGGAGCCTTTCTGTTGAATCTCGGATTTTGATGATGAAATCAATTGATTAAGTTCTGATCTCGTTTGAGTGATGCAAGACTAACTTCAATCATGGAAAGATAAATCGATTGAAGAAGGAAAATCAGACGTTGGGTCGAAGAGCATCATATCAGAAGATTAGACTTCAAGCTAGAGGACTAGTTGACATGCCAACAGAAGAACATCGTGTCATGAGTTTAGGTATCGGGGCAGAAGGATCGGACATTACGCCAAGAAAATCAGATGTTGTAAAAGGTCAATATGCTGATGATCAGGTAATACATTGAAGGAGAGGATGATGAATCGAAGGTTCGGACAAAGCACCAGATGAACCAATGATATACCAGACAACATAATATTCATGTTTTTAATTGGTTATGTCTTAATCAAAGTAGGTTAGGTCATAATTGAGTTGGTTTTGAGTGTAACCATCACAATTTAATTAGAGCTCATTAGGCTTGATCTAGGGTTGAGTTAAGCTTATTGGGAGGCTCATTTAGTGACCCATATATGTGTCAGGCAGTGGTACCACCAGAATAGGTGGTGGAATTGCCTGTAAATTGGAAAAGCATGAAATGTACTTCTTCTAGAAGATCTGGCAATAGTACCATCAGTCTTAGGCATTGGTACCACTAGTACCCCGAAATCCCATAGATTTAAATTTTGGCTTCATTTTTTTGAAATCATTTGAGATCTATAAATATCCCACTAATTCCTACTTGGGTAAGCAAAAAAAAGAGTCGAAAGAGGAAAATAATCCTTCTGAAAAAAGAGTTATAATCTCTCTTAAAGTGTAGAGTCTCTTCCTCTTATTTAGAGGTCTTTCTAAGGGAGGAGTGAGCACTTAATATAAAAGAGAGAGGTGTAAGGATTCTCTTTTGAGCCTATGAAAAGGAGAAAGAGTTGTAAAAAAAATATTTGATCTTCACCTATTGAAAAAAGATCGTTAGTGAACATCGGTGGCCTCGACGAAAGAGGAATCGGGAGTGAACGTAGGTCACGACGATCGAACCCCTTTAAATTCGGTGTGCATTTTTGTTTTGATTTTCATTATCATTACTTATTGATTCAATTGTCTACTACTCTCATTTGTATTTTAAGTTAAACATATTTTTGATACGGGTTTGATCGAATGAAGTTTTTAAATCGACGTAATTTTACGAAAGCACTAATTCACCCCCCCTCTTAGTGTCATTTTTGGTCCTAATTATTGGTATCAAAGTCAAGTTTTTCTCAATTGGTTTAACACCCGAGAGAGATTAAATAGCTTTTGCTAACAATCTAGAGGGTTACTCAATTACTCGTCCTCCTATGTTCAATGAGACAAACTATACATATTGAAAAACATGAATGAGAGTTTTTTTTTCTTTCTGTATATTTTAATTTATGGAATGTGAACGAACTTAGTTTTTAAATACTCTCTAAACCTATGAATGAATAAAATGATTTTGAGAAAAAAAATATATTTTTATTAAATGCTAAAGCTATGAATGCTTTATTTTATGCTTTGAACAAAATTGAGTTTAATCATATTTCAATATGTGAAACTGCACATGATATTTGGCATATACTTGAAATTACTCATGAAGGTACAAATAGAGTTAAAGTATCTAGGATCAATCTTTTGATTCATAGTTTTGAATTGTTTCAAATGAAACCAAGTAAAACCATTAGTGACATGTACACATGTTTTACGGATGTTGTCAATAGTTTGAAAATACTTAGTAAAAGTTTAACTAATCTTGAACTTGTTAATAAAATTTTATAATCTCTTCCTAAAAATTGGGATCCAAAAATAACTACTATTCAAGAAGCAAATGATTTGAATTGCTCATAGGGTCATTAATGACCTATGAAATGACTTGTATGATACATGATGAACATAAAAACAACCTTCCAAAGAACACGAAAGATATAACACTTAGAACAAAAGAAGACCACTCCAGCAAAAGCTCAAAGTGATGATGATGACTTTGAACTTCTCACAAGAAAATTCAAAAAATTCATAAATAAAGAAACTAAGTACAAAAATAAACTTAAAAATGATACAATAACTTGCTATGAATGTAAAAGGCTGAGGCACTTCAAAAGCGAATGTCCACAACTAAAGAAGAAGATGCTCGCACATCAAAAGAAGAAAAAAGTACTCAAGACGACTTGGGACAATCAAGTGCATCGAAAGACGAAGAGCAAACCAATGAAGGTGAGGTAGCGAACTATGCTTTGGTGGCTTTCGACAACGAGGTATGCAACTCACCTGAAATGTATTTACCTTACAATGAATTACTTGATGCATACAATGATTTGTATGATGAATTTAAGTTAGTTGGTAAAAAATATAAATTGCTAAAAAAGGATCATGATTCTCTCTCTATTAAATTTAAAAAATTAAAAATGAGCATAATAATTGCATGTTAATACCTTAAACTAAATATGAAGAGTTCAATTCATACAAAAAGAAAATATGTTATTATAATAAACTTTAGAAAAATTTAATATTGATAGTAAATTATTAAATATGATCCTTACTAATAGAGGTCATATACATAGAAAAGAACGAATGAACTTTGTGAGTAATACTCAACAAAAGATAACTACTTTTGTTAAAGGACCCACATTTCATGTCGCCCCTAAGGTTAAGTGTAATTTTTGTGGTAGACATGTTATTTTACTTATAAATATTTATTTAAAAAGTATGACTCACATAAATTAGTTTAGGTTCCTAAAGAAATCATAAATGACTTAATGCTAATCGACAAAATAGATATATATAATCATAAAAGACCCAAAGTTAAATACCTAGAGCAAACTCACTTTTCTTGTAGACATATCTATAATCAAAGGCTAGGAGCAAAAGATAAAATCTTAATAAATGCTCAAGGTATATGACTGGAGATCCTACACACTTCATAAAGCTCACTAGTTGAAATAATAATAATAAAGGAAAAAATCATTGGCGTAGGAATTATTTGTAACAAATCAAATCATTTGATTAAAGATGTTTTTTTAATGTTTTATACTTTTGATCTTTGTCACGATGAAACTTGTTCTTCCATTTTAAATGATAATGCATGGATTTGGTATAAAAGACTATGGTATACTTATATGAAATTAATCACATAAATTGAAACTAAAAAGAGAATGCATTTTTCTTGAAAATTTCTCTATCCTATCGAGTTTTCAATAAGAGATTAATGAATCTATTTATGTTATTTTTTATGAATCTCTTGAACTATGAAAGTGATTTTGATGATTTGAATTTGAATGAGTTTTATCCAAATCATGATCTTGATGACTTGAGATTGTTTGACTTGAGATTTTTTATGCATGAATCAAGATCTTTTACTATTTGATCTCCTATGTTTCTTTTTATTATTTACTAAAGAGGATAATTATCCAAATGAATCATAATTTTTCTTTTGATTTCTCATAATTATAATTTGATATTTTTTTTATGAATCAAGATCTTCTATTATTTATTCTCATATGATTCTTCCATTTTACTAAAGAGAAGACTTATCAGAATAAGTCTTGATCTCTCAATATTCACAACTTAAGATTTGTTTATTTCATATGACTCCTTTGTGTTTACGATATCTATACTCGATCATCAAATTGATCAGTCTTAATATAAAATTATCTTGAATATTAATATTTGTCATGATTTGAAAATTGATGTAAAGGGAAAATAATTGCAACATTGTATTATTCCCTTCTTTCTAATAGTAACAAAGGGGGAGAAAAATTTGCTAGCTTACACACTTCAAGAAGAAGCAAAAATGACTAAACTTGTATATCTCAAAAGAGAAGCAAGAATTGCTAGGTTATCTCAAGTGAAGCAAAAAGTGTTAACTTTCATATCTCAAAGGGGAAGCAAAACTTGCTAGCTTGCACATCTATAAAGAGAAACAAGAATTACTAGCTTGCACAAAAATTGCTAACTTGCATATCTCAAAAAATTGCTAGCTTCCTTTTCGTTGATGACAAAGAGGGAGAAGTAATGATGATTTAAAAATATTAATATTTTGGTATTATGTATGTTATGCCTAAACTAATAATGATTTTATATTTTAAAAATATGCATGATGATTTGGAGTTATGCATGCAATACTTCAACTTATGATACAAGTAATAATTATGTTGATATATTGTGTTGCATATGATCACTACGATTCATGATTGAAATCATTTCGATTTGAATTCAACATTTCTTTCAATATGGCATATAGATAGGGAGAGTTTAGTTAAACTCCATCATTAATTGGTTATTATCATCAAAAACGGAGAGATTGTTGTCTCGAATTTTGATGATGAAATCAATTGATGAAGTTATGATCTAATTAGCATTTGAGTGACGCAGGACTAACTCCGATCATGGAAAGACAAATTGATTGAAGTAAGAGAATCAGACGTTGGGTCAGAGAGCATCATGACAGGAGATTGGATATCGGGTCGGAGGACTGGTCGACGTGCCAGTAGAAGGACATCATACCATGAGTTCGGGTATTGGGCCAGAAGGATCGGACATTGTACTAACAATACGCCGAGGGTTCGAACGAAGCGTTGGATGAACCAATGACATATCAGACAAGATACAATGTTTGTAATTGGTCGTGTCTTGATCGAAGTAGGTTAGGTCGTAATTAAGTTGGTTTTGGGTGTAATCATGTCAAATCAATTAAGGGCCCATTGGGTCTAATTTGGGAATGAGTTGGGCTAATTAGGAGGCCCATTCAGTGACTCATAGATGGGTTAGGTGGTGGCACTATCAGAATAGGTGGTGGAACCACTTGTAAGCTAGAAAAGTATGAAAGATACTTCTTTCGGAAGACCCGACAGTGGTATCTGTTGGGAAATCAAGGGGGCGACATCATATGCGCAGCGGAAGAATAAGAAAACAAAAATCCCCGATTCCCAAAAAGATGTTCGTCGTCGTGCGAAGATTAGTCGTGTAAAATCCATGAAAACACAAAAGCTGCATTATAGAGATTGTGTTACCTAGGGAGATCGTATATCCCCTGTTTCCTTGCAGATCCTTAGGAGAGGGTGAAGGAGGTCAAGCGTCATCCTCTCTAGCGGTGATCCACACAGCAGGATTGCGGCGACCCTCCCTCAAAACTCCGGGCCTCGAGGTGGAGAGGGAGAGGAGAATAGGAAAGGCAAGCAAAGACTCTAGCCTATGAGCTGTGAATCCCTCCCTATTTATAGAGATCCCGTGTCAAACCCTAATGGGTCCTTCCCTAGTGGGTATTGGATCTGCATCCAATAAGACAAGGGCTCGGTCCGGATATCTCATATCCGAACCTCTACTCATCTGCAATGCCTACCATATGTGTGTGACCCTCTAGGCCCAATATCGAAAGTGGCCGTGAGTCATACCTGTCGAGAACTCCTTCTAACTCAATGAATTATTATCTCTGTAATAATTCACTTTCGACTCATCGACTACTGGACGTACTAGGCCCACTCTGGCGTAGTCCCGAGACGTCTGGGGAATCAATCCATTGGACTGTCTGTCTCTCGATTACCATGTACCTATAGTCCCTCATCCATCTAATATCCCGAGGACCGTATATATCGAGCATGGTGTTGTGGGACCCATACGGTTTCTACTCGAGTCTCGCTCTAATCGGATTCTCGGGAGAACTATTTCTCTCTCAACCCGAATGACCCCGGCCAGGGATTTGTGCGAGCAAGAACACATGGGATATTCCTCTCATGACGCCGAGAGTAGATGATCCTCTATCGACATTCAATAGCCCTCGTAAGGTCGACTACCACTCCCAATGACCCGGTTTGTACTAGATGCGGGACAGCCAAACCTATAAGTGCGGTATCAAAGAGTGGCACACTCATGAGGACATCCTTGGTGTCTCAAGTCTAAGGACCAGATACATCACTAGGACTACTGGAATCATTTGTCCGACAATAAGGCATCATCAACCATCCAGCATTCGTAAAGCGGATCAATCGATGAACTCATTCTCCAATGAGCACATCTTTATATCCCTAGTGTCCCTACACGGCGACTATGAGACCGGCTACATCCATCATATGGGCGGGTATCTGACACACCAGTCTATCCGGTTATCACGATGTCCCTCTCGGTAACCTATGGCCGGGATTATTTAGGATATGTGTTTAAAAAGGTTGAATCGATCTCATTATCGTGATCTCATCACGATCCGATTCCCATTGCACAAATCCAAGGACATCACAATATATATATGCATTTATGCAATAGTTATAAAGTGATATCGCCAAAATATAATAATCAAAAGATTACGTATCAAGTCACACGTGTCATCACTCGTGATTGGCTTCTTTGGGCACCTATGACTAGCAATCTCCCACTTGACCTAAAAGCCAATCACCTATGTGTCGATAGTCCCCATGAGACCCACTGTGACGCTTCAAAGACAAAATGAGACAACGGCTTTGTCGGTGGATCTGCAATGTTATCTTCGGATGGAACTCTTTCCCTTTGCTACATCTTCTCGGGTTACGATCTCTCTTATAATTTTGGAATCTCCTCGAGAACACTTCACAGTGAGACCAGGGTTCCCTTATTTGAGTAATCACCCCATAGTTATCGTAATATAAGGAAGTCGACTTGTCATTATCTCATATCGACTCCCAAATGTGTGATGAACTTCTTCAACCCGGACTCCCTCCTTTCTTTGCATCGATGCAGCAAATACTCTCCCTCTATGGTCGAAGTCGGTGATGGTATCTTGCTTGGAACTCTTCGACTGCTTTGCTCCTCCATTCAAGGTGTACACATACCACGAATTGACTTGCTATCATCGACATCATCATCTTGAAAACTTGAGTCGGTGTAGCCTTCAACCTTAAGGCTATTACCTCCATATACTAGTAAAAGATCCTTAGTCCTTCTCAAGTACTTAAGGATGCACTTTCTTGCTTTCGGTGCTCAAGCACGGATCGCTTTGATACACCTTTCGTGACACTTTCGGAGCATGCGCTATATCAGGGCCTAGTACATAGCATGGCATACATGATAGACCATATTGTTGAGGCATAAGGTATCATATCCATGTTTAGCCCTTTCTTTACGGAGTCTTTGGGGACATACTGAGAAAGCGATATCCCATGTCTCATCGGTATGAGACCTCTCTTGGAATTTTCCATGCCAAACCTTTTTTGACAATAGTTTCTATGTACTGGATTTTGGGACAAGCCAAGCATCCTCTTGGATCTATCTCTATAGATTCTAATCCCCAAGATATAAGATGCTTCCACTAAGTCCTTCATGGAGAAGTGTCTAGATAACCAAGCCTTTCTTTGTGGATAGCATTCCTATGTCATTCCCAATGATGAGGATGTCATCCACATATAACAAAAAAAAATGTGATAAGCGCTCCCCTTACCTTTCTGTATACACAAGGCTCATCTTCATTCTTAGCTAAGTCATAAGATCGATTGCCTCATCAAATCTTATGTTCCAACTTGGGGAAGCTTGCTTTTAGTCCATAAATGGATCTAAGCAATCTACACACCTTATCTGGGCAGTTCTTGGACCACGAATCCCTCAGGTTGCATCATATACACCTCCTCCTCGAGGTTCCCGTTGAGGAATGCGGTTTTCACATCCATGCGGATCTCATAATCATAGTGTCTTTGCAATAGCTAATTGAATTCGATGGATTTTAGCATTGCTACGGGTGGTGAAAAGTTTCGTAAGTAGTCAACACCTTGCCTTTGGCGATACCCCTTAGCCACTAGCCTTGCTTTTTATAGGTCTCTACCTTTCCATCTACTCCGATCTTTTTTTCTTAAAGATCCACTTGCAACCGATGGGTACAATACCTTGAGCATCAACTAGGTTCCAAACCTTATTGAGTACATAGAATCCATCTCGAGAATTCATGGCTTCTTTCCACTTCAGGAGTCTATACTCATAATAGCCTCCTCGTAGGTCTGAGGATCAATATCCTCTACATCCCTCTGCTCTAATATGTCCCACATATCTCGGGGAGGATGGGATACTCTATCGGACCTGCGTAAAGTTGATACTTGTGTATTAGGTACTGAACGGACTTCGGGCTGTAGAGTGGTGCTTGAGCTTGGTTCTCCAACCCTGCTCGATTCTATCATTCTCCCCTTTGTCTCCGTCAAAGAATGTGTTCCTTCTCAAGGAACACTGCTCTCTTCTACAAAGACCTTTTTGGTCCTCGAGATGATAGAAATAATACCCACAAGTTTCCTTGGGGTATCCCACAAATTTGCATCGCTCGTCCTTGATTCTAACTTATGGGGGTTGTGTCTTCTAACATGGGCGGGGCAGCCCCGGATCTTAACAACCTTAAGATGGGGCTTCTTCCCTTTCCATATCTCATATGGTGTAGACACACTACAGACTTAGTTGGAACTCTGTTGAGAAAGGTAAGCTGCGGTTTTAGGGCATATCCCGAGAATGAGATGGGTAGGTCGTGAAACTCATCATGGACCGTACCATATCTAATAATGTACGATTTCTCCTTTCGAGAGACACCATGGAGTGAGGTGTATAAGGAGGTGATCCATTGGGATAATATCTCATGGTCCTTGAGGAACTGAGTAAAACTCTGTACTTAAGTATTCACCTCCTCGATCGATCGAAAAGAGTTTTGATACTCTTTTCTAGTCTGGTTTCTCCACCTCATTCTTATACTCTCTCGAATTTCTCAAAGGCCTCGGACTTGTACTTCATTAAGTACACATATCCATACCTTGAGAAATCATCGGTAAATGTAATGAAGTATGAGTAACCTCCAATGGCATGAGTTGATATGGGTCCACATACATCACTATGTATGAGTTCCAACAACTCATTGGCTCTCTCTCGATTCTACTAAATGAAGATTTGGTGGGTTTTCCACGAATGCAAGGCTCACAAGTTGCATATGACACATAGTCGAATGAATCTAGATATCCATCATTTAGCAACTTTTTTGAATCCTTCTTTCATGGATGTAAACCTAGCCTACAATGCCACAGGTATTCCTTTCAACTCATCTCGTTTTCTTTTTGGACACATTTACATTCATGATATGTGGGTGGTGTCTAACATAAATAAACCATTATGCAATGTTGTTTTTCGTGATGATCTTATCATCTAATAATATCGAACAACCATTATTCTCAAAAACAAATTTATATCCACTAACTGTTAAATATGAAATGGAGATAATGTTTTTTTGATAATAGAAGGAACAAAATAACATGCATCTAATGCAATAAAAGCTCCACTAGGCAGGATGTAGGGTGACCTCGCCAACGGATAATCAAACAACTTTTGCTCCATTACCCATCTTGAGGTCCATCTAAGCCTCTCTGTAGTCTCTTAGGCCTTGCCGAGAACACGCAGCAATTGCATATATGATAAGCACTACCGGTATCCAATACCCATGTGTTATCATAAGAGTCGACAAATGGAGACCGATCATGAATGTACACGAAGCTTCATCAAGCTTTTGTTTTAGCCCTTTCTGCAAGGTACTCTTTGCAGTTTCTCTTCAATGCCCATCTTTACCACAGTGGAAGCAGCGGCCTTTATCCTTTCTTTGGGTCTTTCTTAGCAACCTTTGCTTTACCTTGTTTGCCCTTACCCTTTCCCTTCTTAAGGGACCTTTACGCTTTCCTTTTTTTTTGGTCTCACCCGGTGTAGAGAAATGGCTTCTCTTTCTTAATAGTACTCTCTGCCTCCCTCAACATATTGAGGAGCTCTAGGAGAGTCACCTCAAGCTTGTTCATATTAAAATTCATTATGAACTGTGAAAGGAATCTGGTAGGGACTGAAGTACAATGTCCACACACAAGTTATCCTCTAGGACCATTCCTAGACACTGTGAGTTTCTCTATCCACTCAATCATCTTTAGGACATGGTTACGAACCGGTGTCCCCTCGGTCATCCTAGCGGAAAAGGCTCTTGGATATCTCATATCGTTGAGTCCTTCCCTGTTCCTTAAACAATTTTTGGACATGTAGGAGAATGGATCTGGCATCCATCTTTTCATGTTGTCTCTGTAACTCTGGAGTCATAGAGCCCAACATATAGCACTGAGCAAGAGTGGAGTCATCAATGTACTTCACGTAGCGAGCGATCTCATCCTCGCTTGCCCCTTCTTCGGGCATAGGCATCATTGTATCAAGGACGTACACGATTTTCTTCGTTGTAAGAACAATTCTCAAGTTACGAAGCCAATCCGTATAATTTGGACCAGTAAGGCGGTTGACATCAAGTATGCCACGTAAGGGATTTGAAAGCGATATTTTCTGAAAATAAAGATGTAGCAGAAATAAATAACATGCAGATTTTGCAAGAAATAAACTATCAAGATATGGACTTCTATCTTAATATGCTCCCACTATTTTACTAACGAGTCGCGACACCCTCGAAGCATTGAAGCGGAAGTCTCAAGCAGACTTCTAGTGGGGATCGGGGATCAATCAACGTCTTAGTGTAACCTCGAGGGACTCGACCAATCACACTAAGCCTAAAAAAGGTAGGCAACTCTTGCCGATCACAACTCCTTGTGATTCCCGTCCTGTTCGACCTCCAAATCACCATGGCCTCGAGGAACTCGACCAACCATGATGCTCGGTTAAGTCAACACCTTCGTTACAAGATGAGTCTGATTTGATGATATACCCTCGAGGGACTCGACCAAGCAAACCATGTCCTCAGTGTTGGGAAATCATGGGGTGCGACATCATATGCGCAGCGGAAGAACAAGAAAACAAAAATCCCCGATTCCCAAAAATGTTGTTAAATTTACCAGGCTGAAGATTGGTGCTTAAAAATCCATGAAAACACAAAACTGCATTATAGAAATTGTGTTACCTAGGGGAGATCGTATATCCCTGTTTCCTTGCAGATCCTTAGGAGAGGGTGAAGGAGGTCAATAGTCCTCCTCTCTAGCGGTGATCCACACAGCAGGGTTACGACGACCTTCCTCAAAACTCCAGGCCTCTGTGGTGGAGAGGGAGAGGAGAATAGGAAGGGCAAGCAAAAGACTCTAGCCTATGAGGCTATGAATCCCTCCTATTTATAGAGATCCCGTGTCAAACCCTAATGGGTCCTTCCCTAGTGGGTATTGGATCTGCATCCAATAAGACAAGGGCTTCGTCGGATATCTCATATCCGAACCTCTACTCATCGCAATGCCTACCATATGTGTGTGACCCTCTAGGCCCAATATCGAGCTGGCCGTGAGTCATCACTGTCGAGAACTCCTTCTAACTCGGTGAATTATTATCTCTTGTAATAATTCACTTTCGACTCATCGATTCACGGACGTACTAGGCCACACTAGTAGTAGTCCCCGACGACGATCTGGGGGAATTCAATCCATTGGACTGCTCGTCCTCGATTACCATGTACCTATAGTCCCTCATCCATCTAATATCCCGAGACCGAGTATATCGAGCATGGTGTTGTTAGACCCATACGGTTTCTACTCGAAGTCTCGCTCTAATCGGATTCTCGGGAGAACTCTTTTTCTCTCTCAACCGAATGACCCCGCCGGGGATTTTGTCGAGCAAGAACACATGGGATATTCCTCTCATGGCATGCAGAGTGGATGATCCTTTGTCGACACTCAATAGCCTAAAAGGTCGACTACCACTCCCAATGACCGGTGTACTAGATGCGGGACGACCAAACCTATAAGTGCGGTATCAAAGAGTGGAGCACTCATAGAGGACATCCTTGGTGTCTCAAGTCTAAGGACCAGATACACCACTAGGACTACGGAATCATTTGTCGACAATAAGGCATCATCAACCATCCAAAGCATTCCGTAAGCGGATCAATCAGTGAACTCATTCTCCAATGAGCACCTATCTGTATCCCTAGTGTCCCTACACGGCAGCTATGAGACTAGCTGCATCCATCATATGGACGGGTATCAAAGACACCAGTCTATCCGGTTATCACAATGTCCCTCTCGGTAACCTATGACCGGGATTATTTAGGATATGTGTTTAAAGTCGAATCGATCTCATTATCGTGATCTCATCACGATCCGATTCTCATTGCAGACAAATCCAAGGACATCACAATATATATATGCATTTATGCAATAGTTATAAAGTGATATCGCCAAAATATAATAAGCAAAAAAGATTCGTATCAAGTCACACGTGCCATCACTCACGTGATTGGCTTCTTTGGGCACCTATGACTAGCAATCTCCCACTTGACCTAAAGCCAATCACCTATATGTCCGATTCTCATTGGACTCTGGACTCAAAGACAATCTGAGACAACGGCTTTGTCGATTGGATTTGCAATGTTATCTTCGGATGGAACTCTTTCCACTGCTATATCTCCTCGGGTTACGATCTCTCTTATATTTTGGAACCTCCTCGAGCAGTTACGATGAGACCGGGTTCCCTTATTTGAGTAATCACCCCATAGTTGACTTAATATAAGAAAAGTCGACTTGTCGCTATATCTGTATCGACTCCCAAATCTGTGATTAGCTTCTTCAACCAGACTCCCTCCTTTCTTTTGCATCCGATGCAGCAATGTACCTCCGCCTCGTGGTCGAGTCGGCCAGGTGGTATCTTGCTTTGGAACTCTTCCAAGACTTTGCTCCTCCATTCAAGGTGTGTACATACCACGAATTGACTTGCTATCATCGACATCGGTGAAAACTTGAGTGGGTGTAGCCTTCAACCTTAAGGCTATTACCTCCATATACTAGTAAAAGATCCTTAGTCCTTCTCAAGTACTTAAGGATACACTTTTCTTCGCTTTCGAGTGCTCCAAGCACGGATTAAGCACGATACCTGCTTTCGTGACACTTTTCGAGCATGCTATATATCGGTCTAGTACATAGCATGGCATACATGATAGACCCTATTCTTTGAGGCATAAGGTATCATATCCATGTTAAGCCCTTTCTTCCGGAGTCTTTGGGGACATATTAGGTAGAAAGCGATATCCCATGTCTTATCGGTATGAGACCTCTCTTGGAATTTTTCATGCCAAACCTTTTTGACAATAGTTTCTATGTACTGGACTGGGACAAGCCAAGCATCCTCTTAGATCTATCTCTATAGATTCTAATCCCCAAGATATAAGATGCTTCCCCGAGGTCCTTCATGGAGAAGTGTCTAGATAACTGGGCCTTTTCTTGTGGATAGCATTCTACGTCATTCCCAATGATCGGGATGTCATCCACATATAACACCAAAAGGTGATAGCGCTCCCACTTATCTTTCTGTATACACAAGGCTCATCTTCGTTCTTAACGAAGTCATAAAGATCTAATTGCCTCATCAAATCTTATGTTCCAACCGGGGAAGCTTGCTTTTAGTCCATAAATGGATCTAAGCAACCTACACACCTTTATGGGCAGTTCTTGGACACGAATCCCTCGGGTTGCATCATATACACCTCCTCCTCGAGGTTCCCGTTGAGGAATGCGGTTTTCACATCCATCTGCGGATCTCATAATCATAGTGTGTTTTGCAATAGCCAATAGAATTCTGATTGATTTTAGCATTTACTTTCTGGGTGAGAAAGTTTCGTCAGTAGTCAACACCTTGCCTTTGACGATACCCCTTAGCCACTAGCCTTGCTTTATAGGTCTCTACCTTTCCATCTACTCCGATCTTTTTCTTAAGGATCCACTTGCAACCGATGGGTACAATACCTTCAAGCATCAACTAGGTTCCAAACCTTATTTGAGTACATAGAATCCATCTCGGGAATTCATGGCTTCTTTCCACTTCCGGAGTCTATACTAATAATAGCCTCCTCGTGGAGGTCCGAGGATCAATATCCTCTATATCCTCTGCTCTAATATATCCCACATATCTCAGGGAGGATGGGATACTCTATCGGACCAGCGTAAAGTTGATACTTGTGTATTAGGTACAGAACGGACTGGTCAGAGTTGTGCTTGAGCTTGGTTCTCCAACCTCGCTCAATTCTATCATTCTCCCACTATCTCCGTCAAGAATGTGTTCCTTCTCAAGGAACACTGCTCTCTTAGCTACAAAGACCTTTTGGTCCTCGAGATGATAGAAAATAATACCCACAAGTTTCCTTGGGGTTTCCCACAAATTTGCATCGCTCTCGTCCTTGATTCTAACTTATCGGGGTTGTGTCTTCTAACATGGGCAGGGGCAGCCCCAGATCTTAACAACCTTAAGATCAGGCTTCTTCCCTTTCCATATCTTATATGGTGTAGACACTACCGACTTAGTTGGAACTCTGTTCAGAAGGTAAGCTGCGATTTCTAGGGCATATCCCCAGAATGAGATGGATAGGTCAGCGAAACTCATCATGAATAGTACCATATCTAATAATGTTCGATTTCTCCTTTCAGAGACACCATTGAGCTTAGGTGTATAAGGAGGTGTCCATTGGGATAATATCCCATAGTCCTTGAGGAACTGAGTAAACTCTGTACTTAAGTATTCACCTCCTCGATCTGATCGAAGAGTTTTGATACTCTTTCTAGTCTGGTTCTCCACCTCATTCTTATACTCTCTGAATTTCTCAAAGGCCTCAGACTTGTACTTCATTAAGTACACATATCCATACCTTGAGAAATCATCAGTAAATGTAATGAAGTAGGAGTAACCTCCAATGGCATGAGTTGACATGGGTCCACATACATCACTATGTATGAGTTCCAACAACTCATTGGCTCTCTCTCCAGTTCTACTAAATGGAGATTTGATCAGTTTTCCACGAATGCAAGGCTCACAAAGTCGCATATGACACATAGTCGAATGGATCTAGATATCCATCATTTAGCAACTTTTGAATCCTTCTTTTCATGGATGTAACCTAGCCTACAATGCCACGGTGTATGACTCGTTCAACTCATCTCGTTTCCTTTTGGACACATTTACATTCATGATATGTGGAGTGGTGTCTAACATAAATAAACCATTATGCAATGTTCCTTTTCGTGATGATCTTATCATCTAATAATATCGAACAACCATTGTTCTCAAAAACAAATTTATATCCACTAAACTGTTAAACATGAAATGGAGATAATTTTTTGATAATAGAAGGAACAAAATAACATGCATCTAATGCAATAAAAGCTCCACTAGGCAGATGTAGGGCGACCTCACCAACAGCCTAATCTGACAACTTTTGCTCCATTACCCATCTTGAGGTCCATCTCATCTCTCTCAGTAGTCTCTTAGGCCTTGCCGAACCTGCAACAATTGCATATATGATAAGCACTACCGGTATCCAATACCCATGTGTTATCATAAGAATCGATAAATTGAGACCGATCATGAATGTACCAAGCTTCATCAAGCTTTTTTGTTTCGCCCTTTCTGCAAGGTACTCTTTGCAGTTTCTCTTCCAATGCCCCTCTTTACCACACGGTGGAAGCACTGGGCCTTTGTCCTTTGCTGGGTCTTTCTTAGCAACCTTTGCTTTACCTTGTTTGCCCTTGCCCTTTCCCTTCTTAAGGGACCTTTCTGCTTTCCTTTTCTTTCTGGTCTCACTAGTGTAGAGAAATGGCTTCTCTTTCTTAATAGTACTCTCTGCCTCCCTCAACATATTGAGGAGCTCTAGGAGAGTCACCTCAAGCTTGTTAATATTAAAATTCATTATGAACTGTGAAAAGGAATCTGGTAGGGATTGAAGCACAATGTCCACACACAAGTTATCCTCTAGGACCATTCCTAGACCTGTGAGTTTCTCTATCCACTCAATCATCTTTAGGACATGGTTCTGAACCGGTGTCCCCTCAGTCATCCTAGTGCGGAAAAGGCTCTTGGATATCTCATATCGTTGAGTCCTTCCCTGTTCCTTAAACAATTTTCGGACATGTAGGAGAATGGATCGACATCCATCTTTTTCATGTTGTCTCGTAACTCTGGAGTCATAGAGCCCAACATATAGCACCGAGCAAGAGTGGAGTCATCAATGTACTTCACGTAGCGAAGCGATCTCATCCTCGCTTGCCCCTTCTTCGGGCATAGACATCATCTGTATCAAGGGCATTAACGATTTTCTCCGCTGTGAGAACAATTCTCAAGTTACTGAGCCAATCCAGTATAATTTGGACCGATAAGGCGGTTGACATCAAGTATGCCACGTAAAGGGATTTGAAAAGCGACATTTTCTGAAAATAAAGATGTAGCAGAAATAAATAACATGCAGATTTTGCAAGAAATAAACTATCAAGATATGGACTTCTATCTTAATATGCTCCCACTATTTTACTAACGAGTCACGCGACACCCTCAGCACGTGAAACGGAAGTCTCCGGCGAGACTTCTAGTGGGGATCAGGATCCAATCGGCGTCTTTAGTGTAACCTCGAGGGACTCGACCAATCACACTAAGCCTAAAAAGGTAGGCAACTCTTGCCGATCACAACTCCTTGTGATTCCCGTCCTGTTCGACCTCCAGAATCACCATGGCCTCGAGGGACTCGACCAACCATGATGCTTTCGGTTAAGTCAACACCTTCCGTTACAAGATAAGTCCGATTTGATGATATACCTCGAGGGACTCACCAAGCATACCATGTCCTCGGTGTTGGGAAATCATGGGGTGCGACATCATATCTTAGCTGGAAGAACAAAAAACAAAATCCCCGATTCCCAAAAGATGTTGTTCGTCGTATCTAAGATTGGTGCAAAAAATCCATAAAACACAAAACTGCCAGATAGAGATTGTGTTACCTAGGGAGATCGTATATCCCTGTTTCCTTGCAGATCCTTAGAGAGGGTGAAGGAGGTCAAGCGTCCTCCTCTCTAGCGGTGATCCACAGCTGGGGGGTTGCGACGACCCTCCTCAAAACTCCAGGCCTTTGTGGTGGAGAGGGAGAGGAGAATAGGAAGGGCAAGCAAAAGGCTCTAGCCTATGAGGCTGTGAATCCCTCCTATTTATAGAGATCCCGTGTCAAACCCTAATGGGTCCTTCCCTAGTGGGTATTGGATCTGCATCCAATAAGACAAGGGCTTCGTCGGATATCTCATATCCAGAACCTCTACTCATCCATGATGCCTACCATATGTGTGTGACCCTCTAGGCCCAATATCGAGCTGGTCGTAAGTCATACCCCGTCGAACTCCTTCTAACTTCGTTGAATTATTATCTCGTAATAATTCACTCGACTCATCGATTCTGACGCATTAGGCCACTACGCCAGTAGTCCCCAAACGATCTGGGGAATTCAATCCATTGGACTGTCGTCGTCTCGATTACCATGTACCTATAGTCCTCATCCATCTAATATCCCGAGAGACCATATATCGAGCATGGTGTTGTCGGACCCATACGGTTTCTACTCGAAGTCTCGCTCTAATCGGATTCTCGGGAGAACTATTTTCTCTCAACCCGAATGACCCGCCAGGGGATTTGTCCGAGCAAGAACACATGGGATATTCCTCTCATGACGCCGAGAGTGGATGATCCTCGTCGACACTCAATAGCCCTCGTAAGGTCGACTACCACTCCCCAATGACCGGTGTACTAGATCCGGGACAGCCAAACCTATAAGTCCGGTATCAAAGAGTGGAGCACTCATACGGGACATCCTTGGTATCTCAAGTCTAAGGACCGGATACACCACTAGGACTCTGGAATCATTTGTCGACAATAAGGCATCATCAACCATCCAAAGCATTCCATAAGCGGATCAATCAAAGTGAACTCATTCTCCAATGAGCACATGCATCGTATCCCTAGTGTCCCTACACGAGCAGCTATGAGACCATTTTGCATCCATCATATGGACGGTATACAAAGACACCGTCTATCCCGGTTATCACGATGTCCCTCTCGAAAGTAACCTATGGAGGGATTATTTAGGATATGTGTTTAAAGGTGAATCGATCTCATTATCGTGATCTCATCACGATCCGATTCCCATTGCACAAATCCAAGGACATCACAATATATATATATACATTTATGCAATAGTTATAAAGTGATATACGCCAAAATATAATAAGCAAAAAGATTTTGTATCAAGTCACACGTGCCATCACTCACGTGATTGGCTTGCTGGGCACCTATGACTAGCACTCAGGTCACCGGTGACATCTCTATGTCGTAAGCAAGATAGTGAATCGCGATATAGGTGAGTCTCGAGGGACTCGACCAACTCAACCTACACCGAGAATCGGTTCCTACTCATAACGATGGAAGGCCACGTGGGTCAATCTAATTGCCTCACGTTTACCGACTTAATATTATCGAGAGATGTTTCTATAATTTGGTCTCATAATATGACATGTCATACATATACATATTTAATATATATCTACATCGCATACAAATATATATACATATCTAGTATGTATATAAGCAATCACATCAGATGATCATGGACCACAACCTAATATGATTAGGCCCGAGCCAGTAGGCCTAATCACTCACATCAAGATCTATGTGTGCAACGGTGCATCTCCATGCCCTGTGATCGCCCATCTCGCCCTCATCGGTTAAAGTCGACATCTTGATGCATCTCCGTACATCACGATCGTCCGCCCTCTCGTGGGTCCCGTTATCGCGATCCACGCTCTTTGCGCCTCCTCACGTGATTACAACTTAATCATAGGCACACAGGGCCGACAACAATAAATGAGAAATATAATGGAGGTTCGCAGACCTTAATAATAATAATCACAAGTACACACATCACACGGCCCGTGATCATCCGTCCACACATCATACATCACATGTATAAATAATCATCATCATGTAGGACTACTAGATAATAATAAAAATAATAATCAACTAAACCTTTTAATTAATTAATATTTTCTGAAATCGGGGACATGTAGGGAATTTCTCAATTCTAAAGGGTATTTTCGTAATTTTGACAAAAAGACAGAAATGGAATTTCTCAAATTCCGAGGGGCAAAATTGTCTTTCCAGAAAACCCTAATGCCCTTTCCCCAGCCGCCGCCGCCACCTCGCCGCATGGCATGGCCAGGGCGGATGGGCGATCGGGCATCGCCGCTTTGAGCAAGACGCCCATTGGAGGCGATGTCATTGGCGGTGGGGCCCCTAACCGGGCCGCGCTTCCTGAGGCAGTGCTGTATCGCCGCTGCCGCCTGGGGGGTTTTCGCCATGAGCAGCGGCAGAGCGTCGTCGCTGTCGCCGCTTCGATGGCAGAGGGCACCGCTTCTGGCCGGCAGCACCGCGGCTTTCTTCGCGGGGCGCCGCTTCCCTCGGGCGCCTGGGTGGGTTGCTGACCAGCCGGCAAAGAAGTTGTTGGGTAAGCAGTCGCCGCCGCCGGCCGCAGACGCAGACCATGCCCATACTTGCTGTTGCCAGGCACAAGACGATAGATCGAGGGCAGCAAGAATGTTGCTGCCCTTTCGCCTTTTCGTCAATGATTTTGACGTCAATATTCTTCCTAAACACAACACACGCAGTTCAAAACCAATCGGGCCGCATCGAACAACCCGGCTCGATACCTTTGTTGGGAAATCAAGGGGGCGACATCATACGCAAGTGACGGAAGAACAAGAAAACAAAAATCCCCGATTCTCAAAAGATGTTGTCAAATCATGCGAAGATTGGTGCGTAAAAATCCATAGAAACACAAAATCTGCGATAGAGATTGTGTTACCTAGGGAGATCAGATATCCCTGTTTCCTTGCAGATCCTTAGGAGAGGGTGAAGGAGGTCAAGCGTCCTCCTCTCTAGCGGTGATCCACAGCGGGGGTTGCGACGACCCTCCTCAAAACTCCAGGTCTCGAGGTGGAGAGGGAGAGGAGAATAGGAAAGGCAAGCAAAGACTCTAGCCTATGAGGTGTGAATCCCTCCTATTTATAGAGATCCGTGTCAAACCCTAATGGGTCCTTCCCTAGTGGGTATTGGATCCGCATCCAATAAGACAGGGGCTCGGTCGGATATCTCATATCCGAACCTCTACTCATCGCAATGCCTACCATATGTGTGTGACCCTCTAGGCCCAATATCGAAATGGGCCGTGAGTCATACCTGTCAGAACTCCTTCTAACTCAATGAATTATTATCTCTGTAATAATTCACTCGACTCATCGACTATGGACGCATTTTAGGCCACTACGCCAGAAGTCCCCGTGACGATCTGGGGAATCCAATCCATTGGACCTGTCTGTCTCGATTACTATGTACCTATAGTCCCTCATCCATCTAATATCCAGAGAGACCGTATATCGAAAGCATGGTGTTGTCGGACCTGCACGGTTTCTACTCGAAGTCTCGCTCTAATCGAATTCTCCAGGAGAACTATTTTCTCTCAACCCGAATGACCCCGCCAAGGATTTGTCGAGCAAGAACACATGGGATATTCTCTCATGACGCCGAGAGTAGATGATCCTCTATCGACACTCAATAGCCCTCGTAAATTCTACTACCACTCCCAATGATGGTGTACTAGATCCGGGGAAACCAAACCTATAAGTCCGGTATCAAAGAGTGGAGCACTCATACAGACATCCTTGGTGTCTCAAGTCTAAGGACCGATACACCACTAGGATTCACGGAATCGCATTTGTCGACAATAAGGCATCATCAACCATCCAAAGATTCGAAAGCGGATCAATCAAGTGAACTCATTCTCCACGAGTACATCATCGTATCCCTAGTGTCCCTACACGAAAGCAACTATGAGACCATTTGCATCCATCATATGGACGGGTATCAAGACACACATATCTATCCGGTTATCCACGATGTCCTCTCGGTAACCTATGACCGGGATTATTTAGGATATGTGTTTAAAGGTGAATCGATCTCATTATCGTGATCTCATCACGATCCGATTCCCATTGCACAAATCCAAGGACATCACAATATATATATGCATTTATGCAATAGTTATAAAGTGATATACGCCAAAATATAATAATCAAAAAGATTCTGTATCAAGTCACACGTGTCATCACTTACGTGATTGGCTTGCTGGGCACCTATGACTAGCAGTATCACCAATGTCAGGTAATGATACCGCCCGGACATAGTCTATAGATTATGTCAAGCAGTGGTATCACCCAATGTCAATTCTATAGGTAGTAGAACCGCTTATAAGGTAAAAAAGTACGAAATGTACTTTTTTTAGAAGATTCGATGATGGTATTGCTAGTCATAAGTGCTCTACAAGCCAATAACGTGAGTGCCGGCACATGTTACTTAACACGTAGTCTTTTTGCTTATTATTATTATTTGATATTTTATCACTTTATATTACATATTGTTTGAATATATTGTGATGTCCATGGATTTGTGCAATATGAATCAGATCGTGATAAAATCACAATAAAGACTGATTCACTTTTAAACACAGATTCTAAATAATCTCGGTCATAGGTTACTCGAGAGGGACATCGAGAAAACCGGATAGACTGGTGTGCTGTATACTCATCCATATGATGGATGTAGTTATTGGGAAATCTTTTGGGGGGGCGACATCACATGCGTAACGGAAGAACAAAAATAAAATCCCCTATTCCCAAAGAGATATTCGTCGTCATGTGAAGATTAGTGCACAAAAATCCACGAAACTTAAAATTGCGTATAGAACAGATTGTGTTACCTAAGGAGATCGTATATCCCTAAATCCTTGTAGATCTCTAGGAGATGGTGAAGGAGGTCAAGCGTCATCCTCTCTAGCGGTGATCCACATAGTAGGGCTGCGATGACTCTCCTCCAAACTCCAGGCCTGCTCTGAGGTAGAGAGGGAGAGAAGAATATGAGAGGCAAACAAAGGCTCTAGCCTATGAACCACTGAATCCCTCATATTTATAGAGGTATTCTGTTAACTTAACCCTAATGGATCCTCCTCTATTGGGTATTGGATCTTCATCCAACTACCCAAGCCTATTAGATTAGTGGATCTCTATCCAATAATCTCTCATGGGCTTTTATTTGATCTCATCCATGGGATCCAATAATTCAGGGGCTTATTGGATATCCAATAAGATAGGGGCTTCGGCGGATGTCTCATATCCGAACCTCTACTCACCGCAACGCCTACCATATGTGTGTGACCCTCTAGACCCAATATCAAGCTAGCCATGAGTCATACCTGTCAGAACTCCTTCTGGCTTAGTGAATTATTATCTCCATAATAATTCACTCGACTCATCGACTGCGGACGTACTAGACCACTACGTCGTAGTCCCCAAACGATACAAGGGAATCCAATCTATTTGACATATCTTTCCTCAATTACCATATACCTATAGTCCCTCATCCATCTAATATCCCAGAGACCGTATACCGGGCATGGTGCTGTCAAACCCATACGATTTCTACTCGAGTCTTGCTCTAATCGGATTCTCCCGGAGAACTCTTTCTCTCTCAATCCGAATAACCCTGGCCAGGGATTTGTCTGTGCAAGAATACATGGGATATTCCTCTCATTACACTGAGAGTGGATGATCCTCTATCGACACTCAATAGCTCTCGTAAGGTTAACTACCACTCCCGATGATCGGCTGTACTAGATCTGGGACATCCAAACCTATAAGTCTGGCATCAAAGAATGGAGCACTCATACAGGACATTCTTGGTGTCTCAAGTCTAAGGACCAGATACACCACTAGGACTATGGAATCACTGTCTGACAATAAGGTATCATCAACCATTCAACATTCCGTAAGCGAATCAATCAGTGAACTCATTCTCCAATGAGCACCTGTACTGTATCCCTAGTATCCCCACATGAGTAACTATGATACTATATGCATCTATCATATGGACAGGTATACAGCCCATCAGTTTGTCCGGTTATCTCGATGTCCCTCTCGAGTAACCTATGACTAAGATTATTTAGGATTTGTGTTTAAAGGTGAATCAGTCTCATTATCGTAATCACATCACGATCTGATTTATATTGCATAGATTCAAGGACATCACAATATATACATACATATATATATATATATATATATATATATATATATATATATATATATATATATATATATATATGCAATAGTCAATACAAAGTGATAAATGCTAAAATATAATAAGTAAAAAGATTATTTATCAAGTTACACGTGTCATCACTCACGTGATTGGCTTGTTGGGCACCTATGACTAACAATATCCCACTTGACCTAATGTCAATCACCTTTATATCTGATCTATGATGCTCAAAGACAATTTGAGACAATGGCTTTGTTAGTGGATCTGAAATGTTATCTTCGGATGAAACTCTTTCCACTGATACATCTCCTCGAGTCACGATCTCATTGATCAAGTGGAACCACCTCAGAACATGCTTAGATTTCTGATGAGACCTGGTTCCTTCGCTTGAGCAATCGCCCCGTTATTATCGTAATATAAGGAAATCAGCTCCTCACTATCTAGCATGACTCCTAGATCTGTGATGAACTTCTTCATCCAGACTCCCTCCTTTGCTACCTCTATTGTAGCAATGTACTCCGCCTCTATGGTCGAGTCAGCAGTAATATCTTGCTTGGAACTTTTCCAACACACTGTTCCTCTATTCAAGGTGCACACATACCCCGAATTCGACTTGCTATCATCGACATCAGATTGAAAACTTGAGTCAGTGTAGCCTTTACTACATCCATATACTAGTAAAATATTCTTAGTTTTTCTCAAGTATTTAAAGATACACTTTACTGCTTTCCATTATTCTAAGCCTGGATCCGCCTGATACCTACTCGTGACACTCAGAGCATGCGTTATATCAGGCCTGGTACATAGCATAACAGACATGATATATCCTATCGTTGAGGCATAGGGTATCCTATCCATGTTCGCCCTTTCTTCAGGAGTCTTTAGGGACATACTCCTAAAAAGCGATATCCAATGTCTCATCGGTATGAGACATCTCTTGGAATATTTCATGCTAAACCTTTTGACAATAGTTTCTATGTACTTGGATTGGGACAAGCCAAGCATCCTCATGGATCTATCTCTATAGATCCGAATCCCAAGTTATAGGATGCTTCCCCTAAGTCCTTCATGGAAAAATGTCTAGATAACCAAGCCTTTACTGTTGATAGCATTCCTACATCATTCCCAATTATTATGATGTCATCCACATATAACACTAAAAAGATTATAGCGCTCCCACTTATCTTCCTGTACACATAAGGCTCATCTACGTTCTTAACGAAGTCATAAGATCTGATTGTCTCATTAAATCTTATGTTCCAAACTTCAAGAACACTTAGAACTATTGCTTGATTGAGCTATTCGTGTTCTTTCTGTTCTTCCAAATTCTCTATTGTTGAAGTAAAACCTATAAAAGCTGAGGAGTGAAAGGTTGTGTGACATTTTTTGGGATCACACTTTGATTGACTAACTTGGTGCCCTTCATGGTATATACAAGATTGTCAGATTCAGGATTAAAATCTCCCTGTCTATCCTACCAATTCTTTAGTTGAATGTCTCAATAATTTACTAATTATCTATATAAAATGTCGAATTGGATAAGATCTCGATATAATTTTATGTCGGTTATTAATTCAGACGTGATCTATTAATCTATATTCTTGATAAAAATCAACATTAATGATATTAAAATATTAGAAAATGTTTTCGAATTAGATTATTGTTGCAATATGCGGGCGTGATCGATGCTTGCGGAAACAGATGGATCGGATCGACGTGGCGCTCGGTGTCCTCCGCTCCCTCCGAGTACCTCATGATGACTTGAAACCCATTGTCGACGGCGATCGCCGCAACATCGACTCGATGACATGGATGTTGCTGCATGGTGCGGGGGACAACCGCGACATGAGATCGACGGCAACTCTGGTCTGGAAGTCCGTGATCGAGGCAGCTGATTCTCGAGTATTAGAGCAACCGAAGCCCGATTTCTTCCGAGCTGTGTTATCGCTCGTCCGCGATCGGATCTCTCAACAAGCAATCAAAGCCGGGCTGCAGGTCCTGCTACATGCACGCGGATGGGGAAGGAATCGGATCAAGATAGTAGAGGCCGGTGGAGTGAAGGAGACTGTGGAGCTTGAGCTGACGACGCCGGAGAAAGACGACGACGGAGCTCAACCTGGGGGTGCTGAGCCAACTGTGCGCGAGCGCAGACGGAAGGGCTGAGCTCGTGGGCCGTGCCGCCGGCATCCCGACCGCTTCGAAGTGGTCCCTCCGGGTCTCGTCGCTGGCGGACGATAAAGGAGTCAGGATTCTGTCGTCGCTGTGCAGCTACTCCGCCACCACCGAGGTGCCGCAGGAGATGGTGAGTGAGGTTTTGTCGGATCCGAAGCTTCCAAACATTAATGACCGTTTTGTCGCGATACTACAACAGATACTCTGTAATCAACACGCAATATGAGTCCGAATCGGTTGGTGATCGGACCAGTTTTGATTTCGGATCCACGAGATAGATCCGATCCACGAACAGCTCCGTTAGCGCGACCCATTTGCTCGAAGACCTAAATCGTGGGTTTAAGAAGATTCCCGACTGCGACGAGAGAAGACCAAAAGTAAAGCCACCTAAAAATTCCCCCGCTTCTCGTTCTTCGTCGATCCATCGCCGCGAATCCGGAGAGAGAAGGCCATGGGGGAGGACGAGGAGAGGGATCCGCAGCGGCTGAAGAGGATCGCGGCGGCGGCGTACGACTACGACAACGATCCCCGATGGGCGGAGTACTGGTCCAACGTCCTGATCCCGCCCCACATGGCCGCTCTATCCGACGTCGTCGACCACTTCAAGCGCAAGTTCTACCAGCGCTTTATCGTACGCCTTCGATCACTCTTCCTTTCCTTTCTTGGTTTCTCATCGGATCGATTTGATCCATTCTTGCTCCTTCGTCGTTTCTTGATGGCTAAGCCGAGGCGAAGATCGCGGAGAGGTAGTCCTTTTGTGGGATCTGTCAGTTCATTTTCGGTTGTCGTTGGAAAAGTAATGTGTTCGTTGACTAAGGTTTAGTCGTTGGCAAATTTTTTGGTGGTTTTCAGTTGCTTTGGTTAATATGATGAAAATTTACGTTTTTAGTTATGATATGCTTTTAAGCATTTTTTTGATGTTGAGATCCGCAGCTTTTTGCTTCTATAAGTGAAAGGTTCGTTTCTTGTTCTCCATATAAAGCCAGCAAGTTGTTAATTTCTGGTTTAGCTTTTGTGGTGACACCTAAGGGTTTCATCTTTTCCTGTCTAATACTTGTACTTCTCTCTTGGAGTTTGATGTTTTTATATGGTTTTTAACTTAATTCTATGATGCTTAGTTTTGGCTTTCGCTTATTTATAATTAACATTCTTTTCTCATGAGTCCATGAATCCGTTGACTTGTCAATTTTGTTCAACACTCTCCCCGACTGGTGTTAATATTCTTTGATGGAATGTATGCTTGGAAGATGAGTATGACATGATAAATAATCAATTACTATGGATACTGTTAAAGCTTCAAGTCAATGTTTGTCGTCTGCTAGTGGGATTCTAAGAAGCAAATGGGCCGGACTCTTTCATACTCCTCGTAAACATAGCAAAAATTCCAACTCCAACTAGATCAAATAGGTCCTGGTGTTGGTGGTTTTACTTTTAAGCTATGCTGAAATCTGAAATTATCATCTAGCTTAAATTTTTTTTATTTGATGAGATTATTTATTGTCATGTTTAATGTCTAGGCTACGATATTTATGTTCTTGAAGATACAAGATTTTGAGTTCCAGTCAAATGATTATCATATATCAGCCTCATGGGATGTTTATGGTTATACCTATTGATACCAAGGACTGGTTTGGCCCTGATTCAGATGGGTGTCAGATGGGTGTGAATCAAAATTAGGGCCCCCCACATACAGTGACAACCTTAAACCTAATTGAGTTATGGTTTATAACATTTCAGTTATTTTGATTTGATCGACATAATTTTCAATTCAAATTCTAAAGTTGCTGATACATTGCATCCCTCATTTTCTGCCCCCCCTCTCTTTCTCTCTCTCTCTCTTTGCCTCTTCCTGTTCCTCACCTACATATAATGATTAGAACTCTTCCTTCTCTTTTCCTTTTCCCTCTCTCATGCAGAGCCTGCACACAGTGATTCATAGATGTCGGATCTAAAGCAGATGGTGGTAACATCTATTCTTTTCCTGCTTGCCTATTAGGCTATGGTGCTAGTACTTCTTGAATTTTTTATATTCCATAGACTTGAACTTGATTTTGTGGATTTGATGGAAAAATTTATCATTCTTGACCCTGAAATTCTGGCTGCCCAATCCGAAAAGGATGTCATGCACACAGTCCACACAGACACACCTGGACAGCAGTGGGTAAGGTCCACTCAAGATATTTGAACCACTTACATCATATTTGTTGACCATTCAGTTGTGATGTCTTCTGTTACCTTCATTAAGCTAACATTGGCAGTGCACATATCTCTTCACATGCCTGCCTAGTCCACCCTTTCTGGCCTTCATCCTTCTCTGCTCCACTACCTGATTGTTCTACTTGTCATGCTTCATTTTTCAATTTGGTTATTTCTACTGTTAACATAAAGAATGGACAGTCTAGGCGAGGTTTTTAACTGCTTTTCAGATTCTTATACTGGTTATTATCTTGATTGTCTGTTAGTAATCATAATGGTTTAGAATTTTTTAAAGCTAAATTGGACATTGGTCGACCCCTTCATTTCAAATCTGGTATCTTCGTTATATAATGCATACAGGTTTCTTGGGAATTGAAGAACTTTCTTTTGGTCAAACAACTAAAATTCTCCAAAATGGACAGTCTGCTTGTATAAATTGATGATCTTCCATAATCTGACTTGTATAATATGTACATATGGGTAATCTTGGCATAACTGAAGCTACTTATCCACAGACGAAGAAGGGGACGACGCTTCCCTCGATGATCAAGAACAAGGAGAAGAGGAGTGTCGTCCATGCCAAGCTCAAGCGCGAGAAGAAGATCGAGAAGCGGAAGCAGGCCAAGGCACGAGAGGCCGCCATCAAGCGAGCCCTTGACCTCGGCGAGGAGGCAAGTTCTTTCCCCTTTGATCTCCACCTTTTGCTTGGCTTTCGCTTTTCGGGTTATGAATCTTGTTTCTTGATCGATAGCCTCCGGAGAAGAAGGTGCCGCGGACGATCGAGAACACTAGGGAGGTCGATGAGACGGTCTGTCGACCTGATGATGAAGAGGTGAGCATGCTATTCGGTTTATGTTTTCTTCTCTTGCTTTCTACTAGATGTTGGTTAGTTATTCCTGATAATGGCTAGTCCAGTTATTTGCAGGGAATGATGCCGATGAATTTAGCCAAGTCCTGAAACAAGAAGTGACACCAAAGATATTAATCACCACAAATCGTTTCAATTCCACAGTACGTTTTTAGTGTTCGTCTTTCCATCACTTTTACCTTTTCTTTCGTTGTTTATTTGTGTGTCCTTCTTGTCCTATCTTTAAATATTTTTTAGGATTCGTGGAATCCATATTTACTAGGAACTAAGGCCACCACTGAATTCTTACTTTTTTAAAAATGCATGCAGAGAGGTCCTGCCTTCATTCAAGAGTTATTGTCTGTGATTCCAAATGCTCATTACCATAAGAGAGGAACCTATGAACTGAAGAAGGTGAAGCATTTGTGATGAACCAAAATTATGGTTTCTTATTTTGCTGAGCCTTTATTATGATGATTGTTTCTCTTATTGCAGATTGTTGAATATGCAAAGAACAAAGACTTCACTTCAGTGGTAGTGGTCCATTCAAATCGAAGGGAACCAGGTTAGAAGCAACATGGGAGATAGTGACTCTTGTTTTGTCATTGATTGTTGTTTGTTTTTACATCTGTAATTCTGTCTTTAAATACCTGTTTTTTTAGATGCTCTGTTGATCATAAACTTGCCTGATGGACCTACGGCACATTTCAAACTATCTAAATTAGTCTTGCGGAAGGAAATTAAGGTACATTCACTTGCACTTGAAAAATGCATGAAAAATAGCTGAGTTCCATCATACTTTGGAGTTTCTCTTCTTGCTTCCATACAGTCATTTAGTAACTATAGTATGTACAAGTTGGCATGGTTTATTTCACTAGCATTGTGAACTCAAATTTTCACTTGCGCTTTTGAAACATGGGGACATCTTAGAAATGCATCCTGGATTATTATAGAGTACAATGTTGTCAAGTACTCACAGATCATTTAAGTTTTTTATTTCTTAAATAATTACTGAAGTTTATGATATTGTATGATTACTTGTCTTGGAGAGGATAAATAAATCATAACGTCATCCTTATAGCTTCACACAAAATCTTAGCTTCTGAACCTTATAAGCATTACTTGTATCATAATATCCCAGCTGCATAGTAGTTCAAAAAATTGAAAAATGCATTAAAAAAAGTTTAAGATCCTTTGGAATAAAGCAATAATAAAAAAATCATTAATAAACTTAATAAATAGTAATCCAAACTAGATATAGTATGGTGCCTTTGAGCCCCTTGGAGATCCTTAAACTGTCTCAAAAATCTCCTGAATATTGATTTGAGTTTCAAGTCAAGCTGTTCGTAAAATGAGGTTCATACCATGCTGATGGCGTACCTGCATTGTTTTGGCTTGGCATGGATCCCTCTTTGATATATACTGCTTAGCAGTATCATTCTAGGACATTACTAGAATGCCTTCGCAAGTAAGGCAAATCAGTAGTATAATAGTAAATTTTGCTTGACCTTGTTCCTCATTGTCATTGTTCATGTATGTCAATTTGGAAATATAGCTCTTGTTCTGCATTTTACTGCAAATCAGTTACAATATATGACTAGTGCCACATCTCTAAGTTGTACTTTTGATATAGTTGTTATAGTACTACGGTCGGAGGAATGATTTCTTGTCGATTTGAATTGTGGCAATTTTATATTATGTATGGACCAATAATATGAAAGTTGCATCTGTGATTTTTTTGCCCTTGTGATGCTTATAAAATGTCTTGATGATTGCCGCATCTGTGACATGCTGATGCTCTAGCTTGTTCATTGTCTTGATCACCTACCAACCCTAAGCATCCACAGAAGGCTCTAACAAATATTCTCAATCGAATGACTTTTAATGCAGATTAGCCCATACCATAATTTGATTTCTTATTAATTTATCAGTATATGTGCAAGCATTACATAATAGATGTCTAATTTATAAATATCTGGAAGTTTAATGCTTTGTAAACATTCATTTTCAACTGTTTTGCTACATCATTTAAAATATTGGTTTTTAGTTTCATATACATCATACACATCCCTTTAACTATGGGTTTATTTTGGCAACCAGAATCATGGAAATCCTACAGACCATAAGCCGGAGTTAGTACTGAACAATTTCACCACACGTCTTGGTCATCGTGTTGGAAGGTTAAAGTTTTACTTAATTCAAGATGTCAAATGATACTCTCATTTCTCCTTTTATAGTATAAGAATTTGTTTTCCTCTTCTTGTTTTTTTCCTTCTTTATCAAACTTATATTTCTGCTACCTCTATTGATTATTTGAATTTGACTCTTTTTAGGATGATACAATCACTATTCCCTCAAGACCCCAACTTTCGTGGTCGTCGAGTTGTAACATTCCATAACCAGCGAGACTTCATTTTTTTTAGACATCACAGGTATATCTATTTTGTTGACTACTTATATTTGTTATTACAAAATATGTTGAGGATCTTATGCAGAACCTGGAAGTTTTCTCAAGCCATATCAATAGTAGCTCTTCTATGTCTCATCATTGAACCTTTTTTTGCTTTCACGGACTTGCTTTGACCACTGGCAGTATATTCTTAGTAACTGTTTGAATTTCTTCAAGTGCCTCTAGACATACTTTGTTTAAATGTCCTTTGCAATTTTTGCTCAGGTTCTCATTGTCTAGTGTATTCTTTGTGCTGGTAGAGTGAAATAATGGGCCTATTTAGAGGTCTTGGACCGTTAAAGGTCATTTGGTGCTAGCTTAAGAATTAATTTGAGCTACTATTGTTCAAGGTGTTGGTCGAGGAAAGCATGGACATGTTTAGGAAACCAGAGATGGTCACCTAGATTGTGTTGGGAACAGTGGAGAATATTGGTCCAGATGTCTGTGGCTGGTCTCTTAGATGGGTAGCAAATATCAGTATGTCTGAAATATCTGTGCTATTTGAGGAAAGCTGTTTGTCATCTTTAAAATTAAGAGCTATCAGATCTCGAGTCTGATTCCAATGTGGCTCCAACAACTGTTAGATCTATTGCTGGAACACCTGTGGTGATCTATATCGCCAACTAATTATTTATCGTAATGAAAACTACTTTTTCCGAACAATATGAAAACTGAGATTTCTGTAAAGCTTCCTGTGGGAAGCTAAACAGAGTTCTAGTGGTCAGAAATATCACTGAATTATGATGTATATGCTCTAATCAGTAATATCTAGAAACTGACTATAAAAATGATCCTGAAAACAAAGAAAAAAGTAGTAACCATTGTGGTTTTCCCAAGTTTCATAGAAACTGAAATAAATAACGTAGATGTTGAAATTGCTGATGGAATTATGGATGTAACAAATTGTATAACATTGTGTAAAGATGGCTCCGAAGTAGGATGAAACACTTCTAATATTGGAGAAGATAAGGGCTTCATCTTATCATGAATGTTCTTCTTGGATGGGAGATCCTCCCTCCTGTAGAATTGTCTCTAGTTTGTTAAGCTGTGCGATGTGAATTCTACTAGTCAAATGAACATCAAGGAGGAATGCTAAATAGTCTTTTAAAAGTTTAGATTCTCTTCTTTTTTTTCCATTATGTTTTTTAAGGTTCTTTACACAGGCACATACTTAATGTTGGTACCATGAACTGATCTCAACATATACTTAGTGTTTCTTCTTTTGTTTGGGTACGAAAACCCTTGGCTCTAATTCCAGGAATCTTTATTTTAATTACATTACCTGCATCTGATTCACTTTGATATGTATGCTATTGCCTATTAATGTGTAAATTATCCAATTCTTGATCCTAGTATTGTATACCATGCATCTGTGCCTGTTTCCCAAGTGTCATTTATTTATGCCATCTGGAATTATGTCTCATTTTCTCTGCAATTATTAGGTATATATTTGAAGCCAAAGAGAAAAAAGATGAATCCAAGGACAAGGCTGCCAAGAGCAAGAATATAACTCAAGAGAAAGTGATTGTACGGCTTCAGGTACTGTTTAACATGAGTGTCGCACTTTGTCATTTGATGATATGCTATACAATATTTATTACTTGGACCGGACACACACACCATGATGCTTTCTCACCCAATTTTTAAATGTTTGAAGACTGTTTTATGTTATGGTCTGATCTTTATTCCCCTTTTTGTTACACTAGCAACGCAATTTCTCTGTTCCTGGAGTATTCCTGTAAACTTTACTGCTTAGTTATCTGACCACACTCAACAGCTGTTGAATTGTGACCTGGGAGATGGATTATTTGATTTGACAATCTGACATGGTATTTTGTCATGTATTGGCCATGACATTTTGTTCACATTTTATTCTTTTTGAAAATGCAGGAGTGTGGCCCTCGCTTTACACTTAAATTGAGGAACCTGCAACATGGAACATTTGATTCAAAGGGTGGAGAGTATGAGTGGGTCCACAAGGTACTCTTTAGTGATCTTGGTATAGAATTTACCATGTTCTGGGATTTTTTGCTTTTTCCATCAAATTTACCATGCGCTGCATTTGATTCTAGCCGGAGATGGACACGAGCCGCAGGAGGTTTTTCTTGTAAGCCAGATATTTTGCTTCAGAAGACCTCCCATTTTATTATGGTAATTGAGCGTTTTTACTCTTCTACAAACATGCCAAACCACATTTGTTATTGATTTTAATTTCAGTAGTTTCTTTCCCCACTGTATGTGGAGGTTCGATCAAGTGTGGGCAGGATTTCTCTGCATCAAGAAACAAGTTAATTAGCTTGTAGTCCAATGACAATAGTTTCTGGGGCTTTTGTTTCGTAGAGCATTTGGCTAAGATTGGTCAAAAGCCAGAAAGAGTGGCTGTCCGTTTGCTGGAAGGGAAGGACATGACCTCTCTCTTAATCTGCTTAAGATCAAAGTCCTGCTTGGGAGTTGGAGAATGTCAAATTGAGCTAAAAGGATATGCACACTGCAATCAGATTAGAACAAAATTGTTGATGTTATATGCATGTTTTAATACCATTGTTAAATGCTTTAATGATATGCTTTTCCATGGGACATGATATTACAAGCAAGAGTGCACTGTGTCATCACGCATGACCACTGTCTGCAGTTTAATGCGTAAATAGCATATACAGGTTGCATTTATTTTTCTAAAACAAAAAATTAAAAAAATATTTTTCCTACAAGTCATGCCATTTTTCAATTAAGATGAGATGATCCCCTTGGATCAAAGAATAACGCTGCCAATGTGTATTACACTTCTGACCAAAAATGTCCGTGAAGGGAAGAGACAGGCGCAGGCTTTTTTTAGGAATAAAATGATTAAAAAAATATATCTGGACCAAATTACGTACAAATAAAATGAATGTACGCCAATTGAATAAATCTATCTTTATTTTTATACATAAATCTTTATTAATCGCAATGTATTCGAAATCAATCAGACGTGATTTTGTATATCGAGTGTGGTTGAGGAGGTCGATATTATTATTTACACGAATATCAAGATCAAAAAATATTTTTTAAATTGATCCTTTTGATATTTAAATTAATAATTCGAAATAGATGAGTGCTATAGTGGATGGTAAAAAAAGTGAAGAAATAGACTTTAATCGCTTCTAATAATCTCATCTAGGTCTTTTATCCACGTAGACGATTAAAGATGAATACATTCATAACCGTCTATCTTGGATAGATGTTTACGGGGAAAGATCGATGGGAAATAACTTTTATCTCCTAATTTAAATATCACTTGAAAAACATTTATCTAATGGTGATTGATCGATAATATCTTCCTTATCACTTCGTCAATTCGACAATCAAAAGCACATCATCATATCTTCCCTATCACTTCGTCAATTCGACAATCAAAAGCATATCATTAACATCAAACACTAAAGAAAAAAAAAGAAAAAGAAAAAAAAAAGAGAGAATGGTTAAATAAATGATCGGACTCCGTACTTCACATATGATTGGAATTTGATATAATCCACTAGAGCATTGTGTTGGACTGAGAAGTTAGGAAAACATCAATGTATGCAATCTTATCCATACAAGTAAAGAGACTGCATCTGGTTGTTTGTGAGCTCATCACCATGTCACCTCTCTCAATCACTTGTACATCCACATATTGTTGATGATATGAGGGAGTAGACTATTGTCTTGGCTGGTGCAATGTTACTTATTTCTCTATCTAATCTTGTGCGCAAAGCCCTCATATCATGCAGAGGCTAAAACACATTGCTGAGAGAGTGACTTAATCTTCACTGGTACCTTAAGTGTACCACAGTAAAGTTTTGCAAGACTTAGGGGAGGAGTGTTGGGGAATAATTCTTTTTCTCGTTATGTATCAAAATGAGTTTTTTTTATCAAAATACCAACTTTATATCCAAATACAAATATTAACTAGCACAACATAAATAATATAGCAAAAAATTAATCACACAGTGAGACCAAATCTTTTAACGTGAAAAACCCAATGTGAAAAAAATCACGGGACCATAATCCACCTCAAACTTCAACTATCAATAGCATTGATCACAAGTTTACAGTAAAACTTCTCTAGAACAACCAAAGGATCACAATAACATCAAGAACATAAATCTTAGCTCAAGAATAGCATATTATCATCATATAGGATAAATCTACTCAAAAGAGAATTCTAGGTCTCACAAAGTGGATATAACATAAAAGTACCTCAGAGTGGGTAAACTGTAGATTAACACCATTAGAATTGTAGAATTTTTTACAAGGATTCTCCACATGAAATTTGGGCCAAAACTGATAACGTTTGGCCACCGATCATCAAGCAGAAAACTCATAAACCTAATCTTTCTCTCTCTCTCCTTTTCTCTCTCTCTTTTGTCGTGTGCTGTCGTCGTTTGCCGCGCACGCTGCTCTCTCACTTGCACCAACGTAGCCCTATCTCTCTCTCTTTTTTAATTTGTTTGATTTGGGCTCAAAAGACCCAATTTATCCAAGCCCACATATGGGCTGGACCCAACAATTCTCCCTCTCTAGCTCATTTGGTGGGCTATACCAAGCCCGCTCTTCACCTACAAGCTTCAAGTTTCTCCTTAGGCAAAGACTTTGTCAACATATCTGAACCATTCTAATTGGTATGCACTTTTTCCAACTGTAATTCTTTCATCTCAAGCGCATCACGAATTTAGTGATATCTCACATCAATATGCTTGGATCTAGAATGTTATATTGAATTCTTGGAGAGATGAATGACACTCTGACTATCACATGACTATCACAGTAAATAGTATATCCTTAAGAAACACAACATCTCTGCTTTTAATAATCTTCTTATTCACTGGATCCCATAATTTGTACTCAAACTCTCCATGACCATATCCCAAGAAGATACATGCTTTTGCCTTATTATCAAGCTTGGACCTTTCATCTTTGGGAATAAGAACAAATGCTTTACACCCAAAGACTCTCAAATAATTATAAGATATATCTTTTCCTTTCCATACTCTCTCTAGAACATCATATTTCAAATGAACTGATGGAGAAAGATTTATCGGGTCAATTGTAGTTCTCATAGCCTCCCCCCAAAATGACTTCGGTAACTTGGCATGGGAAAGTATACACCTAATCCTTTCTTCAATGGCTCTGTTCATCCTTTCTGCCACACTGTTCTGTTGAGGAGTTTTAGGAACTGTTTTCTCAAGCTTGATACCATGGAATCTACAATAATTCTCAAAAGAACCCTTGTACTCACCACCATTATCTGATCGAACACACTTTAGCTTTCTGCCAGTTTCTCTTTCAACACTGACATTAAACTCTTTGAAAACATTGAGTACCTGGTCTTTAGATTTCAAAGCAAGAGTCCACACTTTTCTAGAATGGTCATCAATAAAAGTAACAAAATAAAGAGCACCTCCAAGAGTTCTAGTTTGCATAGTACATACATTAGTATGAACTAAATCAATAACATCTGATCTTCTAGATGATGGATATGTCTGAAAGACAACTCTATGTGTTTTTTCAGCTAAGAAATGATCATAATGTTTAAGAGATGTACATTGCAACTCTGGTAAGAACTACTTTCTAGCAAGAGTTTGAAGTCCTTTCTCGCTGATATGACCAAGCCTCTTGTGCCAAAGATCTATACTTTTACCTTTCTGAATTGCATTAATCTCTCCTTTATGTAGCTTAGCTTCCATGACATAAAAAGAGTTAAGCTTCTTTCCTCTTGCCACAATTAGAGAACATTTAGTGAATTTCCATTTACTTTCATCAAAATAATATGCAAAGCCCTCATCATCAAGTTTGCCTGTAGATATCAAGTTAAGACGAATATCTGGAACATGTCATACATCTTTGAGTATCAATTTGCTCCCAATACTGGTCTCTAAGCAAATATCTCCAATACCCACAATCTTATATGTACCACTGTTTCCCATTTTGACATTACCAAAATCACCAGTAGTGTAAGATATAAAGAAATCACCATGAGAAGTGACATGAAATGAAGCACCAAAGTCAATTACCCAATTACTGTCTTGAGCTACAAGACTAACACAACCATCATCACAAACAATGGTGATATTACCTTCAGCAGTAATTGTATTGGTCTCTTTCTCATTTTTCTTCATTTCATTCTATTCTCGCTTCTAAAACTACACTCTTTCTTCATGTGACCTGGTCTGTTATAGTGAAAACATTTGATATCTCTTCTAAACTTGGATTTTCCTCTATAACCATGTGAATTTCTGCTATGACTTCTTCCACGTCTTTCTTGTTTTTCAGTAACAAATGCACCAGAAGAAGATTCACCATGTTCTTTCCTTCTAGCATCTTCATTTAACAAACTATCTTTAACCATATCTATAGTTAAAGTCCCATCCGACGTGGAGTTACAAATTGTCACCACATACGTTTCTCAACTTTCTGGTAAAGAGCTGAGAAGTAATAATCCTTGCATCTCATCATCTATATTCATTTTCAGAGGAACCAACTTGTTTGCAAGACTCTAAAATAGGCTTATGTGCTCAACAATGTTACCACCATCTTTATACTTCAAATTTACAAGCCTTTTGAGGAGAGAAATTCTATTTCTCATTGTCTTTTTCGCAAAAAAGTTTTCTAACCTTTGCTAAACAACATCAGCTCTGGTTTCATCAGAAATATGCTCATGCAAGTTTATATTCATCCATCTTCTAATATAGGCAATAACTTTTCTATGTTGAACTTCCCATTCTTCATCGTCCATAGTAGAAGATTTATCTTTAACCTTAGCCTGCTTCCGCTTCTCGATCTTCTTCTCGCGCTTGAGCTTGGCATGGACGATGCCCCTCTTCTCCTTATTCTTGATCATCGAGCGAAGCGCCGTCCTCTTTTTTGTCTTCTTCTTCCTCTTCCCCCCGACACCGCCCATTCTAGTACTTCAATCACATAATGAGAAGAATTGAAGGAGACGAACATACGGAGTGACAGGGAAGAGGACCGGAAGAAGAGGGGTATAGGTTTTTTTCCTTAAACAAGAACGAATCCGCTTTACGGTTCGATCGAACTAAATTTATGATAACGGCCCATTCGGCCCGAAGCCCGACGGATCGTTAGCGGCTCTACTGATTCTTCTGCATCAGTGGAGAAGATCTATCCTCCGTTAGTAATGGTGTTTGATCTATCGTCTTTGGAAATCATCAATCATTGGTCGGAGGAAGACAATGACCTCCTTTGTCTTAATTAGACTCGAGTATTTGTAAAACTATTATATTAACATACTCTCCATCTTGATATCTTGACTTAATGACTGATGAGCAATTAAATTCATGGAAACAATTTATATCACCTTAATTTCGATTACAGGCAAACCCAGTCTTATTGCCTCCATAAGCTAGATTTTAGGCCACAAATCATTTCAAATTCGATATTATTTGGATTCATATTAAAGTTATTTATAATTTCAAATTAATACAGAGTAGCATAAAATATCTAAAAATAAGTAACAAAGAAAATATCATCTTTCTCATCTATCCTATGAGATTCTATTTAATTAAATAAGATATATTAAAATTAAGATTAGATTTGGTTAACAAGTAATAAAAAGTTCATTTATGGTATGATTATTTAAGTGATACATTGATAGAAGGGACTTTCAAAATTACTTATCATAGATCCTCTATTCTCACTTATAAATAAACAAGATATTAATTGGACTCAATATGATATTATATAATACAATACGATGCAATATTATAAATCTATTATCGACTTCATTCAATCATTATTCTATCACTCATAGTAGTCTTATGAAAGATAGGAAAAGAAGAGTTAACGAGTATTACTTTTTTTCCTATATCGATGTTATTATGTTCTATGAATCGAATTATAAAGTGCATTCTACGAATCAAACAAATAAATGCATTTTGAATTACAACTAAATGTACACACATCCAATTTTTTATCTCTAGATATTTGATTTCAGATTCTGGTATTAAATTTATTTTATATAATTATCACACACATTTTATATAAGAGCGAGATATCATCAACAACAATCCACGTTACCACCTACAACTCCCTATAATGTCCTGTCCTATGATCTCAATGATAGAATGAACGAGATAGAAAAATGTATCAATAGCACCAAACAAAGGATGTTGATACTAATTATAAGCATAAAATTATAATTATACCATTATACTAAATAATTTTAATATGAAATCAAATATCTAGAGAAATAAAATTAGATGTATGTAAATTTTGTTGCTATTCAAAATACATTTATTTGTTTGATTCGTAGAATGCACTTCATAGTTTGATTTATAGAACATAACAACATCGATCTATGAAAAAAGTCATTCGTTAACTCATCTTTTCCTATTCTTCACGGGGTCACTACGAGCGATAGAATAATGATCGAAGAAAAGACGATAATAGATTTGTAATATAGCATCATATTGTATTATGTAATATCATATTGAATCCTATTAATGTCTTATTTATTTATAAACGAGAATAGAGGATCTATGATAAGTAATTTAGAGAGTCCATTCGATTAATTCGATTAATGTATCACTTAAATAATATCATCATAAATAAATTTTTTTTATTAGTCGATAACCAAATTTAATCATAACTTTAATATATCTTATTCAATTAAATAGTATCACATAATAAAAAAGATGAGGAAGATGAGATTTTTTGTTGCTTATTTTTTGATATTTTATGCTGCTCAAGTTTTGTATATTAATATGAAATTACAATTAACTTTAATATGAATCCAAATAATATCGAATTTGGAATGATTTGTGGCCTAAAATCTAGCTTAGGGAGGCAAAAAGACTTGGTTTGCCTGTGATCAGAATTAAGATGATATAACTTATTTTTATTAATTTAATTGCTTATCAGTCATTAAGTTAAGATATAAGGATGGAGAGTTTGTTAATATAATAGTTCTGTAAATACTTGAGCCAAATTAAGACCAAGGATGCCATTATTTTCCTCCGACCGGCAATTGTTGATTTACAAAGGTGGCAGATCAAACACCTTTACTAACGGAGGATAGATCCTCTTCCCTGATGTAAAAGAATTAGCAGGACTACCGACGATCCGTCGACGGAAAAAGCAGCATATTAATGGGCTTCGGGCCGAATGGGCCGCTATCATAAATTTGGTTCGATTAAACCGTGATTCAGATTCTAGATCTGGTACTTGTTTAAGGAAACCCATGTCGCTATCATAAAAACCCTATACCCCCTCCTCTTCTTATCCTCTTTCCTATCGTCCCGCATCTGCGTCTTTTCTCCCTCGTGTTTGAAGGATAAGGATGGGCAACGACGGGGTGAAGAGGAAGAAAGCGGAAGGGAGCGACATGGATGAGCAAGAAACATGGGATAATAAGAAGACAAAGAAGGGGATGACGCTTCCCTTGATGATCAAGAATAAGGAGAAGAGGAGTACCGTCCATGCCAAGCTCAAGCATAAGAAAAAGATTGAGAAGCAGAAGCAAGCTAAGGCATGAGAGGCCACCATCAACCGAGCCCTTGACCTCGACGAGGAGGCAAGTTCTTTCCCCTTTGATCTCCACATTTTGCTTGGCTTTCGCTTTCCAGATTATGAATCTTGTTTCTTGATGCATAGCCTCTGGAGAAGAAGGTGCCACGGACGATCGAGAACACCAGGGAGGTCGATGAGACGGTTTGTCGACCTGATGATGAAGAGGTGAGCGTGCTATTCAGTTTCTGTTTTCTTCTCTTGCTTTCTACTAGATGTTGGTCAGTTATTCCTAATAATGGTTAGTCCAGTTATTTACAAGGGATGATGCCGATGAATTTAGGCAAGTCCTAAAACAAGATGTGACGCCAAAGATATTAATCATCATAAATCGTTTCAATTCCATAGTACGTTTTTTATGTTCGTCTTTCCATCACTTTTACCTTTTTTTTCGTTGTTTATTTGTGTGTCCTTCTTGCCCTATCATTAAATATTTTTTAGGATTCGTGGAATCCATATTTACTAGGAACTAAAGCCACCACTGAATTCTTACTTTTTGGAAAATGCATGTAGAAAGGTCCTCCCTTCTGCCTTCTTCCTCTTCCCCCCGACGCCGCCCATCCTAGTACTTCAAACATATAGGGAGAAAAATCTAAGGAGACGTATACGCGCGGTGGCAGGTAAGAGTACCGGAAGAAGTGGGGTATTGGGTTTTTACCATAAACAAGGACTAGATCCAAATATGCATCACGGTTTCGTTGAACCAAATTTATGATAGCGGCCTATTCAGCCCGAAGCCCGACGGATCGTTGGCGGCCCTTCTGATTCTTCTGCATCAGTGGAGAGGATCTATCCTCCGTCAGTAATGGTGTTTGATCTACCGTCTTTGGAAATCATCAATCGTTGGTCAGAGGAAGACAATGACGTCCTTGGTCTTAATTTATCTCAAATATTTGCAAAACTATTGTATTAACATAATCTCCATCCTTATATCTTGACTTAATGACTAATGAGCAATTAAATTCATGGAAACAAGTTATATCATCTTAATTTCGATCACAAGCAAACTAGGTCTTATTGCCTCCCGAAGCTGGATTTTAGGCCACAAATCATTCTAAATTTGATATTATTTGGATTAATATTAAAGTTAATTATAATTTCAGATTAATACACAAGACTAGAGTAGCATAAAATATCTAAAAATAAGTAACAAAGAAAATCTCATCTTTCTCCTCTATCCTATAATAATGAGATACTATTTAATTGAATAAGATATATTAAAGTTGAGATTAGATTTGGTTATCGATTAATAAAAAGAATTTCATTTATGTTACAATTATTTAAGTGTTATATTGATCGGAGGGACTTTCCAAATTACTTATCATAGATCTTCTTTTCTCGCTTATAAATAAATAATATATAAATGTGACTCAATATGATATTATATGATACAATATGATGCAATATTACAAATCTATTATCGATTTCCTTTGATCATTATTCTATCTCTCATAGTAGCCCTATGAAAGATAGGAAAATAGGAGTTAACGAGTATGACTTTTTTTCGTATATCGATGTTGTTATGTTTTATTAATCGAATTATAAAGTACATTCTACGAATCAAACAAATAAATGTATTTTGAATTACAACGAAATGTACACACATTTAATTTTTTCTCTAGATATTTAATTTCAGATTCTGGTATTAAATTTATTTTGTATAATTGTCACACACATTTTGTATAAGAACGAGATATCGTCAACAATAATCCACGTTATCACCTAAAACTCCCTATAATGTCTTGTCCTATGATATCAATAATAGAACAGACGAGATAGAAAAATATATCAATAGCACCAAACAATGGATGCTGATACTAATTATAAGCATAGAATTATAATTATACCATTGTACTAAATAACTTTAATACGAAATCAAATATCTAGAGATAAAAAATTAGATGTGTATATTTCGTTGCCATTCAAAATACATTTATTTGTTTGACTCGTAAAATGTACTTCATAGTTCTATTCATAGAACATAATAACATCGATCTATGAGAAAAGTCATTCGTTAACTCATTTTTTCCAATTCTTCACAAGGTTATACGAGCGATAGAATAATAATTTAAGAAGACGATAATAGATTTGTAATATTTCATCATATTGTATCATGTAATATCATATTGAGTCCTATCGATGTCTTGTTTATTTATAAACGAGAATAGAGGATTTATGATAAGTAATTTAGAGAGTCCATCCGATTAAAGTATCACTTAAATAATCATACCATAAATGAATATTTTTTTATTAGTCGATAACCAAATCTAATCATAACTTTAATATATCTTATTCAATTAAATAGTATTACATAATAGGAAAGATGAGGAAGATGAGATTTTTTGTTGCTTATTTTTAGATATTTTATGTTGCTCAAGTTTTATATATTAATCTTTAATTGTTTATCCGTCATTAAGTCAAGATATAAGGATGGAGAGTCTGTTAATGCAACAGTTTTGCAAATAGTTGAGCCAAATTAAGACCAAGGACGTCATTATTTTCCTCCTACCAGTGACTGTTGATTTCCAAATACGGCAGATCAAACACCGTTACTAACGGAGGATAGATTCTCTCCACTGATGCAGAAGAATCAACGGGTCTGTCGGTGATCTGTCGACAGAGACGTCAGCATATTAATGGGCTTCACGTCGAACGAGCGGCTATCGTAAATTTGGTTCGACCGAACCGTGATCCGGATTCTGAATCTGGTCCTTGTTTAAGGAAACTGTTGTTGCTATCATAAAAACCCTATACCCCCTCCTCCTATTCTGATCCTCTTCCTTGCCGCCGCGCGTGTACGCCTTTTCTCCCTCCTTGTTTGAAGTACAAGGATGGACGGCGACGGGGGGAAGAGGAAGAAGGCGGAAGGGAGCGACGTGGACGAGCAAGAAGCACGGGATAAGAAGAAGACGAAGAAGGGGACGACGCTTCCCTTGATGATCAAGAACAAGGAGAAGAGGAGTGTCATCCATGCCACGCTCAAGCGCGAGAAGAAGGTGCTGCGGACGATCGAGAACATCAGGGAGGTCGATGAGACGGTCTGTCGACCTGATGATGAAGAGGTGAGCGTGCTGTTCAGTTTATGTTTTCTTCTCTTGCTTTCTACTAGATGTTGGTCAGTTATTCTTGATAATGGCTAGTCCAATTATTTGCAGGGAATGATGTCGATGAATTTAGCCAAGTCCTGAAACAAGAAGTGACACCAAAGATATTAATCACCACAAATCGTTTCAATTCCACAGTACGTTTTTAGTGTTCGTCTTTCCATCACTTTTACCTTTTCTTTCGTTGTTTATTTGTGTGTCCTTCTTGTCCTATCTTTAAATATTTTTTAGGATTCGTGGAATCCATATTTACTAGGAACTAAGGCCACCACTGAATTCTTACTTTTTTGAAAATGCATGCAGAGAGGTCCTGCCTTCATTCAAGAGTTATTGTCTGTGATTCCAAATGCTCATTACCATAAGAGAGGAACCTATGAACTGAAGAAGGTGAAGCATTTGTGATGAACAAAAATTATGGTTTCTTATTTTGCTGAGCCTTTATTATGATGATTGTTTCTCTTATTGCAGATTGTTGAATATGCAAAGAACAAAGACTTCACTTCAGTGGTAGTGGTCCATTCAAATCGAAGGGAACCAGGTTAGAAGCAACATGGGAGATAGTGACTCTTGTTTTGTCATTGATTGTTGTTTGTTTTTACATCTGTAATTCTGTCTTTAAATACCTGTTTTTTTAGATGCTCTGTTGATCATAAACTTGCCTGATGGACCTACGGCACATTTCAAACTATCTAAATTAGTCTTGCGGAAGGAAATTAAGGTACATTCACTTGCACTTGAAAAATGCATGAAAAATAGCTGAGTTCCATCATACTTTGGAGTTTCTCTTCTTGCTTCCATACAGTCATTTAGTAACTATAGTATGTACAAGTTGGCATGGTTTATTTCACTAGCAATGTGAACTCAAATTTTCACTTGCGCTTTTGAAACATGGGGACATCTTAGAAATGCATCCTGGATTATTATACTCATAGAGTACAATGTTGTCAAGTACTCACAGATCATTTAAGTTTTTTATTTCTTAAATAATTACTGAAGTTTATGATATTGTATGATTACTTGTCTTGTAGAGGATAAATAAACCACAACGTCATCCTTATAGCTTCACACAAAATCTTAGCTTCTGAACCTGATAAGGATTACTTGTATCATAATATCGCAACTGCATAGTAGTTCAAAAAATAAAAAAATGCATTAAAAAAAGTTTAAGATCCTTTGGAATAAAGCATTAATAAAAAATTCATTAATAAACTTAATAAATAGTAATCCAAACTAGATCTAGTATGGTGCCTTTGAGCCCCTTGGAGATCCTTAAACTGTCTCAAAAATCTCTTGAATATTGATTTGAGTTTAACATCAAGCTGTTCGTAAAATGGGGTTCATGCCATGCTGATGGCATACCTGCATTGTTTTGGCTTGGCATGGATCCCTATACCCCTCTTCTTTCAGTCCTCTTCCCTACCGCCACGCGTGTGCATCTCCTTCGATTCTTCTCCCTATGTGTTTGAAGTACTAGGATGGGCGGTGTCGGGGGGAAGAGGAAGAACACGAATAGGAGTGACGCGTAGGATGACCGAGAGAAGGAGTACACAGACGTGGACGAGCAGGAAACACGGGATAAGAAGAAGACGAAGAAGGGGATGACGCTTCCCTCGATGATCAAGAATAATGAGAAGAGGAGCATGGTCCATGCTAAGCTCAAACGCGAGAAGAAGATCGAGAAGCGGAAGCAGGCCAAGGCGCGAGAGGCCGCCATGAAGCGAGCTCTCGACCTCGGCGAGGAGGCAAGTTCTTTCCCCTTTGATCTCCACTTTTTGCTTGGCTTTTGCTTTTCGGGTTATGAATCTTGGGAATTTGTTGCATAGCCTCCAAAGAAGAAGGTGTCGTGGACACAACACGCAGTCTTTTTGCTTATTATTATTATGGTATTTTCTCATTTTATATTACTTAATGCATATGTATATTATTAAGTCAATGGATATGTGCAATGAGAATTGGATCGTGATGAGATCACGATAATAAGATCGATTCACCTTTAAACATTGAATCTAAATAATCTTAGTCATAAGTTACTCGAGAGATACGTCGAGATAACCAGACAGACTTGTGTGCTATATTCCCATCCATATAATGGAGGCGGCTGGTCTCATAGCTGCTCGTGTGGGGACATTAGGGCTATAATGTAGGTACTCAATAGATAATGAGTTTACTGATTGATCCACTCACGAAAGGCTGGATGATTAATTATATCTCATTGTCAGATAATGATTTTATCATCTCAATGGTGTATATGGTCCTTAGACTTGAAGTACCAAGGATGTCCTATATGAGTACTTTACTCTTTGATATCCGACTTATATGTTTGGAAGTTCCAAATCTTTCATACTCCTCGTAAACATACCAAAATTCCAACTCTAACTAAGGACCATATATCATTCTTGACCCTAAAATTCTGGTTGCCCAATCAGAAAAGGATGTCATGCACACAGTCCACACAGACACACCTGGACAACAGTGGGTAAGGTCCACCTAAAGATATTTGAACCACTCACATCATATTTGTTGGCCATTCAGTTGTGATGTCTTCTGTTACCTTCATTAAACTAACACTGGCAGTGAACATATCTCTTCACATGCCTGCCTAGTCCACCCTTTCTGGCCTTCAACCTTCTCTGCTCCACTACCTGATTGTTCTACTTGTCATGCTTCATTTTTCAATTTGGTTATTTCTACTGTTAACATAAAGAATGGACAGTCATAAAGAATGGACAGTCTGGGCGAGGTTTTTAATTGCTTTTTAGATTCTTATACTGGTTATTATCTTGATTGTATGTTGGGAATCATAATGGTTTAGAATTTTTTAAAGCTAAATTGGACATTGGTCGACCCTTTCATTTCAAATCTGGTATCTTCGTTATATAATGCATACAGGTTTCTTGGGAATTGTAGAACTTTCTTTTGGTCAAACAACTAAAATTCTCCAAAATGGACAGTCTGCTTGTATAAATTGATGATCTTCCATAATCGAACTTGTATAATATGTACATATGGGTAATCTTGGCATAATTGAAGCTACTTATCCATAGACGAAGAAGGTGACGACGCTTCCCTCGATGATCAAGAACAAGGAGAAGAGGAGTGCCATCCATGCCAAGCTCAAGCACGAGAAGAAGATTGAGAAGCGGAAGCAGGCTAAGGCACGAGAGGCCGTCATCAAGCGAGCCCTCGACTTAGGCGAGGAGTCAAGTTCTTTCCCCTTTGATCTCCACCCTTTGCTTGGCTTTCGCTTTTCGGGTTATGAATCTTGTTTCTTGATCGATAGTCTCCGGAGAAGAAGGTGCCGCGGACGATCGAGAACATCAGGGAGGTCGATGAGACGGTCTGTCGACCTGATGATGAAGAGGTGAGCGTGTTGTTCAGTTTCTGTTTTCTTCTCTTGTTTTCTACTAGATGTTGGTCAGTTATTCCTGATAATGGCTAGTCCAATTTTTTGCAGGGAATGATGTCGATGAATTTAGCCAAGTCCTGAAACAAGAAGTGACGCCAAAGATATTAAACACCACAAATTGTTTCAATTCCACAGTATGTTTTTTGTGTTCGTCTTTCCATCACTTTTACCTTTTCTGTCGTTGTTTATTTGTGTGTCCTTCTTGCCCTATCTTTAAATATTTTTTAGGATTCGTGGAATCTATATTTACTAGGAACTAAGGCCACCACTGAATTCTTACTTTTTTGAAAATGCATGCAGAGAGGTCCTGCCTTCATTCAAGAGTTATTGTCTGTGATTCCAAATGCTCATTACCATAAGAGAGGAACCTATGAATTGAAGAAGGTGAAGCATTTGTGATGAACCAAAATTATGGTTTCTTATTTTGCTGAGCCTTTATTATGATGATTGTTTCTCTTATTGCAGATTGTTGAATATGCAAAGAACAAAGACTTCACTTCAGTTGTGGTGGTCTATTCAAATCGAAGGGAACCAGGTTAGAAGCAACAGGGGAGATAGTGACTCTTGTTTTGTCATTGATTGTTGTTTGTTTTTACATATGTAATTCTGTCTTTAAATACCTGTTCTTTTTAGATGCTCTGATTGATCATAAACTTGCATGATCGACCTACAGCACATTTCAAACTATCTAAATTAGTCTTGCGGAAGGATATTAAGGTACATTCACTTGCACTTGAAAAATGCATGAAAAATAGCTGAGTTCCCTCATACTTTGGAGTTTCTCTTCTTGCTTCCATTCAGTCATTTAGTAACTATAGTATGTACAAGTTGGCATGGTTTATTTCACTAGCAATGTGAACTCAAATTTTCACTTGCGCTTTTGAAACATGGGGACATCTTAGAAATGCATCCTGGATTATTATAGAGTACAATGTTGTCAAGTACTCACAGATCATTTAAGTTTTTTATTTCTTAAATAATTACTGAAGTTTATGATATTGTATGATTACCTGTCTTGGAGAGGATAAATAAACCACAACATCATCCTTATAGCTTCACGCAAAATCTTAGCTTCTAAACCTAATAAGCATTACTTGTATCATAATATCCCAACTGCATTGTAGTTCAAAAAATTGTAAAATGTATTAAAAAAAGTTTAAGATCCTTTGGAATAAAGCAATAATAAAAAAATCGTTAATAAACGTAATAAATAGTTATCCAAACTAGATATAGTATGGTACCATTGAGCCCCTTGGAGATCCTTAAACCGTCTCAAAAATCTCCTGAATATTGATTTGAGTTTCAAGTCAAGCTGTTCGTAAAATGTGGTTCATGCCATGCTGATAGCGTGCATTGTTTTGGCTTGGCATGGATCCCTCGTTGATATATGCTGCTTAGTAGTATCATTCTAGGACATTACTAGAATGCCTTCGCAAGTAAGGCAAATCAGTAATATAATAGTAAATTTTGCTTAACCTTGTTCCTCATTGTCATTGTTCATTTATGTCAATTTGGAAATATAGCTCTTGTTCTGCATTTTACTGCAAATCAGTTACAATATATGACTATTGCCACATCTCTTAGTTGTACTTTTGATATAGTTGTTATAGTACTTCGGTAGGAGCAATGATTTTTTGTCGATTTGAATTGTGGCAATTTTATATTATGTATGGACCAATAATATGAAAGTTGCATCTGTGATTTTTTTGCCCTTGTGATGCTTATAAAATGTCTTGATGATTGCCGTATCTGTGACATGCTGATGCTCTAACTTGTTCATTGTCTTGATCACCTACCAACCCTAAGCATCCACAGAAGGCTCTAACAAATATTCTCAATCGAATGACTTTTAGTGCAGAGTAGCCCATACCATAATTTGATTTCTTATTAATTCATCAGTATATGTGCAAGCATTACATAATAGATGTCTAATTTATAAATATCTGGAAGTTTAATGCTTTGTAAACATTCATTTTCAACTGTTTTGCTACATCATTTAAAATATTGGTTTTTAGTTTCATATACATCATACACATCCCTTTAACTATGGGTTTATTTTGGCAACCAGAATCATGGAAATCCTACAGACCATAAGCCGGAGTTAGTACTGAACAATTTCACCACACGCATTGGTCATCGTGTTGGAAGGTTAATGTTTTACTTAATTCAAGATGTCAAATGATACTCTCATTTCTCCTTTTATAGTATAAGGATTCGTTTTCCTCTTCTTGTTTTTTTCCTTTATCAAACTTTTATTTCTGCTACCTCTATTGATTATTTGAATTTGACTCTTTTTATGATGATACAATCACTATTCCCTCAAGACCCAAACTTTCGTGGCCGTCGAGTTGTAACCAAGGTCCGTCGTACCGTACCGTACCGGAGTTTCGACCCGGGCTCGGTACGGTACGGTACGGGTGTATCGACTGGTATACCGAGGTGTACCGAGCGGTACACCTGATTTTACCAATTTATCTCTCCAAAATACCTAAAAATTAGAAAAAAAGTTAGGATAGGGTTTTCAAGTTACAAATAAATATTTGTAAGACTATTTTGTTACAATATAAACTTTAAAATTCAAATTAATTAAATTATCACATATACCTGATTACTGATTCTACCACCAAAACGAACGACGGGTCTCCATTGGTGGTGGATCGGGGTCCTCAATCCGATACATATCAATATGATATGTTTGTTGGACCCAATCATGAAATTGATCCCATGACATAGTGTATTGATACACCGTGTGCCATTGATGCATCAATATGGTACTGATCGTAGACTGATCGTCATGAATCATATTTGTCCGAGACAGCTCTTGAGGCATATATTGGTGCTGTTCTGTATCATGCTGTTGCTAAGAGAAGGATGACCAACTATCACCATACTGTTGTTGCCCGTATGATTCTCCATAATACGATGGTTGTGATTCCTGTGAATACGATGAGCCTCTTTCTGTGTCTATATGATGTATGCTCTGTCGCATTTGTTCATATTCATCCACTGTCTTCCCCTTCCGTGTATAAACTTGACCAGTACCTTGTCGAGTTCCATGATCTGAATCTTGAGTGGTATGTGTAAAATATTGCTCCTCAGTCCATTCACCACTCTCAAGTTGTATAGACGAGACCAACGACTGCCCGGCATCACCGCCATCATTTGTCGAGGCACTACTGTTCGTGTTGCTGTCATGTATCTGGATCGAGCGAGAAAGAGAATGTGATTGTGAAGGTGTCTCGTCGTCCGTCTCGATTCTTTCCAACGATGCCACTGATGCTACTGCCTTCCCCTTTACCTTTGCATGTTGGGCGGACGAGTGTGATCGTTGGGTGTCGGTAGTTCCTCGAGCAGTTTGACTCCTACCATGTTGTAATTGAGGGGGATTTTCCACCTGTTAGGGTTGTGCTTCTTCTATTACCTCGGTAATAAAACATGAAGGACGCTGAGGGTCTCCCACCTCATCAAGAAGAGGATCCTCTTGGTTCTCTGTTGCTTCAACCCAATCTAACATTGGCTCTGAATCTTCGTTGTAGAATTGAAGGTCAATGGGATCAATATCTGATTCCTCTTGCTCCTTATCCAATTCAGCACATCGCAATTTTAGCCGCATGTTATAATGGACATATACTAGTTTCTCTAACCGTCTGTAGAAGAGTCTGTTGCGGACCTTCGTATGAATCAATGCAAATGTTGACCAATTACGTTCGCAACCACTAGATGTTGTTGTCTGTGAAAGTACACGAACGGCAACTTTCCTTAAATGTGGTGCATCGCCTCCAAATTGTAGCCACCACTCGACTGCAAAAAGATATAAATAAGATTTTATTAGCATAACAAATAATTAACATTAAATATAATTGATAATCAATATGCATAATTTTTCCTTACCAGGATCCATAGTGTAACGACACGATATAGCTACAACATCGGAGAATGAATCAACTGTTTCTCGAAATAATCGACCCTCCATAAGAGCATCGGTTGTCTCGATAGTGTTTGTCAAGAGCCGATATATAACATTTCGTAGTGACGTTAAGAAATTATTTTGCGTTCCGAGAGCATATCGATATTGAATTGCCGGGTTTAGATAATACGCTGCAAAACATAATTTTGTTAGTATGATTTTTTATTATCTAAATAATAATAAATTAAATTATTCTGAATATGAATTTACCTGCATTATGGATATCTTGATCCATATGAACTTCGGTCCAACGATCAATGATTCGTACGTATTGGTCGGCCTTAAAATCATCTTTGAATGCTTTCCTGACCTCATCTCTTGCTGAAATCAGCATATATTTAAGATACGGCATCTGTGGACGCTTGTCCATATCGACCTTACGGAGGACAATATAAAGTGGTTCCACACCTTTTATGATTTCTGCTATAGTCTCCCAAAATCTAGATGAAAGAATAGTTTTTTCTATCTTCTTTCCATCGCTCAATTTCGAATATCTTGATTCAGACCACTCTTGTGAGCTAACCATTGCCTTCAAGCCATGCCTTTTTTGCTGTAATGACTTTAATGCAATAAAATTAGTAGCAAACCGAGTAATTCCAGGTCGAAGTATCTCACCGTTTATATACTTTTGCATTAATGCGTGGACCCAATGATGATTATATATAAACTTTATAATTGATTGTGCTCGAGCTACACATTTCTTGACCGAATCCAACTCACCAATATCCTTCAGCATTAGATCTATGCAATGAGCTGCACATGGAGTCCAAAACAAAGTTTTTCTTTTTTCCATCAATTGCAAACCGGCCTTTTTAAAATTTGCTCCATTGTCGGTTATTATTTGAACAAGATACTTTGGTCCAATCTCCTCTACCATAGTGTCCATCAAGCTCTCAATGTAGTTTGCATCTTGGATCTTTTCAGTAGCATTAACGGACTTATGAAACACCACTCTTCTATTGCAATAAACAAGAAAGTTGATGATACTCATTCTTGTTGGTCCTGTCCAACTGTCACACATCAATGTCACCCCATATTCGTCCCATTGCCTTTTGAAGGATTTGATCCAATCCTTTAGTTCTGCCACCTCCTCATCTAAGTACACACCATAAATCTCCTTCGGTGTTGGAGGTTGGATCCCCGTGTCAGATTTTTAAATAGAAGAGATCATGCTCTGATAATATGGACCTTGGGCTGTGTTGGTTGGAATCCTATGAAAGTTAAACTATTTTGAGATTGCCTTCCCAATATCCCGTTTTTTTTCTTTTGTATATGCATCGTCAATCCGTGTTTGTTTCGCTGTTTGTGGGAGATAGGCTTGCGGATCAATATCAACAATATCTGGTGCGGACCTCCTGCCAAGATCTCTCATAAAACCACGGAGTCCACCATACCTCATGCTATTAGTTCGGCCTAACTGAGAAGGAGCAGTTGGTTGCCTCATGCTGGTTGACCTCTGGATTCGACTACCACTGCCATGCTCCAATTGTGAGTCAGGTCATCGATGCCTCATTGCTTCATCGACCGTATACTGATGCTCCAATGATGCACGAATCGCAGCTGTGAGATCCGGGTCGACTTCATCGTCGCAACCCTCATACTGATCATAAACTGGTTCCTGTGTAGCCCTATGATATTCTTCCTCAACTCTTGTCTTCTTTTTTAATGTATCTTCCTTTGCTTGTTTAAGCTTGCTTTGAAATAATTTATGGATCTCCATTGGAATATTCTTGCATTTTGCAACATCAGGATATCCACCAGCCAAATGCATTTTCACTCGAGTTATTCCTCCACCCTTGCCAATGTAGTCACAATAAATACATTGCCAATGATGACGGTTTCTATCTAGCTTTCGGGCATGAACCCATGCATCATCATGTGGCGGTTCCTTTGGTGTCATGATCCCACCAAATTTAAATCAAATAAACTATAAAGTATAAATATATTAAATTGACCAAATATCGATCGTAAATCACTAATCACAACATTAAGTAATTTTATTAAAACATAACTAAATAACTAATCATATTTTATCATCATAAATATATTACATGCATAAAAGAAATATTAAAATCATTAGATACACTAATTCTGTGATTAACATAGTTAATTTTCACTAATTACTTCTCTTTCAATACTATAAACATGACAAACACTCTAATATGTATTAAAGATATTGGATTGACATAAAATCGAACAAATTTTAATTAAATCATCATTAAAATGACTAATCACAGTATTAAATAACTTTAATAAAACTTAATTAAACTTATTTTACTATCATAAATATTATTCATAAATATTATTCATGATGAAACACACTAATCATAATATTAAATATCTTAATTATTCTCTAATTAAAGAAAATGAATACATACCTCTTGATTAGAAAGTTCTTCCTCTGAATCTTCCCAAATTAACCTCGATTGAATTCACAAATCGTTATTTTATAAAGTTTAGGAGAGAAAAAAAAAAGTTTGAGAGAGAGTTTAAGAGAGTATAATGAAATAGGGGAGAGAAGAATGGTTTAAATAGAGGAGAAAAGGCTCCGACAGTCAATTTGACCGTTGGAGTACTGTAGCATTGCTACAGTGCGGTAACGGTCTATTTCGACCGTTACCGAGTGGTACCGAATGGTAACGGTCGAAATCGACCGTTACCGAGCGGTGCCGAGTGGTGCCGGGCGGTAACGGTCGAAATTTCGACCGTTACCGCCCGATTTTGCCCCGTATCGCCCGATATGGGGTTTTTTTGGGGCATACCGCCCGATAGCGGGCGGTCCGCGTACTGGTAACCTAACGGACCGGTACGTACCGCCCGTACCAGGCGGTACGAATCAGTATGGCATACATTGGTTGTATCATTCCATAAGCAGCGAGACTTCATTTTTTTTAGACATCACAGGTATATCTATTTTGTTGACTACTTATATTTGTTATTACAAAATATGTTGAGGATCTTATGCAGAACCTGGAAGTTTTCTCAAGCCATATCAATAGTAGCTCTTCTATGTCTCATCATTGAACCTTTTTTTTGCTTTCACGGACTTGCTTTGACCACTGGCAGTATATTCTTAGTAACTGTTTGAATTTCTTCAAGTGCCTCTAGACATACTTCGTTTAAATGTCCTTTGCAATTTTTGCTCAGGTTCTTATTGTCTAGTGTATTTTTTGTCCTGGTAGAGTGAAATAATGGGCCTATTTAGAGGTCTTGGACCGTTAAAGGTCATTTGGTGCTAGCTTAAGAATTAATTTGAGCTACTATTGTTCAAGGTGTTGGTCGAGGAAAACATGGACATGTTTAGGAAACCAGAGATGGTCACCTAGATTGAGTTGGGAACAGTGGAGAATATTGGTCCAGATGTCTGTGGCTGGTCTCTTAGATGGGTAGCAAATATCAGTATGTCTGAAATATCTGTGCTATTTGAGGAAAGCTGTTTGTCATCTTTAAAATTAAGAGCTATCAGATCTCGAGTCTGATTCCAATGTGGCTCCAACAACTGTTAGATCTATTGCTGGAACACCTGTGGTGATATATATCGCCAACTAATTATTTATCGTAATGAAAACTACTTTTTCCGAACAATATGAAAACTGAGATTTCTGTAAAGCTTCCTGTGGGAAGCTAAACAGAGTTCTAGTGGTCATAAGTATCACTGAATTATGATGTATATGCTCTAATCAGTAATATCTAGAAACTGACTATAAAAATGATCCTGAAAACAAAGAAAAAAGTAGTAACCATTGTGGTTTTCCCAAGTTTCGTAGAAACTGAAATAAATAACGTAGATGTTGAAATTGCTGATGGAATTATGGATGTAACAAATTGTATAACATTGTGTAAAGATGGCTCCGAAGTAGGATGAAACACTTCTAATATTGGAGAAGATAAGGGCTTCATCTTATCATGAATGTTCTTCTTGGATGGGAGATCCTCCCTCCTGTAGAATTGTCTCTAGTTTGTTAAGCTGTGCGATGTGAATTCTACTAGTCAAATGAACATCAAGGAGGAATGCTAAATAGTCTTTTAAAAGTTTAGATTCTCTTTCTTTTTTTTTTCCATTATGTTTTTAAGGTTCTTTACACAGGCACATACTTAATGTTGGTACCATGAACTGATCTCAACATATACTTAGTGTTTCTTCTTTTTTTTTGTTTGGGTACGAAAACCCTTGGCTCTAATTCCAGGAATCTTTATTTTAATTACATTACCTGCATCTGATTCACTTTGATATGTATGCTATTGCCTATTAATGTGTAAATTATCCAATTCTTGATCCTAGTATTGTATACCATGCATCTGTGCCTGTTTCCCAAGTGTCATTTATTTATGCCATCTGGAATTATGTCTCATTTTCTCTGCAATTATTAGGTATATATTTGAAGCCAAAGAGAAAAAAGATGAATCCAAGGACAAGGCTGCCAAGAGCAAGAATATAACTCAAGAGAAAGTGATTGTACGGCTTCAGGTACTGTTTAACATGAGTGTCGCACTTTGTCATTTGATGATATGCTATACAATATTTATTACTTGGACCGGACACACACACCATGATGCTTTCTCACCCAATTTTTAAATGTTTGAAGACTGTTTTATGTTATGGTCTGATCTTTATTCCCCTTTTTGTTACACTAGCAACGCAATTTCTCTGTTCCTGGAGTATTCCTGTAAACTTTACTGCTTAGTTATCTGACCACACTCAACAGCTGTTGAATTGTGACCTGGGAGATGGATTATTTGATTTGACAATCTGACATGGTATTTTGTCATGTATTGGCCATGACATTTTGTTCACATTTTATTCTTTTTGAAAATGCAGGAGTGTGGCCCTCGCTTTACACTTAAATCGAGGAACCTGCAACATGGAACATTTGATTCAAAGGGTGGAGAGTATGAGTGGGTCCACAAGGTACTCTTTCGTGATCTTGGTATAAAATTTACCATGTTCTGGGATTTTTTGCTTTTTCCATCAAATTTACCATGCGTTGTATTTGATTCTAGCCGGAGATGGACACGAGCCGCAGGAGGTTTTTCTTGTAAGCCAGAGAGAGATTTTGCTTCAGAAGAAGACCTCCCATTTTATTATGGTAATTGAGCTTTTTTACTCTTCTACAAACCAGCCAAACCACATTTGTTATTGATTTTAATTGTAGTAGTTTCTTTCCCCACTGTATGTGGAGGTTCGATCAAGTGTGGGCAGGATTTCTCTGCATCAAGAAATAAGTTAATTAGCTTGTAGTCCAATGACAATGGTTTCTGGGCCTTTTGTTTCGTAGAGCATTTGGCTAAGATTGGTCAAAAGCCTCTTTGAGAAAGAGTGGCTGTCCGTTTGCTGGAAGGGAAGGACATGACCTCTCTCTTAATCTGCTTAAGATCAAAGTCCTGCTTGGGAGTTGGAGAATGTCAAATTGAGCTAAAAGGATATGCATACTGCAATCAGATTAGAACAAAATTGTTGATGTTATATGCATGTTTTAATACCATTATTAAATGCTTTAATGATATGCTTTTCCATGGGATATGATATTACAAGCAAGAGTGCATTGTGTTATCACGCATGACCACCGTGTGCAGTTTAATGCTTAAATGGCATATATAGGTTGTATTTATTTTTCTAAAATAATAATATCAAAAACATAAATCTTGGCTCAAGAATAACATATCATCATCACATAGGATGAGTTTCATCAAAAGAGAATTATATGCCTCACAAACAAAGTGGGTATAGGAAGAAAGTACCTCAGAGAGGGTAAATTGTAGATCAACATCGTTAGGATTGTAGAGTTTGCTGTAAGGATTCTCCACATAAAATTTGGGCCAAAACTGACAACGTTTGGCCATCGATCGTCAAGCAAAAAACTTAGAAACCTAATCTCTCTCCTTTTCTCTCTCTCTCTTTTGTCGTGTGCTGTCGTCGTTCATCGCGCACGTCGCTCTCTCACTTGCACCAACCCTATCTCTCTCTTTTTTAATTTCTTTGATTTGGGCTCGTTGGTATTGGTCGAAGCCTGTGACTCCTTAGCTCCATTCCGTGACTCGCTCAAACCAGTGCCAACAAGCCTTCACTCAGTTGCCAACCAGAACCAAACTGAGAAGTAGTAGTGCTGACAATAACTCACCTCCCAAGTAAGAATACATCGAAGAAGATAGTCGAGTTAGCATCCCTTGAGTCTTGTTGCAAACGCCCAACTTATCCAAGCTCACATATGGGCTGGGCTTAACAATTCTCCCCCTCCAGCTCATATGGTGGGTTGTATCAAGCCCGTTCTTCGCCTACATACTTCAAGTTTCTCCTTAGGCAAAGACTTTGTCAACATATCCGAATCATTCTCATTCGTATGTACTTTTTCCAACTGTAATTCTTTCATTTTAAGCACATCACAAATCCAGTGATATCTCATATCAATATACTTAGATCTAGAATGATATATTGAATTCTTGGAGAGGTGAATGACGCTCTTACTATCATAGTAAACAGTATATCCTTCCTGTTTCAAGCCTAATTCCTATAGAAACCTTTTCATCCATAAAGTTTCCTTGCAGATTTCAGTAATTATTATGTATTCTGCTTCTGTGGTTGATAGAGCAAGACAATGTTATAACTTTGATTACCAAGAGACTGCTCCCCTTTCAAATGTCATCAAGAACCTCGAAGTGGACTTCCTGGAATCAGTATCACTTGCCATATCTGTATCTTTGTAGCCTTCTAACACAGGTTCATCATTGACAAAACATAAACACCACATGGAAGTACCTCTTAGATATCTTAATATCTATTTCACTACTGCCCAATGTTCTTTTCCAGGATTAGAGAGAAATCGACTGACAACTCCAATTGCATGAGCTATATATGGCCTAGTACAAACCATAGCATACATCAAACTACCTATTGTAGATGAGTAAGACACTCTTATCATTTCTTCTTTTTCTTTTTCACTTGCAGGACATTATTTTGAACTAAGCTTGAAATGACCTGCAAGTGGAGAACAAACTGTTTTGGCTTTACTCATGTTGAATCTTTTAAGAACCTTTTCAATGTAAGTCTCTTGAGATAGTCCAATCTTCTTTTTCTTCCTATCACAAAGAATCTTCATGCCAAGTATTTGTTTCACCAATCCCAAGTCTTTCATGACAAAAGACTTACTTAGCTCTCTTTTAAGCTTTTCAATTTTACTAACATCATGGCCAACAATCAGCATATCATCAATGTATAACAGTAGAATAATAAAATCATCATCTAAAATTTTTTTCATAAACACACAATGATCAGATGTGGTTCTATCATACCCTTGGCTCATCATAAAGGAATCAAACTTCTTGTACCATTGTCTAGGTGCATGTTTGAGTCCATATAAGTTTTTCTTAAGCTTACATACCAGATTTTCTTTTCCCTTGACTTTGAAACCTTTTGGTTGTTCCATGTAAATTTTTCCTTCTAAGTCATCATGAAGAAATGTTATTTTCACATCAAGTTGCTCAACTTCTAAATTCAAGCGGGCAGCCAAACCAAGAATAACTCGGATATAGGACATTTTCATAACTAGAGAAAATATTTCTTCAAAGTCAATACCTTTCTTCTGACTGAATCCTTTTATAACTAGTCGTGCCTTGTATCTTTGTTGTGAGTTATTATTTTCAGTCTTCAATTTGTAAACTCACTTATTCTTGAGAGCTTTCTTCTCTTTAGGCAACTTTACCGGTCGTAGGTGTGGTTCTCATGCAAAGATCTCATCTCTTCTTGCATGGCTTTAACCCACTCATTCTTATGCTCATGAAGAATAGCTTCTTGGTAAGTTTCTGGTTCTCCCCCGTCAGTAAGCATAACATACTCGTGTGGAGGATATCTGGTAGATGGTTGTCGCTCTCTAGTGGATCTTCTTAATGGAATTTCAACTAGTGGTGGAGGTGCTTATTCAGTTGGTTCAGCATCATCAACTGTAGGAGTATCGTCCCTTACATTCTCACCATGATCTTCTTGTTCATCTCCCCCATGATCATCATGAACTATAGACGAAGGAATTTGACCTAAACTCCAAGGAATATAAATAAAGGTTTCTGGCTTCTCAACATTATCACCATCATCAAACAATTGGTCTTCAAGAAACACAACATCTCTGTTTTTAATAATCTTCTTGTTCACTGGATCCCATAATTTGTATCCAAACTCTTCATGATCATATCCCAAGAAGATATATGCTTTTGCCTTATTATCAAGCTTGGACCTTTCATCTTTGGGAATATGAACAAATGTTTTACACCCAAAGACTCTCAAATAATTATAAGATATATCTTTTCCTTTCCATACTCTCTCTGGACTATCACATTTCAGAGGAACTGATAGAGAAAGATTTATCAGGTCAATTGTAGTTCTCATAGCCTCCCCCCAAAATGACTTCGGTAACTTGGCGTGGGAAAGTATACACCTAATCCTTTCTTCAATGATTCTATTCATCCTTTCTGTCACACCGTTCTACTGAGGAGTTTTAGGAATTGTTTTCTCAAGCCTGATATCATGGAACCTGTAATAATTCTCAAAAGGACCCCTGTATTCGCCACCATTATCTGATCGAACACACTTTAGCTTTCTGCTAGTTTCTCTTTCAACACTGACATGAAATTCTTTGAAAACATCGAGTACCTAGTCTTTAGATTTCAAATCAAAAGCCCACACTTTTCTAGAATGGTCATAAATAAAAATAACAAAATAAAGAGCACCTTCAAGAGTTTTGGTTTGCATAGTATAGACATCAGTATGAACTAAATCAATAACATTTGATCTTCTAGATGATTGATATGTCTGAAATGTAACTCTATGTGTTTTTTCAACTAAGCAATGATCATAATGTTTAAGAGATGTACCTTGCAACTCTAGTAAGAACTGCTTTCTAGCAAAAGTTTGAAGTCCCTTCTCGCTGATATGACCAAGCCTCTTGTGCCAAAGATCTATACTTACACATTTTTGAATTGCATTAATCTCTCTTTTGTGTAGCTTAGCTTCCATGACATAAAAAGAGTTAAGCTTCTTTCCTCTTGTCATAATTAGAGAACCTTTAGTGAGTTTCCATTTACTTTCATCAAAATAATGTACAAAGCCCCCATCATCAAGTTTGCCTGTAGATATCAAGTTAAGACGAATATCGGGAACATGTCTTATATGTTTGAGTATCAATTTGCTCTCAATACTGGTCTCCAAGCAAATATCTCCAATACCCACAATCTTAGATGTACCACTGTTTCTCATTCTGACATTACCAAAATCACCAACAGTGTAAGATATAAAGAAATCACCACGAGAAGTGACATGAAATGAAGCACCAGAGTCAATTACCCAGTTACTGTCCTGAGCTACAAGACTGACACAACCGTTATCACAAATAATAGTGATATTATCTTTAACAACAATTGCATTAGTCTCTTTCTCATTTTTCTTCATTTCATTCTGTTCTCGCTTTCAAAACCTACACTCTTTCTTCATGTGACCTGGCCTGTTATAGTGAAAACATTTGATGTCTTTTCTAGACTTGGATCTTCCTCTATAACCATGTGAATTTCTACTATGACTTCTTTCACGTATTTCTTGTTTTTCAGTAATAAATGCACCAGAAGAAGATTCACCATGTTCTTTCCTTCTAGCATTTTCATTTAACAAACTATCTTTAACCATATCTATAGTTAAAGTCCCATCCGGCGTAGAGTTACAAATTGTCACCACATACGTTTCCCAACTTTCTGGTAAAGAGCTGAGAAGTAATAATTCTTGCATCTCATCATCTATATTAATTTTCATAGCAACCAGCTTGTTTGCAAGACTCTGAAATAGGCTTATGTGCTCAACAATGTTACCATCATCTTTATATTTCAAATTTACAAGCCTTCTGAGGATAGAAATTCTATTTCCCATTGTCTTTTTCGCAAAGAGGTTTTCTAACCTTTGCCAAACAACATCAGCTCTGGTTTCATCAGAAATATGCTCATGCAAGTTTATATCCATCCATCTTCTAATATAGGCAATAGCTTTTTTATGTTGAACTTCTTATTCTTCATCGTCCATAATAGAAGGTTTATCTTTAACCTTGATGGGCTTATACAAATCTTTACAACAAAGCAAATCTTCCATCATTCGCCTCCAAGTTGAATAATTTGATGAGTTCAATTTAATCATATCATCAGACTGCTCCATTTCAATCATACAAGAAAAACTAGTACCAAATAACCCGATGCTCTGATACCACTTGTTGGGAAAAATATATTAAAACAGAATAATTCATTTTCTCTTTGTGTATCAAAATGGGTTTCTCATCAAAATACCAACTTGATATCCAAATGCAAATATTAACCAGCTCAATCGCATAGTGAGACTAAATCTTTTAACTTGAAAAACTCAATATGAGAAAAATCACGGGACCATAGTCCACCTCAAACTTCCACTATCAATAGTATTGATAACAGTTTTACAGTAAAACTTCTCTAGAACAATCAGAGGATCACAATAACATCAAGAACATAAATCTTAGCTCAAGAATAGCATATCATCATCACATACGATGGATCTCCTCAAAAGAGAATTCTATATCTCACAAAATAGGTATAATAGGAAAGGAGAGTACCTCAGAGAGGATAAACTGTAAATCAACACCGTTAGGATCGTAGAGTTTGCTGCAAGGATTCTCCACAAAAAATTTAGGCTAAAACTGACAACGTTTGTCATCGATCGTCAAGCAAAAAACTCAGAAATCTAATTTTGCCATGTAATGCCGTCGCTCTGCTCATGCTTTTCTCTCACTTGCAGTAAAACAGTTCTATTTCTCTCTTTTTTTATTTCTTTGATTTGGGCTTAAAAGCCTAACTTGTCCAAGCCCACGTATGGGCTGGACCCAACAAGAAGTGCGTACTCTACCTATTAATCTAATCACCTTTAGATAATGAGCTCAAGCACTGGTTGTCTGCCACCATGGCCGCAAACTCCCACCAGCCCAAGACAGCTACAAACAATCAGAATCATGTTTACAGCAAGAAGAGCACGGTTCATGCTTTCAGGTTTCTTTCTTCAATCTTAGAGTGAAATGAAGGAGAAGGAAAAGTATCACTAGGTTTTCAGACTCCTTCATGCAGTCCTGGGGATACGACAAAGAAAAGAATGGACTTTGTCCAAGCCACAAAACGGGAGTGAGATGTATCATTAATCTAACTGCACCTGCAAGTCCACAAGCTTGTTTTTGTTTTGATGTAATCCATGTTTCTGCAACTAATTTGTGCCAAGGTTTGTCCTAATAATCTTCCCTGATATAATTAGCCTCCTCTCATACAAACCCAAATGAATGGGTAATGTTGTTGGGACACATTCATTAGACAGAGAATTCTGATGGGTAATACAGAGCTTTAATTGGGTTGGAGAAGAAAGTGTCGAAGAACAATGTGTTGGGAATGCCATTCCTCTTTTCTCTAAGTAGGCTTACTCTTCATTTTATCGCAATCAACTCAATCTACATCGGGAATCAGTCTCTACCGATAATGATGGGAGGTCACGTTATAACATCCCTTATTTCTAAAAAAATTAGTAAATACTTGTTTGTAAATATGAGGATTATTTAATAATTTTTTATATTAAATAATATTATGTTAAAAGTTTATGGCTAACGACCTAAGAGTAAATATTAAAAAAAAATGATATGATTTATGAAATATTCAGATTTAATTAAATATATATATATATATATATATATATATATATATATATATATATATATATATATATATATATATATATATATATATATATATAGTGGACATGTGTCACTAGCTAACATAAGGTTAATGCCACTTATGTTTGCTCTAAAGATGACACCTAGCTCATTTTATGCATGCATGACACATTGCAACTCTTGTGTTAGCCGAAAGTAATTAAACGAGGGATACTTGCTGCAACATTGGTTTGAGAAGAGAAAGGAAGAAGAAGAAGAAATTTTGTTTGAGGTTTTGCATCAACTCCCTACATTTGGGAATCAAACTCTTCTAAGGCAAGTGTTTCTAACCCATCCTAGAGATAAATTTTGATCCTTGTTTTCATCTTGATTTTGAGAAAATTGGAAGATTGTGGCTAGGTTTTTATTGTATAGTATACTTTACTTCTGATGTAATGTTAAGGATATGTTGATACTTATGTTTTGTAAAAGTTTAAAGGGCCGCTCATGTTTATGGAATGATAAGTTTATATTTCTACGATTATGGATTTGTGTTGTGGTTGATGTTTAGTTAAGTTGCCTTTGGATTTTATGAATCTCTGAGTGAAGTGGAATATGATTTATGAAACGTACAGGTTTATGAATTGTGAATATTGATTTGAATGGTTCTTAGTATCCTGAAATTGTTAGATTGGATCCTGGATTGAATTGACGATGAATTATAATATTATTGATTTTAGATAGGGTCACACCTCCTGAATGCAATAATTCGGGGGGGCGTGACAGAGTTGGTATCAGAGCATGATTTGAGGATTTCAATTTTGATATGCTAGATGTGTAATAAATTTTGAGGTTTAGTGATTTCTATTTAGAGACAGATCAAAAGTTTTCTTTTGCTATTTTTTTTAAGGAAGCAAGGATGACGAGGTCATCTGGTTCTCCTATTGTTTCTACTTCTGATCAATTGAGTGGAATTATGAAAACTCTAGAGGCTATGACACAAGTAATGCAACAATAAGTCCGACAAGGAAGAAATGATGAAGCGAGGAATTTAAACCAGACTGGGTTGGGAATTGAACAGTTTAAGAAGCTTAGTCCTCCTAGTTTTAGTGGTGAGCCTGATCCAATGGTAGCAGAACAATGGATGATGCGAATAGAGTAAATATTTGATGTTTTAAATTGCCCAGATGATAAGAAGGTTTCTCTTGCTACCTTCATGCTAGAAGGAGAGGCTGAGCACTGGTGGTGAACCGTGAAGAGGATTTTTGAAGCTCGACAGGAGCCAATCACTTGGAAGGTATTTACAGAAAAGTTCAATGATAAATATTTTTCAAATTGTATCAGAGAGCAGAAAGAATTGGAGTTTCTGAATCTCATCCAGGGAAATTTGACAGTATCTAAATATGAGTCTAAATTCATCGAACTCTTTAGATTTGCCACGCATATGATTGATGATGATTATAAGAAAGCAAGAAGATTTGAAAGAGGACTAAGGCCAGCAATAAGAAGCCGGATATCAACTTTAAAACTCCAGGTATACACTGATGTAGTAGAAAGAGCTTTCATACTTAAAAAAGACTTGGAGGAGATCCAAGAAATCAGGGACAAGAACAACAAAGATAAGTTTGTTGATAAAAGTAAGAGAGGAAATGAAGTAAAAAGAAGTAACAAGAGGGTAAAGGTACCTAGATTTGAGAAAGGAACTCTATCGCAAAGAACTCTATCGTGTACAAAATGTGGACGTAATCATGAAACAAGTGAGTGCTTTCGGGTGACTGGAGCCTATTTTGCCTATGGAAAGTTAGAGACTACCCACTAAACAAGAAGAAAGAGCCACTACCCCCTAAGCCAACAGGCCATGCTAGAGTATATGCTATCACAGAACAAGATTCCAGAGCCTCTAAATCAGTGGTTGAAGGTATTCTATATGTTTCTAATAGAAATGCAAAAGTTTTGTTTGATCCTGATTCCAACTTATCTTTTGTTTCACAATATTTTGCTTGTCACTTGGGCATTCAACCTAAACCACTGGATTATTTGCTACATGTAACTACTGTTGTTGGGGATTCCTTGACTACAAATCTGGTTTATCCATCTTGTTTGATTTCTATCGGAGAACATGAACTCCTTGCCGATTTGATACTCCTAGAAATCCAAGGTTTTGATATTATACTTAGCATGGATTGACTATCTTCCTATCATGCTAGTATTGATTGCTAGACAAAAATAATTACTTTCTGCATACCAGATCAGCCTATATTTTACTTTAAGGGTATTAGGCATGATTTGCCTCCTTGCTTGATATCAGCACTTCAAGCTTATCGTCTTATGCAGAAAGGTTGTTATATTGTGTGTGTAAAGGAGCATTCAAATCAAGAAACTCACATAAATGAAATTACAGTGGTCAAAGAGTTCCCTGATGTATTTCCAGATGACTTGCCTGGTTTACCTCCAGATAGAGAGGGAGAATTTGCTATTGATTTAGTCCCCGGGACAGTCCCAATATCTAAGCCTCCCTATAGAATGGCACCACTCGAGCTCGAAGAATTGAAGAAGCAAATACAAGAGTTGTTAGATAAGGGTTTCATTCGACCCAACGTCTCACCGTGGGGTGCTCCAGTGCTATTAGTTAAGAAGAAGGATGGGTGTTGAGACTTGTATTGATTATAGACAGTTGAATCAGGTGACCATCAAAAACAAGTATCCCCTACCTAGGATTGATGACTTGTTTGATCAATTGCAAGGTGCACAAGTATTCTCCAAGATTGATCTAAGATCATGTTACTATCAATTGAAGGTCAAGAAGGAGGATATTCCAAAAACAACCTTTAGAACTCGATATGGTCACTACGAATTTTTAGTAATGCCTTTTGGCTTGACTAATGCTCCTGCAACTTTTATGGAACTGATGAATAGAATATTTCAGCCACTCTTAAATGATTGTGTAATTATATTCATTGATGACATATTAGTATATTTAAAGAGTAATCAAGAGCATGATAAACACTTGAGAGATGTATTATCTATATTAAGAGAAAAAAAGTTGTATGCAAAGTTCAGCAAATGTGAATTTTGGTTGAAGGAAATTACTTTCTTAGGCCACGTGATTTCAGGAAGGGGCATATCTGTTGATCCAAAGAAGGTGGAAGCAGTAGTTAATTGGGAAGTGCCAACAAATGTAATAGAAGTTAGAAGTTTCTTGGGCATGGCAAGTTATTACAGGAGATTTGTGGAGGGATTTTCTCAAATTACTCATCCCCTCACCAAACTGACTCAAAAGAATGTGAAATTTGAATGGAGTGGTGATTGTGAGCAAAGTTTTCAAGAATTAAAAAGAAGATTGACTAGTGCCCCTATTCTCACTATTCCGAGTGGTAATGAAGGATTTATAGTTTATACTGATGCTTCAAGAAAGGGCCTTGGATGTGTTTTGATGCAAGTAGGGAAAGTAATTGCTTATGCTTCAAGGCAGTTAAAGAATTATGAATTGAATTATCTGACTCATGATTTGGAATTGGCAGCAATCATCTTTGCTCTAAAGATTTGGAGACATTACTTGTATGAGCGGACATTTGATATCTTTACTGATCACAAAAGTTTAAAGTACATTTTTACACATAAGGAGTTAAATATGAGGTAGCGAAGATGGATAGAACTTCTAAAGGATTATGATTGTACCATCCGTTATCACCCGAGTAAAGCAAATGTTGTAGCTGATGCACTTGGTAGAAAATTTACAAGTTTTATGGCTAGTCTGGTTGTGAAACAATGGAAGCTATTAGAAAGAAATTATGATTCGAATGTAATAAGGAAAGGGCAAGACTCAATAATGTTGATGGCCTCTATCCAGGTGCAAACTAATCTCATTCAACAAATTAAAGAAGGACAACTACGAGATCCACATTTAATATACTTGAGGAATGAAGTTGAAAAGGGATTTAAGTTGAATTTTCAAATTTCAATTTTCAAATGATGGCCTATTGAGATTTGGAGATAGAATATGTGTTCCAAATGACCCAGATATCAAGAACCAAATCTTGAACAAAGGCCACAATTTAAAGTACACCATATATCCTGGCAGCACGAAAATGTATAGATATCTCCAAAGTCATTATTGGTGGAAAGGAATGAAGAAGGAGACTGCAATATATGTTTCAAGGTGTTTGACATATCAGCAAATCAAAGCAGAACACCAAAGACCTGGAGGTTTGTTATAGCCCTTGGATATTCCTGAATGGAAATGGGAATGCATTACTATGAACTTTGTTTCAGGACTACCCAGAACTTCTAGAAAGCATGATGCTATTTAGGTCATTGTTGATAGGTTAACCAAATCTGCATATTTTTTTACCAATCAATATGACTTATTCTCTTGATAGGCTTGCATATTTGTATGTTGATGAAATAGTAAGACTTCATGGTGTCCCGAAGGAGATCATCTCGGATAGAGACTCCAGATTTCTTTCTAGATTGTGGAGGAGATTATAAGATTCTATGGGCACCAAAAGTAAAGTTTAGCACTGCCTATCACCCTCAGACTGATAGTCAATCTGAAAGAACAATTCAAGTACTTGAGGATTTGCTTAGAGCCTATGTTATGCATTGGAGAGGTGAATGGGATAAAGATATTTCTCTTATTGAGTTCACTTACAAGAATAGTTACCATTCGAGCATTCAGATGGCTCCTTATGAAGCATTGCATGGGTGAAAGTGCAGAACGCCTATATGTTAGGAGGAAGTTGGTGATAGAAAGTTGTTAGCACCAGATAAAGTACAAGAGACTACTAAAAAGATTCAAGTTATCATAAAAAGGCTAAAGGCTGCTCAGAGTCGGCAAAAGAGCTATGCTGACAACAGAAGACGAGATATCGAGTTCCAAGTAGGGGATTTTGTATTCCTAAAGGTCTCCCCTTCCAAAGGCTTTGTAAGATTTGGAAAGAAAGAAAAGTTAAACCCAAGGTTCGTTGGACCTTTTGAGATCCTTGAAAGAATTGGCTCTATCGCTTACAAGATTGCCTTGTCACCATCGATGTGTCATATCCATGATATATTTCATGTGTCAATGCTCAGAAAGTATATACCTGATCCCTCTCATGTCATTGAGTATGAGCCGATTGTGATTGAGAAAGACTTGTTTTACAAGGAAGAGCCCATTCGGATTATTGATAAAAAAGAGAAGATCTTAAGAAATAGAATCATTACTCTAGTTAAAGTAATTTGGAAGCATCATTCTACAAATGAAACGACTTGGGAGCTAGAGGAAGAAATGAAGAAAGCTTATCCTCATCTTTTCGCCGAAAGAGATATGACAAATTTAGAGGACTAAATTTTCTTTTAAGGAGGGGAGAGTGTAACATCCCCCATTTCTAAAAAAATTAGTAAATGCTTGTTTGTAAATATGAGGATTATTTAATAATTTTTTATATTAAATAATATTATATTAAAAGTTTATGGCTAAGGACCTAAGAGTAAATATTAAAAAAAAATTGATATGATTTATGAAATATTCAGATTTAATTAAATTATATATATATATATATATATATATATATATATATATATATATATATATATATATATATATAGTGGACATGTGTCACTAGCTAAGATAAGGTTAATACCACTTATGTTTGCTCTAAAGATGACACCTAGCTCATTTCATGCATGCATGACACATTGCAATTCTTGTGTTAGCCAAAAGTAATTAAATGAGAGATTAAAGGAAACTTAACCAGATAGGGATACTTACTACAACGTTGGTTTGAGAAGAGAAAGGAAAAAGAAGAAGAAGAAGAAGAAGAAGAAGAAGAAGAAACTTTGTTTGAGGTTTTGCATCAACTCCCTACATTTGGGAATCAAACTCTTCTAAGGCAAGTGTTTCTAACCCATCCTAGAGATAAGTTTTGATCCTTGTTTTTATCTTGATTTTGAGAAAATTAGAAGATTGTGGCTGCATATAAAATATCTACGTCGTTTATACCTCAAATGTTGAATCTAGAATTTTTCAGATTTTGACCTTTCAGTACTCGTGTGGCCATAACTTTTTTCACCAAATTCGAATTGAGGAAAAACCTCTTTCATACTAAAGGAGACTTATAGAGTTTTCATTTGATATAAAAATTGAAAGATTTGGAGTAAATTTACCTATCCAAACATATGAATGAAAAGACCTTATGTATTCGGTAAAACAGATACTGCAGCTTCTAACCTTCTGTTACTAAATTACTCATAACTCTCTAGTGAAAATTCTGAATTATACAAAACTTTGTTCGTTGGAAAGTAGATTTGCATATCTTAGTTTTAGCACTAAATTTAAACATTTGTTTAATTTGATTCTATCAATTCTGCAAAACAGAGATGATCAATTATGATCGTTTGTTGCTAAATTGCTCGTAATTCTCTAGTGAAAATTCTGAATTATACAAAACTTGGTTCTTTGGAAACTAGATTCACATATCTTTCTTTTGACATCTAAATTGAAAATTTTGAAGTATGTTTGCCTTTTGAAACATCTGTTTAAATTGATTCTATTAATTATGCAAAACAGAGATGATCAATTATGACCTTCTGTTACTAAATTGCTTAAATTGCTCATAACTCTCTAGTAAAGATTTTGAATTCTGCAAAACTTCGTTCTTTAGAAACTAGATTCGCATATCTTTCTTTTGACATATAATTTGGAAATTTTAAAGTATGTTTGCCTTCTGAAACACCTGTTTAAATTGATTCTATCAATTTTGCAAAACAGAGATGATTAATTCTAACCTTCCTTTACTCTATTTGTTGTAACTTCCTGTTTTTAGTTCATCTAAAAATAGATTGATACAGCTTTTCAATGACACCTATTTTTAGTGAATTGGAGCATACATGGTCACTCAAACAATTCAAGAAATGTGCCATTCAAATTCTGCCAGAATTGAAAACTTTGTTGAGTTTTGCCTATTCAAGTTTCATCCTATTGAAAATTTGATTTCTGTTAAATTCTTTTTCAATTGAACTTTATATTAGTCCATTGAAATTCTTGTATTGTTCATCTTGAAATTGTTGTAAGTCCGAAATTTATTATGTAATGCCTTGTTTGCATTTCCTTGTTTGATAAAGGCACACATATATTTCCGTTGTTCCGCATGTGCTTCCGATATGTGACAATGTTATTGTTTATACTATCCTTTTGTACTATGGTGTCTTGTGGGATAATGTGAACCTTTGCCAGAAATGGTAAAGGGAGTTATGCTTAGAGCCCGCGATTGCTCTGTCGGCCCCATTGACTTCACTCAGACGTGGGTGGATGGAGCTCCCAAACGTGGGAGACTTATGCTTGGTGGTCATCCAGAAATGGATGAATCACATTATGTATGTGGTCCCACAGCGCCCTCTATGTTTTTGATATAATATCCAAAGCTTTGCTTATGAGTTTATATTTATGCTTTGGATAAAAAAAAATGGAATGCATGCTACATTAAAAATGACATACAAGCTTGTGTTTATTATTCGGTTCACTTGTTATACTTTGAATTGTTTCGTATGTCATTGTTGTGCTCTCAAACACTCTTACGCTTTTGATATGCACCTAAATACTTCATGTGTCATTTGATACATGACTAAATGCTTCTTTTGCCAATGAAATGCTCCAATTTCCTTTCTCCTATTGTTATGTCTAATGCCTGCTTTCGAATGAGGCAACCCTTTGTGATTTTTATATCAAATGAGATGATTTCAAATGAACACTTATATTTTTGCTTTTGTATCTTGATACTAAGCCTGCTTGAACTTCTCCTATCGTCATGGATATGTTAGTCACTTGCTGAGCTCTTTATGCTCACCCCGTTGCTATATAAATTTTTCAAGGTAACTTGTCACGCACTAAAAAGCTAGAATTGGGTTGAAGTAGTGAAAGGCTAGAAGATTTTTGGGCTAATCTTTGTTGTTTGATAGGTTTTTATTGTATAGTATACTTTACTTCTGATATAATGTTAAGGATATGTTGATACTTATGTTTTGTAAAAGTTTAAAGGGCCGCTCATGTTTATGGAATGATAAGTTTATATTTCTATAATTATGGATTTGTGTTGTGGTTGATGTTTAGTTGAGTTGCCTTTGGATTTTATGAATCTCTGAGTGAAGTGGAATATGATTTATGAAACGTACAGGTTTATGAATTGTGAATATTGATTTGAATGGTTCTTAGTATCCTCAAATTGTTAGATTGGATCCTGGATTGAATTGACGATGAATTATAATATTATTGATTTTAGATAGGGTCACACCTCCTGAATATGATTATTCGGGGGGCGTGACACACGTGGGTTAATCTAATTGTCTAACGTTTACTGACTTAATATTATGGAGAGAGGGGTTTCTATAATTTGGTCTCCTAATATGACAATTCACATATATACATATTTAATATATATTTACATCGCATGCAAATATATATATATATATATATATATGTATGTATATATATATATATATATATATATATATGTATGTATGTATATATACATGTATATATACATGGATATATACATATGTATACATACATATGTATACATACATATGTATACATGTATATATATGTATATATGTATATATATATATATAGTAGGTGTATAAGCAATCATGCCAAATGATCATGGACTACCGCTTAATGTGATCAGGCCCAAGCCAGTGGGCCTAATCACTTACATCAATATCTATATGTGAAGCGGTGCATCTCCATGCCCTATGATCGTCCATCTCGTCCTCGTCGGTTCTATCGACATCTCCATGCATTGCGATCGTCCGTCTCATGGGTTCCACTATCGCTTCCATGCTCCTGCTATGCCTTTTCGTGTGAGTACAGCTTAATCATAGGGCCCGACAATAAACTAGAAATAAAATGGAGGCTCGTAAGCCCCAATAATAATAATCATAAGTACACATATCACATGATTCATGATCATCACATCATACATCACATGTATAAATCATCATCATGTAGGACTACTAGGTAATAATATAATAATAATCAATTAAAATTTTTAATTAATTAATATTTTATGAAATTAGGGATATATAGGGAATTTTTTTGAATTATGAGGGGTATTTTCATAATTTAGACAAAAGGATAGAATCTGGAATTTCTAAAATTTCGAGGGGCAAAATTATCTTTTGCTAACCTAAGCCCTCTCTTCTCCCAGCTTGCTGCGAGTGCCGTCACCCTATTGGCGGGCGCCCTCTATGGTGGGGGGCAATTCGCCAAAAGGATAGAATCGGATCGTGATGAGATCACGATAATGAGACCGATTCACTTTTAAACACAAATGTTAAATAATCTCAGTCATAGGTTACTCGAGAGGGACATCGAGATAATCGGACAGACGTATATGTTGTATACCCGTCCATATGATGGATGCAGCTGGTCTCATAGCTGCTCATGTGGGGATACTAGGGATACAATGTAGGTGCTCATTGGGGAATGAGTTTACTGATTGATCAGCTTATGGAATATTGGATGGTTGATGATGCCTTATGTTAGGACCCGGGCGGCACTAAGAGGGGGGCGGGGGGGTGAATTAGTGTAGCAGATTAAAACGTCGGTTTTGGAAAATCTTTCGTACGATAAAAATCGAACTCGGAAGTGCTTAACTTGAAAGTGTGTTCGTAAAGGTGTGCAGCAAAAGTAATGAGGAAGTAAAGCACATATGAAGGTTTGCAGTAAGGTAAATAGAAATAAGTAAATGCAAACCAGAGAACACGCCAATTTTATAGTGGTTCGGTCAAATAACCTACATCCACTTGCGAAGCCTTCTTCGATGAGGCTCCCAACTTCCACTAGCAAATCACTTTGAAGGGGAAGGACAAATACCCCTCTTATAACCTTTTACAAGTGGTTCACACTCTTACAAAGCTTCAACGAAAAGGAAGGAGGTGAACACTCAAGCAATTGAAAACAAGGCTTGCTAAAAACTTTACAAAGGCTTTTGTCTCAATCTAATGCTTCTCAAAAAGTTGTATTCTCTGCTGAGAATTGAGGGGTATTTATAGACCCCAAGAGGATTCAAATTTGGGCTCCAAATTTTGAATTCCTTTGGGTTACCGATGCTGGCGGTGCCACCGCCTGTCAATGGTGGTGCCACCGCTTGTCAATGTCATATTGACCGTTTACTAGCGGTGCCACCGTCGGACCTTTCGGGTGCTGGGCGGTTCCATCGCCCAACCTTTCGGGTTTTGGGCGGTGCCACCGCCTAGTCTGGCGGTGCCACTGCCTAGACTATTTCAGCTCACTAGTTGGGCTCCAAACTTGGCCAAACCAGTTCAAACTCGGGCCCAATTGGCCCCTACTTGGGTTATAAGATTAACACCTAATCCTAACCCTAATTAATGTGCTAACTATGAATTTAACGACATTTCCTAAGCTATTACAAAGTCCGCAAGTCAAGACTTCTTCCGGCGAACTTTCGGCGGTCTTTCGATAAACTCTCGGAAACCATTCTACGGACTCCCGGCAAGCTCCTAGACTTCACGATTTGATCTTGGCGAGTTCCGACGAGCTTCTTCGGCAAGCTACGATCTTTCTCGGCGAGCTCCGCGAACTTCAGACGTACCTTCCGGCGAGCTTCCGAAAACCCTTTAGCAAGCTCCCTACTCATTCTCGGCTAGTTCCGGCAGCATTCCCGACGAACCTTCGGACTTCCGTCGAACTCTCGAACTCCCAACGAATCCTTCGCGCTTGACTCCGGCACTTTGTTTCGCTTTATGTCTTCATCGTTATCATAGTTAATCCAGCAATCACAAGCTTAAACTCTACTCTGATCTAGACAATTATTACAACGCGAATTGACTTTCTGTTGCCCGGCACATCATTGGTTGGTGCTTCATCTGATTCTTCGGTGCATCATCGTCTCTTGCGGCTTGTTGCCCAATCGGCAGTTGACCTCCGCAACCCCGATATGCTTGCCGCAATTCCGCTCTCCTTGGCCCGATGCCCGACGTCCGAAGCCTTCTGCCGTCCAATATCTTGACGTGATCTCCTCCGGTGCAACGTCAATTCCTTCTGTGTCAACTGTCTAATCCTGATCGAGTTGACCTGCATCACTCAAAATGTAGTTAAACATCTAAACACAATCAATTAGTTTCATCATCAACATCCGAGATTCAACAATCTCTCCCTTTTTGATGATGACAACTAATTGATGACTAATGGAGTTAACCTTAACTCCCCGGAGTTTAACCAAACTCCCCCTATCAATATGCCATTGATAGAACACTTGGATTATCCTAAGTCCAAGTAACATTCATCACATGTTATGAAAAACATTTAAACCATCATGCAAATATATATAAAATATTCAATTCAATGCATGAAATCATCAATATACTTCTCCCCCTATGTCATCAACAAAAAGGAGAAGTAGCTCTAGCTATTTTAAAAGATATGCAAGTTTTTGCAATATGAAGCTAGATTTTCATCACAACATATAAGCACAAAAGCATAGCAAGATTCTTATGTTCAATCATGGCAATTCAACACTTGCTTCTTGTGCAAGATTGCACTTTGCTTTTCTTTGCAAGTAACAATATTTATGATGTTTGATATAGCAAATTTCTTCAGTACAATGATCGAGCTAGCAAATTCTTCATTCAAGTGTGCAAGCTAGTAATAACTTTCTCCCCCTTTATGAATGTCAAAAAGGAGAGGAACCAATGATTTAGACTTTTACATCAACTTGCATCGATCAATATTTCAATCATCACATGATGCATACAAGATAATAATGCAAAGAAATCATTTCATGAAGGATATCAATGTGAAAATTCACCAAGGATCACAGGATACAATTACAAATCATGATATCATTATGCGATACATCATGAGATGATAATTTATCATATCAATGAAAGATATCAATTGTTAAACATGATATGATAATAGTCCCAATAATTTTAATTTGCAATACATGTGATATATTGCGATACACTAAAAAATTTAATACGATGCTTTTAAGGTTATCAACCTATTTTTGATACAAAGCATGGTAAGAGCAATTTTGTTGTAAGTTTTCTAAGTTTTGCACTTTTTGCTTCTTTCGATAGGCAAGATCTTTCTTCTCTTTTTGAGAAGTGCAAGCTTGCAAGTTTTACTTCCTTAGCATGCTAGGAAGTTTACTTTCATTTTTAATGCACAAGCTAGCAAAACCTTCTCCCCCCTTTATCAAAGTCAAAAAGAAAGGGAGGACTCAATGGCTAAAAATTTCAACCATTCAACAAGCTAAATACGCAAAGAATTCATGAAATATATCAATAAGGATCAATTCGTGAATACCAAAGATATGATTCATGATTCATTAAAATTCTTCTTAACAAGTTCATGATCAAGATTCATATAATTCATAATAAAACAAATTGATGTACAATCATCACATAAGGCATACAAGGCAAAGAAATCTTGTTATTTATATATTATGAAATATATGATATCAAGGCTCATGATTCATTTGAAAAGATATAGCACAAAGAGCAACTTGAAACATTCTTATCAAGATCACATTTTAAAATATTCCAAGTATCAAGTGTTTAGAGATAAAAAGTTCAATACATTGTATGAAAAAAAAACATAATATCAAGTTTTATCATCATACAATGTAGTAATTAAAGATGTGCAAGTTTAGCATTTTTGCTTTTCTTGAGATAGCAACTGTTTGCTTTTCTGCAAGCTAGCAATTTTTACGATATGCAAGTTTTACTACATACAAGCTAGCAAATTTAAAGATGTGCAAGTTAGCATATTTGCTTTTCTTTGTAATGTGCATGATAGCATTTCTTTGTAATGTTCAAGATAGTAAATTGTACATTATGCTAGCTTAGCTAGCAAATTAAAGATGTTCAAGAAAGCAAGCTCTTTCTTCTCTTTTGAGAAGTGTCATTTTTGTTTCCTTAGCAAAATGCCAACCTAGCAAGGGGCAATGTTTTACATGAGGCAAGCAAACAATTTGGCAAGTGTTACATTTGCATCTTCTCTTTAGATGTGCAAGAAAGTAAGCAAGTTTTTGCATTTTCTTAACTTGTGCAAGCTAGCTAATTTCTTTTTGAGATGACCCTTTACATTAATTCAAGATAGCACATTAGCAACTCTTTCTCCCCCTTTGTCATTGGCAAAAGGAAAGGAAGATTCAAGTCATGAATATCAAAATAATAATTTTATCATGAATATTTCATCATTGCGTGCATCATTATCATACGTTAAAGTATTGCATGCATAATACCAATAAATTAATCACTATGGGCATATCATACATGATATATCATTTTGGTAACAAATTATAGCATTTATCAATATTTTGATCATGATACCAAACATTCATCATTTAGAGCATTCATGATACAAAACATTAAGTCAACATTTATGATACATCATTTTAGTAACAATTCATAGCATTTTAAATCATGATTCATATCGTATGCAATACATCACATCATAATTAAAAAGCACAAGTATTGCATGTATCATTGCAAATTATAAATGTTTTATATCATGATGGTATCAATTTTGTCAAATTATATCTTACCATGCATGATCAAAACTTCTCCCCATTTTATCATTGTAAACAAGAAAAAGTAGGAAGAGCATAAAAGTGTAAAATATTTCAATCATTTCAAGGCATTTGTATCATAAATACAAAGAAATCATATCATCAAAGATAAGACCATTTGAATACCAAAAGACATGATTTATTTCAACAAATCTCATTTATTTTTATAGATGTCAAAAGGAAATGTAGGAGATCAAATGTTATAGTACCTTGATTCTTGCATAAGAAATCTTTAAGTTATAAATTTTAAAAAATCAAGATAAGTCTTATTCAAATTCAAATCGTCAAATCAAAAGTATTTTCAAGAGATTCATAAAAAGAAAAACATAGATAGGTTTATTAATCTCTCAATTCTTTATGAATCATAAAAATTATAATTTCAAAAAAAATCATGATTCATTTCGAAAATTTTCTTCTTTAGTAAACAATAAGAAGAAACATGGAAGTTCAAAGAACAAGATCTTGATTCAAAATAAAATTTCATGTATCGAATATCGAGAAATCAAGATGATGATTCATAAAGAATACCACAAGTTACATTCAAGAGAAAATTCATCATTCATTTTCAATTCATTCAATTTGTCAAATCAACATTTCTTGGGTATGTATGATATTAAAACATGGTTTCAAATCTTCAACATATAATATGCATGAATTAAAAAATCGAAAGGATAATAGAAGAATTCAAAGGTACAATGATTTCAACCATCTCATAAACAAATGAAGGATCAAGTCATGAATCCAAAATTCCATGAATCATTTCGAGGATAAACACGTCTAATGGATTGGATTCCCCTGTATCGTTATGATGAGTAGAGGTTCAAATATGAGATATCCGTCGGAGTCCATATCTTATTGGATATCTAATAAGTCCCTGAATTATTAGATTTCATGGACGAGATCCAATAAAAGCCTATAAGAGATTATTAGATAAAGATCCACTAATATAAGATGTTTGGATAGTTGGATAGAGATCTAATACCCAATAGGGAGGATACATTAGGGTTAACTTGATAGGGGACCTCTATAAATAGGAGGGATTCAGTGGTTTATTGGCTAGATCTAGCCTTTGCTTGCCTCTCATATTCTCCTCCCCCTCCACCTCAAAGCAGGCTTTGAGTTTTGAGGAGCGTTATCGCAGCCCTGCTGTGTAGATCATCGTTAGAGAGGAGGGCACTTGACCTCTTTCACCCTCTCCTAGAGATCTGTAGGGATTCAGGGATATACGATCTCCCTAGGTAACACAATCTATTATATACACAGTTTTAAGTTTCGCAGATTTTTGCACACCAATTTTTGCATGATGATGAACATATCTTTGGGAATTGGGGATTTTATTTTCTATTTTTCCGCTGTGCATGTGATGTCGCTCCCTAGATTTTCTTGCACGTGGTATTAGAGCTAGGTTATTCATGCAATAGATTGGTTTTGAACTGCATGTGTTATGTTTTGGAGAATGCTTTTGATGTCAAATTATTGACGCAATAGGCGAGGAAGGGTAGCAAATGTTGCTGCCCTTGCTGCGCTCGAAGAAGGAAGCCTTGCTGTCATCTTCGTGCAAGCAGGCCACCTACAGCGGTGTCCGCAAGGGCGGCGCCCACAAGTAGGCCACCTACGCGTAGCACTGTTGCTGCGTGCAATTACAGTCGCCTGCCGGCACAACGCCTGCCCGTGGGTGCACCCAACCACAGGGAGGCACCACCCAAGGGCATAGGGCTACTCCCGGTAGGGTGGCGGCGGTTGTAGCCAGTAGGTCATGGGGTGTTTTAGGGTTTTGGGCAAAAAGATAGTTTTACCCTTGTGAATTTAAGAAATTCCAATTATGTCTTTTTATCCAAATTATGAGAATACCCCTTAAAATTTAAAAAAATTCCTGTATGTCCTTGAATTCAAAAAATATTAATTAATTAAAAGGTTTAATTGATTATTATTTTTATTATTATCTAGTAGTCCTAACTGTTGATGATTTATACATGTGATGTATGATATGTGGATGGATGATCATGGACCATGTGATATGTGTACTTGTGATTATTATTATTGGGGCCTGTCAGCCTCCATTTTTTATTTCTCATTTATTGTCAGACCTACGTGTCTATAATTAAGTTGTAATCACACGATGAGACACAGGGGGAGCGTGGAAGCGATAGCGGGATCTATGAGACGGACGATCACGATGCATGGAGATGCATCGAGATGCCGACGAGGACAAGATGGACGATCACAGACCATGGAGATGCACCACTACACACATAGATTTTGATATGAGTGATTAGGCCCATTGGCTCGGGCCTGATCACATTAGGTTGTGGTCCATGATCATTTGGTGTGGTTACTTGTACACCTACTATATATATATATATATATATATATATATATATATATATATATATATATATATATATATGTCTGTTGATAATATTAAGTCGGTAAACATGAGGCAATTAGATTGACCCCATGTGGCCTTCCATCGTTATAGGTAGGGATTGATTCCCGGTGTAGGTTGAGTTGGTCGAGTCCCTCGAGGCTCACCTATATCACGATTCGCTATCTTGCCTACGATATAAAGATGTCACCGATTACCTAAGGACATGGTATACTTGATGGAGTCCCTTGATGGTATATTATCGAATTAGACTCATCTTGATTATTTATTTTCTATAAAATCTGAATGTTATTTATTTCTACTACATCTTTATTTTCAGAAAATATTGCTTTCAAATCTCTTACGTTGCATACTTGATGTCAATTGCCTCACTGGTCCAGATTATACGGATTAGCTCCGCAACTTGAGAATTATTCTCATGGCGGAAAAAATCGCGTACATCCTTGATACAATGATGCCTATGCCCAAGGAAGAGATAAGCGAGGATGAGATTACATATTACGTGAAGTACATTAATGACTCCACTCTTGCTCAGTGTTACATGTTGGGCTCCAAGACTCCTGAGTTATAGAAACAACATGAAAAGATGGATGACAGATTCATTCTCCTATATGTCCGTAAACTGTTTGAGGAACAGGGAAAGACTCAGTGATATGAGATATCCAAAATTCTCTTCTGCGCTAGGATGACTTAGGGGACACCAGTTCATAACCATGCCCTAAAGATGATTGAGTAGATAGAGAAACTCATAGGTCTAGGAATGGTCCTAGAGGATAACTTGTATATGGATATTATGCTTCAGTCCCTACTAGATTCATTTTCACATTTCATAATGAATCTTAATATGAATAAGCTTGAGTTGACTCTCCCGGAGCTCCTCAATATGTTGAGGGAGGTAGAGAGCACTATAAAAAAAGAGAAGCCAGTTCTCTACACTAGTGAGACCAGAAAGAAAAGGAAAGTCGAAAAGTCCCTTAAGAAGGACATGGGCAAGGGCAGACCAAGTAAAGCAAATATTGCTAAGAAAGACCCGGCAAAGGATAAAGGCCAATGCTTCCACTGTGGCAAAGATGGGCACTGGAAGAGGAACTATAAACAGTACCTTGCAGAGAGGGCAAAATAGAAGCTTGGAGAAGCTTCAAGTAAATTCATGATCAATCTCCATTTGTCAGACTCTTATGATAACACATGGGTATTGGATACCAGTAGTGTTTATCATATTTGTAATTCGTTGCAGGTTCTGGAAAGGCCTATGAGATTGGCAAGAGGCGAGATTGACCTCAAGATGGGCAATGGAGTAAAAGTTACTGTAGTAGCTATTGGCGAGGTCACCTTGCCCAATGGAACTAGTATTGCATTAGATGCATGTTATTTTGTTCCTTCTATTATCAAAAATATTATCTTCATTTAATGTTTGATAGTTAGTGGATATAAATTAGTTTTTGAGAATAATAGTTGTTTAATATTATTAGATGATGAGATCATCACGAAAGGAACATTGCATAATGGTTTATTTATGCTAGACACTACTCCACATATCATGAATGTAAGTGTGTCTAAGAGGAAACGAGATGAGGTGAACAATGCATATCTATGGTATTGTGGGCTAGATCACATCCATGAGGGAAGGATTCAAAAGTTGCTAAAGGATGGATATCTAGATCCATTCGACTATGAGTCATATGCAACTTGCGAGTCTTGCCTTCATGGAAAAATGACCAACTCTCCATTTAGTGGAACTGGAGAGAGAGCCATTGAGCTGCTGGAACTCATATATAGTGATGTATGTGGACCCATGTCAACTCATGTCATTAGTGGTTACTCCTACTTCATTACCTTTATTGATGATTTCTCAAGGTATGGATATATGTACTTAATGAAGTACAAGTCTGAGGCTTTTGAGAAATTCAGAGAGTATAAGAATGAAGTGGAGAACCATACTTGAAAGAGTATCAAGACTTTTCGATCATATCGAGGAGGTGAGACCTTAAGTATAAAGTTTACCCAATTCCTTAAGGACCATGGGATTTTATCCCAATAGACCTCCTTATACACCTTAGCTCAATGGTGTGTTTGAAAGGAGAAATCGTACACTATTAGACATGGTACGGTCCATGATGAGTTACGTTGACCTACCCATCTCATTCTAAAGATATGTCATAGAGACCGCAACTTAGCTTCTGAACAGAGTTCCAATTAAGTCGGTAATGTCTACACCATATGAGATATAGAAAGGGAAGAAGCCCGATCTTAAGGTTGTTAAGATTTGGGGTTGCCCTGCCCACGTTAAAAGACACAACCCTGATAAGTTGGAATAAAGGACGGAGAAGTGCAAGTTCATGGGATACCCCAAGGAAACTTGTGGGTATTGTTTCTATCACCTCGAGGATCAAAAGGTCTTTGTAGACAAGAGAGCGATGTTCCTTGAGAAGGAACACATTCTTGGCAGAGAAAGTGGGAGTATGATAGAGTTAAGTGAGGTTGGAGAACCTAGCTCAAGCACCACTATACAGCCTGAATTTGTTCAGGTACCTAATATACAAGTTTCAACTTTACGTAGATCCGATAGAGTATCTCATCCTCCTTAGAGATATGTTGGACATATTAGATGAGATGATGTTGAGGATATTGATCCTCAGACCTACGAGAAGGCTATTATGAGTATAGACTCCGAGAAGTGGCAAGAAGCCATGAATTCTGAGATTGATTCCATGTACTTCAACAAGGTTTGGAACCTAGTTGATATGCTTGAGAGTATTATACCCATCGATTGTAAGTAGGTCTTTAAGAAAAAGATCAGAATATATAGAAAGGTAAAGACCTATAAAGCAAGGCTAGTGGTTAAGGGGATATCGTCAAAGGTAAGGTGTTGACTATGACGAAACCTTCTTACTCGTAGCAATGCTAAAATACATCTAAATTCTGTTGGCTATCGCAGCACACTATAATTATGAGATCTTGCAGATGGATGTGAAAATCACATTCCTTAATGGGAACATCGAGGAGGAGGTGTATATGATATAACCCGAGGGATTCATGTCCAAGGATTGCCCAGATAAGGTGTGTGGGTTGTTTAGATCCATTTATGGACTAAAGCAAGCTTCCCGAAGTTGGAACATAAAATTTGATTTAATTTGCGTTTTGAGTGACGCAGGTTGCTTCGATCAGAGAGAGACAATTAAAGTAGGAAGAATCATATTGGGTCAGAGAAAAACATGTCAGTGTATTGACAGAAGGCTTCGGGCCATGAGTTCGGGCATCAGGCCAAGAAGAACGGATATTGTACCAAGGAAATCAGAGTTGCGAAGGTCAATTGGTCGATTGAGCAATAGGTCGTAAAAGAGGACGATGCGCCGAACAATCGGACGAGGCATCGATGAACCAATGACGTGTTCAACATCTGATTAGCTTAGTATTAATTGTGTAGATTGAAGTAGGTTTTATGTGTGCAGGATTAACTACGATAGTAAGGCATAAAGCAACATGAAGTCTCGCAATCAAGGACGCGATTTCGTTAGGAGTTCGAGAATTTGTCGAAAGTTCTGCCCGAATTAATCGAGAAGTCCAAGAGCTTGCTAAAGAAGCTTATCGGAACTCACCAAGAAGATCGTCGTGAAGTCCAGGAGCTTGCCGGGAGTCCGCTGAAACATTGCCGAGAGATCATCGGAAGTTCGCTCGAAGATCATCGGAAGCTTGCCGAAAGAAACCTAGACTTACGGACTTGTTTAGCTTAGTATTTGTTTTAGATTTCATAGTTAGCATATAATTTGGATTGGAATTGGGCCAACTTAATTAGGGGACAATTAAGCCCATGTATGGACTGTGTTGGGCCAAATGAAAGGCCTAAATAGTGACCCAACAGGTGGCACCATCGTGGCACAATCTTCGAGATTATGTCAGGAGGTAGTACTACCCAGACACGGTCTCTCAAGCGGTGGTACCGCTCAGTGATAGTGCTGCAAGCGGTGGTACCGCCTAGCACAGATGGTGGTACCACCAAGACCCGGGAAACCCGGGATGAGACATTTTTAGGCTCCAGGTTTGAGTCAACTTGAGGCCTATAAATACCCCTCTCATCCTTGGTTAACTTACACAAGCATAAAGAGCTTAAAAGTGGAAAAACACTGTTGCAATCGCTTAAGAGATCCCCTCCTCTAGTCTAAGTTTAGAATTCTGTTAAGGAGGAGTAAGTGCTTGTAAAGGTTGTCTCCTAAACCTATGAAAAAGAAAAGAAGGGTGTAAAATGTGGTTGGTCTTCGCCTATTGAAGGAAGACCGATAGTGAATGCTAATGGCCTCGACGGAAGAGGAATCCATGGAGTGGATGTAGGTCACGACGATCGAACCTCTATAAACTCAATTTGCATTTTTATTTGTGCAATTTACCTTTACTGCAAACTTACTTACTTTACATCCACTATGCTCTTCTATATGCTTTCGATTTTAAATATCTTTCCGAAATCGGCTTTAATCGAACAAGAGATTTCGAATTGACGTAATTTTTACCGCTGCACTAATTCAAAGAGAGGTCTAGACACTTCTCCATGAAAGACTTAGGAGAAGCATCCTATATCTTAGGGATTCAGATCTATAAAGATATATCCAAGAGGATGTTTGGCTTGTCCCAGTCCAGGTACATAGATACCATTGTCAAAATGTTTGACATGAAAAATTTCAAGAGAGGTCTCATACCAATGAGATATGGGATATTGCTTTGTAGGAGAATGTCCCCAAAGACTCTGAATAAAGTGCGAACATAGATAGGATACCCTATACCTCAGCGACATGATCTATCATGTATGTCATACTATATGCTAGGCCTGATATAACACATGCTCTGAGTGTCACGTGCAGGTATCAAGCAGATCCAAGTTTTGAGCATTGAAAAACGGTAAAGCGTATCCTTAAGTACTTGAGAATGACTAAGGATCTTTTATGGGTTTATAGAGGTAGTAGCCTTAGGGTTTAAGGCTACACGGACTCGAGTTTCTAATTCGTTGTCGATGATAGAAAGTCGAATTCAGGGTATGTGTACACCCTGAATGGATGAGTAGTATGCTGAAATAGTTCCGAGGAAGATACTACTATTGACTTGACTACAAAGTCGGAGTACATTGCTGCATTAGAGGTAGTGAAAGAGGGAGTTAAGATGAAGAAGTTCATCATAAATCTAGGAGTCATGCCGAGCAACGAGGAGCTAATTCCCTTATATTGTAATAACAACTGTATGATTGCTCAAACGAAGGAATCCACGTCTCATCAGAAGTATTCTGAGGAGGTTCTAGCTCATTAGAGAGATCGTAGCCCAAGGAGATGTAGTAGTGGAAAGAGTTCTATCCGAAGATAACATTGTAGATCCACTAACAAAGTTGTTATCTTATATTATCTTTGAGCGTCACAAGGGTCTGATAGATATTAGACATATAGGTAATTGACTTAAGATCAAGTGGGAGATTGCTAGTCATATGTGCCCAATAATATGAGTAATGACACATGTGACTTGACACGCAGTCTTTTTGCTTATTATTATTATTTGATATTCTATCACTTTATATTGCATGTTGTTTGAATATATTATGATGTCCATGGATCTGTGCAATGAGAATTGAATCATGATGAGATCACGATAATGAGACTGATTCGCTTTTAAACACAGATCCTAAATAATCTCGGTCATAGGTTACTCGAGAGGGATATCGAGATAACCGGATAAACTAGTGTGTTGTATACCCGTCCATATGATAGATACAGTTGGTCTCATAGCTGCTAATGTTGGGACACTAGGGATACAGTACAGGTGCTCATTGGAGAATGAGTTCATTAATTGATCCGCTTACAGAATGCTGGATAGTTGATGATGCCTTATTGTCAGATAACAATTCCATAGTCCCAATGGTGTTACTGGTCTTTGGACTTGAGACACCAAGGATGTTTTGTATGAGTATTCAACTCTTTGATACGGGAGTTATAGGTTTAGAGGTTCCAGATATAGCATAGCCGGTTATCGGGAGTGGTAGCCAACCTTATAGAGAGTATTGAGTGTCGATAGAGGATCATCCACTCTCGATGTCATGAGATAAATATCTCATGTGTTTTTGCTCAAACAAATCCATGGCTAGGGTCATTCGGATTGAGAGAGAAAGAGTTATATGAGAGAATCCGATTAAAGTGAGACTCGAGTAAAAACCATATAGGTCTGATAGCACCATGCCCGGTATACGGTCTATGGGATATTAGATAGATGAGGGACTATAAGTATACGATAACTGAGTACAGGCAAGTCCAATGGATTGGATTCTCTTGTATCGTTTGGGGACTACGACGTAGTGGCCTAGTACATCCGCTTTTGATGAGTCTAGTGAATTATTATGGAGATAATAATTCACTCAACTAGAAGGAGTTTTGATAGGTATAACTCGGAGCTAGCTCGATATTGGGCATAGAGGATCACACATATATGGTAGGCATTGCGATGAGTAGAGGTTCAGATATGAGATATCTGTCGGAGCCCCTATCTTATTGGATATCCAATAAGCCCGAATTATTGAATCATATGTATGAGATCCAATAAGAGCCAATGAGAAATTATTGGATAGAGATTCACTAATTTAAGAGTTTTGGGTAGTTGGATGGAGATCCAATACCCAATAGGGCAGAAACCATTCGGGTTATGTTGATAGTGGATCTCTATAAATAGGAGGAAACCAATGGTTCATAGGCTAAAGCCTCTCTGGGTTGCCATCTCCTATTCACATCCCCTTCTCTTCCTTAGATAGTAGGCCTAGAGTTTTGAGGAGCATCGTCGCAGCCCTATTATGTGGATCATCACTAGAGAGGAGGACACTTGACCTCTTTCACCATCTCCTAGAAATCTGTAGGGATTTAAGGATATACAATCTCCCTATGTAACATAATATTTAATATACGTAGTTTTAAGTTTCATAGATTTTGTGCACCAATCTTCATACGACGACAAACATATTTTTTGAAAATTTAGAGATTTTGATTTATGTTATTCTGTTACGCATGTGATGTCGCCCCCTAAATTTTCCTATAAGTATTGTCAATATCAAGCAATGATATTGCCCTAACATAGTCTCACAGACTATGTTAGGCGATGGTACCACCCAGTGTCAATGCTACAGACGGTGGTATTGCCTAACATAGACAATGATATCGCCAGTACCCTAAAATTTTAGGGATTTAAACTTTAGCTCGATTTTTTAAAGTCATTTGGGGTTTATAAATACTCCACTATTTTCTACTTGGGTAAGCAAGAAAAAGAGTGGAAATGGGTAAAGAATCCTTGTGAAAAAATAGTTATAATCTCTTTTTAAGTGTAGAGTCTCTTTCTCCTAGTGTTTATAGGTCTTTCTAAGGGAAGAGTGATCTCTTAGTGTAAAAAAGAGAGGTGTAAAGGTTCTCTCTTGAGTTTGTGAAAATAAAAAAGAATTGTAAAGAGTGTAGTTGATTTTTGCCCATTGAACGAAGATCGTTAGTAAACGTTGATAGCCTCGACAGAAGAGGAATCAGGAGTGGACGTAGGTCGTGACGACCGAACCACTATAAATTTAGTGTGCATTTTTGTTCTGCTTTTCATTGCCATTACTAATTAATTTAATTGTCTACTACTCTTACTTGTATTTTAAGTTAAACATATTTTTGATACGGGTTTGATCGAACAAAGTTTTCGAATCGATGTAATTTTATTAAAGCACTAATTCACCCCTCTCTCTTAGTGCCATTTTCGATCCTAATACTTTATTGAACAAACATATTTTTATGGAAAAATAGAACATCTTGTTGTGTGAAAAATAAATTTTCAAAAGACTTTATTGGTCTTCAAGGATCCACTATATTTGATATTAAGGAAAAGCGATTCTGAGTTTAAAGGGGACTATGAAGAAATGAAAATGCCACTTTCTAAATTTTTGACAATATTATTGTCTTTTTTGTCTCAACCGTACATGATCCATATAAACTAATTATCGAACTATTCTTTCTATTTTTTGGATTATCTTTCAAGTGTACTAATAAATTCTTCATGGTAAGGAATCAAATGCTAGAGAATTCATTTCTAATGGATATTTTTACTAAGAAATTTGATATCATAGTCCCAATTATTCCTCTTGTTTGATCATTGTCTAAAGCTAAATTTTGTATTGTATTCGAGCATCCTATTGGTAAGCCGATTTAGATCGATTTATCATATTGTGATATTATTAATCGATTTGATCGGATATATAGAAATCTTTCTCGAGATCCTTAAAAAATAGAGTTTATATTAAATGAAGTATATACTTCGACTTTCGTGTGCTAGAACTTTGGCCCGTAAACATAAAAGTACGTAATTTTTTTTGCAAAGATTAAGTTTAGAATTATTAGAAGAATTCTTTACGGAAGAATTCTTTGATCTTCCCCAAAATAACTTCTTTTTATAGAGAACGTATTTGGTATTTGGATATTATCCATATCAATGATCTGATAAAAAAATTATAATAAAATTAGGCATAAAACGATATAATAAAAATAGAAGATATAATATAAATAATCTATAGATATAGAGATCAAGAGAAAAAAATATTCACGAATTCTAATTCTTAAATGCTCGTATAAGTAGTGTAGTGGTTGAATCAATTGAGTAGTCAAAATTCCTATACTTTCTTTTTTTTTTTCTTGAGAAAGTCTTTAACTATAACATGCACAAAACTCTTTAACTATTACAAAGTCTCCTCCAAACATCTACTCGTCTAAACGAATATTGTGACATGAAAATGTGTGATTGTGGAGAAAATCGAAAGATTCAATTTTGACGTTTAGAGAACTAAAGATCACAGGTTAATTTGCAGTACGTTCAGTGAACCAGGCGGAACTCGAGACACTCAAACCAGCCATTCACTGAGCATTAGATCGTAAACTCATCGTGGGTCCCACTGTATCCTGCACGTTGATCGTTGGAACGCACTGTTGCGTGCTGTGCATCGTAAACTGAATCCGCACCCCTTTCTTGGAGGCAAAATGGATACACCAGAATTCAAAACCATTTCAAAAGAACGACTCCCGGGCAAAAAGAGCCGTCGGTTCGGATCGCAAATCACAACGGCCTAATTGGACCGGTCCAATGCATTGATGGAGGATCAGTGGTCCAGATCCTCCGTTTACGCATCCGTTAAAGCAATAAACCCGGTTCGGAATACGGTTCATTTAACGTCCAGATTCCAAAATGGGGGCCGGGTCGGCTCTTTCTTTCCCACGTTTACCTCTTCTTTTCTAGTAGGGTGTAAGGGTTAGGGCTTCAATTTTTCCTCTTCCCTCTATTTTAACGCCATTTCGTTTCTCTCTCTCTCTCTCCTCTCTCTCTCTCTCTCTCTCTCTCTCTCTCCGGCGGCGTTGCATCTGAACCCTGGTACGCCTCTTCGTGGCCCTCGTCTCTTGTGGATCTTTCGCTTCGTAGGGTTTCTTGAATCGACGTTGTCTGCTCTTCGGAGGATGCTTTGATGCGTATCTGGTTATTGTATGTAAAGATAAGCAGTGCATGTTCTTATCGTTGATTAGGACCAGAAGGAAGCTTTAGGAATATTGTTTGCCGTTGCTATCCTTTGGATTGGATGGTTTTTTTATGATCTGCTTTTGTTTGAACTTATGGGTGAAGCTTGATTCTTGCATCGGCGACCTTGTTCTGTTTTTCTGGTTCATGTGAAGGGTTCCTTTCTTTTCTCATCACCGCACATAGATGGTGAAAGTAATGAACTTTTTAATCCCCGTTTATTGTTAAAACAAGCTTTATAGGGTTGTCGAGTCTGCGTCACTGATCTACCAATACATGGTGAAAGTAATGAACTTCATAGAACGACATCCATCTCTTCTCGAGCAACATCAATGTTACCATGGTTGTATTGATAGATGGGTTGTGGGTTTTCATTAGTCGACTGCTGGAGTGCAAAGAAGCCGACTTTCTACTTAATTTGGCTGTTTTAGGTCTTTAATAGTGTAATCCACGACACGTTCACTTCTGGTGGACAAAGTAGAGATGAATACGCTGGGAGGATTTAACTTTGTAAAGGAAATAGTTAGTAGCAAGGTTCGTCTTACCGTATCGTACCAGCGTTTCGACTCGGGCTCGATACGGTATGGTACCAGTGTACTGAATGATACATCAGGGCGGATCGAGCGGTACACTCTAATGTACCGAGTAATTTTATATTTTTTTCATACTATAGCAGTACTACAATATATCACTGTATTACTATAGCAGGGCGGATCGAGCGGTACACCCTAATACTACAGTATAATATTGTAGCACTGTAGCGGTACCGGGATTGTGAAAAGGTTTTACCGGTTCAATCTCTTCTTTTTTTTTTGTGAATTTGTGGAGTTACTAAAAATGATAATAAAAGAAATATTTTCATTAATGAAAAATTATATATAGACTTGATATAATATAAAAATGAAAGATAATCGTTTAAAATGTTATAAACATGTATCAAGGAGACTTGTAGATGTTGTAGTCAGCAGAATTGAAACAATTACTACTATTGGTTTGATAAGAGAAGAGATAGAACGAGACGTAAATGGATGCTTCTAGAAACACAAAATAAAGATTTAGAAATTTTAATTTAATCAATGATACGATTTTCCACATAGTTCAATGGCAGTAAAAGACCATTTGGGACGTTATGGTTTTATTATTGTTATTGTTGTATTTCTTTTCTTTTTGGTCTACATGAAGGGCACTTCTAGGGCTTAAATTTCTTTTGGTCAAAATTATTAGGAAAAAGCATTTTGTTCCTTACTTTTGCATATTTCAATTTGTTTTAAACAATCTGATATCTTTGTGGAGAAAACAAAGTTTTTGCCATAGCATATCTAGTGGACAAAACCTGTAGTTACAACTACCATTTATGAAGATTTATCAGCATTCTAGACCTCTTTGGATTCTGTGGCACTATGCATACCTTCGTTCTTTTATATGCCCAAGTGCAGTGTTTGGTTTTGTTCATATGGTCTCAAATGGGAACTCTATGCTTTCTGTGCTTTGTTGCTTGTGTTACTTGTCTCATCTGTGTAGGACACTTTGTTGCTTGTCTTTTTGGCTTTGATTCACTTTTTCTGTTCTGATGATTCATGCTGGAATGTTCCTTTTTACATCCTATCAATCGAACATCTTTTTCATAGACATAAACATCTGCCATTTTGCCACTTCTTTTCACATGTTGTAAAACAGAAGTTCGGATTTCGATATGGATGGTTCTCAAGAATTTGATCCTCATCCAGTCACGATCAAATTATGGCCGCCCAGTTCAAGCACAAGAATGATGCTTGTGGAAAATATGACCCAGAATCTCTCCTCGGAATCGATCTTCTCCAGGAAGTACGGCCTGTTGAGCAAAGAAGAGGCTCATGAGAATGCTAAGCGAATCGAGGATGAATGCTTTGTTGCTGCCAGTAAACATTTTGAAAAAGAGCCTGATGGTGTTGGAAGTTCTGCAGTTCAATTCTATGCTAAACAAACCAGCAAGCTGATGTTGGAAGTGCTTAAAAAAGGCCCTAAACCCAAAGATGGTGAAATGGCAGCGGTTGATAGACCTGTTAAATCTGCTGAAGTTGTGTTTGATATTTCAGGGGGTACTAGGGCATTTATTGACGCTGAGGAGGCCAGAAAACTTCTTAGCCCACTAACTGAGCAAGGAAACTCATTCAGAAAGATATGCCTCAGCAACAGAAGCTTCGGTATCGATGCAGCTCATGTTGCAGGGCCTATTCTGGCCTCTCTCAAGGAGCAGCTGGCTGAAGTAAATCTATCAGATTTTATCGCAGGAAGACCAGAGGAAGAAGCTCTTGAAGTGATGAGGATATTTTCATCAGCCTTGGAAGGCAGTGATCTCAGATATCTGAACCTGTCCGACAATGCCCTAGGTGAGAAGGGTGTCCGGGCATTCGAGGCACTTTTAAGATCACAGAAGAGCTTAGAGGAGCTTTACTTAATGAATGATGGAATATCTGAGGAGGCTGCCAAAGCTGTGTGTGAGTTAATTCCATCGACTGACAAGCTTAAGATCCTGCATTTCCATAACAATATGACAGGAGATGAGGGTGCTATTGCTATTTCTGAGGTCCTCAAACGTTCTCCTCTGCTGGAGGACTTCAGATGCTCATCGACCAGGGTGGGCTCTGTGGGTGGAATTGAGTTGGCCAAGGCATTGGAGAGCTGCACTCGTTTGAAGAGGATTGATCTCCGTGATAATATATTTGGTGTTGATGCTGGGATAGCCCTGAGCCAGACACTTGAAAAGCTTGTTCACGTTAAAGAAATCTACCTTAGCTACCTAAATCTAGAAGATGAGGGGGCCATTGCCATCGCTAATGCCCTGAAACAATCTGCTCCTTCTCTAGAAGGCTTGGACATTACTGGAAATGATATCACACCAAAAGCTGCCCCTGCACTGGCAGGGTGTGTTGCCATCAAGAAGTCACTCAGGATGCTGATCTTGTCTGAGAATGAGCTGAAGGATCAGGGTGCTGTTCTCATTGGCAAAGCATTGGAAGAGGGTCATACACAGCTCAGAGAACTTGATCTGAGCACCAACCTGATACAGAGGGTAGGAGCAAGATGCTTGGCTCAGGCAGTGTCAAACAAGCCTGATTTCAAGCTGCTAAACATAAATGGCAATGCCATTTCCGATGAAGGCATCGATGAGGTGAAGGAAATACTAAAGAATGGCAAGAATTCTGTGGACGTGCTTGGACCATTGGATGAGAATGATGTCGAAGGGGAAGGTGAAGAGGACGAAGACGAAGGAGAGAGAGAAGGTGCTCCCGAAGAGGAAGAAGGTGAATTGGAGTCAGGACTTCAGCATCTCAAAGTTGAGCAGGACTAGGAGACGAACTGTATGATGCATGAGGTGCAAAATACACTCTTGTTAACTGGTGATGTTACCTCTTGAGCAAGGCCTGTTGTTAGAGCTCAGCAACCTTCCCTCGTACGAGGTAGACGATGCAGGTAACATTGGCTCGACTTCTCCATGTCTTGTATTAACTGCCGAAGTTGATGGTCTGTACTGCACTGGCTTAATGATTTATGTCATGTTTCATGTAATCATTCCCGATCCCCCCCATTGTTATCCGTGCAGTGCTTTTCCTAAGACTTAAGATGAGCTAATTTGAACACATTGTGGTTGATCCGTGTTTGCCTTCTTCAAATTCTGATTAGGTTGTTTGAGAAAACTGATAGCTTCTTCAAACTATGATCCACTTTATTTGTGATGTTGGTCCATCGTTGACCTCGTGATCCGCCTTTGACGGCGACGTCAGGATCTATTGATGGGTCCAACACTTATGCGGTGCACGTGAATTTGGGGACGGTCTGGTCACCCATGACAGCCAGACGTGAAAGGGCGAGGGTTTATTTGATTATGTTTATTTACGAGAATTGTTTATACTGGAAATTTATTTGTAGGGATACATCTTTATCTGTATGATTTAGTTACCTTAGATCGTCCTTATACTCGGTGGATGACTTGTACAAAACTGTGGCTGGTTGCAGTGTCCAGGGGGAACGACATACCTCTGGAGAAAACTTTGACCGGCGGGTCGTGGATCCAGCAGACCGACCGACCGCTGGATTTCCACCCGGTGGATTTTGTCGGGATCTCGTTGTACGCGAGAATCACGACAATCTACTTACTAAATCGTGCGTTGTGGGTTTCTGGGCCGTCCATCACAGTCTGTGACGATAAATAAACAGCACCAATAAAAACACCCCACCTTTTTCAAAGAGACATTGGATCGAGCGTTAGGGATTTATATCCGATCTGGAATCGTTGAGTTGGAGCCATTAGGAAACAGTATCCAAGGGTAAATGATGCAGTATCCAATTGGATCGAGAAATAGACTTCCCCCAACTCTACTGTAGTACATGAATGCAGCTGGTGGCCAGCATTACACGACCCACGGGACGCCAAAACTCTATTCAGATTTATGAAGCTAATCGAAGAGGATGAAACATAGGCAGACGAGGATGATGGAGTTTCGTTTCACTAATCTTTGTTGTCGAGTGACGCCCGTGAGAACGTACAATAATACTCACGAGGTGAGGCAAAATTGGCCAAAGAAACAGATTAGGAACTCCAGATTCCCTCCTACCAAGATAGTAGTTGATCAGTGGGGATGATGAAATTTAGAGATATAGTGCTTTCAGGAATAGTTTTCCTGCTCTCGATTGGATCGCGGAACATTTGGACGAGAGAATCATTGCTCTAACACGTCGACGGCTCTTCTTGGCTTTACTTTTCACTCCGGATGAGTAAAAAGGTTACCTTCTCTCTTCTTCTTCTCGGGCATTATTGTGTGGGATTTTGGCCCCTTGCCATTGCCAAGCGTCCCTAACATTTACAGCATCACCAACACTGGTTGGTCATCCACACAGAGAGAGAGAGAGAGAGAGAGAGAGAGAGAGAGAGAGCTGACACGCTAGACACTGGTTGGTCATCCACAGAGTTAGCTCTCTCTGTCTCTTCCAAATGTTTGCAGGTCTATAGCCAAACGAGAGCATCGGGAAACGTAAACAAGCTATAGTCTTCTTAGAGAAAGAGGGGGAACACTCCCCAACGGTTAGACTCTTCCTTCTCTCTCTCTCTCTCTCTCTCCCTTTTTTCGCATCTTGTTCCGAAATTTGTGTGCTTTTTTTTCTCGCCTCTGACACTAGTAGGAGAATGGCTCGAACATTTCTGTTTGTAGACGTACCCTTCTATCTCCTCCTGTCGTCTCTTGATCTCTTCCATCATTGATCTTGAAAGAAATTTCAGGATTTGTTTGTCCCTCTGCCTAATAAAATTTCCATCTTGGAACAGTTAGAACTAATTTCGTGATATTTTGGTCTATTTTTGAGGCTACTGCAAATGCTTCTTTTAGCTTTCTCTACACATTGTAACATTCGCTTCGCTTCCTTTTCCTTCTCTTGTCGAAATATATTAAACGCATGAGTTTCTACAACTTCCGTTTTTGTTTCTTCCTTTTTCCTTTTTGGGAGATGCTTTAGTTTTCGAAGAATCGAATAAAATATTGTTTTTGAAGTAGGCTTTTGACACAAAAAAAAAAAGATCGAGGTTGGAGAATTTGCGGCCGTACACACTGTATGAGAGTAATAATAAAGTTCTGCGACGATATTGTAAAATTTTTATGTAATTGCAGATTTCTTTCTTTGCCGAATATTATGTTAATTTTTAGAAACATGACTTGATTCCTTAGAGAAAAGAACAATTCGCTACTTATATTCGCTGTTGAGCCCTTTGATCCTGCTCTTTCTAGACTAGTTTTGTCTATAGCTGTACTGTGAGAAATACTCGACGCATTAGAATCATGAGTAATTATTATTTTTTATTAGTCTATTTAATTTTTGTTAGTTTTAGAGACCTATTTGATTGAGCATTTACTCTCTGGATGCATGTTTGCAGATACTAGTATTAGCTGAAACAGGACAAGTCCCAATGGAGATGAGTGAAGTGTCTCTCTGTATGTCTTAATGCTTCAGCTTCCCAATTATTCTAAATTATAGGAAAGAAATACATTTTTAGCATAATTTTGAGTCAGTTGAATTTGGCATTGAGAAGCCGGTGTTTAGGTCCATTTTGTGGCTAAAGTGGAAAGAAGGTAATTTAGAGTTAAATGCTGTTGGTAGGTAAGCAGAGAAGGAAAACTGATCGGACTTGGTGTGATGTATATGTTCTGAACTATGGTATATTCATAGAGGACTCGAACAAAGGATTTAGGATACAGTAGCATTACTCTGATATGTGATACATATTTCCGGGTCATTGATTCTTGCAGGATCCAGCCAATAGTGAGTCTTATCTGACACGGGTTACTTGCAAAATAAAAATCCTTGTCGATCATGGTTCCCACCAGTTTGTCATTTCAGTATTGTTAAAGGGTCATATTTCTTAACTATAAGTTTGTATCTTTCTTAAGATTTTACGGTCTAATGAATTGCAGAGCCGAACTACAGTTATGGATAAAGTGGGAAATGTGGTTGTAGATATTGAGAGCCTAACTCAACCATCAGACAATTGCTCTGGAAGTCCAAAAGTGACAGTGAGTCATCTATATGATTTGTCTGACAATTCCAAATCACTGTGGAAGCAATTTTTTTACATCCCTGTAATAGTTAGGATTTTATAGCGCCTTGTTGGTTATCTTGATATCTGATGTTTGGTTCTTATCTTCGAAACAGAAAGCTCTATCTCGTAAAGGTTCATGCAGAATGGACAGGCGAAATGGTGAGGAGCAAGAGGCAGATGAGGCCACCAAAAAGCTTGTGGTTAAAGGTATAAGATGCGTATGACTGAAAAAGCTGCTTTTAGAGAGTAATTGATCAGGAGATATTGCACATGCTGTTAGGATAAATGTGTAGCCATATGATGATTTAGCTTCCTTTCTCCCTCTTCTTTTTTTTGCTTTTGTGTTGCATATGGTATTTCATCTACTTTATAAGATACAGAAATTATACACTGTCATAAAATTCAAGTGCATCCTAGAGATTAGCCCTTCTTAAACCTTGCTGACAATCTTGAAATGCATCAGTTGACCTTGACTGTATCATTGTTAATTCGTGCCGAACATGCCAACTTGTCTGCCAAAGTTGCTGATTTAGTTTACTTCAGCATTTGACCTTGAATTTGCTTCTTGTTTGATGCATGTCTGGTATGTAGTCACAGTAGCTGATAATATGCATTGCCACATTGAGCGATGGAGTCCTGGATCTGATCTTGTTGATTTCCTCCCGTACAGTACTCTATTCCCAATCCGAACAGTTGAAGCAACAACCGATTACCAACAAGTCTCATGTAGGACTTCCAGCTGTGGCAAATGTCTCTAATCTCTCAGATGCTGGAGATGGAAGGACTAGGAAGTTAAATCGCTTCACAGCCATCAACCCAAAAAAGATACTTCTCCTCTTTGCATCAATGTAAGTGTTATGTAATAATCTTGTTTCGCTAAGATAATAATTGGTCAATTTGGAGTTGTCACAAGACCATCACTAATTCAACGTGTACATTCCTTCAATTTTTAATTCTTTCCAATTCCCATCATCATGATTAATGGCTAGTTATTTGTTCCATAATTGAGCATATACTGCCGCAGTTGGAAGTTTTATGACTGGTGAAGATAGTGGAAGCTTCTCTAGTTGTGGAAGTTTCTCTAGTCTGGAATCTGCATTTTAGCCTACCCCTGCAATTGCACTTAAAATGTGGCTATAGTTTTACTGTGACTTACCTGCAGTATCATGGCCAACAATTTTTGGTTTTTTAGAACTAGAAAAATTTTGATCTGAAATAAGCGAAAGTGTAATAAAGGATGGAGAAAGGAAAGAGTATAATTAGTCCTTTATGGCTAATATTTAATTGTATCTTGCTGATTGAGAACTTCCTGCACTTGTAAGAGATTAGAAATTATTATATGATCGTTGCCTATTCATTAGCATCAGAGCTTTCTACAGTTAAGCCAAACAAACACGGGTCAAGGAAAGGTGATATTAACTTGGTATTTCATGACATATTATTCATAACTGCCATTAAGCTTGTAGAGCTTCTCTCAACAAAGAGCTATCCGGTTGGCCCGGAGTTTAATATAAATTAGATCATGGGGTGCAGACCATATGCAAAATGCTTTTGATGATATGTGGAACACCGATGCCTCAAAAGCATGTCGGCTAAGGATACTCTTTGCATGAATAAAAGATACTTCTTCATAGTCTTAGTACCATATCATATCATATTTATTCTATATTTGACATCTGCATATTCCCTGTTTGGTCATTTCAGTATTCTGTCATTGCGTCTATTTTTCATAGAAGGGCAAAATTAGGAAAGTATATGAGTGCAAATTGATACTCTGCCCCTTTGTTTTGGAAATTGAATCGATTCTAGAATATGGTTGCATTTCCTTTTCAGTTGAAATCTATTTTTTCTCTCGTAACATATGGTCCTAACGGAGGAGGGTTGTCCTGATGGTTGGCTCTTTCATTGATCCTCTGTTCTTATTAGCTCTTGTATGCTTGCAGAGAGCTCGAACTAACTGCTGAGTTCAAATCAAATTATAACTGCTATGAGACACCAAAAAAAAAAATTGTTGATTGTAACATCTACCAGACATGTCGAGTCCACCCACATGAGAAAAAAAAAGTGTTTTTGTACTTCTGACTCTTTGTCACGTTAAAAACTCGATCGATTGATGCTTGTTGTTCATCCTAGCTTAATTTTTTGAGAGCTGAAAGCATCATCTTAGGATAATGAACATGACTAATGCTTGCGTATTGTTCACAGGTCTAGCATGGGTACAATCATTCTCATATATTTCACACTTGCTATCTACCTGAGAGGAGCTTAATTACTTCCTAAAATTTGGTTGGCCGATAAGGTCGGCTTTGATTATTTTCTTTTTCTTTTTTTGGTGGAAAGAACCCTCAGTAGATATTATGAGTGGAGGATCCAGAAAGCGAGAAGCACAACAATACCGCATATAAAACCCGATTTCTGGGTATGTGATCGATGAGCAGGTGGTTGTGGAGGCATTATAATCTGCAAAGCTCTGCCTGGCTGGTTTTAGTTTAGCTTTCTTTTCTAAGTATCAGCTTTGAGATCCGGCAATTTGAAGCAAATAATTGTTGTGCAGAACTTCATGTCTTTGACTTCTTTTTCTTCCTTTTTGTGAGTCTTTGAGATGAATTTAACCTTTTTTTTTTCACTATCTTGGAAATTTCTCAGCTGTATGTATTCATAAGATGGAACCAGGAGGAATGCTATCAGTTGTGAAGATCCCGTTCGAAAAAACATGTTAAAGTAGAATATTTTTTTCTCTTTTTGTGTATCAAAAATGAATTTATCATCGAAGTACCAACTTGATATCAAAATATAAATATCAACCAGCAGCATAAACAGTTGAGCAATAAATGAATCATACACTGAGACCAAATTTTTAACATGAAAAACTCAATGCGAGAAAAACTACGAGACAGTAGTCCATCTCAAACTTCCACTATCAATAGTAACGATAACAGGTTTACAATAAATCTTCTCTAAAATAATAAGAAGATCACAATAACATCAAGATCATATATCTTGGATCAAGAATAACATATCTTCATCACATAGATGAATTTCATCATAAGAGAATTTTATGTTTCACAAAGTGGGTATAGTAGAAAAATATCTCAGAGAGGATAAACTTTAGATCAACACCGTTAATATTGTAGAGCTTGCTGCAAGGATTCTCTGCATCAAATTTGGGCCAAAACTGACAAAGCTTAACCTCAATCGTTGAGCAGAAAACTCAAAATCCTAATTTTTCTCTCTCCTCTCTCTCTCTCTTCTTTCCTCCCGTTGTACGTTGTCACCACTCGCTGCCCTCTTCTTTTGCCTTATAATTAATAATTTAGGTTCAAAAGGCCTAATTGTCCAAGCCCACATATGGGTTGGACCCAACAATTCTCCCCCTCTAGCTCATATGATGGGTTGTACTAATCCCGCTCTTCGCCTTCATGCTTCGAGCTTTTCTTTATGCAAAGACTTTGTCAACATATTTGATCCATTCTCATTGGTATGCACATTTTTCAAGTGTAATTCTTTCATCTCAAGTATATCACGAATCCAGTGACATCTCACATCAATATGCTTGGATCTAAAATGATATATTGAATTCTTGGAGAGGTGAATGATGTTTTGACTATCACAGTAAACAATATATGCTTCATGTTTCAAGCCCAATTCCTAAAGAAATTTTTTCATCCATAAAGCTTCCTTGCATGCTTTAGTAATTACTATGTATTCTGCTTCTGTAGTTGATAGAGCAACACAATGCTGTAACTTAGACTATCAAGAGCCTGCTCCCTTGCAAATGTCATTAAGAATCCCAAAGTGGACTTCTTGGAATTAGTATCACCTGCTATGTAACACATATTCATCATTGCAAAAACATAAATACAACCTGAAAGTACCTCTTAGATATCTTAATATTCATTTCACTGTTGTCTAATATTCCTTACTAGGATTAGAGAGAAATCGGCTAACAACTCTAATTGCATGAGCTATATCTGCCTAATATAAACTATAACATACATTAAACTGTCTACTGCAGATGAGTAAGGCACTCTAGATATTTTTTCTTTTTTTTTTCTCACCTATAGGACATTGTTTTGAACTAAGCTTGAAATGACCTGCAAGTGGAGAACAAATTGCTTTGGCTTTACTCATGTTGAATCTTTCAAGAACATTTTCAATGTAGGTCTCTTAAGATAGTTAAATCTTCCTTTTCTTTCTATCATAAAAAATTTTCATGCCAAGTATTTGTTTAACTGATCCTAAGTCTTTCATGGCAAAAGACTTACTTAGCTCTTTTTTAAGCTTTTCAATTTTACCGGCATCATGACTAACAATCGGCATATCATCAACATATAACAGTAGAATAATAAAATCATCATCTGAAAATTTCTTTATAAACACACAATGATCAGATGTGGTTCTATTATACCCTTGACTCATCATAAAAGAATTAAACTTCTTATATTACTGTCTAAGTGCCTTTTTGAGTCCATATAAGCTTTTCCTAAGCTTACACACCAGATTTTCTTTTTCCTTGACTTTGAAATCTTCTAGTTTACCATGTAAATTTTTTTTTCTAAGTCACTATGAAGAAATGCTGTTTTCACATCAAATTGCTCAACTTCTAAATTTAAGCGGGCAACCAAACTAAGAACAACACGGATATAGGATATTTTCACCACAGGAGAAAATATTTCTTTAAAGTCAATACATTTCTTCTAATTGAATCCTTTCACAACTAGTTATGCCTTGTATCATTGTTGTGAGCTATTATTTTCAGTCTTCAATTTGTAAACCCACTTATTCTTGAGAGCTTTCTTCTTTTTAGGCAACTTTATCAAGTCATAGGTGTGATTTTCAAGCAAAGATCTCATCTCTTCTTGCATGGCTTTAACCCACTTATTCTTATGCTTATATAGAATAGCTTCTTGGTAAGTTTCTGACTCTTCCCCGTCAATAAGCATAACATACTCATATGGAGGATATCTAATAGATGGTTATCGCTCTCTAGTGGATCTTCTCAATGAAATCTCAACTAGTGGTGGAGGTGCTTGTTTAGTTAGTTCAACATCATCAACTGTAGGAGTCTCATCACTGACATTCTCATCACAATCTTCTTGTTCATCTTCCCCATGACCATCATGAACTATAAGTGAAGGAGCTGGACCCAAACTCCAAGGAATGTAAACATAGGTTTTTGGCTTATCAACATTATCACCATCATCAAACAATTGGTCTTCAAGAAGTACAATATCTCTGCTTCTAACAATCTTTTTGTTCACTGGATCTCATAATCTATCCAAACTCTTCATGATCATATCCTAAGAAGATATATGTTTTTGCTTTATTATCAAGCTTGAACCTTTCATCTTTGGGAATATGAACAAATGCTTTACACCTAAAGACTCTCAAATGATTATAAGATATATATTTTCCTTTTCATACTCTCTCTATAACATCACCTTTCAGAGGAACTGATTGAGAAAGATTTATCAGGTCAACTGTAGTTCTCATAGCCTCCCCCAAAATGACTTAGGTAACTTGGTATGGTCAACTGTAGTTCTTATAGTCTCCCCCCAAAATGACTTAGGTAACTTGTATGGGAAAACAAATACCTAATCATTTCTTCAATAATTCTATTCATCCTTTTTGCCACACCATTCTACTAAGGAGTTTTGGAAACTGTTTTCTTAATTTTGATACCATGAAACCTGTAATAATTCTCAAAAGAACCCATGTACTCACTACTGATCGAACACACTTTAACGTTCTGCGAGTTTCTTTTTCAACACTGATATGAAACTCTTTGAAAATATTGAGTACATGTTCTTTAGATTTCAAAGTAAAAGCTCAAACTTTTCTAGAATGATCATAAATAAAAGTAATAAAGAGCATATCCAAGAGTTCTAGTTTGCATAGTACAAACATCAGTATGAACTAAATCAATAATATCTGATTTTCTAGATTATGCTTATGTATGAAATCAACTCTATGTGTTTTTTCAACTAAGCAATAATCATAAGATTTAAGAGATACCTTGCAACTCTGGTAAGAACTGCTTTCTAGCAAGAGTTTGAAGTCCTTTCTCGCTAATATGACCAAGTCTCTTGTGTCAAAGATCTATACTTTCACATTTCTGAATTACATTAATCTCTCATTTGTGTAGCTTAGCTTCCATGACATAAAAAGAGTTAAACTTCTTTCTTCTTCCTACAATTAGAGAACCTTTAGTGAGCTTTCATTTGCTTTCATCAAAATAATGTGTAAATCCCTCATCATCAAGTTTGCCAGTAGATATCAAGTTAAGACAAATATATGAAATATGCCAAACATCTTTGAGTATCAATTTGCTCCCAATACTAGTCACCAAGTAAATGTCTCCAATACATACAATTCGATGTATCATTGTTTCCCATTCTAACATTACCAAAATCACTAGTAGTGTAAGATCTGAAGAAGTCACCATGAGAAGTAACATAAAATGAAGCACCAGAATCAATCACCTAGTTACTATCCTGAGATGCAAGACTGACACAACCGTCATCACAAATAATAATGATATCATCTTTAGCAGCAATTGTATTGGTCTCTTTCTTATTTTTCTTCCTTTTATTCTGTTCTCGTTTTCAAAACCTATACTCTTTCTTCATATGACCTGACCTGACCTGTTACAGTAGAAACATCAGCTCTGGTTTCATCAAAATTATGCTCATGCAAGTTTATATCAATTCATCTTCTAATATAGACAATAACTTTTCTATGTTGAACTTCTCATTCTTCATCGTCCATAGTAGAAGGTTTATCTTTAACCTTGATAGGCTTATACAAAACTTTACAATAGAGCAAATCTTCCATCATACGCTTCCAAGTGGAATAATTTGATGAGTTCAATTTAGTCATACCATATGACTGTTCCATTTTAATTACACAAGAAAAACTAGCACCAAATAACCTATTACTTTGATGCTACTTGTTAGGAAAAACCTGTTAAAGTAGAATAATTTTTTTTCCTCTTTGTGTATCAAAATGGGTTCCTATACCAACTTAATATCAAAATGTAAATATGAACCGCATAAACAGTAGAACAATAAATGAATCACATAGTGAGACTAAATTTTTAACGTGGAAAACCCAATGCGGGAATAATCATGGGACCATAGTCCACCTCAAACTTCTACTATCAATAGTAATGATAACAGGTTTATAATAAGTCTTCTCTAAAATAACAAAAGGATCATAATAACATCAAGATTATATATCTTGCCTCAAGAATAACACATCAAGATTTCATCGTAAAAGAATTTTAGGTCTCATAAAGTAGGTATAGCATGAAAGTACCTTAAAGAAGGTAAACTTCATATCAGCACCATTAGGATTGTAAAGCTTACTACAAAAATTTTCAACATAAAATTTAGATCAAAATTAACAAAGCTTAACTTGTCCTATAGAAAACTCAAAATCCAATTTTTTTTTTCTGTCTTTATTGATCCTCTCGTTGTACCCTATCATTACTTTTAATTAATGATTTAAATTCAAATGACCTAATTGTCCAAACCTTCTGCAGTATGTTTGAAGTGGCGTCTTAAAAGTGGCATCTTAGAAGTGGCGTTCTATAGTTAGAAATCTTCTGCAGTATGTTTGCAGATCTGAGATTTGATCTCAACATCAGTGTGTCGGAAAAAAAATGCCACTGACAGTGGATAGAATTTTGGATCAAATAGCTAAGTTCATGAATAATGATGCTTGATGGAATGCCAAGTCGGAGAATTAATATATGTTTCATGAATGGCATTCTCCTACTTTGGTCTCCTCCCGTCTCTCTCTGCTTGTGTTTGTTCGAGATACCCGAACCCGATTTAAACGGGTCGGATGGACCGAACGACCCGACCCGTAACATGCCGACCTCCGATTTCTTTAGCCCGCACGCGATTCCAAGCGTGGAGCGGAGGCCACCGAAGCCAAGCTGTTCCTGCCTTGCAACAACACGTGCCAAGAATCCATAATCGTTGGGTGTCGGATCGTTGCTCGATCGATACCCCCCTTCTAATGGTTGGATGTTCTTTGTGGGCTCCACAACGTTCGATATAGAGGTATGCGTGCGGGTAGACCCGTCCTGTAATTTGGGCCCGCTGTCTCGAGATTAATTTGGGAGCATTCGGCGGTTTCCCCTTTCGGTTTCCCTTCCTTAGATTGCCCGCATCGTCTCTACCATCTCGCTCCGCCTTCGAGATCCTCCCGGTCTCTCATCTCCGGACCCCGGGCGCTGCCGATCCATTGACCCCTCACCCTTGATTCGCGGCGTTCTGAACCCTATCCCTGGGTGAGACCCGAGGAACGAGTCCGATGGCCCCATCCGTGCCGAAGGTGACGGCAGTCGTGGTCAGCAGCGCCTCCAACTGGTGGGACGAGGTTAACAAATCTGCCCTGTGGCAGGACTGGATCTTCCATATCCTCGCCTTGCTCTATGGCCTCGTCGCTGCCGTCGCCCTCGTAATCTTCCAACCGTTTCTCTCTCTCTCTCTCTCCCCCCGTCTAATTCCTTCCCTTTTTTTTTCGATTCTGTCGTTGATCTCATTGCCGCGCCCTGGTGTTTCTTTCGACTAGAAAGTTTTGTGTTTCAAAAGACGCGAGGAAAGGGAAAAAGATTGTTTTCTTGTTTTCTTGTTTCTGAGGTTATTAGGTTTTCTTAAAATTGTTCGAATATTTGAGGGTTTTTTTGGTGGGAAAAAGGTTTGAAATCTTACATCTTTTTTGGGGGGAAGAAGTATTGATTTCTTTATGATTTACAAAGTAGATGGTTGGAGTTGTGAAAACTGGACTAAAAGATCAAACTTTGCAGATTCAACTGATTAGGATCGAATGTAGGGTTCCAGAGTACGGTTGGACGACGCAAAAGGTCTTCCATTTCTTGAATTTCTTGGTAAATGGTGGTATGCACGGATCCCTCTCCATTTGATTTCCACGCATCTGGTAGCACCAGTGGAGCCTTCGCGCATTATGATCTTCTGCTCATGTTGCTTTGGTGTTCGATTGCAGTGAGATCAGCTGTCTTTACATTTCGCAGGAGTGTCCAACGCATAAGGCCCGAGGTTTTTGTTTGACTTCATTCTTTTGCTGGTTTTGAGCGTACAGCTTCAGGCTTCTGTAGCAATTAGCGCACTGTTGCTCCCTTTCAGGTGCTTCAACATGTTCTTCTTGATTTTCCCAGCCTTGCGTTCTTCACAACTTATGCACTTTTGGTGCTCTTCTGGGCTGAGATATATTATCAGGTTTGTTGGGAGGGTTTTCCTCGCTTATTCAAATGGTTCTGATGCTTATCAGTTTATTTTTACTGCATAAAAATGTCACAGGCACGTGCAGTATCGACTGATAGACTCCGGCCAACTTTTTATGCAATTAACTCTGTCATCTATTCCATACAGGTAATTTTGATATTGCACCCTGGATTAGGTGATCTTGCCTGCCTCTTTTTCTTGTATTATAGTAGATCTGTGGTTGAAAGAGAGTTACAAATACAAGTTGGGACGAATAAAATAGCCATCATGGTTTTGTATTTTAAATATTCTTCTACTCTTAGATCATGATTTATAGAATTGGTTAGCCACAAGCTCTCCTAAGCTCCCTATTAAGCAAATGATGAGAGAGTAATGGAAAGATGAGAGATAAACCTAGTGGGAAAGATTATCGTGCCTTCATTAACTTCATTCAAACTCTGCTAGATTTCTCCTTTTTTTTTGTTTTTTTAACTCTGGTTATTAGTAAACTGAAATTACTTTTTCTTATTACATTTGTTCCTTCTCTTTGGCTTGTCTCTGCTTATTTTGTCGGGATTTTCACCTTATACAGTTCACAAGTCTTTTCAATGTCCTTTTCTGTGCATCATTCTTTGGATAAGAAGACAATCCTGTCCAATTGGTCTGACATGTAAATCTTCACTTACCTAACCAAAAATTCTTACAGATAGCTTTGTGGTTGCTTTTCTGGTGGAAGCCCATTCAGCCTGTGCTTGTATTGTCGAAGTTGTTTTTTGCAGGTACAATTTAAATACCTGGGTTGTTTTATCTTTTTGGTTAATGCAGTTTATGCTAGTGGAAAACTGAGCAAATTTGTATTAACAGGTGTCTCATTCTTTGCTGCCCTTGGGTTTCTCCTTTATGGAGGGAGGTAATAGCTTTTAGTCATGTACTTCATCATATCATCCATTTGGTCTGAATGTCTTTGAGCATCATTCTGTAATTCTGTCACTGCCAATACTCGTGTTGGATTATGAATGAGTTCTGGTTGGTGACTTGTGTAACTTTAACCTAAAGTATGTTGCTTATGATTAGCTTTTATTATTGTCTTCTTTATAATATGAGAAACGAAATGGTTACTTCTAGTTTTGTTGTTGCTGAATGTTTCAAGTTCCTCAGTATGCTCTCAAGCTATTGGCGATAATGATTGGCTGCAGATGCAGTCCAGATAAGACGAGCACTGTCTATCCATTTCTGCCGATGAGCTTACAGGATGTGCTTTGGATGTCTGAACCATGTAGTCCAAAGAACTGTTGAAGCTGGCTATCATAGTACTAAAATTGAGTTATATGGATCCTTGCATTTGTGTCATAATTTCAAATACCATGGTAATTTGACTATAATATACTCGTTTGACATAATATACGTACGCTATTTTCTGTGAACCCGGTTATCATTGCTGGTTGCAATATGAATTTTAGTGTTTTGACATGATTCTGTTACGGTTGAGAAGCGGTCAAATATAAAATTCATGTACGATGACACTAGGTCACATATAATTATCTAAACATGTAAATATACTTAAAGAAACTTTGTATTTGTAAAAGATGTATTTAGTTATTCTTAAGATTATCATAAAGCCTGAAATACATTTAAGAAAATTAGATCAGTTTACAATAATGATGATTTTTCGTCTCTTATTTTTCTCCTCGTCACTTTTTATTCTTTCTTCTCTCTTTTTCTCTTCTCTTCTCCTTTTTCCTTTCCCTCCCTCTCATCTGTTTTTCATTGTACTTTTTTTATATTAACTGGACAGTCGAGGATGCCAACAAACTTCTACTGAACCTAAGGACTCGTGGAATCCTTGACTGACTTTGCTTCTTTATCTCCTTCCATATCTTTCTTGTAGCATCAGCAGCAACGATGGGTGATTGCATGGACTGCATTGGTGAGCAACAGTGGGCTGCATGCCTTCCCATGGCAGCAATGGCTGGTGATATGCCTGGTTCTGTTTAAACTGACCACAGTCAATTGAGTCTGGACTTTAAGTCTAGTTGTTTTGTGGTTGACTTTCTCTGAGTGTTCTGCATATCGGACACTGGCACACATGTCATGTCATGTTGACATGGGTATGATGGGTGAATTGATTTGTCTGAGCACCATAGCTGATATACCAATGCATCAACCGCACCTCTCAGTGGGGTTAAATGATTTTTTGGTTATTTATTGTTCTATCAAAGCATATCAGACCTTAATAGATGGTACATACCAGTCTAATGAGATTCTAATACAGATACTAGAATTTGACTTTTTTTATGCGAACTGTGGGATTACCCATTCTTCTTTAATACACATTTACCATTTAGGAAGGAGGATTCTGTCCTCTTTGGATGACTGACAATTTAGCATGCTTCTTAGGGTCTATAACTACTAGCCTTTTGATGGTTTGATTTGACCCCATGTGTTCCACATTTTTATATTTCTACTCGGTTACAGCTTTTAACTAGTTTTATTTGTTGATACTTATAGGCTTTTTCTGATGTTGCAACGCTTCCCTGTTGAATCAAGAGGGAGACGGAAAAAGTTACAGGAGGTATATCTAAAATTGTCTATATTGAACGGTAGAGCTCTTTGGTGTCTGTAGTTTCTTCTGGCTGACTTATTGCTTTTGTAGGTTGGTTATGTAGCAACTATATGTTTCTCCTGCTTTTTAGTGAGATGCATAATGGTAAGTTTGATTCCTGTAGTGCAGTTACTGCTATTCTCTGTTCCTAACCCATTCGACGAATCAAGCGATTTTTGAATAATGGTTTGCATTAAATTATTTTCTGATTCACAGATGTGCTTTAATGCATTTGACAAAGCTGCAGACCTTGATGTTCTCAACCATCCTATTTTGAACTTCCTGTACTACCTGGTATGAACTTGTCTTTTTGTTGCAGTTATAGAAGTAGGCTCTACAAATAATGAGCTTTGGTTGGTAACATTCTGATTATTGTTTTACATTTACAGGTGTCGTATCAGTGTTTATTTTTCTAAATTATTTTAAAGCTCTGGTTTAAGCTGAGACACTTCATCCGTTGAACAGAAGTTACAACGACCTTCTGTTCATTTCTTCATAATGATATGATTAAATATCCAACTGACTGTTTTACTGTTTCTTATTGTGTTGAAGATTAACATATCACTCATGTTGGCCAGTCTTAGACATATCTGTTTCATGCTTTTGACAATTCGAGTAGTGATTGAGCTTTATAGAACCCATCTAATAAGTTCTAAAACTGGGAAAAAATGATAATAGCCAACAAAAGCAAGGTATGACTGAAAACCAGAACTAGGACTGGATAATCATGAAAATCATAGTTGTACATGGATCTATGCTCTATAACTTTATTAAGCCTGCAGTTCTAGAAGTTTCTAGATAATAAAAGGAGGCTCAAACTATTTATTATTCTCTGGAGAAGTAGAGAATTAAAGGTGCTTATTCATTAGTGAACTGTTGTTAACCACAAGAATGTCCCACACAGTTTGTTATTCCTCCTATATAACCGACACTATTCTATTTGTTAACAAATATATTTTTTGTATAATTTTATGAAAACATGGTGTATCCTCCTTGGTTTAGTCTGATTTTATATTTGCCAACTTTCTACCTGAGACATCGCACTTCATCCACCTAAGGTTTAGTACATTGATTTATGAAAATATTAAGGGAAAAAAATTATGGTCTACTCACCTTGGTTTAGCCTCATAATATATTGTTCACTGCAGTACAAAAAGTGGCACTTAAACCACTTGAGTTGAGGTCCGTTGGTCTCGGGGTCTTTATTGCCTACTTGGCTCCGAACCATTATGTAAATTACTTCTGCACCAAGATTTGAATTCTTACAAAGGTGGCAAGCACATAACTATAGTCGTAAAATAGTTGACAAGACCCAAGGCTTGATGGGATTAGGCTGCTTGTTTAACAAAAGGGTTAAAATTAACTTGGTTGGAGTGTCTGTCACTAGTTGAACAAATGGGCTATGTGAAACCCGGCTAACCTGCAAGTGAATAAACTATATATTTTTAAAAATAAAATAGTCAGTTCCTCAAATTTCAGTTGTTGAAAACCTGCACGAACCAATTAAAGCTTTAAAGTTTTGTACTGAAGTTTGTTTTGTGGTTACATTCTAGTTTTTCATCCTTTTATTTTTGAGACATGCATTCACAATGGGTTGCTGGAACTTTCTATGTACTTTATTCATGTGTTTAACTCCTCTATTTGATGTGCAGCTAGTGGAAATTATACCCTCATCTCTCGTTCTTTTTATCCTAAGGAAGCTACCTCCAAGACGTGGAATCACTCAATATCATCCCATTCATTAGTCAGGGTTTTGGTTATTTAGTCGAAGAGTCCAGATCATAGGATCGCCAAGTGTATCCTCCCTCAAGGAGAAAAAGAATGAAGGATGTAAAGACGCCATAATGTTGTTGGATGGTGGTGGAGAGACTGGTTTCTGGAGTGTTATGTACATGTGGAGACTGTAGATATGTAAATTGTGGCATGCCAGTTCAGTTGATATTCCTCTTTGTGAAATTAATTGCAGATTAAGGTTTGGGAGGTGTGGTTTTTGGTTTAAGTTTTGTGTCAGTGAATCAATCACACATAGATGCTTGAAATCTCATGCAATGTTTGCTCACTGTCTACGTTTACGTTTTGCCTGGAATATATATATGCTGGTGTGCTGAATTCACAATCAGCTCTGGACTGCTATACTGAATACTACTATGTACCAATTTGTCGAGCTGTTTAAGGATGCATTATGGCTGAATAATTGTAAACAAAGACCGAGAGGAAGAAAGATCAAATGTATCCATGAAATGGTGCATACCTCTGGGTGGAAATGTTGAGATGTCACAGTGGAGAATTCTGAGAGCTCCTTTGATGAGAAGGCAGCTACAAGGTATCATCTTTTAGACCTCTCTCTCTCTCTCTCTCTCTCTCTCTCTCTCTCTCAACAACCACCAGTCCTTATTCACAAGGTGTTGAAGGTTAGTTACTTTTGATTACTGGAATATATATATATATATATATATATATATATATATATATATATATATATATATATATATATATATATATATATATATATATATATATATATATATATATATATATATATATATATATATATATATATATATATATAGAATAAGGAGCTCTCAGAAGGACTGGTGTTTTGGTACAAATGTCCTTGACTTGCTGTTTGCTGCTTATATTATGCTTAGATTATGGCAATAAGAACTTTGGTCATTGTCAGCTTAGATTATGGTAATGAATACTCGGCAAGTTTTATCTCTGTTGTGTGTTCATTTTGTTAGCTACACATCACTATCCATAAAAGCATCTGATACTTATGGGGACTATGTAGTCTTTTTAACCCTGTGCCCTATTCAAGTTAGATTGAGTGTTTGTTTACATTTCCTCATGCAGATTAGCATTCATTCTTCAACAGAGTTGTGTCATTATGGTCCAAAAAGTGACCCATCCTTCCTAATCGGACGGCGGCTGTCCATTTAGTTATGTGTTAATGATCAATGAGAAATGATTTCTGGATCCTGCGGATGAGTTGGGCTCCTGCCACAGAAAAGACTACATGGCCAAACACTAATTCCACTTCCGATACGAAGCGAAAGGACATGTCTGGTTGTCGTTCGGTCAATGAGTGACATGATGGCGATTTCCTTTTAAGCATCTGAAGCTCCATCAAGTCAAACTGCACTCCTTTTATGTCTGCTTTCCATCTGCGAAAAGCTGTCGTGCCCAACCCCTGCGCTCCAAAGCCAGCATTTAATGAAAGGCCTGTGTGGTTCTCACGGTGCAGCAGGTGGATGAAAGAACAGATTGAAATTGCATGCCGGAGAAGGTATGCATGCGATGATTTTCTGTTTTGTGAAGATGTGGAGAGCGAGAGTAACTCATCTTTTACATGTATCTGCCACAGCTTGAAGACGTTTGATGTCCTTCCGCTGACGCTTCTTTTGTCGATAACAAGAGAGTTGAATTGACCGAAACAATGACCCGCCAAGCGTTTGTGTAAATGCTTCAAAGGTATCTTAACAGTATCAACTTCTGTCACCCTCTTGTGATACATCACATCTCATCTCTAGGAATCTAATTCGACTCCGATGGGAACGATGTGCCAAGTAAAATGTACGACCGTTCCCCCGCTTGCCTCTGGTCGTTTCTTCCTTGTTTAGGTAGGGGGTACGGTAACCGTACCTCAGTGACGGGAAGCGGGCGTGCACGGACCTTGACTCGCTGCTCCCCGGTCCTGACCGGTCCGGTGATTGGTAGCGCAATAATTCATGGATCGACCGGGCCCGCGCGCGTCGTCGCCCTGTTCGTTATTTTCGCGAAGGTTAGGGGTGTTTTCGGAACACAAAAACTGTAGCCGAGTCTCCTCTGGGCCGCGACGTCCGTACGGAACTGGCTGCGAGCGACAGGCCCACGTGGAGTTAAGTACACATGTCACATCTCGTGTGTCACCTAGCGGGCGCCCGCGGTCCCAGCTCACCGCTTAGGGACACTTGATGGGTACACAGCTTGCCGTGGGGGGGTTTTGGACGCGGTTTTACGTGTTTGCAGCCAACTTTCCGCAACACGATCCAGTACCTATCCTCTGAGAAGAAGCCGAGGACCTGGGCCCCGCTGTCCCCACCGCGTATGTGAGATGGACACAGAATAATGGTAGCGAAATTATTGTTCCTTTCGCTACAGCGACGTCTCTGGATGAGAGTTCGGTCGCGATCGAGCATAGAAAACTGTATGCGGTGCCGACATCCGTCGCCCGATATCTTCGATCTTCTTTGAGATCCGTGAAATGAGAATCCGTCGGTGATGATGCACTTTCCGCATGAACCGTTTTCTACTCCTTCTACGCGGTTGCGATAAAAGGCGAGAAATTTGATTTGATGTGTTTTTGGCGAGGGGGTAATATTGAAATCTCGATCGATCCATCCATCCCTGCACCGCCGTCTACTGTTTCGGGTTCAGAGATTCTTGGGGAGAGGGGTGGGGGGAGGAGGACGGGGATCCCATGGCGATCTCGAGGAACGAGAGCTTCTCCGAGCTCGGATGACCTCTCCTACCGGAACCACAAGGGAGTGCGCTTCCTCGCCAGTTTCCTCCGCGTCGTTGGCGGTTCTTCGTAGCTCGGAGCTGCTCAGATCGCATCTTTTCCTTCAAGAACGTGGCATTTGTAAGGCGGTGTCGGGGTCGGCATTTCTACGTTTGAGAGTTAGGTCTGCCATCTAGTTGTTTCGGCATCTTGAGGAGATTTGGAGAAACCCTAATTTAGTTCTTGATGTGTTCTTGGGAGCTCCACTTCTTGACGTTGGTTCGGTTCATCGAATTGCGGCGAGGGAATTGAGTCGGCTTGGGAAGATGAAGCTTTCCACAGTAGGTATCGGTCAGCAAGAACCAGAAGGTAGCGCCCTTACTTTGCCTATTTTTATTGCATCTTAGTCCTATCCTCTTGCCGAGATGAAAGACCGTGGTCCTCATGGTGTTATATCAGAGGAGGAGAAGAGATGCTTGAATTCTGAGCTCTGGCACGCCTGCGCTGGACCACTTGTGTGCTTACCGACAGCCGGTACTCGGGTTGTCTACTTCCCCCAGGGCCATAGTGAGCAGGTGAAAGATCCGATCTTTGGCTACTTCTCTTCTTTCTTCCCCCGAGAAGTTAACGCTGGTTTTACTTAAGGTTGCTGTGTCGACAAACAAGGAAGTGGAAGGTCATATCCCTAATTATCCAAGCTTGCCCCCTCAGTTGTTTTGCCAGCTCCACAATGTCACAATGCATGTCAGTTCTTGCAGTAATTTCCGTGTCCGGATTTCAATATTTCTAGACGTGAAGAATAATTGGTGGCTGTACATATTGTAGGCAGATCCAGAAACAGATGAAGTTTATGCTCAGATGACTTTGCAACCTTTAAGACTGGTAAATCGAATGAGATATGCACTTTCTATGTTTCGATTGTATTTTCTCCTTAGGTGAAGGTATTGGACGTAATTGATATTGTCTGCAGCAAGAGCAGAAAGATGCTTATTTTCTTATTGAGATGGGCGTTGTAAGCAAGCAGCCAGTGAATTATTTCTGCAAGACTCTAACGGCAAGTGATACGAGCACACATGGAGGGTTTTCTGTGCGTCGTCGGGCAGCTGAGAAAGTCTTCCCTCCCCTGGTGTGTTGGCAAAATGAAAAATGTATAAATTTCTCAATGGCAATTTTTTGGAAGCAGGGGAAATGAGCTAATCGACCGTGCTGCTTCATTATTGGATGTTATAGGATTTCTCGCAGCAGCCACCATCTCAGGAGCTTGTTGCTCGTGACCTTCACGATGTTGAATGGAAGTTCAAGCACATCTACCGAGGTAAGCATAGCCGTCCTGGCCTCATCAGATGTTGTTCTAGCCAAAATCTCAATTGGTTGGTGCTCTTAGTTCAATTTTCAGAACATGAATAAGAATTAAGAAAAATCGACTGGAACAAACATTTTTTTTGTTAAGTGTACTAATTCTCCCTGTCCAAGAGAATAGGCATGCAAATTCTTGGGGTTCTCTTGTACCTTTAAACTTGGTAAATAAACAAAATAACCTAACCAAGTTGTCCGCTCTCAATTGGCCCTTATCTTAAGTTTCCGAAGAACAATGTGTCAGGCTATGAATTGATTAAGCCAAAAGAATAATTGGTTCGTGGCCAAAGTACTATAGTCAATGTAATTGTTCCCATGAAAATATGGGGGCACCTAATTCTGGACAGAGTCTAGGTTTGGAAGAAAGCTTGAAGAACATTTCTTGGGTGTAGAAGTCTAAATGAGAACTTATTCCTACGAAGTAAGAAAGGATTTCTTGATCAGAATATGGGAGTAGAAAAGTATGGTTTGATGGGTGCTATTGGGCTGTGATGCTAGGTTTTTTTTCTTTTATTTTTTTACTATGAAGGTCATGGCCATTTTCAAGTGTTCCTAAAATTTTCTAGTTTTGCATCGAGCTAGCACTCTTTTTACCATCATTTCTTCTTTGGAGGAGCATGAAATTTCATTCCTTACGTTTGCTAACTCGACTAGTTTTAGGATACTTTTAACTTCAAATTTCACCCTTTACAAGGCTTGCTATTTAGGCGATATAGGATCATCAGGGGGCTTTTATTTGAATGTTATAAAGAGATGGAAATATATCGATGAGTATCATAACAAGGAAACTTGTTCTCCCAATCAAATATGAGAATTTATTTTCTTTGGAGAAATAGTGTTGCAATGATTGATGTCATGATTTATGCTGTGTTATTATTCTGCCTATTCTTTGTAAGTTTTTATTTTCTCTTGTCCTTCAAGATCTATTAAAAAAAAGGAGAAAATAATGAATGGATGTCTTCACACATTATGTGTGAGCGTTTATTTTTTCAATAATATGATTTTTCCGTTCAAGTATGAGACATGTGGAGGAGGTGTGTGATGTTTATCCTGCAAGCTTTTTCTTGAGCCAGATATTTGATAGTTATCTCTTTTTTTATTTTATTTTTATTATTATTATAATTCTATCTTTCTTTCTCATCTTATTTTCTCAAAAATAAAACCTGGAGCTGAGGAATAGTACATTTAGACAGCCTATAGATGTCAGGGATCTGTTGAAAGTTGATTACAATTTGACATAGCGTGAGGCTTCTTTTTCTAAGTACGAAAGAGGAAAATGATAAATCAAGCTATATGTCATCACAGACCTTCTTTCTCTTCTGGTGTCAGACTAAACGAGATCTCATACTACATTAGTGGCAAGACCTCGATCCCTAGGGATCCGTTTGCTGCTCACTCTAATCTAAGATTTTCTTGCAATTTGGATCCTTCTATCCTTTCATGCACAAAAATTAACTAGTTACAAGAGCAGCGTCAGTCCTTTATTTAAAGGTCAGATTTTGACAGCTTGAACGAGAACTTTTACTACTGTGCCACCTTGAGTATTGTTCCCATCTAAGTCGCAAAATAGTCCAAAATGTGGAGCATCAGATTTATTTGTCAACTTTGCTAATTTACTTGTATGCATCTAAGTTGGTTTTGGAGGAATATGAAAATTATTATTTCAGATGGCTGACCATAAAAACCTACTGCAACTATGTTGGTCACTTTTTAGATTTTCTTCGTATTTCATCTTCTGATTGCAGGTCAACCAAAAAGGCATCTGCTTACCACAGGCTGGAGTGTGTTCATCGGTGCCAAGAGATTAGTCGCTGGGGATTCTGTTCTTTTTATCTGGTTTGCTTAGTTTGTTTTGGTTCTTCCGTGATGCATAATGTTTGAGATGGAAATCTCTCTCCTTTTCTTCTGATGTATAAAATATGAGTTTGTGCATTGTCTTTAGGAATGAAAAGAATCAGCTTTTGTTGGGAATCAGGCGTGCTAATCGTCCTCAAACTGTGATGCCATCATCAGTTTTGTCAAGTGACAGCATGCATATAGGGCTGTTTGCTGCAGCAGCTCATGCTGCTGCTACAAACGGCTGTTTTACAGTATTTTACAATCCAAGGCAGCTGCCATACTCTTGTACATGCAATTGTCTTTTTCTTGTACATGTTCAAGTGTTCATTGATTATTCCTGGTTGAAATTTTCATAGGGCAAATCCATCTGAGTTCGTGATACCACTTTCTAAGTATGTTAAGGCTGTATTTCACACACGTGTGTCAGCTGGGATGCGATTTCGGATGCTCTTTGAGACTGAAGAATGCAGTATTCGCAGGTAATTATTTCCATGTATTCAACTCTCATGGTTTTACTCATAAAATGGTACAACATCATGAAACCATCTGATTTGTGAGCTCAGCTGGATGATTCTTGTTGGTTAAGGGTTTCTGGAACATTTTTTTTTTATTCAATTTCATGTTGAGCGAAGGTATATGGGAACAATTACTGGCACAAGTGATTTGGATCCTGTACGCTGGCCAAATTCGCATTGGAGATCGGTCAAGGTAAATATTATAATGTAGGTTCTATTTCTCATATAAATTCTGGGTCAAGTAGCAGAATAAGGTCTACTTTTATTTGTTAATTAGCTGTTAGCTGAATTCATGATATATCCTTTTGCTGCTTTGCGTGGTTATTGCACATCATAAAAATATTTTATTATCAATATCTCCTCTGTCCATTAAACTTTGTAAACAGATAGTCCTAACTTATCAGCTTTTTACTACCTGCACATATTACTCTCATGCTTTGACTATCATTTATTGAGTTTTCAAGCATGATCTCCAATTCTATATATTTTTTCCTGCTGCAACATATGAGCAGCTCTACTCGATCTGTAGCATATGATTCGAACAATTACCATTAGCTTCAGCCTTCAAGTTTGTCTATTTAGTAAGAACCTACCCATGTCTATCACAGCAGCATGGGTTGCACTTGTGAATGGTGCATGTGATTTGCAATGAAATTTAGAAAAACACGTTGCGCACGAGCACACTCAAATCCAGTAATCTCAAGAAATTCTTATTGATAATTCACCTATATGCATGTAAGATTTGGTAGCATAATGGTTTATCTTTCAAATATTGAATATTGATTTCCACCAGTTCATGGTAGAAAAGAGAATTTTCCAAAATTTAGAAAAGATTATATCCTTCCATGCTGTCATGTAATATCACTTTTGCCTTGATTACATTTGAACTGCTCCTTTCTTGCTATATGTCCCATGTTGGTCATAAACAGCGCAAGGGCACATGTAATATTGCTTGCTGCCTTGGTAAGTTTTGAAATGACTGTCTGTGGTGATGTTTGTAATAACTTGGTGTCCATCTCATGGGCTTTGGTTCTACTTTCCTTCTTTGCTCTCTTCCATTGATTGGTTACCTTGTGAGTTTTGTTCAAGAAACGAGCTGTTCTTTTCTTCGTTACAATTGTTAGCTGTTATTGAAGTAATATGTACCGTTCTAGTAATTGCAGGTTGGCTGGGATGAATCGACAGCAGGTGAGAGGCAGCCAAGAGTGTCATTGTGGGAAATCGAGCCTCTAACAACCTTTCCCATGTATCCGTCTTTGTTTCCTCTTAGGCTAAATCGCCCTTGGCATCTTGGAGGCCCTTTTTCTCAGGGTATATCTTTTTGCTTCGCTAGTACAGACTGTTCTTACTTATTATGAAATAATGCCTAGTGTTGCTTGTTGTTCTTTATTGAAAAGCATGTAGAGGAAGAAGTAAAACTATAGCATTTGCTTATTTTACCTCTGTTCACTGATAATCTAACCTTGGGAAGGGCATTTGCATGAGTCTCATATCATCCTGATATTAGTCTCCAGAATGTTGCACCTTTAACGGTTCTCAATAGCTGCTACTTGCTAAAGCTGTCATTACTGCAATTGTGAGATCATCCATACCTTTGAATCATCTGTCATAGCTAATAAGGAAGTGTACCAAAGTAAATTGACCATTCATTGTATGCTTTGAGTATCTTTTCTTGCAATCCTAGACACCAAAGAAGATGACCTAAATGCCCCATTATGGCTGAGGAATGATGCTGGTGAACAAGGCTCGCATCCCTTCAATTCCCCATCGCTTGGTATGGGCTCCTGGATGCATGAGAGACTCGAGCCGTTGCTACCAGGGAATGAGGTCAGTCAGTACCAAGCCATGTCAGCTGCCGCTTTGGAGGCCATTCGAGGCGTGGATATTCTGAGACCACATCTTTTACAACATCAGCAACCATTTCAATATCTCCAACATTTGCAGCATCAAGATTTTCAGCAGGTCATCAGTTCTCCATCACTACATTTATTAGAGAACCAACCAACCTCTGTTCCACAGCAACAGTTGCAGCAGCTACTAAGTGAACAGCACAAGCAGCAGGCTCAACAAACACATGCCTATGCAGACACATTTGAGATTCCCAACAATCACCCGCAGCAACAGTCGAGTTTGTCCTCTCAATTTTATGAGAAGCCGATCATTCCAGATTCAAGCTTTAATATCTTTCCCATCACAACATCAAGTTCTGTCCAGGGTATATTTGGATCTACTTACCCTGAAGGGAACACTGACCTTCTTAACTGTTCACAACTTGGTCAGAGCCAGCAGCCAATGAAACCAAAACACAATGAGTCTCAGGTGACTCCTTTCGGTGCTGGAGCTTTTCTTCCATCATTTGCAGAGAAGGATGGTTCTGGTGGAAATCAAAATTGTCCTAGTTTCCAGAATCATGTCTCCTCTCTCCTCTCTATTGCAGCTCCTAACTTAACTATGAATGCAACTCTCGGTGATGCATCTGCCACGCCATATGTTGCTTCATGCATTCAAAACTCTCTTTATGGATATTTGGATGAATCATCAAACTTACTGCAAAATTCAGGAGAGAGCAGTCCACAATCCCAAACTTTTGTGAAGGTAACAGCTACAAATTTTGGTGATTGTGCTACATCTGTAAGTTGGATGCCTGTAAGTTGTTGTGCTCTCCCATGCAGGTTTATAAGTCTGGATCAGTTGGACGGTCTTTAGACATATCCCGGTTCAGCAACTACGATGAACTGCGTGTGGAGCTGGGTCATATGTTTGGAGTTGGGGGTCTATTGGAAGATCCTCGTAGATCAGGCTGGCAGCTTGTATTTGTCGACAGGGAGAACGATGTGATTCTCCTTGGAGACGATCCCTGGGAGTAAGATATCCTTTCCAGCATCTTCAATTCATGTTCAATAAAAAATCCAAAGAAATCACTGGGTATACTGATGATTTATGTTCCATCAAAAACTAGTTTAGTGGTCTGGACTTCTGCATGAATTTTTCTTCCATGTTGAAAACAATTTCGAGCCTGGAGATTCTTAGAATAGGCATAAACTCTTCCTAGTATCTGAATAAGTGAAGCATATATAATATTGTACATACTATATATGTTTCATAGTGGAGTTAACTTCATTTCATTCTCAATGCAGATCATTTGTGAATAATGTCTGGTATATCAAAATACTTTCTCCTGAAGATTTGCATAAGATGGGAAAGCAGGGGATTGATTGAGTCTCAAGGAAAAGTGAAATGGTATGTTACGTAATGTAAATCAATATTTTAGTACCTAAAGTTGGACAATCCTCGTGACTTTTCTGCTCTACTATCAATTGTTATTTTTGATATCTTCACCATCATCACCAGTAGCAATTCTCTTGATTCTAATGACATTCTTCATTCTTTAAAATGAAAAAACCATATCATTTGCAAATTTTAAAAATCTTTAAAAAAATGGTGGGTGATATAGAGTTATTTTTATGCACAGATTGGGGAATTGTAGATCAAGTCATTGAAGTTTCCATGACTAAATGCATCTTAGGAGGTTTCTGCATCTGCTTTACGATGATTTGTTGTAGTGCTTGCACACCCTGTGACTATTAATGCACATACAGATAAAGCATTCAAAGTGAATCAAATAAAATCATTATGGCATCTACTACATGACATGAGCAAATTCCATTAGATTTACAGTGTTTTTCTTTTCGAGAGAGAGAGAGAACTTAGTCACATATTTCAGCTGCACCAAGTTACAAACAAAACTTGTGTGGATTATTTAGGAAAGAGTGACAGGAAGCTAATAAACTAAATGAACCACACATTGCAACTTGCATATGCATATGAACATCAGGATTTTGGTTGGCTTCATTTCTTTGGCTGGTTAATAAATTTACTCATAGAAGAGCCGTATATTTCTTTGAAGCCTGCACCAAGTATGTTGTTGACTTTTACTTCTATCATTACATGTGGAAAGGACTTACTGTCATGGAATCTTCATCTATCAGTTTCAGAAAGAAACTTCAATAACATCTTTTGGGCTGTCGTAATCTTTCCAGGTTTCCTGTATGCATGTCCCAAGTGGTTACTCCTGAGTGATATCTTTTGTTAGGACATCACCTAACATCTGCAAGGTCAATCATCTCTGGTTCTATATATTATGTGTTGCCTTCCCCATGCTTTATATGTTGCCAATCATAATCTGCTCAAAACTAGATCTTGTAATTATGATTGTGACTTTCTGAGTGCCTGCACTATGTTTTACATTCGACACCCTGAACAAGTGATGTGTTGTAGAACCCCCTTGCAATCAGTAGACTGTATCTGCTTTCTGGTTAATTAAGTTGATCTCAGTGATCTATACTTGTATTTGTGTGTGCGCGCACGCTTGTTGGAGCTGTTGTGACATGATTGCGTTGCAAGTTTATAGCATCTCATGTTTTGTTTTTCTATAAAATCTATTAGGCGATTTGCCTTAAAAAGTCTTTTTTTTTTTAAAGTATATTTTATTTTTAATTTTCTCAGATGATGCTTTTTTGTTTTGAATAATATCCAAGATATCGTTCACCAACTCTAATGGTACTATTTTTTCATCAATTATAGTGTTTTGACTTGTTGCAATGTTTTGATTATCGGAATAAAAATATTATAAAATTTATTTAATTTATAAATTTAATTAAAATAATTTTAAGTCTAAAAATTTAGTATTATAATGATCTATATAGACAACTAAAAAGATATAATATTATATTATTTATACTATTTTTAAATAATTTTATAATATTTTTGTATTAAAATAATAATATTATTGAAAAATATTATAAGTAGGTCAAATAAAATCAAAGTTCCACTAGACTTCGTCTGATATAGCATAGTACGACTTAATTTGGTATTTGTTTGTTAGGAATGGCATTACTCAAATAGGGATTAAAAAATAGTTTGCTATAATGTTTTGATTATCGTAATAAAGATGTTATAAAATTTAATTAAAAACGTTATAAGTGATCTTAATCGATGTCAACCAAATCAATTATATGATATCGTAATACTTTATGAGTAATGATAATAAAAAAAGGTATAACATAATATTATTTATAATATCTTAACCAAAGTATTGTAATATTTTATTAAAAAAAATTATAATGATGAAAAAATTAGTAAAAAATTGACGAGAAAAAAAGTTATCATTGCGATTGGAAAAAATAATCAAAGCAAAAGAGTTTTCTTTTTTTTTTTTTAAGAAAACTTTTGAGGGAAACCGCCCAAACTTATTCAAACAAATAAAGATTATAAAAGCCAAAATTAGGAAGAGTTGGAAAAGGTTTCTCGTTGTGGCTCGTTTGGGTATTAAAACGAGAATGTCTTCTTTATGCTTATATGCATTCCTCCAATGAAATGCAACACTTTGGGTTATGCTTTATTATTATTTTATATGCATTCGTCGACATGAAACAGTGTAAGTATCTGCTCCGAATCGCGGGCTTATTGATTCCCACGGCGTCAGTTTCTCGTTGCTCGTTTCATTACCTTCCTTTTGATTGGGACAGCGCATCGGTCGTGGGGTCGACGTGCGTCAACCAAGTCACTCTACAGGTAGCTTCCTGCGTAGTCGACAAGCGGTGTGGCAAATCCATTTCGTTTGTGCTCCGGCCAGCGTAGCTTCCCGAATAAGAAGCCCTCTTAGCCGACGGTTCGGAAATCGCGCCCCCGCTCTGTATGATCGTATCCTGTCCGTCTATTCCATCCACCGCCCTCGATTTATCACCACCGACCTCCCCCACTCCTCTCTCTCTCTCTCTCCCGCCTCGATTCGTCGTCTAGCTCAGAGTCGAGAGAGAGAGAGAGAGAGACGTTGCCTGGGCCACTGCAAGTAACGACAGGACTTCAGCTGTCGACGTCAACGAGGTATAGCTCTTTTGTTTTGTTCCCTTTTATTCGTTCGCGGGAACCTATCTACGGAGTTTGTGGAAACCTACAGACCTCCGCGAGCAGAGAAAGGCCCGGAGATGATCGATTCCGAGGACATAGTTCAAATATGGAGTCCCTTCCTCGATTATCTAGTGAAATTGGAGTTGGAGCTCAAGTGTTCCATCTGGTCTGAATCAAGTCATTGACTTCTCATCTCTTTACGAGACGAAAAATGCATGTTATGGAGAAAATGTTTTTGAGTTTTGTGTGTTACTCTCTGTGCTTTCGTTTAATACGTGGGACTATTCGAACGATATGCGTTCTTCTTTTTCTTTCTGGCACTGAAAACTCAAATTTTTATGACGCTCTTGATACTTCTCATCTTATAATTTTCTTTGTTCTATTTGCAGTACTAACTTGCTTAAGGTGCCGAAAGTGTTGCCCTGCGATCATGTATTTTGCAGGTTTGATTTTCGTACCTTTATCTGTTCGTAGAAATTTGATTATGGGTAATTTACCTTGATGGTACTGATTCCTGAGCATGTGGTCTTGAGTTCATGCAGTGGTTGTATAAGTTCTTTGATCGACAAGGGTTCTGTTTGTCCTTCCTGTGACCTGCCTTTTCTTCCCAAAGGTGCTTCTCTCATGTTATTGGCGGTTTTTTTGTGTTACGCCAACAACATTTATGTTATGAGGTTCTAAACCACTGATTGCAGATATAAGGCTTGCTTTACATGTGGAAAGGCTTGTGAGCATTTTTCAAGAGATGGATGATGCTATCGGCACCATTGTTCAAAGGAAAGCATCTCCTCCTGGTTCCCCTGGTATGGACAATTTCTCAAATCATGAATGGTCTCATTTGCAGTACTTTGGTGATCATTAATTGTATAATCATCCTATGCCTTCGTGATGCAGGTGTAAGGATACCTGCCAAAAAAAACCCAGTCTCAGTCAACAATCATATCGAAGCTAAGTCAATAGGAGTACAACATATGCCTCAAGAGAAATCGGGCCATCTCCATTCGCATGGTTCTCCATTGACTGGTGAGGGTAGTAATAAAACTAGACATGATGGAGAAAATCAGGAAGTAATTTTAGTTGGAAGCATGAATTCGGAGCAAAAGTCTGGTATAGTTGTTCCTTTGGACAAAGGGTCGCCTAATTGCCCTTCAACATTTAGCGAGAATGGGGATTCTAATTTGGACATTCATGATAGATATTCTGAACATGTAAGTTCGTTGATCTTACCTTTTGCACTTCTTATGCAGATTTACATATTCATGTTTTAGAAGCATCCCCGTGCATTTGCTACAAGATTGAAAAATATAAAGTAGTAAGGCTTATTTACTTATCAGAAAGGTTAATGCTAGTCTCCTTGCTATCTCTGATAGATTTCAAGATCAGACTGGCATGGTGGGTGTGTGTAAAATTTCATGTTTTTTTTTTCTTGAAGTCTTCGACATGCGAGCATTTCTTAATTGGACATAGTAAAAAATAACCTACAGCTTCTTATGAAATGACAGGAATTAGAATATCTTAGTGTGGGCATTAGATTGGAGTTATGTCAGAATCTGTCAACTACATACTTCATTTATCGGTTGTGTTGCAGACTACCAAGAAGTCACCAACAAAGACTATCAAAGCTGATTCTTATGCATCACATGAAGTTAGGAGGCCTCAACTCTCACCTTCCTCTGTTACTGGGCATCCTATAACAAAAGATGATGGTAAGACAGCTGTAGGCTCTTCTCAAACGAGAGCTGGTGTTAAAAAACAAAGGACTTCCAAGAGGCAGAAGCTAAACAATAAACATGTCAAAAACCATATTATTCAGCATGTTCGTACACCTAGCATTGTGTTTGGTGATGAATGTGCATTTTGCCATTCCTTCAGGACCACTGAGGTGATGCTTGCAGCAGAGTTCTTTTCTTTGTCAATTTCAGTTTCTAGGTGATCGTTATGGTGTTATGTTAGACACATTGAACAGCTTTGATAGATATACTACATTATTGTTTTTCTGACAAGATGGCATGTCAGGCGTCTGGGCCAATGTGTTGCTACAAAGATGGCAGACTCGTAGCTATGGAGGAAGCAGGCCAATCTCATGTGACACATGCACATCAAAAGTGCATTGAATGGTACGATCCCAATCAACACATGCTCAAATGTCTTTGTATTTTGGACTGTAAGATCGTCGAAGTTTAGCTTAGCTGCGATTTGAAATTCTTGTTTAAACAAGTGAGTACATCTGAGTTACTGTGGTTGTTTCAAAGAGTCAACGAGTTTAAACAACTTGTTTTATCATTATTTTTGTTCTTCTTTCAGCTGTTCTTTGTTATCCTGTCTGGGTTTACTATGTTGTTGTATATGTTGGATGTTCTCTTTGGTTGACTTTGAATATTTTCTTCGATGACTTTGCATCTGTGCAGGGCTCCACAGATATATTTTTCTGGTGATACTGTAAAGAATTTGGAGGTGGAACTTAGACGTGCCTCAAAGATTAAGTGCAGCAAATGCGGGCTGAAAGGTGCTGCTCTTGGTTGTTACTTTGGGAGCTGTCCTAAAAGCTTTCATGTGCCCTGTGCAGTTGAGATCTCTGATTGTCGATGGGATTGCGTAAGCTTGGACCATAACTTGTTGTTGCTGTTGTTACTATCTTTCTTAAGTGTCAACTTCTTCGTTTACTTATCCAACATGATTGCCTTCTGGTAACAGGTAAATTTCCATGTGTTGTGCCCTAATCATTCTTCAGAAAAATTGCCATGTGATGATGATGGGCGGCTTGAAAAATCTTCTGGAACTACACATTTTCCATCAGTTCAGATGTATGTCTTCTTGCTGTTGCCATCACCACCAATTTCTTGTTTATTCTTCACAGTCAAGCCATTTAGTGTATATTTCATTTTGCATCTCATCTTTTTCCGATAGAGAATGTCGAAAATCTTCGGGGAATCTAACCGAACATCAAAGTAGTGAACATCACGCAGCTGCTGTTGGTGTTAAAAATGATAGAATATTTATTGGATCTGCTCTCATGGATTCAGAAAAGGTGATGTCGAAGGCAATGTTTGTTTTCAGTGTTTTGAGTATTTAGATCATAAGATGCAATAAGTGTTATTGTTCTCCAACTTTAAATTAGAACCCTGTGATGTTTATTGAATAATTTTTCCTTTATTTTGGCTTATATTCTGTAAAACTGTTTTTCTTGCATATTTTTATTATTTGCTTCTGAGATAATAAATTGCTTGATATTTCAAATAATTTGTGCCTTATTGATCTATTGACAGGAGCTACTGGTCAAGTTTGCTAGCTTGTTTGGTGGAACAGTGACCGAAATGTGGAGACCAGATGTGACCCATGTCATTGCTTCAACCAATGAGAGTAGTGCATACGGTAGAACGCACAATGTCCTAATGGCTATTTTGACGGGGAAATGGGTTCTCACTACAAAGTGTGAGTTTTAACTAAAAGAAATATCATTCTTTATTTTGTTGACTACACTTTCCTAGATTGATATTTTTGTTTGCCCAATTTAGACAGTAAGTGCTATAGATGTAAACATATATATAGATACATATATATATACATATATATAGATACATATATATATACACACATATATATATATATACATATATATACATATATACATATACATATATACATATATACATATATACATATACATATATACATATATATATATACATATGCATATATACATATATATATATATACATACACATATATATATACACACATACATATACACATATATACATACACACATACATACATACATACATACATACATACATAAATACATATATATATATATACATATATATACATACATATATATTGAAGCTATTTGCTGAGAACAAGGACCCTTATGCTTATACACAGGCATGAACTAGAAGATAAGTATGTCCTTAGCTGAGCTCCTGTGTCACTTATCTTAGTGCTACATCACAAATTTTTAAGCCTTCTAATGCTCGTAAATCATATGCTTATCTGTGAATTACACTGCACTTAGAAATTATTCTGGTTGATATCAATCTATTTTGTTACATCTTACTACCAGATGATTCCTGTTATGTTTGTTGATACAAAATAACATTTTTCTTTGGCACCACATATCTTTTTATATAGACTGCTATTAGTTGCACTTGCAAGAGAATATGGTTTGAGTGGTTCATTCGTTCTAATTTAGTGTGTGCTGATATGTCGTGCAGCAAATTATCTTAGTGTTGTGTATTCATTTTGATTGATTATCATATGCAGGGGTTAAGGTTTGCATGGAGGCTGGGCATTTTGTTTGGGAAGAACCCTATGAAGTCCGCTTTGATGTGCATGGTTTTACAGATGGGCCGCCCATGAGAGGAAGGCTTGGAGCAATGGAGAAGGTACCTCTACTTGTTTATGTGTCTCTACCTTGCTCTGTTCCTACAAGAAATGAATTAGTATTTCTTTCATCTTTTCTTGATATTGGGAAACCGAATGGTTCATGGGTCATTTTATCCAACCAAATTTGTTACTATAAAAAGAATTACTTTGAATTAAATGGATTATTAATTCTTCTCTTTTGTTAAAATTAACACCTTAGTGCAGGATATCTGATCCTTCGGTTTATGCTGGTCTTCACAGACATCCAATGGCATTTTTTCTCTCCTTGTTTTAGGATGTATGATTATTAAATTTCACGTTGCTAATCATGCTTACTACTATTATATTACACATTGATACATTAACGTGCATCCATTTGGCATCTTTCTGGCAGGCACAAAAGTTGTTCGCAGGTCTAAGTTTTCGTCTAAGTGAGCACTTCACTCTCTCATGCAAACAGTCCCTAAAAGAACTTGTTGTCACTGCTGGTGGAGTTGTATTAGAGGATGATATCTTAATTCCCCAGGACCCTTTTGCCATAGGATTTCCAGCTCTCTGTTTTATTTACAATGAAGAACCTCCACAAGAATATGATCCAAGAGGTCTTGCAAAGGTTAAAGATGAGAGATGTGAAGAGGCTATTGACTTTTTTAAGAAGACTGGTGCTCAAGTTAGAGGCCACACCAGGGTTTTGGATGCTATTGCTGCTTTGGATATCCGATATTTGCTTATGGAAAGTGCGCCTAAGGTAAAAATGTTGATGCTTTTGTTTTGTTGGCTGAGCTTGAACTTTATGATTCTTCTCAGCATGTTCTATGTCGTTTTTGTTGCACTTGTAGACTGTTGGAAGCACCACCTGTATATAATGCTACATTTGGCTTGGTGATATTTAAAACTCAAACTCTTCATTATGAACTGCTATTATGCATGAAGTAGGCATTCCGTTGATACAATATCAACTTCATCGTAAATTTATTAATGTGCTTGTTATTATGTAGTGGCTTTTTAGAAATGATGCCAATATCATTTCATTTATTAAAAATTCCAGACTTTTGGTTTTATCTTACCTTGGCAAAAAACTTGCATATTTGATATCTTCTAGCAGCCAGTCATGTCATTTTGATATTATATATACTTGTTAGCTGCTATTCCTATTGATCAATCTAAAGTAGGATACTAGTTTCTGTTGTTTAAGTTGAGTTTTCACAGTGGTTTAGAGGTAATGAGATAAATTCCATTAGCCCATGAAATCTTACAAGGTAGTAAACTTTGATAGACCAAATAATTACAAGTTCCTTTTAGTGGCTGAAAAATAGTGGTTTTGTTGCGCTCTTTGGGTGTTTATTCAGAGATTTTATTTGAGTATGACAGGAAGCATGTCTTTTTTGTTTGAACCCCCAATGATAACTTCTGATTTAGGATTCTATAGTTGAATTAGGATTTTATTTTGTTATTTTTGGGAGCATGTGGGCAGAAATCCACCAACTTCATTTCACAAGACATTTGAAATGAAGATAATGATTGAACGAGCAAATGAAAGAGAAAAGAAAATTCTTGGGGTTAAAAATTGAAGAACAACTCTGAGTGGAAAGACGCATTACTTCTACACTCTAAAACCCAAAAGTGAGATGAGAGGCATGCTGAAGATTATTTACTTGAGAATTTGATCTTTTCTTGGTTGAGTGCCTTGTAGAATAAAGGAACGCCAATATTTCCAGCCAAGGGGATTCCGAAAGCACTATACTATGTGCACTTTACTATGTGCAGCCAAGGGGATCATACACAGTTTTCCTACCTGAAAGCTGTGTATGATCATTTCACAATGGGAAGAAAGGAGGGGCTTTGCTTGTCACCTTAGGAGGCATAACTCCTTGGACTGTAACTAGTAAATGATAGTAACCACAAGACTTTATTCTCATGAAGATCCAAGATTCAAACAAAGTGGAAACCATGGACAAGATCAAGGCAGCTTTAACAGCAAACTCTTGGCATAAGAAAGGAAGATGGACTCTTAACATAATTTATTGTCGAGACACCACCAATAACCTAGCCACCATCATCGACATCATTTTCACCATGTTGTGCTCATGTAGCAGAGTTGCAATGCTTGGTGCAGAAGCATCGGCGACGGAGGCCCCTGCAATGGCCTCCATGGAAGCCTTCTGTCTTGCAGACATTTGCACAGTTGCTGGCCCGAAAGCAGAGCCCCTTGAACTTGTGGCTCGCCGACTCGCACTTCCTTGCTTCCACTGATGTCATCCCCATGTCTTCCACAGTGAGAATAAAGCATTATTAGTATATGAACACTCACACAACAGTTTACTAGAAGCAAGAAGACTCCTTGATGCAACAGAACCTTGACTTTTATGGAAAATATATTAAGAAATAAGAGAGTTACATGGGCCTGCTTGATACTTGCATGTCTTATTGCTTAGAATCCTTGTTTCTATTAGTTTCAGACTGCTAACATGCTATGTGTTTTACTGTTCTAGTTGGATCCTGATAACACCTAACTGCAACATGTATGGGGAGAAGAAAGCAGAACAGGAGAGCACCAGAGGAGATCAGTAGCAGGAAGAGCAGAACGATGGCTGGAAGCATTCTCCGAGAATCCTCCATAGCTGAAGAGAGAGTGAGAGAGAACAGGGGAAGTTGGATGCATATGAAGGAAATGCTTCTGCATTATATAGAAGTTCTCCAGGGTCCTGTAAGCATTTTACAGATCGTCATAGCTGGTATTTTAATAGGATTTTATGAAAAGTGACCTACTTAAAACAACCCCACTAGATTTTCTGTGTTGCTTATGAGTTCATGCAGTCATGATGCATCTTCTTTTTTTCAAAGAAAGGATTCTTTCTGTTCTCACTGGTTTCACGAATTAGTACTGCCGACAAAAGTAAAAAAGTCATTGATAAGGCTGGGTTCTTTTCATGTCTAGATCATCAAAGAAGCAAGATATAGTGAGGTGAACAAAGTTCAGAGCATCTGAAAACATTTCTGGTGTTTTCTCATCAAGATTGTGTTAACTTTGTGGATTCTAGTGTGATAAAAATGTGCAAGAGTGAAGTAAATGCTTAGCGATATGATACTTAATATGGTTTCATATTTTTCTTCAAGTGAAATATTGCTTCATATTATCATTGACTCATGGTAAGGATTGAATTTTAAAGCTATCTAGGTTTCCAAGGTCTCTATGCTGGAGTCAGATATCCATAAGGAAGGTTGTCATGAACATGGGCTTGTTATGAAATAAAACTGTGATCTTACAAAGCTTTCTAGCATACCTTTAGACATGCTTAGTTTCTACAGGCTTGCCGTCATACCAAAGTAATTCTTATTTGCGAGAGCACAATGAAAAAAGAAGCCAGATGAGTCTAGAAAATGAATAAAGTGATGAAAGATGGCACACACTAGTGCTTCAACTATTGGCTTTTGTAATCTCTTGATCTTCTGTGCTTGAATCCAGCCAGCTCCTTCCGGAAAACTCCTAGACATGCTTACTCACACCTGAAGTGGGGGGTTGGCAAAAAAGCAACAGGCATAAAGATGGCAGCAGGATCAGCAGCTTTTGTGAGCAATCTCAGTATCCACCAGTGTTGCACATCCAGTTGGTTTTAGATCATATGCAGCTTTTCAAAGCATTGCTTTAACCATCAATGTTTCACATTCAAATTGGTGTAATGCCAGCTGAGATGTGGATGCCTGTTTTCTTCAAGATCAGCAAGCTGGAGTGATGGCATTGCAAAGGAGAAGGCTTATTATTATTCAATGGTGAAGTTGTATTCTGCTTTCCCTCTTTTATTATCTGACAACCTGGTCATGTTGAACTATCAAAACTAAATATTATTTAACATCTTTTTGTACTAAATTTGATTGGTGGTGCATTTATATATTACTTCTGGGAAATCTTGCTTGTTCAAGTGGCTGAGGGAGAACACAAGCCCAGAGATGGTCATCATGTTTGTTTTCTGATTGCTAACCTAGGATCACATTGCTTTGGATTGGCTACTTGTGAACTTTTAGGTGGGATAACAACAGCCATCATATGTTGATAAGTCTGCATATTTGTGAACTTATATGTATATATTAGTTTTAAGATAGCAAGTCCATTGCAGGCTTCTTCCAGTGATTCCAAATGTCAAATTGGGTTTTTTTTCAACGTCATAGACATAGTTAGCAACTCCTTATGGAGGTCATGAACAATATCATCATTATTATTGTTAATGTTTATATGGCTACTATCATCAATAAGATAATCTTTATGGTTGTCATCCGTGAATTTGTTCGGAAATATCTTATTTGACTAAATAAGATCGTCCAGTTTCTATTGAACCTATCACTACTTGTATATATACTCTATACAGTGATTAACATCATGGAAAATGTTGATGAATTAGAAAGAAACTCGACTACAGCTTCAACATATCCCATATCGGACGGTCGTTAGAGCGCACTTGGTCGGGGAATCTTAATGCAGTGATAAAAATAACTGCCTTCCTTCTCCATCTTAAATAGACAATCTCGAATGTTAATGCAGCGATCAAAGTAACTGCCTTCCCTCTCATCTTAAACAGACATCTCTTCTCTTCCCTTCGTTTCCTCCTCTCATCCTTTCCCCTATTTCTATTGTTTGTTCTTAGGGTTTCTGCTTGGATCATTAGGGTTTTCCTTAGGCTTCACCTCCTCTCGTCCCTCCCATGTTTCTGCTGCTCTTTTTGTCCTTGGGGTCTCTCTGGTTCCTTCTCGAATCTTTAGGGCTTTCTCGCCCCTCGAGATTGGCTCTCCCTTTTGCACCACCCAGAAACTGGCGAGAGCTCATTGACGGTCTCCGACGCCTCAGATGTATGTTCTGTGTAGTTGCGGCTCTTCGACCGCGCCACGACCTCCAAGATTGTGTCTCCGCTCTTCAGCGTTTGCCTCGACTCGTTGAGGACTCGCGTGGCTCGTGTTCTTTCTCCTTGTTCTCTCCGTAGCACCGGAATTTTCTTTAATCTTTCGCTTTTCCTCTATTGTGGTTTCAGCAGTTCACGGGGTTACCAAATGCTAAGGCGTCGAAGAAGTGCAAGAACGACCTAGAGAGCGCTTTGGAGGATCCAACTACTAAATGTAACAAGGTAAAGCGCCACAGACTCATTTTCTGAATCATGATGTCAATCGGCGATCATATAATTATTGACGATGTGGTGAGACACTTCTTTTATGATAATGTATGTGAAGTGGTTGTTGAAATGGCTAAACCACAGAAAAACCAAGAAGATGGTACAAAACTATGTGTAATTAGCAAGTATCACGAGGCGAAAAGAAGATTTGGGAATATGCAACGATCTACGGACGGGTGGGTGGTCATTCTTGATTTGCCACTGATAGTTCTTCATTACTGCATAAAATGATAGGCTATGATCCCACTTGTATTCTTCATGTAAAATGGAAGAGGAAAGATGATTAACTAAGACTCGGCAACATGTCGTTGTCAAGTTTTGTTTGTCGATCAGTTGCCTTAACTTGCGAGTCCAAGTAAAATTTCATTTGAACTACTTGTTACTAGCATCTTTAGACTGCTTGTGCATTGTTCACCTCACAGAAATATGAACCCTCACGATGTGATGATGAATTTCACTTTTGACATTTTTGAGAATCATCGTCTTTGAAATTTTCTTTCGGGTTCTAATATCGATCACTACAGTGGCAAATATCTATTCTACATCTAAGGTGTCTATACTATTATATTTATATATAGATAAGACATTTAACTTGGGTTCCTTGGGAAACGTAAAGAGTATCAAATGTATAGTAAAAATAAAATAAAATTATTTTTTTAAAAAATTATATCGATCATCATCGTGTAAAGATAAAAAGTGTAAAATTCATGAAAAACGCACTTAGGAAAGATCGTATATTTTTTAATATATATTAGCTTACGGATGAAGGAGTTTTCATAAACTCATATCTGGTAGTGATTCATACGATAGATGAAACGACAATACATCTTCTCTCGCGGCACGTTCCTTCTTTACCTTCATGCACTATCACGTAGTAGCAAAACAAGAAGGGGTCAACCCTTCTTATTGTCATCATGCCCAAAGTAGCCCAATGAAGGGGTGGTGGCAAGGGAAGAAAGGAGTTAGGCGGCTAAAGGAGTCCAATCTATGACCTTTTGCTCTCTCTCTTATTTAGAGAGAGTTCTCTCAACTTAACACAAATGGATCCTATCATATTTGGTATTGGTTCTTCATCGAATTATCTTGACATATTAGACACTGGATCTCTATCTAATTATTCATAGCCTAATGAAAATTCGATCTCTATTCAAATATTTACTCTAAGCTCCGATTGGGTTCCACCCAATGGATCTAATAAAATAAGGACTTATTGAATATCACATATTCAATCTTCTATTCATCGTGCTATCCACCATATGTGTATAACCTTATAGGCTTAATACCGAGTTGATCGTGAGTTGCATCTATTAGAATTGTTTCTGACTCAATGAATTATTATCTCATAATAATTCACTCAACTCATCGACTATGGACGTATTAGGTTATTATGTCATAGTCCTTAAACGGTACAAGGGGATCTAATTCATTGGACATGTCTACCCTCGGTTATTATGTATCTATAGTACATCATTTATCTAATATTCTAGAAATCGTACATTGGGTATGGTATTGTTAGGCCTTTACTGTCACGAACGATTGTTGCATACCCGTAACAACTTTGTTCAATGGACCATTCGTCGCTTTTGCATGCTTGTACAAAAACATGACAACCTATTTTACCTTGGTCTTGTGTGTTTTTGCTTGTAAAAATGCATGTTCAAGCAGGTTGCAACGTTGCAGTGCAACCGCTTGTCGTGCCAAGCCGAAATGCCCTAAGATGGCTCCGTTTTCGTGAGCCACGACTTGTTTTCTGCAAGCCGCAACAGCACACCAAAACGTTAGCCATCTTAGCACCCTGAAACCCCTCGGATGGCATAAGGCTGGATGGGGCTTCGATATATTGTCGGGCATTGAAAAATCTTCACAAGTTCATATGTTAACTTGACAAGAACTTGCCTTCGCGCTCGGCACCCGGTAAGTAGTTGTTTATGGACTTACAACTGTTCGTTCTACATTCTAAAGTCCTTGTTTTCTCATTCCTCTCTTGCACTCAAGTTGCTTGCTATTTTACAAGTCCTTTGGGGCTTATACGAGGTTGCAACTAGACTTATGACTTAGGCCTTATGACTTAGGCAATCCCAACTAAATCTGAGGAGTTGGTGCAAGAGGGCTTCACGACTTAGGCAACTTCAACTAAGTTTGTGACTTTGCCGCAATGGTGCCTCACGACTTAGGCAATTCCAGCTAAGTTTGTGGCACCCGTGTTGCTATGGAGGAGCTAGAGACGCAAAAGAGCTCGAGAATTTCTTGTTTGACATGAAACAGTACTTTCGAGCTATAAGTCCTGATTCTGAAGATACCAAAGTTTCAGTAGCAACCACGTATCTGAACGGGGATGCAAAACTTTGGTGGTGAACCTGTTGGGAGGAGATCCAACAAGGTCAGTGTCGAGTGGACAAATGGGAGGACTTAAAGCGGGAGTTGAGAACTCAGTTCCTACCCGAGAACACAAAGTTCATCGCAAGGAGGAAGTTAAGACAACTCTGCCAAAGTACTTGCATCCAAGACTATGTGAAGCAATTTTCTATGCTAATGCTGGACATACAAGACATGTCCGAGAAGCATAAGCTGTTCAACTTCCTCGATGGCCTAAAACCATGAGCTCAACAAGAATTACATTGAAGGAATGTCACCAATGTGATCGGGGCAATTGCGACCACATAAAGGCTCACCGACTTTGATTTCTTGGATGACTCGAGGAAAAAGAAACAATCTTCAGGAAATCACTCTCCAAAATATTCTTGAGGGAAGGAGCCCGGGGGCGAACAAAGGAAGAAGAGTTCCCACAAAGGGCCAAGCTCAAAAGGCAAAGCCCCAAAACCTAGCGGATACTTCTTGTACAGAGGGTCGCACATGGTGAGAGAGTGCCCATAGAAACAAGCACTCAATGCTTTAAGAGCTTAAATCCACCCTCCCAAATCAGACAAGGGCAAGGTCATCACCCTCAGTTCAAGTAGTTTAGAATCCAGTAGCGACGATGAGGAGTCGCAAAGTCCCCGAATGGGAGCAATATGTTTGTTGAATGCATTGCAGGGTCAAGTGGGGGATAATATGAAGGCAAAGCCATTGAAAGTAAGGAGTAGCAAGCTGATATACGTAGACATTAAGCTCAATGGCCAAACAACCCGTGCAATGATGGACACGAGCACTACCCACAACTTTATTGCCGATCGAGAAGTAAAGCAACTTGGGTTGATCTTGGAGAAGAACCCAAGTCGGATGAAGACGATGAACTCAGAGACCAAGCGGATCTCCAAGCTGGCAAAGGGAGTCCCCATCAAGATCTGAACATGGAGCGAGAGCACGAATATGATGGCGGTGCCATTGGACGACTTTCAAGTGATTCTTGGAATAGAGTTTATGCATGCGATGAAGTTGGTGCCGATGTCCTTTCTAAACTCTCTATGTATGATGGGAGGTGACGACCCTTGTGTGGTTCTCGTCTCTCGGAGAGGAACCAGGAACCCCCAACAGATATCGGCATTACAACTGAAGAAATTAGTACAAAAAGGTGAATTAATATTAATGGCTATTGTGAAGCTAGAGCCACTCGACGAGGAGGCCATTCATGAACCTATTGTGGTGGCAAATGTTCTGAAAGAGTTCACAAATATTATGCCACCCAAGTTGTCAAAGACTCTGCCACCACGCAGAGGTATGGATCATCATATCGAGCTAGATCCAGGAGTAAAGCTTCTGGTGAGACCACCCTACCGCATGTCCCCACTAGAGCTGGCAGAGCTCAGAAAGCAGTTAGATGAACTACTAAGCGATGGTCTCATCCGTAGTTCCAAAGCATCATTCGGAGCTCCAATTCTCTTCCAAAAGAAACAAGATGGGAGCCTCCAACTATGCGTCAATTATCGAGCCCTCAACAAAGTGACGGTGAAGAACAAATATCCCATCCTGCTCATCGCGGACTTGTTAGACCAATTGGGCAAAGCCAAGTATTTCTTCAAACTTGACCTTCGGTTAGAGTACTAACAGGTGTGCATTGCTGAAGGCGACAAAGCAAAGACTACCTGTGTGATCAGGTATGGAGCGTTTGAGTTCTTAGTGATGCCTTTTGACTTAACCAATGCTCCGGTCACATTCTGTACTCTTATGAACTAACTATTCAAAGAGTATTTGGATAAGTTTGTGGTCGTATACTTGGACGATATCATCGTCTACAACCAAATGCTCGAGGAGCATGCCGAGAACATTTGGACAATTTTTAAGGTTCTCAGGGAGAACACTTTGTTTGTGAAAAGGGAGAAGTGCTATTTTGCCCAAACGAAGATCTTATTCTTGGGGCATCAAATCGGTGATGGCTCAATTCGGATGGACAGATCAAATGTGCAAGTTGTTACGGAACGGTGAACTCCAAAGAAGGCGTCAGAGCTGAGATCCTTCCTTGGTTTCATCAACTACTATCGGCGCTTCATAGCGGGGTATTCGAAGCGTGCAACTCCACTAACGGAGTTGCTGAAGAAGGAGCAGCTTTGGAGGTGGTCTGATAAATGTGAAGTTGCATTCCAAGATCTGAAGGCTGCTGTGTTGGAAGAATCGGTGCTCAAATTGCCAGACTATGGGGAGCTATTTAAAGTCCATACAGATGCTTCAAACTTCACTATTGGAGGAGTTCTCATTGTAGGAGGGTCACCCGGTGGCCTACGAGAGCAGCAAGCTCAACGAGACTGAGCGACGATATCCGGTGCACGAGAAGGAGATGATAGTGGTGGTCCACTGTCTACGAGTTTGGCGGCACTACCTTCTTTGATCACGATTTGTGCTGAGGATAGACAACATTGTTTTGAGCTATTTTCAAACTCAAAAGAAACTCTCTCTAAAGCAAGCACGATGGCAGAACTTCCTGGCTGAGTTTGATATGACAATGGAGTACAAGCCCAGAAAAGCAAATGTCATGGTCGATGCATTGAGCCGGAAAGTGGAGCTAGTGAATGCCATATAGTTGAAGGGCAGAGGCCATGCAAGTCAATTGCACTCCAACTTCCTTTTCAGGATCAGGGATGGACTGTACAATGATCCTCAAGTAGTAACCCTAATGCAGCTCATCAAATAAGGCAAGGCACAATGATTTTGGGTCCAGGAGAGACTCGTTTACAAAAAAGGGAATAGAGTTTATGTTCCTCGGGTGGACAATTTGAGGCGTGAACTCTTAAAAGAGTGTCACGATTCCTTTTGGGCTGGACATCCAGGTATTCACCGAACCTTGGCTCTCATGGAAAGGTATTCTACTGGCCGAAGATGCCAGCAGTAGGGGGACTCTGATCGATACTCACGATGGTTGATCGATTTTCAAAGTATGTAACTTTCATTGCTGCATATCTACACCATTCAGCAAAGGAGGCAGCCAAGTTGATGATAAAGAATGTGGTTAAGTATTGAGGAGTTCCGCACAATATCATCAGTGATGGAGACGCTCGGTTACTGGGACAATTCTGGACCGAGCTATTCAAATTTTTGGGGTCTAAGTTATACTTCTCCATAAGACTCCACCCCTAGACGGATGGCCAAACTGAAAGGATAAACTCGCTCCTTGAGCAATATCTTCAGCACTACATGATGTCGAATCTTGGATTTTGATGATGAAATCAATTGATAAGTGTTTATTATTTGATCTGCGTTTTGAGTGATGTAGGATGCTTCGATTAGGGAGAGGCAATTAAAGCAGGAAGAATCATGTTGGGCCGGAGAAAAACGTGTTAGAAGATTGGACGTCGAGCCGGAGGATCGGTTGACATATCGACATAAGGCTTCAGGCCATAGATTCAAGTATCGGGCCAAGAAGAGTAGATATTGTGCCAAGAATATTAGAGTTGCGGAGGTCAACTGACCGATTGGGCAATAGGCCGTAAGAGAGGACGATACGCCGAAGAATCGGATGAAGCATCGATGGACCAATGACATGTCGGATGACATGATTCATGCTTAGTAATAATTGTCTAGATCGAAGTGTATTTTTATATGTGTAGGATTAACTATGATAGCAAGGCATAAAACAAAATGAAGTCCTGGAGTTAAGAACGTAATTTCGTTGGAAGTTCGAGAGTTCGTCGGAAGTCCAGATGTTCATCGGAAGTTCTGTAGGAATTGACTGAGAAGTCCAGGAGCTTGCCAAAGAAGCTCGTTGGAACTCATTAAGAAGATCGTCGTGAAGTCCAGGAGCTTGCCGAGAGTCCGTTGGAACATTGCCGAGAGATCGTCGGAAGTTCGCCATAAGCTCGCTTAAAGAAACTTAGACTTACGGACTTTGTTTAGCTTAGTAAATATCTTAAAATTTATAATTAGTATATAATTGGGATTAGAATTGGGCCAACCCAATTAGGAGACAATTAGGCCAAGTTTGGGCTGTGTTTGGCTAAGAGAAAAGCTCAAACAGTGACCAAACAAGTGAAATCGTTGTGGCACAGCCTCCGAGACTGTTTCAGGCGATGGTACCACCCAGACTCAGTCTCCGAGACTATCTGGGCTGTGGTACCGCCAGTTTGGGTGATAGTACCGCCCAGTGTTAGGGTGCAGGCCGTGGTACCGCCTGTACCTTGAAATTTCGGGGGTTTGAATTTTGAGCTCCAAATTTGAATCTATTTGGGGCCTATAAATACCCCAACTATTCCTACATGGACAAGCAAGAAATATTGAGCAAAACTCTATAATTTTAAAGTTGTAAACCTTAGAAAGTTTAATTTCCTTCTCCCAAAGCTTAGAGAGAGTTCTAAGGGAGGTGTGAGAGAGATACCTTGTAAAAGAGGGTTGTAAAAGGTTGTCTCCTAAATATGTGAAAAGGAGAAGAGGGGTGTAAAAGGTGGTTAGTCTTCACCTATTGAAGGAAGACCGATGGTAGATGCCGGTGGCCTCGATGGAAGAAGAATCGACGGAGTGGATGTAGGTCACAACGACCGAACAGCTATAAAAATATGGTTTGTGTTTCTCTTGAGCAATTTACTTTAACTGTAAACCACTTTACTTGCTTTACATCCACTATGCTCTTCTGTGCACTTTCAAAGTTATTACATCTTTTCGGCTTTCAAGAGAGTCACTCTCTCATTTGTCCTCCCTTGTTCAGTGGGACGGACTACACATATTGGAAAACTCGAATAAGAGTTTTCTTGCTTTCTTTATATTTAAATTTATGGAGTATTGTGGAAAACGATTTTCAAATGTCTTCTCTTCCAATAAACCATTGGAATGATTTGTAGAAAAAGATGTTTTCTTTAAATGCTAGAGCTATGAATGCTCTATTTTGTGCCTTAGACAAAACTGAGTTTAATTGGTTTCTACTTGCGAAACGACCTTTGACATTTGACATACTCTTAACAGCATTCAACAATGAGCTAAACAACTCAAACAAAACTCCCTTAGTTTATTTTGAAATTACATAATGCTTTTCATGAGTTACTTTTAATTTAGTTTAGAATAATTATTTTTCTTGAAAATTACATGTTTAATAATGTAATGAAAATATAAAAAATTAGGAATCATGCTTATTATTCTAGTAATTTTGAAAATAATCATGAAAATTACATGTTTATGATAAAAAAATTGATTTTGATTAAAAATGCCTTATAAAATCATGCTTGATGTTTTAATGATGTAATAATGCAATAAAATGTTAGATATAAATCTAATGCTTGTACACCTAACAAAATTAATTTAAGAAGCAATAATGTGTATCATGTTGATTTCCATATTGTTTCTCGATTTTGATTGGAGATGCTCTATGATTAATGAAATCATGTTTGATTTGAAGTAATGCAAAATGATCATGCTTAATAAGTTTATCTTTTGAAATTATGCATGATGATTTTTGGGTGATTTATGCCTTATGATCTTTGTCGTAATAAATCTTACACTTTCGATTTATAAATCATGATGTATGGTTTTCATACGAAAACAATAAAGGCATGCTTGTATAAAACAAACAACTTCAAATGAAACACATAAAAAGGAAAATATATTATTATTAGAATTAAAATAATGAATCTACTTATGTTATGAATTTTGAGAATCTCTTGAAAATGATTTTGATTTGACGATTTGAATTTGAACGAACTTTATCTTGATTTTTTTGGAATCACTTCAGATTTTCTATATGAATCATAAGATTTCTGATGCATGAATTGAAATCTTTTTCTCCTACGTTTCCTTTTACGATTTACTAAAGAGAATATCTTTTTCAAAATTTATGACTTAAAATTTTATTTGAATATCTTTTATTATTTGATCTCCTAAGATTTCTCTTTGAATATTTAAGAGGAGATTTGTCAAAATGAATCATGTCTTTTAGTATTCACATGATCTCATCTTTCATGATATGATTTTTTATCTTTGTATAATTTTTTATATTCTTGAAGTATATCTTATCATCTAATTCTTCTTGATATTTTTCGTGTGATAATATGAATACATGAGATACTCATGGTATTGTTTTGATGCTATGAAATGATATAAAATTTGCTAGCTTATGAGTATTATGTATGATATGATAATTGATTTATTTTTAGTATTAGAGCAAGAATGATATGTAAAGTTTTAAAATTATGCTATGTTGTAAATTGAAACTATAATGATGCACAAACATATTGAAATAATGATTGAAACATTAATGTAATTATGAATGATGATTTGATATTATGCATGCAACACTTCAACTTATGAAAATGATGCATGCAATGATAAAATATTCATGATGAAAAATTATTTTTACGTTTATAACTTGATTTTTCATCTTTGTTATTCATCCTTTGTCATGATTTGAAAATTATTGTAAAGGAAAAAAGAGATACAAAATTGTATTCTTCTCTTCTTTTTGACAATGATAAAGGGGGAGAAATTTTGCTAGCATGCATACTTCAAGAAGAAGTAAAACAGCTTGCTCATCCCAAAAGATATAAAAAATTTTGCCAACTTTCATGTGTAAAATTTGCTAGCTCACAAATTGCAAGGAAAAAAACTTTCTAGGAAGCAAAGTTGCTAGCTTATTCAAAATGATGCATGCAATACTTATGATTTTATTATGATGATGTATTTGATGTATTTATGAGAATCATTATTGAAATTGCATTGACTTGAATTAAATTTAAATTCAAGGTTTATCTCAATTATGATATATTAAAATACGAATGACACTTTATTTTTGGCATAATTTGAAAATTGATGAATTGCACTATTGTTTTGTTATTCCTCTCTTTTTGCCAATGATAAAGGGGGAGAATGAATTTTTAGCGTTTACATCATGAAAAGAGACAAACTTGTTAGCTTGTACAAGTTAAGAAATGCAAAAACATGTTAGCTTGCTCATCTCAAAAGAGAAGCAAAGATTGCTAACTTGTATATTTCAAGAAGCAAAAGTTGCCTTTTTGAACATCTTAAATATTGCTAGCTTACATGATGTAAAACTCAAAATTTTTGCTAGCTTGCAATGATGATAAAACTTGTGATTTATCATGCACTGATTTGAACTTAGATGTCTAAAAACACTTGCTAGTTGCACTTCTCCTTTTTGTTGATGATAAGGGGGAGAAATATGATGTTATGCATAAGTTTATGATAACATGTTGCTTGGATTTTTGAATCCAAGAGTCTCTATCAATATGACGTATTGATAGGGGGAGTTTGTTTAAACTCTGGGAGTTAAGGTTAACTCCGTCATCAATTGATTATCATCATCAAAATGGGAAAGATTGTTGAATCTTGAATTTTGATGATGAAATCAATTGATAAGTGTTTATGATTTGATCGACATTTTGAGTGACGCAGGATGCTTTAATCAGGGAGAGACAATTAAAGCATGAAGAATCATATTGGGCCGGAGAAAAATGTGTCAGAAGATTGGACGTCGGGCCAGAGGATCGGTCGACGTATTGACAAAAGGCTTCGGGCCATAGATTCGGACATCGGGCCAAGAAGAGCGGATATTGCACCAAGAATATCGGAGTTGCGGAGGTCAATTGGCCGATTGGGCAATAGGCCGCAAGAGAGGACGATGCGCCGAAAAATCGGATGAAGCGTCGATGGACCAATGATATGTCGGATGATATGATTCATGCTTAGTAATAATTGTCTAGATCAAAGTATGTTTTTATGTGTGTAGTATTAACTATGATAGCAAAGCATAAAGCAAAATAAAGTCCCAGAGTTAAGAACACGATCTCGTTGGGAGTTCGAGAGTTCGTCAGAAGTCCGGACGTTCTGTCACGGGCTTAGCTGGTTTTGCCTAAGTCATGCAGCACCCTTGCGTGTCCGTCTGCAAAGATCAGCCTTCCCGAAGCCTCCCATGTCCCTTATGGCCCCACAAAAGGGAGAACGGGTTAGAGAAAATGCCTTATTCGGGATCCACAAGCAAACATTTCTGAAAACACTTCATAGATAATGCAAATTACAAACAGACTTTACAAGCTCTGAACAGTTGCACAACAAAGGGTAAATGGTCCATTATAGATCGAAAATCTCTCACAAGTGTCCATATGACACAACCTTTATTTACAAGCCTAAAATGGCCATCAAACCCAACTAAAATGGGACTATTAAGCCTTCGGTTATCCCTCTACATGTTAGGCAAAGTATGAATATACCAAAAGACACGGACATACATAAGCATTACATCAAACATCTTGTTTAAAAGTTTGTCCGTGACATTCTCCCCCACTTATTCCTTCGACATCCTCGTCGAAGCCTTTGCCGACACTGCAACTCTTTGCCTTTGTTGAGTCTTCAATCTTCTACTCCAGCTGTAATGCGTCTCCTGGCTCCCAACTGCTCTCCGCTGCTGTTTTTGAGTAGTCGAACCTTTGATCCGCCATGCTGCTTCAATTCGCCAATGACTCTGACTCTAGTGTGGGGTTGGCTGAGTTGTGTTGATCCCTGTTAGTTCTTGCGGATCCTCTAGATGAAGGAAAAGACCATCCTTACTACGCTAGTCTCTCAAATGTCTTATGTTGCTTGAACTGGGTGGATGCTTGTTGGAGCTTTAACGAGCATCTCTCGCAAACTTATGAAGTTTTGGGTTTTTCCTCCATAAAATTTGCCCATTGACTCTTCTTTCACTTAGTTGTCACTTTCAAGTAGGTTCGCATCACTTCCGCTTTCGATTGACATTTCATTGGGAAATGAAGTTGACAATCTACTCTCAGTAGCACTGATCACCGTTGGTGAGGATTTGACAACTATTGTCTTTCATTATCTTCGAAGGGTCTTTGAATTTGTGCAGAGCTCCTCTGTTGGATAGATAAGAGAATTGGGGTACTCGGTTTCACCCATTCTCTTAAGGGTTGAGAAGGCAAAGGTTACTTGACTTTGCCCGCCTCCTCGAGGTTGTACTCTATGCATCAAGCTGGTTACTGACCTTCGCCTGCTCTTTGCTCACATTTCTGAAGCACTTGAAGTGTTTGCACTCCTTGCGTTGAGTTAGCTACTATGATTCACCTTTTCAATGCCATCGAACTTCTGGAATGCAAGAAGTTTTCACCCCAACTTAGAGTAATTCTCTAATAGATTTGGTTGCTTGTGGGTTTGTACCGTCTTCTCCATCAACCCTGTCACATACTCTCCTGAGTAGCAAAGGTACAGCACCGCGTACTGCCTACTTCGTTCCTTGGTCGTGCACTCTTGCATGACCCGAAGTCCTTCACTTTCGGCTATCTTGATGAGAAGCTCGTTGACACCGGTCTTACGAAATTCCTTGGCCTCTACCCTTCAGCCTTGTCTCGGTACTTGGAGTTTGCCTTTGCATGCTCTGCCTCCTCGGCCCCTTTCACGACCCAGCGCTCTTCCTCCATGAGAGCAAGGGATCAATGACTTTCGCGGAAGTCCCACCTCTACATCCCTTTTCTTCATGATCAGTAGATATGTCTCTGTGGCACTCCTCTAAGTCCACCTCCATTCTAACATGATACTTGATTTTGGGTAGCTAAGTCCCTCTGGACTCGTCATCACTTCCTCGCCCCTTTTGACCCCCTACTTTAACACCTCTGTGTTCTCCAAGCAGCTCCCTTTGGTGGATAGAAAGACAGGCTACAACTCCCATGCATGGCCTTTTCCATCACGTTATAGGATTTGCACCGATTATGTTCTCCTTAGCTTCCTTGGTAGCAACGTTCGCTTACCCGACCTTGTCCTCTGACTTGTCGGGCTCCCTTAAGCGAATATGAGCTCTAGAGCAATCCAACTCTCCAGTTGCTTCGATCATACCTTTGTATGATCAAGTCCCTCCTATGGGACCCACTGGTACTTGAATTCGAATTTTTCCCTTAGTGGAACACAACTCCCATATGCTGATGACCAAGGCTTTCATCCAATGCAAAATTTGATGCACGCACGGAAGACCCGCCTCTGCGGTACCATGGCCTTCACTCCTTGAATCCATAGCCTTTCTTGTCGTCGTGTTGTTCACTGAAGCAGAGCTTCCAATAGCTCCCGATTATACCTCCGTATGATCTAGTCCCTCACAGGACTCATTCATGTGTATCACATTGTCACGAACTGTTCTACCATGATCCGCTGCACCATGTCACCTCCTGGTGACATCTCCATTGCATTTTGATCCTTATGGGATGAACTCGAATTGTGATCCCTCCATGTGTGGCCTCTGCCAATACATCGCAGAGTCTCTTCCGCCTTCGATTTTGTTCGCTCCTTTGGCAATCGACCTTAATCCACCCACTCTTGGGTCACACCTAGATGAAGCACCGCTCTAGGACAGTCCATCGCCTAGTAGCACCTGAAGTCCCTCGACTTCGCTGCAATTAGTGCATCATTGTCTGGTTCCTGGGCCTCTACCCCTACCAGCATAATTTTCGCTGTGCACCGCTTCCTTCATGACAACTTGAATGGCAACACTGTGGCATATTCTTCAAGAGTACCCGCCTCCGCGTCCTCTTGCCCCATGCCAAGACCTTCTAAACCCAACTTCGCTTCCGCAACTTGAGTTGCCTTAGTTCCTCCATCAAATGCTTTTCTGAGATAAGGTGCATGTGCCTAGAAGCTCCCTTCGTCTTTGGCACCATGCAAGATGAGTTTGCTCCGACAGAATGAAAGACCCATAGAACAACATGATCCTGCTCTTGTCTCTGCAAGAGTTCATGTCCTTGACCATTGTCAAAGGAAAGCACTGTGCCTCTGCTCCATGTTCCATCTTCTAAGCTGACTCCCTTCATGCGGCTTGGGTACTTCGCCAAGTTACACCAAAGTTGCTTCGCTCCTCGTTTTTTTTTTTTTTTTTGCATTGAGTTGATGGTGGCCTTCGCGCCCACCATTCCACGGGTCAACCCTCCCTTGAGTCCAATCTCCATATCGACTCCAAGTTTGCCTTCATTTTTGTTGCTTTGGGTCGCTCCCCCACTTGATCTCGCAATGCATCCACCAATGCATTCTCTCGATCATGCAATGACTCCTCGCCACTTGCTCAGTCCATTGAACTTCGTGGAGTTATTGTTTGTTGAGGTGATCCTCCTCAACATGTAAGGTCTGTCCCACATGATTCTCCCTTTAGAGATTCGGGACTTATCCCTCCTAGATAACTGTCTCATTGGAGTAACATCTCTCTTCATTTCGGAGACCATTATCCCCTTGGACTACTCCGATTTGCTGAATAAACTGTGCATTGTTCTGCCTCCTGCAAACGCACTTGCTAGATTGCGACTCCATGTCAATACAGCCCCCGCTGCACCACTCAAGGCCTAGCTGCTAGTCATAGGTGCCCAGCAAGCCAATCACGTGAGTGATGGCACGTGTGACTTAATATAGAATCTTTTTGCTTATTATATTTTGGCATATATCACTTTATAACTATTGCATAAATACATACATATATTGTGATGTCCTTGGATTTGTGCAATGGGAATCGGACCGTGATAAGATCACGATAGTGAGATCGATTCACCTTTAAACACATATCCTAAATAATCCCGGTCATAGGTTACTCGAGAGGGATATCATGATAACCGGACAGACTGGTGTGTTGTATACTCGTCCATATGATGGATGCAGCTGGTCTTATAGCTGCTTGTGTAGGGACACTAGGGATCTGATCACAGTGCTCATTGGAGAATGAGTTTCGATTGATCCGCTTACGGAATTTGGATGGTTGATGATGCCTTATTGTCGATACAGCGATTGATTCCAGAGTCCTAGTGGTGTATCCGGTCCTTAGACTTGAGACACCAAGGATGTCCTATATGAGTGCTCCACTCTTTGATACCGGACTTATAGGTTTGGATGTCCCGGATCTAGTACAATTGGTCATTGGGAGTGGTAGTCGACCTTCACGAGAGCTATTGAGTGTCGATAGAGGATCATCCACTCTGCCGTCATGAGAGGAATATCCCATGTGTTCTTGCTTTCGGACAAATCCCTAGCCAGGGTCATTCGGGTTGAGAGAAAGAGTTCTCCGGGAGAATCCGATTAGAGAGACTTCGAGAAGAAACCGTATGGGTCCGACAACACCCCGCTTTCGATATATGGTCTCCGGGATATTAGATGGATGAGGTACTATAGGTACCGCGATGGCGAGGGGATAAAGTCCAATGGATTGGATTCAGATCGTTTGGGGACTACTACAGAGTGGCCTAAAGCGTCCGTCCAGTAGTCGATGAGTCAGTGAATTATTCTGAGAGATAATAATTCACCTGAGTTAGAAGGAGTTCGGCGGTATGACTCACAGCCAGCTCGATATTGGGCCTAGAGGGTCACACACATATGGTAGGCATTGCGATGAATAGAGGTTCGGATATGAGATATCCGACGGAGCCCTTGTCTTATTGGATGCAGATCCAATACCCACTAGGGGAGGACCCATTAGGGTTTGATAGGGGACCTCTATAAATAGGAGGGATTCAGAGCCCCATAGGCCAGAGAGCTTTTGTTTGTCTTTTCCTATTCTCCTCTCCATCTCCACCTCTGAGTAGGCCTGGAGTTTTGAGGAGTGTTGTCGCAACCCTGCTGTGTGGATCACCGCTAAAGAGGAGGACGCTTGACCTCCTTCACCCTCTCCTAAGGATCTGCAAGGAAACAGGGATATACGATCTCCCTAGGTAACACAATCTACTCTATACGCAGTTTCATGTTTCGCGGATTTTTGCGTACCAATCTTCGCACAACGATGAACATCTCTTTGGGAATCGGAGATTTTGTTTTCTTGTTCTTCCGCTACGCATGTGATGTCACCCCCAAGGATTTCCCAACACTAGCAACATGCTGAACTTGTTGCACACTTTAGCCTCCTATGGACGTATCCTTCACATGCCGAAGAGAAAGTTTCAATGCTCCATGGCGCTGAGTTTTGGTCACCTTAGGATGGCCGTGAACATTCCATCGTTCGAAACAATTTTTCATCGGAAACGGATTTAATCGCTACAAAGTTTTGAACCAACGTAATTTTTACGGCTACACTAATTCACCCCCCCCCCCCCGGTCTTAGTTCTGACTCTTTTCCTAACACATGAGTACCAACTTACGAGATTGGGTGAAGCTGTTAGACATAGCCCAATTCTTCTACAACTTATAACGGAGCTCTACATCAAACAAGAGCCCCTTCAAGATCATTATAGGACAACAATCGTCAACTCCTCACACCTTAACTATTGGATATATTGGGAGTAGTCCATCATCATATCACTTTATAAAATAATGGCATCGAAATACAAATATTGCGCGGGCTTACTTGGAGAAGGTGACCAAAAAGACGAAGAAGTGGGTAGACTTGGAAAGGCAACCGTAGGAATTCAAAGTTGGTGATTTGGTGTTGGTAAAGCTTTAACCAGCATCACTCCAATTCTTTAGGAATAAAATATACAAAGGATTGGTGCACAAGTATAAAGGATCCTTCCCAATTATCAATAGGGTGGGCAACGTCTCCTACAAGTTGTAGTTGCCAGCATGGCTCAAAATTCACAATGATTTTCATGTTAGCAACTTGAAAGCCTATCACTCAGATCCGCAAGATGCTTCCCAAAGTGTTCCAACACGGCTACCCCCCCACTAAAGCCTCCTACGAAAAGCGAGTTGAAACCATTTTAGCGGATCGTAAGATAAAGCTACCCAATGGAACTGAGTAGACCGAGTACTTTGTAAAGTGATGAAAGCTTTCCCGAATCGAAGCCAGTTAGAAGCCCGAAGATGCCCTATGATATGAAAAAGTAGTCATCAATAACTACCAATAAGCGTCGATAAAGGCGTCAACAGCTTAACTGGGAGAGAATGTCACGAACGGTCGTCGCGCACTCGCAACAACTTCGTTCAACGAACCGTTCGTCACTTTTGCATGCTTGTACAAAAACATGGTAGCCTATTTTGCCTTGGTTTTGTATATTTTTGCTTGTAAAAATACACGTTCGAATAGGTTGCAACACTGTAGTACGACCGCTCGCGATGCCAGGCCAAAATGCCCCAAAATGGCTCCCTTTTCGCGTGCCACTGCTCGTTTTCTGCAAGCCACAGCAGCACACCAAAACATTAGCCATCTCAGCACCCTAGAACCCCCCGGGTGGCATAGGGCTAAATGGAGCTTTGGTATATTGTTGGGCATTGAAAAATCTTCACAAGTTCGCATATTATCTTGACGGGAACTTGCCTTCGCGCTCGGCACCTGATGAGTAGTTGTTTGTGGACTTACAAATGTTCGTTCTACCTTCTAAAGTCCTTATTTTCTCCTTCCTCTCTTGCACTCAAGGTGCTTGTTGAATTGCTTGTAAAGCTTCTCTCTTCGCGAGACGTCGAGACTTGTCCGTCGCTAGTTTTCAATCTAATCAATTTTCTATTTTACAAGTCCTTCGGGACATGTACGATGTTACAACTAGAATGAACCTTTGCAGACGCATATGTTGTAATGGTGCCCCATGACTTATGCAATCATAGCTAAGTCCGAGGAGTTGGTGCAATGGTGCTTCACGACTTAGGCAACTTTAACTAAGTTTGTGACTTTATTGTAAGGGTGCCTCACTGAAGAAAATAATAGAAGATAAGAATAATTATTGAAGAAGAGAAGAAGCTTTATTTAGAAATGAAATAGCTTTAGCTTCAATACATTAACATGTTCCCTCTCCTATTTATACAAATTAGGAGAAAGGATTTTCCTAAACAGAATATAGGATTTTTCTCAACAGAATAAAGAGATTTCCTCATATAGTTAGGGAAATCTTATCTTCTATCATGCCCCCGCAAGATGGAAGACTTTGTGAGTAGAGCAAGAGCAGATCGCTGCTACTGTTGCGATTGCTGTTGCTATGAGGGCATAGGCGTTCCCTTCGTTCTCCTTAAGTCCGTCCTTCGTTCTCCTTAAGTCCACCGTCTTTGGCAGATCAGCGAAGGCAGCGAAGGCTACTGCGATGAAGAAGATGAGGATTGGTCGTGGAACCTCTTAGGAATGTGGCTACAGCGGCGTTGGTCGCTGGCCGAAGACAAGGGTGAAGCTTCACTTTTCTTAACGACGTTGGTCGCTAGCCAAAGGCAAGAGCGAAACTTCACTTTTCTCACTGCTCTGATACCATGAAGAAAATAATAGAAGATAAGAACAATTATTGAAGAAGAGAAGAGAAGAAGCTTTATTTAGAAATGAAATAGCTTTAGCTTCAATACATTAACATGTTCCCTCTCCTATTTATACAAATTAGGAGAAAGGATTTCCCTAAACAGAATAGAGGATTTTTCTCAACAGAATAGAGAGATGTCCTCATATAGTTAGGGAAATCTTATCCTCTATCACTCACAACTTAGGCAATTCTAGTTAAGTTTGTGACAATACGGAATCCATCCAAGTTTTACTTTATCGGATTCTCTTGGAGAATTTTTTCTCTCTCAACCCGAATGATCATGGCCAAGGATTTGCTTGAGCAAGAACACAGAATATTTCTCTCATGACACCGAGAGTGGATGATCTTCTATTGACACTCAATTGTCTTTATAGGGTTAGCTGTCATTCCCGATGACTGGCTATGCTAGCTCTTGAACTTTCAGATCTATAAATCTGGTATCAACGAATGAAGTACTCATACACGACATCTTTGATGTCTCAAGTCTAAAGACCATATACGCAATTGAGACTACAAAATTATTATTTAACGATGAGGTATCATTAGTTAACCAACATTTCGTAAGCGGATCATTTAGTGAACTTATTCTCCAATAAGCACCTATAAGACCAGGTGCCTCCATCATATAGGCGGGTATATAGCACATTAGTTTGTCTAGTTATTTTGATGTCCCTCTTGAGTAATCTGTGATTGGGAATATTTATAGTCTGTGTTTATAGGTGAATTGGTCTTATTATTATGATCTCATCATGATCCAATTTTCATTTCATAGATCTACAAATGTCACAATATATATTCATCATCAATATAAAGAGATAAAATATCATAATAATAATAATAATAACCAGAAAGATTATGCAGCATATCACACATGTCGTCACTTACGTGATTAGCTCGTAGGGCACTTGTAACTAGCAATCTCTCACTTAACCTAAAACCAATCATCTATGTGTCTAATTCCCATTAGACCCATGTGACACTAAAAAATAATATAAGACAATGACTTGGTTAGTGGATCTATAATGTTTTCTTCGGATAAAACTCTTTTCACTACTATGTCACCATGAGCTACGGTCTTTCTGATCAAGTGGAATCTCCTCAAAACGTGCTTGAACTTCTGATGAGACTTAAGTTCCTTCACTTGAGCAATCGCTTTGTTATTGTCGTGATATAAGGGAATCGACTCTTCGTTGTTCGATGCACCTCCATGCCTGATGATCATCTGCCTCGTCCTCTTAGGTCCCTCTGGCACCTCCACGCTCCCCTCGCACCTTCTTGTACAATTTACAACTTAATTACGAGCTTACGAGCACGTAGACTCACAAATGTATATATCACATATATAAGAAGCTTTGATCTCATCAAGGAGAGGTACAATATTAAGGGAGATAGAAATACATATTGGATATACTGAGAGAGAGGGAGGCTCGCAGACCCCAATAATAATAATCACATATACACATCACATCATCACACATGGCCCATGATTATCTATCCATATCATACATCATATGTACATAAACATGTAGGACTACTAGGTAATAATTAATTAGACTTAGATTAACTTTTAATCCAATTTAGAAAACCATATCCCTAAGGTAAGGTGCCCTTGGTGGTCAGGAAACCCTTGCCGCTGGGGCTACCCCTACAGCTAGGAGTCCTAATCGCCATGGTTGCCTCTAACCAGGCACTCCTCGACTAGGGTTATAAGTAGCCCTTGCCCAAATATGTAAGGCAACAACTTTTACTGCCCTTCTGCCTTACCATATCAAATATCCAAAAGTTCTTGGGAGACAAAACAGTTCATACGCCAAAGATTATATTGTTCTAATCTCAAATCAGCAATAGCGTAACTTGTTTACGAAATACCGATTCAACACAACATGCAGTTTATAACCAATCTTCACACGAGCAACTTAGCTCTAATACTACTATTTGAAAACCACATAGAGCATCACATGCACAACAGAAATAAAAAAACAAAACTAGTTTGCCAAAAGAATCAAATTGAATCGTCGTGTAAAGATCAGGAGTGTAAAACTCGTGAAAACTGAAAACTGCGTAAGATATGTAAAACACTCTCACCTAGGGGATATCGTATATCCCATAATCTACAGATTCTAGTCCGTCGATGAAGAAGCTCTCGCAAACTCCTCTCTAGCAGTGTTCCACACGATGGATGAAATGGTGACGCGCCTCCTCTCGCAGTACATTCTTTTCTCGCCTTCGTGCACCACCATGCAATAGCAAAACAAGAAGAGATAAACCCTTCTTACTGTCCTCATGCCCAAGGAGGGACCAGTGGTAAGGGAAGAAAGGAGGTAGGCAACCAAAGGAGTCGAGCCTATGACCCTTTAGTCCCTCTCCTATTTATAGAGTCCTCTCAACTTAACTCTAATGGATCCTACCATATTGGGCATTGGATCTTCATCTAATTATCTTGGTATATTGGACATTAGATCTCCATCCAATTATCCCTAATTTAATGAAAATTGAATTTCTATCCAAATATCCACTCTATGGTCCTATTGAGTTTCACCTGATGTATCTAATAAAATAGGGGCTTATTGGATATCACATATCTAATCATCTATTCATCATGTCATCCACCATATGTGTATGACACTCTAGGCCCAATACCGAGCTGACCGTAAGTTGCACATATCAGAACTCTTTCTGACTCCGAACTCCTTCTAACTCAGTAAATTATTATCACATAATAATTTACTCAACTTATCAACTATTTGGACTAAGGACCAGATATACAAGTGGGATTACATAATTGTTGTCTGACAATAAGGGATCATTAATCAACCAGCATTTCGTAAGCGGATCATACAATGAACTCATTCTCCAATGAGCACATGTACTATGTCCCTAGTGTCTCCACACAAGCAGCTATGAGATTAGCTGTCTCCATCATATGGACGGGTGTATAGCATACCGGTCTGTCCAGTTATCTCAATATCTCTCTCGAGTAATCTATGATCGAGAATATTTATGGTCTGTGTTTATAGGCAAATTGATCTCATTATTATGATCTAATTTTCATTGCACATATCTAAGGACGTTATAATTTATATTCATCATCAACATAAAGTGATAAAATAATTATAATAATAATAATAAAGATTATACAACGTGTAACACATGTAATAACAGCACTTGTATGATTGGCTTACAGGGTATCTATAATTAACACAATTTTTATGTGAACTTATCTGATTTCTAATACTAAATCACAATTGGGAGGTTTCTCCAATTACCAGGGGTTATTTGAGAAATCCAATTGCTTTCTTTTCTGTGTTTTTTAGGTTTTTTATCTCCAATCAAGTCTAAACCCCTGGCATGTTTCTTTTAGTGAATATATCTCTTAAAGCATGTTAAATAAGTTTGGTCCTACATGAAAATATTAATGAAATAAGCAAAAGTTAACTCTAAACACTTTACATCGACCTTATATAACTCTCACCCACATCGAAGACAATGAAACTAGAAACTTAAATTGTTCACCTTGTTTTTCTAATTGTCTAGAATTTTTTTATGTTTCCCATAATTATTGTAACATGCTTAATATTCAAAAGGTCTATATTTATGTAAACCTCACTTTCATGTTGAAGTTGACTTCAATTGGAACTAAATTTGAACCAAGCATAATAAGTAATGGCGTTCTCTAATACCTGCTTATAAAAAGGAAAACAAAAATGAAACTTTAGTGCAGCTAAATTTTCAGGTTTTTATTGTTTTTTATTCTGTCATATTTGAATATTACATTAAAGAAAATATGTTTAGTGTTTCTTTGTTGCTTTTTTTTATTTTTCGTTATATATAAACCTAAATCCTCCTATCCTTGGTTTTAGGTTGGTTTCATGTTTAGGGATTACTTCTTATTTGCTACCGGGGCTCATCACCGTCATGAAAATGTTTATTAGTATTTCTTACTTTACGATTTTACTCTATGACTATTGGAATATAATGAGTGGGTATTCAAATATATGTCAATAAATAATTATTTTTTTATATTTATATATGATACGAGAGTGCCTAATTTACTATAATATGCTCATATGGATCATGCTGATGCTATGGTATATTTTTCAGTCCACAATGTTGCCTCATGTCTTCAACTCAACCCACAATGATAGCTCATGAGCATATTTCCTATATAAAGTTAAAGCTATTTCTTTCTTCATGGTTAAGAAATGTATTAAATGAGTTAGTTATCAGCTATAAAATATTTAATTTAATAATTCCCTATGAAGGGTTATTTCATACACTAGTACTTATTTTGATATTTTAGGATTAGAAAGAAGTTTAGAAACTGATAATACTAGCAGAAGCTCTCTTAGAGTTCTCTCTTAAACTCTATATCTCTTATATGCATCGTGGTAAGTCTTTTGTTTTCAGTTCTATATCCATGTTTATTATCCTTGGGGTGATAAACTTTATGTATCCCTTTGTGATTTTAAATTTGGTGGTGAGCTATTTTTTTATTTTATTAAAGTATTATCGTGAGTTCGTTCCTTTCCTACTATCAGCTTTCTTTTTGAAATCAATTCTGCATTACACCCCATATTCGTTTGGTATTAGAGCTAAATATTAGAGATCATGATAATACGGAATAGAAAAGATATAGTTGATGAAGGTAATGACCATGAAGATGATGTTGAATCATTGAGGTTATAGTTATGAAAATTACTACATAGTCTACAAGAAAAAAATAGAATCATTAAAGAACTTCGAGGTAGAAACAAGTAGCATGAAAATGATATCCAAAAGTTTACTTCTGATAATGACACACCTCCTCATCCAAGGGAGTCAAGAAGATTTCGGGCAAGACATGGAGTCCAAGATGAATGGCAGAATAAATATAACTCAAGATTGGATATTCCGGAGTTTGAAGAGAAAATTAATATTGATGATTTTATTGATTGGCTTAATATAGTAGAAAGAATTTTTTTATTTTCATGAACTACCATAACAAAAGAAGGTAAAACTTATGGCACTAAAACTCAAATGGAATGCATCTTTTTGGTGGAAAAATCTAAAGAAGCAAAGAGAACGTGAGGGGAGGGGTAAGATCGTGACATGGGAGAAAAAAAAAAAGGAGCTGAAGAGAAAATACTTACATAAAAACTATAGGTAAGAGATCTTTCTCAGAATCAATGATTTCAAGCAAAAAGATCTTAGTGTGGAGGAGTACACAACAGAATTCGATAATCCCATGTTCAAATGAGAGCTTGTGGAATCAGAAGAGTAAATCATTGCAAGATACATAGGAGGTCTGAAATATAAGATTGCTAAAGTGGTTCAAATGCAGCCATATTGGTATTTAAATGATGAGCAAGTTGGCTTTAAAAGTTGAAAAGCAATATGAGTTTGAAAAGAATTCTCAGTATGGGTCAAAAGAAGACTATACGAAAGGAGGAAATTCTAAGCCTACTATCCAGAGCAAGGTGATATCAAAGGTGTAAGACAAGGGTGAAAAATCTGCAGGCAGTAAACAAACACCGAATTCTTCTATCCTAAGTGACCAAAAATGCTTAAAATGTTATGGTTTTGAACATATTGCTTCAGATTGTCCAAATAAGATGATTATAATATTAGTTGAATATCATACTGATGGAGGAGAAGATGAAATCGACGATGAACCAAAATATGATGATCATGAGGAGGAAGAAGTTACTTATGCTGATTATGATTTGTCCATTATATTGCAACATAGCTTACAAGTGTCCTATGTGGTGGAGAATGAAAGTTGGGTGAGAAAGAATATGTTTCATACTAAATGCACTTCTCATGACAAGATGTGCTTGGTGATCATCGATAGTGAAAGCTTTAAGAATGTGGTATCTTTAGAGATTGTGCAAAAGCTAAAGTTGGAGACAATCCATCATCGACATCCATACCAATTATGTTGGTTGCAAAAAGGAAATGACATCAAGGTAACTAAAAGATGTTTAATTTCATTTTCTATTGGCAAGTATTATAAAGATTAAGTATGGTGTGATATTGCCCCTATGGATGCTTGTCATTTGCTGTTGGGTAGAACTTGGCATTATGATAGAATTATGTTGTATGATGGCTACAAACATACTTATTCTTTTAAAATAAATGAAAAAAAAATTATTTTAGCTCCATTACAACCTTCTGAAATCAGTGCACCAAAGAAGGAAGTTAACACTTTTATATCCTATGGTCAATGCAATGGTGAATTGGAAATGAGTAGTCATATTTTAGCTCTAGTAGTAGTAGAGGAGAATGAACAATACAATGAGACACTAGCAATCATGAAACTAATCCTAGAGGAGTTTCAAGATATTATACTGGAAGATATTCCACATGACCTTCCACCTTTAAGAGATATCCAACATCATATTAATCTTATTCCGGGGGCTATTCTACCTAACAAGGCAGCCTACAGAATGAGTCTCATGTTAGGATTGAGTCGACATTAAGAGGGGGTGAATTAGTGTTGACTCGATCCTAACAATTGGTATCAGAACCATGTCTTTTCTCATTTGGTTTAACACCCAAGAGAAATGGCTCTTTTCGGCTTTAAGCGAACTTTTCATCATTCGTCCTTCTATGTTCAATGGGACGGACTACACATATTAGAAAACTCAAATAAGAGTTTTCTTACTTTCAATGGATTTAAATTTATGGAGCATTGTTGAAAATGACTTTTAAAAATCTTCTAAACCAATGAATGAATGGAATGATTTAGAGAAAAAAAAATTTTCTTTAAATGCTAGAGCTAAGAATGCTCTATTTTGCGCCTTAGACAAAAAAGAATTCAATCGGGTTTCTACTTACGAAACGACTTTTGACATTTGGCACACACTCGAAATCACATATGAAGGTACCAATAGAGTTAAATACTCTAAAATAAATATTTTGATGCGTGATTTTGAATTATTTTGTATGGAACTAAGCGAAACTATTAGAGACATGTACACCCATTTTACAGATATCATCAATAGTCTAAAAGCTCTTGGTAAAAGTTTTTCGAATCTTGAACTTATGAATAAAGTTTTACAATCACTTTCTAAAAATTAGGATTCGAAAGTAACGGCAATACAAGAATCAAAAAACTTGAACCATTTTTCGATTGAAGAACTTATTGGGTCTTTGATGACCTATGAAATGGCGTGCTATGCACATGAAGAACTCAAAAATAAATAAATACCACTCGAGTGAAAGCTCAAGTGATAATAACTTTAAACTCTTAACTATAAAGCTTAAAAAATTCTTAAAATAAGAATCAAAAAACAAAAATAAACTTAAAAAGAAAAAGCCACAAAAGAAGATAAAAACATTCAAAGTGGCTTGGGATGAATCGAGTTCGTCCGAAGATGAAAAAAAACCAACAAAGGCCAAGTGACAAACTATGCCTTAATGGCTTTCGACAATGAGGTAACCAAAACCCCTTTGCTTTATTTTGAAATTACTTGATCCATTTCATATGTTGTTTTTTAAATTAGTATATAAAATATTTAAAAATCAAATAAATAAAAGGGGATCATGCTTTTCTTTTTCTAGGTAATTTTGAAAATGATAATGACAATTGCATGCTTTATGAAAATTCAACAAAATATTATATTTAAATCTAACGATTAATTGGATGAGTTGGTGAAAAAGGGTTAATTCGGGAGAGCATAAGTCCTTGTGCGGTTCCAGCCTTATTAGTGCCAAGAATAATAGTTCTTGGAGAATGTGTGTGGATAGCCACACCATCAACAAAATCATAGTGGACTATCGTTTTCCCATTCTAAGGTTAGATGATTTACTTGATCAATTGTGTTGTGCTTCTATTTTCTCTAAAATTGATTTGAGAAGTAGCTATCACTAAATAAGAATGAGACCTAGAGATGAGTGGAAAACAGCATTTAAAACTAGAGAAGGCTTATATGAATGGTTGGTTATACTATTTGGACTATCTAATACTCCTAACACTTTCATGAGACTTATGAATCACATACTTAAGCCATGCATTGAGACTTTTATTATGGTTTACTTTGACGATATACTAGTGTACAGCAAGAGTGAAAAGGAGCATATGAATCTTCTTAAGAAGATCTTTTTTATTTTGAGACAACAAAAGCTTTATGCTAATATAAAGAAGTGTGATTTTTTTACTCATAGTGTGGTGTTCTTGGGGTATATTATTTCAAAAAATAGAATCATAATAGATTAAAGCAAGGTAGAAGTTATTCTCAATTGGTCAACATTTACTTTATTGCATGATGTGAGGAGTTTTCATGGCTTAACTTCCTTTTACAAAAGATTCGTCAAGGGTTTCAGTTTTATTGTCGCTTCAATCACCAAATGTCTGAAATGTGATAAATTCAAATTGACTAGTAGGGCTAATGATGTTTTTGAGCTTTAAAAAATAAAAGGTGATCGATCTTAGTACTACTTAATTTTGATAAAGTGTTTGAAGTTGAATGTGATGCATCTAATGCAGGAATTGGTATTTTTTTGAGTAGAAAGTTCATTGCTTTTTTTAATAAGAAGCTAAATAATACAAGAAGGAAATATTCTACATATGATAATGAGTTATATGTCATTTATCGAGCTTTATCTTATTGGAGTCAATATTTTCTTACCAAGTCATTTGTCCTATATTCTGATGAGACATTAAAGTTTATTAATCACCAACACAAGCTAAACAAGAGACATACAACTTGGGTGTAGTTCTTGCAATCTTATAATTTTACAATCAAGCACAAATCTGGTGTTCAAAATATAGTTACTACTGCATTGAGCAGAAAACATTCTTTATTATCAACAATGGAAGTCAAAGTGATTGGATTTGAAACATTCAAAGATCTCGATGAGAATGATATGGATTTCGGCTTAATATGACATAATTGTAAATCAGGTTCTTTTCAATAATTTTCTATCTTTTATGATTTTCATTTTCGAGCTAATGCATTATGTGTTTCATCTTCTTTAAGACAAGTAATTCTAGTTGAAGCTCATGGTGGTATTTTAGGATGACATTTCGGTAAGGATAAGACTCTAGCTCTTGTTCAATCAAATTTCTATTAGCCTAAGATATTCATGTTAAATCTCAGATTTTGATGATGAAACCAATTAAGAGTGTTTATGATCTAATGAGTGTTTTAAGTAACGCAGGGTTAACATCGATCTGAAAAGGTAAATTGATTAAAATAGGAGGAATTGAACGTTAGGCCAGAGCAAATATGTCAAAAGATTGGATGTCGGGCCGGAGGAATGGTCGATGCATCGATAGAAGGCTTCGGGCCATGAATTTGAGCATCGGGCTAAGAAGATCAGACATTGCGCCAAGAAGATCGAATGTTGTGAGAAGACAATATGCTGATTGGGCAATACACCGAAGGAGATGACGATGCGTCGAAGGATCGGATGAAGTACCAGATGAACCAATGACATACCGGACAACAAGGATTCATTTATGATCAATTATATCTAGATCGAGTTAGTTTAGAGTATCATTGAGTCAATTTAGAATGTAATTAAGCTAACTCAATTAGGAGCCAGTTGGGCCCAAGTTTGGGTTGTGTTGGGCCAAGTGGAAGGCCAAACAATGACCCAATATGTGGTATCGTCGTGGCACAATCTTCGAGACTATGTCAAGCGGTGGTACCACCCAGTGATAGGGTGTCAGGCGGTGGTACTGCTAGACTGGGTGGTGGTACCACCCAGTATCAGTGCTGCAGGCGATGGTACTGCCTAACACAAGCGGTGGTACTACTAGGATCCCGAAAATCGGGGATGAGACATTTTTAGGCTCCAAGTTTGAATTAACTTGAGGCCTATAAATACCCCTATCATCCCAAGTTAAAATACACAAGAATTGAGAGTGAAAAAGAAAGAAAACGCTGCTGTAATCTTGTGTAAACTCCTCTCAAACTCTAAGCGTATAGAATTATGTTTAGGGAGGAGTAAGTAGGGGTGTAAAAATTCTCTCCTTAGCATACAAAAGGAGAATAGAGTTGTAAAGAGGTAGTTTGTTTTCGCCTATTGAAAGAAGACCGTTAGTGGATGCTGGTGGCCTCGAGGAAGAGGAATCGGGAGTGAATGTAGGTCACGACGACCGAACCACTATACACTCAATTTATATTTCTTTTGAGCAATTTACTTTAACTGCAAACTTCCTTATTTGCTATACTCATCCGTACGCTTTCAATTTAAGCATCTTTATGAAATGGATTTTTATCGTACAAAAGATTTTCAAAACCGACGACTTTTATCCACTGCACTAATTCAATCCCCCCCCCCCCCCCCTTTTCTTAGTGCCGACTCGTTTCTAACAATTCAGAGATGTGGAGATACATGTAAAGCAATGTCTAGTGTCATTTGGCAAAAATAAAAAGTCAAAATTCTGGTTTGTACATTTTATTGCCAATACCAAATGCTCCATGGGAGAAAGTAAGTCTTGATTTCATTTTAGGACTGCCAAGAATTCAAAGGAACAAGGATTCTATCATAGTTGTTGTTGACAGATTTTTAAAAATGTCTCACTTTGTTTCCTGTAATAAATCAAATGATGCATCTCATATTACTGATTTGTATTTTAAGGAGATTGTTAGATTGCATGGTATTCTAAGAACTATGGTGTTTGATCGAGTTTCAAAATTTCTTAGCCATTTTTGAAGACTCTTTGGAGGAAGCTAAGTACTTCTTTAAATTTCAGTAGCTCACATCATCCACAAACCGATGGGTAAACTGAGATAACGAACAGAAGCTTGAGAAACTTAGAAGCTATGTTGGAAAGAATATTAATTATATTGGAACGAACGGGATCTCGTTCTTTCACAAATTAAGTTTGCCTACAATCATTCCATGCATCATAGCATTCGTAAGAGTCCTTTTGAAGTTGTTTATGATATTAATTATATTGGTCCTTTGGACTTGGTCCCTCATTCGACAACTAAGTAATTTAGTGGAGATGTTAATGAGAGAATTAAGCAAATAAAGAAGCTACATGAGAGTGTTAAAGCAACCATAAAAAAAGTAAAATGAGAGGCACGTACAAGTTGCCAACAAACACAAATAACATGTGGAGTTTAATGCAGGTGATTTGGTTTGGATTCATCTAAGAAACGAGAGGTTTTCATTGGGCAAATTTAAAAAATTAAAACCAAAGGCTGATGGTTCATTCAAGGTGCTTAAGAGAATGGACAAAAATGCTTATGAGATCGAGCAATCTGAATATTACGGAGTGTCCCTAATATTTAATGTGGCTGATTTAAGTCCTTATTATAATCATGTTGATGAAACAAATAAGGACTTGAAGATAAGTCTTTTTCAACCAAGGGAGATTAACACAGAAGTGCTAATGCTTTGGTATTTTTTTCAACTCATAATGTTGCCTCATAGTCTTGAACTCAGCCCACTCAAATATGACAACTCATGAGCATATTTCCTACATAAAGTTAAAACTATTTCAAAGTACTTTTAAGGAATATATTAAAAGAGTTAGTTACCAGTTATAAAATATTTAATCTCATAATTCCTAGGTTGTGTCATGTACTAATACTTAGTGTTTTATAGTTAAAAGTTTAGAAACTGATGATATTGGCATAAGTTGTTCTCTCTTAAACTCTATATCTCTTGCATATTTCCTTGAGTGGTTAATCTTGTATTTTCAATTCTGTATCCGTGTTTATTATCCTTGGGATGATAAACATTTTGTATCCTTTTATGATTTTAAACTTGATGATAAGCTTTTTCTTTTTTTTTAAATCCATTCTTCATTATACCTCATGTCAACGTATTTAGAGTGATCCCCCTCTCTCTCTCTCTCTCTCTCTCTCTCTTGTTTACTTATGGTTTCAAAGCGTTCTTGATTACAAGCGGAAGTTGCCCTTTTCTCACTCTCGTTTGCTTCTTGTTTCAAAGCATTCTTGATTGCAAGCAGAAATTGCCTTTTATGTATTTGTTTGTGTTTGGGATTTTTATCTTCTTGTTATATACAAGTCTGGGAATGCTTAGGGTTAGATATATATTACATGAAGGATCCATGGGGCGTTCTGCCAAACAAAGTTCTTCAAGTTCGTCAACACAGTAGAAGATCAGTGGGTGCAATGAAGTCGTCGACTCCCTCCAAAGCGAGATCACTACTCAGGAGGACCAAGTACAGGCAATGGATGAACTCATCAAGCAACACTAGGTCTGACCTTTTTCTTGGGTCATCTTCCTCAGCTTTGTGCTCTCATGGGAATGCACGATGATCAGGCGAAAGTGTCCGACATCGATCAGCAGCCGATAGATCACATCCAAGAGAAGGCGGAGATGAAATCCAAGTGCCGAGAAAAGTTGATGAGTTCATGTGAGGTGAGATGATTGATGATGTTTTTTTCCACAGAGACGCGGTCGGAGATAATTGACCGAGGTATGTGTTTTTGGTACAAGATCATAATCCATACATCAATCGTTATTTAATCAACCCGAATCTTAACGCAAGGATATATATATATATATATATATATATATATATATATATATATATATATATATATATATAAGTCCCCTCTCTCTCTCTCTCTCTCTCTCTTCTTGTGTGCGCTGGGCATCCAAGTGGAGGATGGATCGTGTCACTCGGCTTTCCCATAACACTTGTGAAAGCCATCTCGAGTGATAGCTAATTGTGAATGCATTAAATCTTTAATTTGTTAAACCTCTTTCCAAATTAAAACTCATTATTTAATTTCCCTCCATATCGGACGGTCGTCAGAGCTCCTCGTGGTGCGTTAATCTTAATGCAATGTGGTGGTGCACCCCTATATAAGACCACCGCCTTCTCTCCGCTCCCTCCGTTCCATTTATCTTCCTCCGATCTTTAGGGCGGGCTTTCTTGGTTTCCTCGAACAATGTCTCGCGCTCCTCCATCGGACGCCGACAAGGGCTCGCCCGGCGACTACGAGCTCGAGGAGGACTCTCTGCTGAAGCTCGTCAACTGCGAGGAGCGCTGCCGCGAACTCCAAGATCAGATCTCGTCTCTCGAGCGTGAGGTTCTCTCGTTGGAGGATCGCCTGGAGAAGCGCCGGGTTCGTGTTCTTTTCCCGTTCCTGTGTCAGATCCTTTCCCTTTTCTTTTTTTTTTTGTCTTTTGCTTTGCTCTGTTCCTGACCTCGCTGTGGTGGTCGCAGTACGAGGCGAGACTGAGCGACGTGGCGTTGGACAAGTGCATTAGCGCATGGAACGATCTGGAGATAGAGAAAAAATTCTGGGTTGATACGTATGGGAAGTCACCGAGAACTTGGTACAAAGTCGACGATGATGTGCGGTGATATCCTTTTTGCTTTTGGTGTTGATTGAAGAATCCTTTACGTTTTTCTCTTCATGTTGTTTCTTGATCGAGATCATGCTGTGTGATGATGTCGTCTCTTGATAGTCATATTGCTTTTAAATTGGCTAAACTAAAGGAAGATGAAGAAACTGGAAGGGAAATTAGGGTTTAATTGATGCCAGTCGACGGCGCAATAACTGTGGAAATTGGTTCGAAATTTTTGTTGTTTACACAGAGAGTGTTGTCTTCAACTTTAAGTGGCATTGATGCATCAGTACCAATTCCCCTATTACTTATTGCTGCGTTCGTTAGATCGATGCGTTGCGGGCTGAGGTTGGATCCTTAAAAGATAGCAGGCAAGTGCTGTGGACCAATGTGCGACAAATTCAAGAAGAGGTATCAAAGATAGATGAGTTGTTACTCTCCTTTGCCTCATCACATCAGTAATCGATGCCATATTTTGTTGAAGGTCAAGAAATGCAATGAAGAGAATCGAGGATTGCTGAAACAGTTGAGCAAGAGGAGAGATGACAAAGGATCAGAGGCCGAACACAACAGCAGTGCTGATAAAGTGAGCGAAAGTTTTTTTAAAAAAATAAATCATTCTTAATTGATTGATTATTTTGGTTTACAATTCAATGTTGTGTCTCCGCTAATTACTTCAAGTCTCGTCATGCGCATAGGGAAAGCGAATTCGGGTATGAAAAAGCGAGGCATTCCCCTTGATCCTTGGGTTTAGGTTCCTTTGATGTTTAGGGATTGCTTCTTGTATGCACCATGAAGAAGCTTGTTAGTTAGTAATTCTTGCTTTGTGATGGCTTTCAACAGTGATACTGCCATCTAATGAGTGGGGGGTATTCACCATGGCTTGCAACATGTACAAGGAATTGACTACCGGAATATAATGAGTGAGGGGGTAATTCAGACTCATGTCAATGAGTAATTGCCTTTTAAGATTGATTGATTCAGAGTGGAGCTTTCTTGGTTCTCCCTTGATTCTTCTCTGTCCTCTTTTATCTTCTTCCGCTGCTACTGCTGCTTTTGTGTTCAAAGCTTTGTTTATCGCCAGCAAGGTCCTCCTCTTCTTCTCCTTCTCTTCTTTCTCTTGTTGCTGTGTCCGGGTTCAAAGCTTTCTTGATCGCAAGCGCTCTCTCTCTCTCTCTCTCTCTCTCTCTCTCTCTCTCTCTCTGTGCTGCTTCTTATGGGTTCAAAGGTTTCTGATCCCCAGCAGGCAGGGAAAGGGCCTCCTGACTTCCAATATGTAGGTAGTGCAGCCTTGACCATCCTTGTACTACAACCAGGATGGTTCACAATGAAGAAAAAGTGCATCGCGGAGTCGTCGGCTTTGGTGGTTCTGTAGTTGGATTATGGTTGCAAAAGAGACGAAGCCGGTGAGATTGCCAAACGGCGCTATTTGATGATTACTGGTTTCTTTGATGTTCGTCTCTTTCTTTCTTAAATAACATATGCAGAAGCACTTACGATGAACTTACAGATCCTTCATTGTTCACTTCCGTCACAACTCTGCTTTCTGCAAGAAGAGTACGAGCATCAATATGATCAAAAACCACCTTTTGATGAGCCAACCATGTCTTTTTCCTATCCTCATACCTTGCCCTGGGTTGTTTTAGCTGTTCTTGATCATTTGCCAAGGTCTTAATATGATCCTCCAGTAGTTCAATCTAGATAACAAAGCAGGAAAAGAAGGGTGTTAACATAGAAAGTAGTAGGAAACTGATTCATGTGCAGTATAGTAGGTTACACAATGTTCCAAAAGGCAGTTGGCTCTCCAAAAGTTGGTACGAGGAGCCTTCATGGAGTCATTTTGAATCTCTAGCCGTAAATGTTGTAGTTCTCAACACTTTGCGAATACAGTTTTTCTTTAAGAGAAAAAAGAAAGTTGGCAACATTTTGTAATAGGATAATTAATGTCACGATATTGGGATAACATGTTCACTTTGTCGAATTTGAACCCAAACGATTAAGTCCAAGTTTACTAAATTGGGATATTCAATTTGATGATAAATCAATCATATCTTTGCCCAAACTTAATGTGGAACTAAGGTATACTGACTGGTACCTTTGTGTTGGCAATCTTCGTTGTTTATCAGCGATGCATCAAACTGATCATGCGACCCTGTTCTCCTTTGCCCCAATCAAATCTCTCAAGGCCATGAGCTTCATTTCTGCTTCTTCCTGTAACATGCAACCAAGTCAAGACCACAAGAATGGAAGCCGAGAATTCACATGAGAGGGGAAAACAGAAGAACCAGAAACGAACACGCGTAGATGGCAAACCAGGCTTTAATCATCCGGATCGCTGCATTCCCGTCGCAGTGTGCCATACTTCCGAATCCTTCTCGTCAGACGTCTGACTAGCATTCGTTGAACGGTTTCCGTCAGAATAGCAACTAGATTCAATATTACCACAAGATTGGAAGGAAGAAAGAGAGACATAGAAAGAACCAACCATCAGCTTCCTTCTTGCTGGAGTACATACAGGTCACCGATGGCAAGAAGGCCTGGAGATGAGGGGGAATCCGCCGGGCCCTTCGAGATCTTTTCTTGGATGGAGATCATCCATGCGGCCTCGGAGGTCCCGAACCCACCAACATTCCTTCCCGGCACCGAAGTGGGCACGAGCAGAGAAGGTATTGGTGTTGACAAACATATTCGTTTTTTATCTGACAATAAGGTCAATAAGTTAATCATTATGCAACTAAAAAAGCACTGATGAACAGTGCAACACACCAAATGAAGAACTATGCAAATCCATCCTTGTTTTGCCAACAAGTAAAGAGGGTTATCTATACACACGGAAGATTTACTGGTTGGTTCTTTCGTCGATCTTTCGCTGCAAGGCAGCTGCCGATTGATCCTGCAGATTCCGGAGTTGCTGCGTCTTCAGATCGTCTGGTTTTTGTTCGTCGTCTTTGCTGCGGGAACCAACAACGGCAGCAGGGCGTATCCCATGGGGAACATCCAAACCATTCTCCACACCTCGGATCCAACGACAGCAGGGCAACAGCGACAGCTTCGCGACTGCCTGAAACTTCTCTCTCGTCTCCGAAGTCTGCTCTATCAGGTAATCAACGAGGACAAGGCGATGAAGAAGCGCGTGGGAGAACTCTGGGTCTACATGCTTTCAGCCAATCACTCTCTCTTTCTCTCTCATGACATGGTTTCTTGGATTCGTTGATGACCAAGATTCCTTCCCGGCACCAATGGAGTTCCAAGAACTCCCAAGAAAGAACCACCAATGAACTCCGATGGGGGATCAATAAGGAGAGGCGCAGCATCGAACATTCCAAAGTGTTGGGAAAAACCCTGTGCGGAATATACTTTTTCCTTTTTTTTTTTTTCTATGAAAATAGTTTCCTCGTCAAAATACCAATTTGATATTGAAATGAAAATATCAACTATAAACAATAGAATAAAGAATCAATCACACTGAAATCAAATCTTTTAACATAAAAAACTCAATGTAGGAAAAATCACGGATCGTAGTCTACCTCAAACTTCCACTATCAATAGTAATGATAACAGATTTACAATAGATTTCTCTAGAATAACTAGAGGATCACGATAACATCAAGATCATAGATCTTGGCTTAAGAATAGCATATCTTAATCACAATGGATCTCCTAATAAGAGAACTCTAGGTCTCACAAAGTGGATATAGCAGAAAAGTACCTTAGAGAGGGTAAACTGTATATCAACACCGTTAGGATTGTAGAGTTTACTGCAAGGATTCTCCACATAAAATTTGGGCCAAAACTGACAATGTTTGACTGTCGATCGTCAAAACTCAGAAACCTAATCTTTCTTTGTGCGCAATCACTCGCTACATACTTATCTTTTTTTTTCTCACCTTTTGCGCTTTCTCTCTTAATTATTGATTTGGGCTTATGGTCCAAATTGTCCAAGCTGACATATGGGCTGGACCCAACAATTCTTCCCCTCCAGCTCATATGATGGGCTGTATCAAGCCCGCTCTTTGTATGCTTTAGGCTTCTCTTTAGGCAAAGACTTTGTTAATATCTGAACCATTCTCGTTAGTATGCAATTTTTTCAACTGTAATTTTTTTCATCTCAAGCACATCACAAATCCAGTGATATCTCACATCAATATGTCTGGATCTATAATAGTATGTTGAATTCTTGGAAAGGTGAATGGTGCTCTGACTGTCACAGTAAACAATATATTCTTCCTATTTCAAGCCCAATTCCTATAGAAACTTTTCATCCATAAAGTTTCCTTGCAGGCTTCAGTAATTGCTATGTATTCTTCTTCTGTGATTGATAGAGCAACACACTTCTATAACTTAGACTGCCAAGAGATTGCTCCTCCTACAAATGTCATCAAGAATCCCGAAGTGGACTTCCTGAAATCAGTATCACCTGTCATGTCTGCATCTGTATACCCTTCTAACACAGGTTCATCATTACCAAAACATAAACATAATCTGGAAGTACCTCTTAGATATCTTGATATTCATTTCACTACTGCTCAATGTTCCTTTCCAGGATTAGAGAGAAATCGGTTGACAACTCCAAATGCATGAGTTATATCTGGCCTAGTACAAACCATAGCATACAACTCCAAATGCATAAGGCACTCTAGACATTTCTTCTTTTTCTTTCTCACTTGTAGGACATTGTTTCGAACTAAGCTTGAAATGACCTGTAAATGGAGAACAAACTGCTTTGGCTTTACTTATATTGAATCTTTCAAGAACATTTTCAATGTAAGTCTCCTGAGATAGTCAAATCCTCTTTTTCTTCCTATCACGAAGAATCTTCATGCTAAGTATTTGTTTCACCGATCTCAAGTCTTTCATGGCAAAAGATTTACTTAACTCTCTTTTAAGCTTTCCAATTTGTTCAACATCATGGCCAACAATCATCATATCATCAATATATAGCAATAAAATAATAAATTCATCATCTAAAAATTTTTTCATAAATACACAATGATCAGATGGGGTTCTATCATACCCTTAGCTCATCATAAAGGAATCAAACTTCTTATACCATTGTCTAGGTACCTGTTTGAGTCCATATAAGCTTTTCCTAAGCTTACACACCATTTTTTTTTTTCTCTTGACTTTAAAACCTTCTAGTTGCTCCATATAAATTTCTTCTTCTAGGTCACCATGAAGAAATGCTATTTTTAAATCAAGTTGCTCAACTTCTAAATTCAAGCAAGCAACTAAACTAAGAACAACTCGGATAGAAGACATTTTCACAATTAGAGAAAATATTTCTTCAAAGTCAATACCTTTCTTCTGACTGAATGCCTTCACAACTAGTCGTGCCTTGTATCTTTGTTGTGAGCTATTGTTTTCAGTCTTCAATTTGTAAACCCACTTATTCTTGAGAGCTTTCTTCTCTTTAGGTAATTTTACCAAGTCATAGGTGTGGTTCTCAAGCAAGGATCTCATCTCTTCTTGCATGGCTTTAACCCACTCATTCTTATTCTCATGTAGAATAGCTTCATGGTAAGTTTCTGGCTCTCCCCCGTCAGTAAACATAGCATACTCATGTAGAGGATATCTGGTAGATGATTGTCGCTCTCTAGTGGATCTTCTCAATGTAATCTCAATTGGTGGTGGAGGTGTCTGTTCAGTTGGTTCAGCATCATCAACTGTAGGTGTATCATCACTGGTATTCTCACCACAATCTTCTTGTTCATCTCCCCCATGATCATCATGAACTATAGGTGAAGGAACTGGACCCAGACTCCAAGGAATATAAACATAGGTTTTTGGCTTCTCAATATTATCACCATCATCAAATAATTGGTCTTCAAGAAACATAACATCTCCACTTCTAATAATCTTCTTGTTCACTGGATCCCATAATCTGTATCCAAACTCTTAATGACTATATCCTAAGAAGATACATGCTTTTGCTTTACTATCAAACTTGGACCTCTCATCTTTGGGAATATGAACAAATACTTTATACCCAAAGACTCTTAAGTAATTATAAGATATATCTTTTCCTCTCCATATTCTCTCTGGAACATCACCTTTCAGAGGAACTAATGGAGAAAGATTTATCAGATCAACTATAATTCTCATAGCCTCCCCCCAAAATGACTTTGGTAACTTGGCGTGGGAAAGCATACACCTAATCCTTTCTTCAATGGTTCTGTTCATCCTTTCTACCACACCATTCTGTTGAGGAGTTTTAGGAATTGTTTTCTCAAGCCTAATACCATGGAACCTGCAATAATTCTCAAAAGGACCCTGTACTCGCCATCATTATCTGATCGAATACACTTTAGCTTTCTGCCAATTTCTCTTTCAACACTGACATGAAACTCTTTGAAAACATCGAGTACCTGGTCTTTAGATTTCAAAACAAAAGCCCACACTTTTCTAGAATGATTATCAATAAAAGTAACAAAATAAAGAGTACCTCTAAGAGTTCTAGTTTGCATAGTACAAACATTAGTATGAACTAAATCAATAACATTTTATCTTCTAGATGATGGATATGTATGAAATGCAACTCTATATGTTTTTCTAACTAAGCAATGATCACAAGATTTAAGAGATATACCTTACAACTCTGGTAAGAACTGCTTTCTAGCAAGAGTTTGAAGTCCCTTCTCGCTGATATGTCCAAGCCTCTTATGCCAAAGATCTATACTTTCACCTTTTTGAATTGCATTAATCTCTCTTTTGTGTAGCTTAGCTTCCATGACATAAAAAGAGTTAAGTTTCTTTCCTCTTGCCACAATCACAGAACCTTTATTGAGTTTCCATTTGCTTTTACCAAAATAGTGTGCAAAGCCCTCATCATCAAGTCTACCTATAGATATCAAGTTAAGACGAATATCTAGAACATGCCTTACATCTTTGAGTATCAATTTTCTCCCAATACTGGTCTTCAAGCAAATATCTCCAATACCCACAATCTTAGATGTACCACTGTTTCCCATTCTGACATTACTAAAATCACCCGCAGTGTAAGATCTAAAGAAATCACCATGAGAAGTAACATGAAATGAAGCACCAGAGTCAATTACCCAATTACTGTCCTGAGCTACAAGACTAACATAACCTTCATCACAAATAATAGTGATATTATCTTCAGCAGCAACTGTATTGATTTCTTTCTCATTTTTCTTCATTTCATTTTGTTCTCGCTTCCAAAACCTACACTCTTTCTTCATGTGACCTAGCCTGTTACAGTGAAAACATTTGATATCTCTTCTAGACTTGGATCTTCCTCTATAACCATGTGGATTTCTGCTATGAATTCTGTTGGGAAATCCTTGGGGGCGACATCACATGCGCAGCGGAAAAACAAGAAAACAAAATCCCCGATTCCCAAAGAGATGTTTGTCGTCGTGCGAAGATTGGTACGTAAAAATCCGCGAAACATGAAACTGCGTATAGAGTAGATTGTGTTACCTAGGGAGATCGTATATCCCTGTTTCCTTGCAGGTCCTTAGGAGAGGGTGAAGGAGGTCAAGCGTCCTCCTCTCTAGCGGTGATCCACACAGTAGGGTTGCGACGACGCTCCTCAAAACTCCAGGCCTGCTTAGAGGCGGAGATGGAGAGGAGAATAGGAAAAGGCAAACAAAAGCACTCTAGCCTATGGGGCTATGAATCCCTCCTATTTATAGAGGTCTCCTGTCAAACCCTAATGGGTCCTCCCCTAGTGGGTATTGGATCTGCATCCAATAAGACAAGGGCTCCGTCGAATATCTCATATCCGAATCTCTATTCATCGCAATGCCTACCATATGTGTGTGACCCTCTAGGCCCAATATCGAGCTGGCTGTGAGTCATACCTGTCAAAACTCCTTCTAACTCAGTGAATTATTATCTCTGTAATAATTCACTCGACTCATCGACTACGGGACGTACTTTAGGCCACTCTGGCAGTAGTCCCTGCACGATATAGGGGAATCCAATCCATTGGACCTGCGTCCCTCGATTCCGTGTACCTATAATCCCTCATCCATCTAATATCTCAGAGACCCGAGTATATAGAGCATGGTGTTGTCGGACCCATAGGGTTTCTTCTCGAGTCTTGCTCCAATCGGATTCTCAGGAGAACTCTTTTCTCTCAACTTTGAATGACCACGGCGTGGATTTGTGCGAGCAAGAACACATAGGATATTCCTCTCATGATGGCCGAGAGTGGATGATCCTCTATCGACACTCAATAACCCTCGTAAGGTCGACTACCACTCCCAATGACCGGTTGTACTAGATGCGGGGACAGCCAAACCTATAAGTCGGTATCAAAGAGTGGAGCACTCATCTGGGACATCCTTGGTGTCTCAAGTCTAAGGACCGATACACCACTAGGACTATGGAATCGTTGTCCGACAATAAGGCATCATAAACCATCCAAGCATTCCAGTAAGCGGATCAATCAATGAACTCATTCTCCAATGAGCACAGATTGTATCCCTAGTGTCCCTACACAAGCGACTATAAGACCAATCGCATCCATCATATGGACGGGTATACAGCACACCAGTCTGTCCGGTTATCACGATATCCCTCTCGAGTAACCTATGACCGGGATTATTTAGGATATGTGTTTAAAGGTGAATCGATCTCACTATCGTGATCTCATCACGATCCGATTCCCATTGCACAAATTCAAGGACATCACAATATATGTATGCATTTATGCAATAGTTATAAAGTGATATATGCCAAAATATAATAAGCAAAAAGATTCTATATTAAGTCACACGTGCCATCACTCACGTGATTGGCTTGCTGGGCACCTATGACTAGCAATCTCCCACTTGACCTAAAGCCAATCACCTATGTGTCTGATCCCCATCAGCCCCCTGTGACACTCAAAACAAATCTGAGACAACGGCTTTGTTAGTGGATCTACAATGTTATCTTCGGATGGAACTCTTTCCACTACTACATCTCCTCGGGTCACGATTTCTCTGTTAAGGTGGAACCTCCTCAGAACATGCTTAGATTTCTGATGAGACCTAGGTTCCTTTGCTTGAGCAATCGCCCCATTGTTGTCGCAATATAGGGAGATCGGCTCTTCGTTACCCGGCACGACTCCTAAATCTGTGATGAATTTCTTCACCCAAACTCCCTCCTTTGCTGCATCTGATGCAGCAATGTACTCCGCCTCTGTGGTCAAGTCAGTAGTGGTATCTTGCTTGGAACTCTTCCAGCACACTGCTCCTCCATTCAAGGTGTACACATACCCTGAATTCGACTTGCTATCATCGACATCAGACTGAAAACTTGAGTCAGTGTAGCCTTCAACCTTAAGGCTATTACCTCCATATACTAGTAAAAGATCCTTAGTCCTTCTCAAGTACTTAAGGATACAATTTACTGCTTTCCAGTGCTCCAAGCCTGGATCTGCCTGATACCTGCTCGTGACACTCAGAGCATACGCTATATCAGGCCTAGTACATAGCATGGCATACATGATAGACCCTATTGCTGAGGCATAAGGTATCATATCCATGTTCTCCCTTTCTTCTGGAGTCTTTGGGGACATACTCGTAGAAAGCGATATCCCATGTCTCATCGGTATGAGACCTCTCTTGGAATTTTTCATGCTAAACCTTTTGACAATAGTTTCTATATACTTGGACTGGGACAAGCCAAGCATCCTCTTGGATCTATCTCTATAGATTCTAATCCCCAAAATATAGGATACTTCCCCTAAGTCCTTCATGGAGAAGTGTCTAGATAACCAAGTCTTTACTATGGATAGCATTCCTACGTCATTCCCAATGATCAGGATGTCATCCACATATAACACCAAAAAGGTAATAGCGCTCCCACTTACCTTTCTGTATACACAAGGCTCATCTTCGTTCTTAACGAAGTCATAAGATCTGATTGCCTCATCAAATTTTATGTTCCAACTTCGGAAAGCTTGCTTTAATCCATAAATGGATCTAAGCAACCTACACATCTTATATGAGCAGTTCTTGGACACGTATCCCTCACGTTGCATCATATACACCTCCTCCTCGAGGTTCCCATTGAGGAATGCGGTTTTCAAATCCATCTGCCAGATCTCATAATCATAATGTGCTGCAATAGCCAATAGAATTCTGATGGATTTTAGCATTGCTACGGGTGAGAAGGTTTCGTCATAGTCAACACGTTGCCTTTGATGATACCCCTTAGCCACTAGCCTTGCTTTATAGGTCTCTATCTTTCCATCTACTCTGATCTTTTTCTTAAAGATCCACTTGCAACCGATGGGTACAATACCTTCTGGCGCATCAACTAGGTTTCAAACCTTATTAGAGTACATAGAATCCATCTCAGAATTCATGGCTTTTTGCCACTTCCCGGAGTCTATACTCATAATAGCCTCCTCGTAGGTCTGAGGATCAATATCCTCTACATCCTCTCCTCTAATATGTCTCACATATCTCTCAGGAGGATGGGATACTCTATCAGATCTACGTAAAGTTGAAACTTGTGTATTAGGTACCTGAACAGACTCGGGCTGTAGAGTGGTGCTTGAGCTTGGTTCTCCAACCTCACTTAATTCTATCATTCTCCCACTATCTCCGCCAAGAATGTGTTCCTTCTCAAGGAACACTGCTCTCTTAGCTACAAAGACCTTTTGGTTCTCGAGATGATTGAAATAATACCCACAAGTTTCCTTGGGGTATCCCATAAATTTGCATCGCTCTATCCTTGATTCTAACTTATCGGGGTTGTGTCTTTTAACATGTGCAAGGCAACCCCAAATCTTAACAACTTTAAGATCAGGCTTCTTCCCTTTCCATATCTCATATGGTGTAGACACTACCGACTTAGTTGGAACTCTGTTCAGAAGGTAAGCTGCGGTTTCTAGGGCATATCCCCAGAATGAGATGGGTAGGTCAGCGAAACTCATCATGGACCGTAACATATCTAATAATGTACGATTTCTCCTTTCAGAGACACAATTGAGCTGAGGTGTATAAGGAGGTGTCCATTGGGATAATATCTCATGGTCCTTGAGGAACTGAGTGAACTCTATACTTAAGTACTCACCTCCTCGATCTGATCGAAGAGTTTTGATACTCTTTCCAGTCTGGTTCTCCACCTCATTCTTATACTCTCTGAATTTCTCAAAGGCCTCAGACTTGTACTTCATTAAGTACACATATTCATACCTTGAGAAATCATCAGTAAATGTAATGAAGTAGGAGTAACCTCCAATGACATGAGTTGATATGGGTCCACATACATCACTATGTATGAGTTCCAACAACTCAGTGGCTCTCTCTCCAGTTCCACTAAATGGAGAGTTGGTCAGTTTTCCACGAATGCAAGGCTCACAAGTTGCATATGACACATAGTCAAATTGATCTAGATATCCATCATTTAGCAACTTTTGAATCCTTCTTTCATGGATGTGACCTAGCCTACAATGCCACAGGTATGCATTGTTCAACTCATCTCGTTTCCTTTTAGACACATTTACATTCATGATATGTGGAGTGGTGTCTAATATAAATAAACCATTATTCAATGTTCCATTCATGATGATCTTATCATCTAATAATATCGAACAACCATTGTTCTCAAAAACAAATTTATATCCACTAACTGTTAAACATGAAATGGAGATAATGTTTTTGATAATAGAAGGAACAAAATAACATGCATCTAATGCAATAAAAGCTCCACTAAGCAGATGTAGGGCGACCTCACCAACAGCTACTACAGTAACTTTTGCTCCATTACCCATCTTGAGGTCCATCTCGCCTCTCTCTAGTCTCCTAGGCCTTGCCAGAACCTGCAACGAATTGCATATATGATAAGCACTACCGGTATCCAATACTCATATATTATCATAAGAGTCTGACAAATGGAGATTAATCATGAATGTACCTGAAGCTTCATCAAGCTTTTGTTTCGCCCTTTCTGCAAGGTACTCTTTGCAGTTTCTCTTCCAGTGCCCATCTTTACCACAGTGGAAGCACTGGCCTTTGTCCTTTGCTGGGTCTTTCTTAGCAACCTTTGCTTTACCTGGTTTGACCTTGCCCTTTCCCTTCTTAAGGAACCTTTCTGCTTTCCTTTTCCTTTTGGTCTCACCAGTGTAGAGAACTGGCTTCTCTTTCTTGATAATACTCTCTATCTCCCTCAACATATTGAGAAGCTCTGGGAGAGTCACTTCGAGCTTGTTCATATTAAAATTCATTATGAACTGTGAAAAGGAATCTGGTAGGGACTAAAGCACAATGTCCACACACAAGTTGTCCTCTAGGACCATTCCTAGACCTATGAGTTTCTCTATCCACTCAATCATCTTTAGGACATGGTTCTGAATCGGTGTCCCCTCAGTCATCCTAGCACGGAAGAGGCTCTTAGATATCTCATATCGTTGAGTCCTTCCTTGTTCCTCAAACAATTTGCGGACATGTAGGAGAATGGATCTGGCATCCATCTTTTCATGTTGTCTTTGTAACTCAGGAGTCATAGAGCCCAACATATAGCACTGAGCAAGAGTGGAGTCATCAATGTACTTCACGTAGCGAGCAATCTCATCCTCGTTTGCCCCTTCTTCGGGCGCAAGCATCACTGTATCAAGGACGTACACGATTTTCTCCGCTATGAGAACAATTCTCAAGTTACGGAGCCAATCCGTATAATTTGGACTAGTGAGGCGGTTGACATCAAGTATGCCACGTAAGGGATTTGAAAGCGACATTTTCTGAAAATAAAGATGCAGTAGAAATGAATAACATGCAGATTTTGCAAAAAATAAACTATCAAGATATGGACTTCTATCTTAATATGCTCCCACTATTTTACTAACGAGTCACACGACACCCTCAGCACGTGAAACGGAAGTCTCCGGCAGACTTCTAGCGGGGATCAGGATCCAATCAGCGTCTTAGTGTAACCTCGAGGGACTCGACCAATCACACTAAGCCTAAAAGGTAGACAACTCTTGTCGATCACAACTCCTTGTGATTCCCGTCCTGTTCGGCCTCCAAATCACCATGGTCTCGAGGGATTCGACCAACCATGATGCTCGGTTAAGTCAACACCTTCGTTACAAGATGAGTATGATTTGATGATATACCCTCGAGGGACTCGACCAAGTATACCATGCCCTCAGGTCACCGGTGACATCTCTATGTCGTAAGCAAGATAGCGAATCGCGATATAGGTGAGTCTCGAGGGACTCGACCAACTCAACCTACATCGGGAATCGGTTCCAACTTATAACGATGAAAGGCCACGTGGGTCAATCTAATTGCCTCACGTTTACCGACTTAATATTATCGAGAGATGTTTCTATGATTTGATCTCCTAATATGACAAGTCACACATATACATATTTAATATATATCTACATCGCATGCAAATATATATACATATCTAGTATGTGTATAAGCAATTACACCAGATGATCATGGACCACAACCTAATATGATTAGGCCCGAGCCAGTAGGCCTAATCACTCGCAACAAGATCTATGTGTGCAACGGTGCATCTCCATGCCCTATGATCGTCCATCTCATCCTTGTCGGTTCCGTCAACATCTTGATGCATCTTCATGCATCACGATCGTCCGTCTCGTGGGTCCCGTTATCTCATCCACGCTCCCGCTAGGCCTCCTCATGTAATTACAACTTAATCATAGGCACGCAAGTCCGACAATAAACGAGAAATATAATGGAGGCTTGCAGACCTCAATAATAATAATCACAGGTACACACATCATACGGTCCATGATGATCCGTCCACACATCATACATCACATGTATAAATAATCATCATCAAGTAGGACTACTAGATAATAATAATAATAAAATAATAATCAACTAAACCTTTTAATTAATTAATATTTTCTGAAATCAAAGACAATATAAGGAATTTCTGAATTCATCGGGTATTTTCATAATTTGAACAAAAGATAGAAACTGGAATTTCTCAAATTCCGAGGGGCAAAACTGTCCCCTTTGCCCAGAAAACCCTAAGGGCGAGGGCACTGCCCTCGCTTCGCCGGCGACGTGGCGGTTTGCTGCCGCGGTGAAACCCCTTTCAAGGCGCCTCAGTAAGCGGTGATGTCTGTCGGGCGATCGCCCCTTTTCGCTACCCGACCCCCTGCGGCGAAGAAGCTCCCGCCGCAAAGCAGGCCGCCCGGTCGGTCAGAAAGCGAGACGAGCGACCCGTGTTGTTCGCCGTGCTGTCACTGACGACGAGATCGAGGGCAGTAAATGTTGCTTTGCCCTTCCTTGTTTTTTCGTCAACAATTTTGACGTCAAAATTCTTCCTAAAAACACAACAGGCAGTTCAAAACCAATCATTCGTAGGAACAACACGGCTCGATACCACTGTTGAGAAATCCTTGGGCGACATCATATGCGAAAGAAAAAGAACAAGAAAACAAAATCCCGATTCCCAAAGAGATGTTAGATGCGTCGATGTAAGATTGGTATGCAAAAATCCGTGAAACATGAAACTGCGATATAGAGTAGATTGTGTTACCTAGGGAGATCGTATATCCCTGTTTCCTTGCAGATCCTTAGGAGAGGGTGAAGGAGGTCAAGCGTCCTCCTCTCCGGTGATCCCACAAAAGAGGGTTTGCGGACGACTCCCTCAAAACTCCGGGCACCTGCCTAGGGAGGTGGAGATGGAGAGGAGAATAAGAAAAAGGCAAACATAAGCTCTCTCAGCCTATGGGGCTCTTAATCCCTCTTATTTATAGAGGTCCCCCTGTCAAACCCTAATGGGTCCTCCCCTAGTGGGTATTGGATCTGCATCCAATAAGACAAAGGGCTCCGTCGGATATCTCATATCGAACCTCTATTCATCGCAATGCCTACCATATGTGTGTGACCCTCTAGGTCCAATATCGAAATGGGTCGTGAGTTATACTGTCGAGAACTCCTTCTAACTTTCGGTGAATTATTATCTCTGTAATAATTCACTAGACTCATCGACCACTGGGACGTACTAGGGCCACTGTAGTCCCCTGCGATCTGTGAGAGAATCCAATCCATTAGACCTGTTTGTCCTCGCCACGGTGTACCTATAGTCCCTCATCCATCTAATATCCCCAGAGACCGTGTATATAGAGCATGGTGTTGTGGACCTATACGGTTTCTTCTCGAAGTCTCGCTCTAATCGGATTCTCCGGGAGAACTCTTTTTCTCTAAACCCGAATGACCCTGGCCAGGATTTGTGCGAGCAAGAACACATGGGATATTCCTCTCACGCCGAGAGTGGATGATCCTCTATCGACACTCAAAAAAGCCCTCGTAATGTCGACTACCACTCCCCAATGACCGGTTGTACTAGATATGGGACAGCCAAACCTATAAGTCACGGTATCAAAGAGTGGAGCACTCATGGGACATCCTTGGTGTCTCAAGTCTAAGGACCGGATACACCACTAGGACTACGGAATCGCTTATATCGACAATAAGGCATCATAAACCATCCAAAGATTCCGTAAGCGGATCAATCAGTGAACTCATTCTCAATGAGCACTGTCATCAGTATCCCTAGTGTCCCTACACAAGCAAACTATGAGACCAACTGCATCCATCATATGGACGGATATACAAACACACCCGATGTCAAGGTTATCATGATATCCCTCTCGAGTAACCTATGACCGGGATTATTTAGGATATGTGTTTAAAGGTGAATCGATCTCACTATCGTGATCTCATCACGATCCGATTCTCATTGCACAAATCCAAGGATATCACAATATATATATGCATTTATGCAATAGTTATAAAGTGATATATGCCAAAATATAATAAGCAAAAAGATTCTATATTAAGTCACACATGTCATCACTCACGTTATTGGCTTGCTGGGCATCTATGACTAGCAAATTCTTCCACGTCTTTCTTATTTTTTAGTAACAAATGCCCTATAAGAAGATTAACCCAGTTCTTTCTTTCTGGCATCTTCATTTAGCAAACTGTCTTTAACTATATCAATAGTTAAAGTCCCCTCTGGCGTGGAGTTACAAATTATCATAACATACGTTTCCCAACTTTCTGGTAAAGAGCTGAGAAATAGTAATCCATGCATCTCATCATCTATATTCATTTTCATAGCAACCAACTTGTTTGCAAGACTCTGAAATAGGCTTATGTGCTCAACAATGTTACCACCATCTTTATACTTCAAATTTACAAACCTTTTAAGGAGAGAAATTCTATTTCCTACTGTCTTCTTCGTAAAGAGATTTTCTAACATTTGTCAAACAATATCAGTTTCATCTTAAATATGCTTATGCAAGTTTATATCCATCTATCTTCTAATATAAGCAATGACTTTTCTATATTGAACTTCTCATTCTTCATCGTCCATAGTAGAAGGTTTATCTTTAACCTTGATAGACTTATATAAATCTTTACAATAAAACAAATCTTCCATCAGACGCCTCCAAGTGGAATAATTTGATGAGTTCAATTTAATCATACCATCTGACTGCTCCATTTCAATCACACAACAAAAACTAGTACCAAACAACATGTTGCTCTGATATCACTTGTTGGAAAAAAATCTGTTAAAATGAAATATTATTTTTCCTCTTTGTGTATCAAAATAGGTTCCTCATCAAAATACCAACTTGATATTCAAATGAAAATATCAACCAGCACAGCATAAACAATAGTGCAAAAAATCAATCACACAGTGAGACCAAATTGGAAAATCCAATATGGAAAAACCACGGGACCGTAGTCCACCTCAAACTTCCACTATCAATAATAATGATAACAAGTTTATAATAGGTCTTATCTAGAATAACTAGAGGATCACAATAACATCAAGATCATACATCTTGACTCAAGAATAGCATATCCATCACATAGGGTGGATCTCCTCGTAAGAGAATTCTAGGTCTCACAAAGTGAATATAACAGAAAAGTACCTTAGAGAGAGTAAACTGTAGATCAACACTGTTAGGATTGTAAAGTTTACTATAAAGATTTTCACATAAAATTTGAACTAAAACTGACAATGTTTGATCGTCGATCGTCAGAAACCTAATCTTTTTCTCTTCTTCTCTTTCGTCTTTTCTCTCCGTGCATTGTCACTAGCTTTTTTTTTTTTTTTTTTTTTTACTTTTTTTATCCTTTCTCCCTTAATTATTATTGATTTGGGCTTATAATTTAGGCTTATGACCCAAATTATCTAAGCTTATGGGCTGAACCCAACACCAGAAGAGGAGAGACGGGACGGGCAGATCATAGCACGGGTCCTCTTAAGGCTCTAACCCGGAGAGAGAGATCCAAGAAACATAAGAAGAATGAATCAAAGGGTATATATATATATATATATATATATAACGCCTGACCCGATTCAAAATCAAGAATCTGGATCCGACCCGGTACGATATCGGGTTTATCGGGGTCCAAGACTTATGACCCGGAACCAATTCGAAACCCGACCCGGTTCAAAATCAACAACACACTATGGATCCGACGCTTACTACTTAAAACCGACCACACCGGCCCCACCCCTCCCTTTCTCTTTCTTCGTTCCATTAGTCTTCTTCCTGAGGCAGTCCACCTAAAGGAATCAACGAGGCGATCCATGGGGAACGACCAAAGCACCCCCAGGAACTAGGCGGCCTTGCTTCTTCAGCTCAGCAACTACGACGACACGATCCGTCGGCTCCGGAACAGGCTCTCCGCGGTGGAAGACGAAGAACAGTGGATGAACAAGCGCGTAGAGAGCGACCGGGTCTGGGTTCTCTTGCCAAGCTTCTCTCTTGGATTCCTTCGTGTGATGATGTTTTGATTGGAATGCGTAGGTTAAGTCAATCAAAGCCGCTGAGGAGTTGAAGGATTGCATGGCGGAGTGCCAGAAGATGGAAAGCAAGCACGATCGTCTGGTGAGGCGCAAAGCTACATACGATGTCGAGGTAGGAAGGATAGAGGCTTTTCTTGATAGCATTGACTTCTTGGAATCAATAACCAAGAAAAGAAGATGTTTCTTTAAGCACTCACTCGATCTTTCTTCTTATCTGTACATTTGTGATCCGGAAATTGTTGCATTCCGTAGGCTGCAAGATAGGCTAATGACATCAAGCTTCTGGAAATCATGAGGTGAGCCGCAAAATCTTCTTCCTTCTTCCGTGGATGATGCATATCTCCGGCCGCTCGTGTATACATAGTCATCATATTTTCTTCATACTGACATACAGTCATCATGAGCTCCAAGATCTCTAACATGCATAAGATCACCACTAAACATTCTCTCCATGGGCAGGCCGCAAGATGGAAGAAGAATGTGAGGAGACGAACGAGTCGATCACTGTCGTAAATGTTACTGAGCGTGAGTTCCTGAGAAATATGGCCATGCATGGCTGGAGCAATTGTGAAGCTCCCAAATCAACTGTGAGGATTCAAAATTTTGTTGGGTTTGAGTTCATGTACTAATAATCAAGAGCTGTCGTGTTTGCATGCTTTTTTTGGTATAGCGGTATCCTTTGTCAATCAATTGATTGACAAAGAACATCAATCAATTCATCAGAACTTGACAAAGAATCTTTAATGTTTCTTTGTTCACCTTTTAACTTGGAGTTGTTTTATGTTCTTTAAGTACAACTGTTCCAGCTAGAAATGTGGCCTGGTAGTATTCTCTGCTACATGACACCAATGTGGGCAGGAGCAGAGAAGGTATTGGTTTTCACAAACATATTCATTTTTTATCTGAAAATAAGGTCAATAATCTAATCACTTTGCAACTAAAAAAGCACTGATGAACAGTACGACACACCTCATGAAGAACTATGCAAATCCATCCTTGTTTTGCCAACAAGCTAATCATTTTGCTGGTCGGTTCTTTCTTCGATCTGTCGCTGCAAGGCAGCTGGCGATTGATCCTGCAGATTCCAGCTCTGCTATCTCTCGAGCCAACGTCTCCTTCTCCCGGTCTGAGATCTCGTTTGCTCGCTCGTTGCAGCTTCGTCAAGGCCGCAGAGCAGAGCTCGGGTGGAGGAGCAGATAACCAAAGAACAAGAAAGCCGTTCCCAAGAACACAAGAATCTTGATGCACCATATTGCCTACCTCGACCCACTATAAAAGCACGTCGGCGTTCTCCCTCTGCATGCCTCCCATTCTCTCTCGATCTCCCTCTCCCGGTGAGATCAAAGGTTTCTTGAGCTTTGCTTTCTCCTCCCATTAGTCCTCGTCCTGAGCTGCTGCGTCTTCATATCGTCTGGTTCTTTTTCCTCGTCTTTGCTGCGGGAACCAACAACGACAGCAGGGCGCATCCCATGGGGAACATCCAGACCATTCTCCACACCTCGGATCCAACGACAGCAGGGCAACGAAAACAGCTTCGCGACTGCCAGAAACTACTCTCTCGTCGCCGAAGTCTGCTCTATGAGGTAATCGACGAGGACAAGGCACTGAAGAAGCGCGTGGAAAAACTCCGGGTCTGCATCCTCTCTCTCTCTCTCTCTCTCTCTCTCTCTCTCTCTCTCTCTCTCTCATGACATGATTTCTTGGATTCGTTGATGACAGGCTAAAGCACGCGAGACTGCGGGCGAGCTGAAGAAATACAGGGATGAGTACCGGGAGCTGAAATCGAATCACCGGGATCTGGTGAAGAGCAAGGAAGAATATGATGCGGAGGTACGACCCGAATCTTGTAATGTGTCGAATCTTGATTACCATGAGAATGGAAAACAAAAAGATTAAGGAGAAACTTCTATCCGTCCATCATCTGAGAACTGCTTTCCGGCTAGGTCAAGAGATTGACTGATGTGATCGAACTTCTGGAAACCGGGAGCGGAGACAATGATGCAGAGGTACGTGGTGTGAATCAAAACGTTTAGGTCTGCTTCTTGCAAGTCATGTTAGCTCTGAATTATTTGCTCGATTTCCTTGGTATTTATTCTGTACGTTAAACCTTCTTTGATCCGTTTCTATCTATCTGGATATCGCTGCACTGTGTAGGCAAGCGGTGAGATCCAACATGCAGATAATCCAGACAGATATCGAAGAGGTATGAAGTAGAATTTTTCCTTACTGTTTTTTTTTTTTTTTGATGTATCGACCATAATATTTTCCAAACAATTAATTTACCGACGAGAGGAGAAGAAATAATAATAATTAAAGGAATGTGAATTATATTATTTTTAACTGTTGCTCATGGCACACGTACACCACAGGTTGCACCGTCGGCTAAGAACTCAGAAATGCACTTATGGGGACGGTGTTGATTCCGGTAGCTTCAGCCGTTCAGGGCATGTGAAATGCACATGAATCTTGTTCTCGTGTAATGGTTGAATCTTGCAAGGATGTGTGTTTGACTTGGAAATGAAACAGGCTCTCAACTGGTAAGTTCTTCTGTGCGTTTGACTTTAGGTGCCAGTTCTGCATGGCATGCTCAATCGCACATTCATTCACTGGATTGGGTTAGTAGGATCGATTCGCACCGAAGATTGGGTTACTGTTGGCCACGAATCCGACCCAACTCGAACGCCTACGTGCACAATCCAACGCCGTTGCTTTCAGCACAAAGGCTTGTTTTGTTGACATAGAAGCTGGTAGGAGTACACCGTCGGTCATTATAATCATCACATAGTGTCCGAGAAGATGATAAGATATTCTATTATTCATTTATATTCATGTATAAAAGTTACTAACTTGGGAATCCAAAGAATCGGAACTAATTCGGATCGTAACGAATTAATCAGCACGTCAATAACTTAATCCTTCGACAAAAGCCTTGATTGAAATGTCAAGAACACAAATAGAAAGCTCATATCGGAACGCTGAGACACAATTTGTTAGTGTAAACAACTTTAAGCCGTGGCCTCGGGATCGACACGGTTTGGTTCAGGTCCGGATGATGAGGGATCTTCTTAGGACGTTTCTCGAGACTGCGGACGTGGCCGATTTCGGTGGTCCGACCGGGGCGGGGTCGCCGTTTCCTCCGAGAAGGGGCTCCTCACCTGGGCGCTTAGCAGGAGACCTCGGCCTTCGCACTTGCACAGTGGTCGAATCAGGGAGCTCGGCCCGACCCCTCCGACGATCAAGTTAGTGTAAGGTGAAGGAGGTTTCTTTTTGCTCTCCCATTTCCCCTCAAAGCGTAAGGGTTTTTATAATAAGAATTACCATTGCATGACGTGCCTGCCTGCAGGGAGCAGGATCGTACTTCTGATAATGTCTGACATTGCCATTGGCGTGGCGTGAGGGATCGAGTTTGAGCAAGGTATTAATGTGCCTCGTCCGCGTTGACCGGGTGGCTCATCAAGTTGACAGAGGCGAGATGCGTCACCTGATGTAGCTGATGTCACGTGAGTCTTATCGCAATTATTACTCTCATCATATTCCCCCCTGAATCAAGCTATGCGTTGGCTGCAGTAATGGGGTTCCGAGGCATGGCTTCAGCTTCGAGAAAGTATTCTTGCCCGGGGCTTGCTGGCCCGACGCCCGTGGCGTGGGAGGCGTGGAGTTTAGCGATGAAGGGGGGCTGCGTGCATAGTGATGACCCTGGGTATTGTGCGGTCGAGGAGCACGACGCAGGCGGGCAGGCCGCACAGGTGTGGTCTCGAGCAACATGCGGCCGAGGAGCATGATGTAGGCGGGCAGGCCGTGCAGGTGTGGCCTCCAGCAGCATGAAGCCGTGGAGCACGACGCAGGCGGGCGGGCCGCACAGGTGTGGTCTCGGGCAACATGCGGCCGAGGAGCACGACCCAAGCGGGCAGGCGGCGCAGGTGTGGTCTCAGGCAGCATGGAGTTGAGGAGCCACTTGGTCTTGATCATCAATCCATCGCTTAGTGACGCGCGGGCACCGGAAGTCGGGTCACTTCCTAGGGAAGCCCAAGGGACCGTCACTTTCGGGGGTCGTTGGTTTTCGAGGCTGATAAGATCAGCGCTTCAGTATCCGCACCGCACGCTAGTTGGCTGCCACGTCAGGCCAAATTTATGGCGAAGTGACGTTCGCAACGTACTTCAAGAGAGGAAGGGTCGTCGTTTTGGCGGGATTTGGCCTATAAATAGTGTGCAGTTGGCTTCTTGCACCTCTTGTTACTTGCATTCGCCCAGTTGTTCCTTCGGACTGTGTTGCTCCGTCCGAATCGGCTATCCTGCTATTCCTTCCTAAGATCAGTGAGGATGGCTTCCCCTTCTTCCTTGCCCTCGTCTTCTTCATCGTCTACCTCCGGTAATATCGGAGAGAAAATATTGTCGTCGAGTCCGAACTCGTCGTCCAACGAGAAAGCGGCTAAGGCTCTCGAAGCCTTAATGTGGCCGCACGACCTCGACTCTACCGTGAGCGAGTCGTCCATTGGTTACCTCCGGGGCCTTTACGGTGTCCCGGAGGAGTTTATTCTTATTGCCCCCGAGCCGGGGCAGCGGGCATACGACCCTGTCCCAAAGGGTTTCGCCCTGACTCTGGATGCCTTCGAGACCGGGCTACGCCTCCCCCTGCATCCCGTCATCACCTCATGCATTTCGTGGTGGCGTATTTCCCCGTCACAGATGGCACCGAACTCCTAGCGCTATCTGGTGGCGTTCCTAGGGGAGTGCCACTATGCCAACATCACCCCGACCCGATCCCTCTTTCTCTCCTGTTTTCGCCTTTCCAAGGGGTCGGGGGGCTACTATCTGTCAGCCCGAGCGGGCTTCCGGGTTAGCAGGCCCCTTCCAGTAATAAGGGATGGAAGGGGCATTTCTTTTTTGTCTGTCATTCGGAGGACTGGGGCTTCGGGCTCCGGTGGGCGGCGCGCGTGATTAACAACACCGCTCCGTCCCTGAACGATGAGGAGCTCAGCGACCTTCGACGGCTCAAGAAGATTCTCCCAGCCTCTCGAGCCATTCGGGAGATGACCGAGGGGTGGCTGGTTGAGGCGGGTGCCCGGTGCCTCGAGGTATGTCCACAGCGAGAAATGCTAGGGTTTTTGTAAGAATCGTTTTGGTGTTCTGACCAATGCTTGTGTTTTTGTGCAGAGATGGTGAACCTCGTCGCTGTGCACGGGGGGTGCACTTCGTCGATCGCATCATCGCGTCAAATGGCCGAGCCTGGGGTCGGCACAAAAGAAGCGCCGGTAGAACTCGAGGTCAGCAGACCTCGGAAGAAGCCGAAGATCACCGCCCAGAAGGAGGATATGCCACCACCTCGGGTTCGTGAGGTCATTGTTGAACCCGACCGTTGCGGTCGGTGATGGGGCCCTGGTCGGGGCGAAGCTGGCCCAAGCAACGAGGTGGCAGGGAAGGCGCCTCGGGAACCCTCCATCTGCGACCTGTGTCACCTCATTGTGGGAGCGCAATATGAGCCCTATCAAGCTCTGGTGATGGGCGGACTCCCGGAGGGCCAACCCTCCGACCCGCTGGTCGCTCAGTGGGCGGGCCTGACCCGCGGGACCCAGGTGTGGGCTGATGGTGAGGCCGCGGCCTCCTTTGCGTGAGGCGGGCTTCATCCCGACATAGCTCGGGATCTATACAGCCTGCCCTCGGATGTTTTGTTGGGCAAGTCCGCCAAGTCATTGCTGTGGGTAAGCATCTCATCATCAACTTCTTCGCCTGCCTGGCACTTGTACTGACTTTTTCACTTTGCAGAGCCATCACTATTCCACGGTGTTGATGGACCGCGTCCGCGACGCGGGCCGGGTCCTCGGCGTTTTGAGCGACCGCAACGCCCAGCTGCGTCGGCAGATAGAAGAGGTCCATGCAGGGGTGGCTCCGGAGGTGGTCATTGCGGCCGAGCAGTGCGCTTCAAACCTAGAGGCGGAGGTGACGCGCCTCTCCGCTGTCTCGAGGGCGGCCGAGCAGCACGCCTCGGAGCTGGAGGCAGAGTCGGCACGCCTCACATCTGAGGTGAAGGTTGCAAAGGATAACAATAACGAGCTCTAAAAGCTCCTGAGGGTGACTAAGCCCGAGGCTCGTCTGGCTCGGGATGAAGCGACGGGCCTTGCGTGAAAGCTAGAGGAGGCCCAGGCCGAGGTAAAGGGGGCTTCCGACGCCCTGGCCGCCGAGATGAGTCAGCAACAGGAGAGAGACAGGAAGCTGATCAAGGACTATAAGGAGTCATCGGGCTTTCAGCTCAATCTGGTCCGATCGGGGTAGGTTACCTACGAATATGGGTACCGGATCGCACTGGCTCGCTTTAAGGCGCGCCACCCCAGTTTGGAGGTCGAGGAGAACCCCTTCGCCTCCTGCCCCGAAGACCTGAGCATTGACATGCCAGACGAAGTCCCTTTTGATGACAGCGCCGAAGTCTCCGAGAAATAGGGTAGAACTTTGTAATGACCTGTTACTTGTCTGGTCTTGTAACAGGGTTTTGACCTCAATAAAAATCCTTGTTTCAGCTTCTTCATTGTCTGCTTCACCCTTCCTTTATGCGAAGAATTTCTTGAGATTTTGCACGTTCCATGTCCTCGGCAAAGGGTGGCCATGCATGGTTACAAGTCGATACGTGCCGACCCGGACGATGTTGATAACCCGATAAGGTCCTTCCCAATTAGGGGCAAGCTTGCCATGCATTCGGGTCAGGTCACTAACTTCGATCCTGCGTAGGACCAGGTGGCCCAATTTAATCGGTCGAGGGCGTACCTTGCGGTTATAGATTCTCGCGACAGCCCTTTTGCAAGAGAGGTCTTTCATGTGCGTGTCCGCATGTCACTCTTCGATCAGGTTGAGGCCGGCTCGTAGTCCTTGGGCCGATGTCTCTTCGTCGTATTTCTCCGCCCGAAGGGTAGGGAAAACCACTTCGGGGGGCATGACGACCTCGGTCCCATATATGAGGCTGTAGGGAGATTCTCCGGTTGCGGTTTTAAGGGTGATCCGCAGGGACCATAGGATACTGGGGAGCTCTTCCACCCAAGCCAAACGGGCCGCAGTCACCCTCCTCCTGAGTCCGTCCAAAATAGATCGGTTGGTTACCTCGACCAACCCGTTCGTCTGAGGGTGGGCCACCGAGCTGAATCTCAATTGAATCCCATAGTTCGCGCAGAACTCTTGGAACCTTGTGCTGGTGAATTGGGATCCATTGTCTGTGATGATGGCTCTGGGCAAGCCGAATCGAGTCACGATATTTCTCCAAACAAACTTCTCCACTTGTCGTTCCGCGATCGTTGCTAGCGGCTCGGCCTCGGGCCATCTAGTGAAGTAGTCTACTCCCACTACAATATATTTCCGTTGCCCCGAGGCCGAAGGGAAAGGGCCGAGGAGGTCCAGTCCCCATTGCACGAATGGCCATGCACAGTCAATGGGTCGAGCGGGACTGCAGGCTGTCGGGGCGTTCGGGCGTGCCTCTGGCACGGGCTGCACTTCTGCACATAAGATTTTGCGTCTCGGACCATGGTGGGCCAATAGTGTCCTTGGCGAAGGATCTTGTAGGCCAAGGTCCGACCAACGATATGCTCTCGTCTGAGCTTCTTCCGGCTCGAGGCACCGTAGTAGAGATTTCGAGAAGGACCGCTTGTAGAGCCGTCCGTTTACCTCGGAATACCATGCCTGTGTTCGGCGAACGCGCCGAGCCGCGGCCTCGTCATCGGGAAGAATCTCGTCGCATTTGAAGAGCAGCATCTCCTGTACCCACGTGGCTCGCGCGTCGGTGGAAGCTATAGCCGAAACCGAGATGGCATGGAACGGGAGCTCTTTAACCTCGGAGTGGATTCTGTGGTCCGGCCCTGAGGCCAGCTTCGCCAATTCGTTGGCTCGTTCATTTTGGCTCCTTGGCATCCTGGATATCGCAAAGCGAGAGAAATTGGAGGCTAGGCTTTTTACCTCTGCTAAGTACTTCGCCATGGTTGGTTCCTTGGCCTCGTACCCGCCGCCGAGTTGCTCGGCCACGAGCTGCGAGTCGGTGAAGATGTGGATGGCATCCACCTGCATCTCAAGGGCCAACTTGAGTCCTGTTAGGAGCGCCTCGTATTTGGCTTCATTGTTGGTTGCTCGAAACCTGAAGCGAAAGGATCGTTCGAATGAGCGTCCGTCGGGGGTCGAGAGTATCAATCCCACTCCCGCGCTACTCGAGGTAGCCGAGCCATCCACTTGTAATAACCACGCCTTCTCTGGCTGGTCGAAACTTCCATTCTCATTTTGAACAAGTTCCGCAATGAAGTCGGCCACAGACTGGGCTTTGATAGCAGTCTTCGGTACGTAACGTATGTCGAATTCTCCGAGTTCTACCGACCACTTGAGGAGCTGCCCTGCGACATCAAATTTAGATAGAACCTGCCGGAGCGGCTGGTCGGTGATTACCTCAATCGGATGAGCTTGGAAGTAGGGGTGTAGCTTCCGGGATGCCAGCACGAGCGCCAAAGCAAGCTTCTCGATTGGCGGATACCGTTCCTCGGGCCCGTTCAAGACATGGCTGATATAGTAGACCGGTAGCTGCTCCCCAGAGGCATCTTTGGTTAGGACGGAGCTGACCGCGTGCTGGGAGGCCACTAAATAAATACTGAGTTTTTCCTTGAAAGCGACTGAGGCAAGGCGGGGGAGGTTGGCCAAGTGTTTCTTGACTTGTCTGAAAGCCTCTTCACATTGCTACGTTCATCGGAAGTCCTTCGGGTTCTTCAATGCCCGGAAGAAGGGGAGGCAGCGATCACCAGACCGGGACAAAAATCGGGACAAGGCAGCAAGCCTTCCTTCAGTCGTTGCAAGTCCTTGATCGTCCGGGGGGCCTGTATGTTGATGACCGCCCGAACCTTTTCCTGGTTCACGTCGATTCCTCTTTCATGCACGATGAATCCGAGGAACTTTCCCAAGCTGACGCCGAAAACACACTTCGCCGGGTTTAGTCGTAGGCTATGCCTCCATAGCATGGAGAATGCCTCGGCCAAGTCGGTCAGGTGGTCTGCCGCCATGCGACTTTTCACGATCATGTCGTCGACATAGACCTCAACGTTCCGCCCGATCTGCGGGGCAAACATTTTGTTCACGACCCTCTGATAGGTAGCACTCGCGTTCTTCAGCCCGAACGACATGACTTTATAGAAATACACCCCTAGATCGGTGATGAAAGTCGTGTGCTCATGGTCCTGGGGCGCCATTCTGATCTAATTGTAGCCGAAGAAGGCGTCCATGAATGACAAGCGGGCATGCCCGATAGTTGCGTCGACCAGCTGGTCGATCCTTGGGAGGGGATAGCAGTCTTTTGGGCATGCACGGTTGAGACTGGTGTAGTCAACACACATCCTCCAGCTCCCCTTAGATTTCTTTACCATAACTACATTAGACAACCACCGCGGGTGCTTGACTTCCTCTATGAAGCCAGCCGCTAAGAGTCGCTCCACCTCCTCACGGATGGCTAGTTGCCTATCTGGTGCTTGGCATCGTGGTTTCTGTTTTACTGGCCGGGCATCGAGTGATATGTTCAGGTGATGTTGGGCGGTCGCTGGGTCAACACCTGTCATGTCGGATGGCGACCAAGCGAAGACGTCGGCGTTCTCCTATAAGAAACCGACGAGCCGCTCCCGCTCTTGCTCGAGGAGTTCCGACCCCACCTTTACCGTCCGGTCCGGCCGATCCTTCATTAATGGCATGTCATAGGTGGGCATCATCGGCTCAGGATGCGGCGTGGGCCGCTTCTTTTCCCTCGGGTCCTCTAGAGGTTGGTCGGACTTCGCCCTTTTGTGTAGCGAAATAGCCGTCAGGTAGCATCGTCTGGACTCTTGGGGGCTTCACCAAACTTCCCCTGTCCCGGCGTGGGTTGGGAACTTCACCGTCTGGTGGTAGGTGGAGACTACGACTCTGATCCTGTTGAGGGTGGGGCGACCCAGGATGGCGTTGTAGGTAGTGGGTAGATCCACCACTAGGAAGGTGGACATCACCGTCTTCATCCTGGGCGGCGCTCCTAAGGTTAGAGGCAAGGTGACCGTCCCCAACGGTGAGATTGAGTCGCCGGTGAATCCTGTGAGCGCTGAGCAGATAGGCCTCAAGGACTCCTTGGCTAGCCCAAGCTTCTGGAAGGCGTCCAGATAGAGCACGTCAGCTGAGCTCCCGGTGTCGATCATGATCCTTCTCACCTGGGCGTTAGCAATCCAAGCCATTATCACAAGCGCGTCGTCATGCTCCGGTCGCGTAGCATCTTCGGGAGGGAACGCGACCTCGGGGTTAGGGCCGCGTTGGAGAGCATCAGCCCACGCGAAATAGGCATACGCCTTCCTCCCGGACATCCTGGTCCCTCCGACTGCCAGGCCTCCCATGATGATGTCGATGTGGCGCTCCACGGGGCCCTCCGGATGGGGTGAAGGTTCCTTGTTTTGTTGGACGTACTGACTGAGGTGTCCCCTGCGGACAAGCTCCTCGATTTGCCTCTTCAGCTCGCGGCACTCTTCAGTGTCGTGCCCGCTTTGCCGGTGAAAGCGGCAATATTTGGATTGATCGGCGAGTTCTCGCGGGTTCCTCATCGGGATGGGGGCCCTGAGTAGCCCTTTCTCTCTTATCTGGAGAAATATCTCCGTCCGAGACGCGCCCAGAGGGGGCAGAGGAGGCCTCATAGCGAGCGGATAAGGTCAGTCCAGCCTGCGCCTAGTCGCGGCAGACTGTTGCCCGCGAGCTGGTTCTGGCCTGGCCCTCTTGTCTTCTTCCCGCTTCCCGGCCATCCAAGCCTCAGCCGAGACGAACTGGTTCGCCCGCTGAAGCATTTCAGGTACCGCAGTAGGAGCTCTCTAAACGAGGGACCAGAAGAATCGTGAAGGTTGCAAGCCCACCATGAACACCTGCATCAACAGAGAGGGGTGAGCATCAGATAAGCCCCGTATCTGCGTTGCAAAGTGGTTCACAAAGTGGGAGAGGGGCTCGTCCTCCCTCTAGTGCAGTCCGAGAAGCAGCGCAACAGATGGTTTTGGCCGTGCATTGGCTAGGAAATTGAGCTCAAAATCTCTGACGAGTTGGTCAAATGAGGCGATCGTCCCGGTCTTCAGGCCACTGTACCACGCGCGGGCTGGCCCTCTCAAGGTTTTGGGGACTGCCCTGCACATCAAAGCGCCAGAGGTTCCATACAGCGCCATTTGGGCACGAAAGGCAGCTACGTGGTCCATTGGGTTGGTGGAGCCATCATATGCATCCAGAGAGGGGAGACGGAAGTTCAGGGGTACTGTCTGATCCTGTATTTCAGGGACGAATGGGGATCCCTGGTGTGCGTCCTCCTCAAGCTCTCCTTTTGGCCTGCGGACCTCCTTCTGCACCTCGTCAAGCCGTTGACTGACGAGGAGCAGTTGGGCTCGTAGGGAGTCCGTTGAGTCTGAAGAAGGTGCCTCGGGGTCCGCATGGCCTCTCCGGTTTGTCGTCACTCGATTCCCGAGTGGGAATTGTTGGGAAATCCTTAGGGGCGACATCACATGTGCAGCGGAAGAACAAGAAAACAAAATCCCCGATTTCCAAAGAGATGTTCGTCGTCGTGCGAAGATTGGAACGCAAAAATCCACGAAACATGAAACTGCGTATAGAGTAGATTGTGTTAGCTAGGGAGATTTATATCCCTGTTTCCTTGCATATCCTTAGGAGAGGGTGAAGGAGGTCAAGCGTCCTCCTCTGTAGCGGTGATCCACACAACAGGGTTACGACAACGCTCCTCAAAACTCCAGGCCTACTCAGAGGTGAAGATGGAGAGGAGAATAGGAAAAGGCAAACAAAAGCTATCTAGCCTAACGGGCTATGAATCCCTCCTATTTATAGAGGTCCCTTGTCAAACCCTAATGGGTCCTCCCCTAGTGGGTATTGGATCTGCATCCAATAAGACAAAGGCTCCGACAGATATCTCATATCCGAACCTCTATTCATCGTAATGCCTACCATATGTGTGTGACCCTCTAGGCCCAATATCGAGCTGGCCGTGAGTCATACCGCCGTAATCCTTCTAACTCAAGTGAATTATTATCTGTAATAATTCACTCGACTCATCGACTACGGACATACTAGGCCACTACGCCAGAAGTCCCCAAACGACATGTGGGGGAATCCAATCCATTGGACCTCGTCTCGCCCCTCGCCATCGTGTACCTATAGTCCTTCATCCATCTAATATCCCAGAGACCGTATATCGAGCATGGTGTTGTCAGACCCATACGGTTTCTTCTCGAGTCTCGCTCTAATCGGATTCTCCCGGAGAACTCTTTCTCTCTCAACCCCAATGACCGTGGTCAGGGATTTGTCTGAGCAAGAACACATGGGATATTCCTCTCATGATGCCGAGAGTAGATAATCCTCTATCGACACTCAATAGCCCTCGTAAGGTCGACGACAACTCCCAATGACCAGTTGTACTAGATCTGGGACAGCCAAACCTATAAGTCTGGTATCAAAGAGTGGAGCACTCATACAGGACATCCTTGGTGTCTCAAGTCTAAGGACCAGATACACCACTAGGACTACGGAATCGTTGTTCCACAATAAGGCATCATCAACCATCCAAAGATTCGTAAAGCGGATCAATCAATGAACTCATTCTCCAATGAGCACTTGTACTGTATCCCTAGTGTCCCTACACAAGTAGCTATGAGACCAAATGCATCCATCATAAAGACGATATACAAAGACACCAGGTCTGTCCGTTATCACGATATCCCTCGAAAGTAACCTATGACCGGGATTATTTAGGATATGTGTTTAAAGGTGAATCGATCTCACTATCGTGATCTCATCACGACATCCGATTCCCATTGCACAAATCCAAGGACATCACAATATATGTATGCATTTATGCAATAGTTATAAAGTGATATATGCCAAAATATAATAAGCAAAAAGATTCTATATTAAGTCACACGTGCCATCACTCACGTGATTGGCTTGCTGGACACCTATGACTAGCAATCTCCCACTTGACCTAAAGCCAATCACCTATGTGTCTGATCCCCATCAGACCCCTGTGACGCTCAAAACAAATCTGAGACAACGGCTTTGTTAGTGGATCTACAATGTTATCTTTGGATGGAACTTATTCCACTACTACATCTCCTCGGGTCACGATCTCTCTGATAAGGTGGAACCTCCTCAAAACATGCTTAGATTTCTGATGAGACCTAGGTTCCTTTGCTTGAGCAATCGCCCCGTTGTTGTCACAATATAGGAGATCGGAAGCAAGCTCCCGGCACGACTCTCAAATTCAGGGGATGAACTTCTTCACCCAAACTTCCTCCTTTGCTGCATCGGATGCAGCAATGTACTCTGCCTCGTGGTCGTGGTCAAGAGTGGTATCTTGCTTGGAACTCTTCCAAAGACATCGCTTCCTCCATTCAAGGTGTACACATACCCTGAATTCGACTTGCTATCATCGACATCGACTGAAAACTTTGAGTCGTTGTAGCCTTTAACCTTAAGGCTATTACCTCCATATACTAGTAAAAGATCCTTAGTCCTTTTCAAGTACTTAAGGATACACTTTATCGCTTTCCAAGTGCTCCAAGCCTGGATCCTACTCGATACCGCCGTGACACTCAGAGCATGCGCTATATCAGGCCTAGTACATAGCATGGCATACATGATAGACCATATTACTGAGGCATAAGGTATCATATCCATGTTCGCCCTTTCTTTTGGAGTTTTTGGGGACATACTCGTAGAAAGCGATATCCCATGTCTCATCGGTATGAGACCTCTCTTGAAATTTTTCATGCCAAACCTTTTGACTATGGTTTCTATGTACCTGGACTGGGACAAGCCAAGCATTCTCTTGGATCTATCTCCATAGATTCAAATCTCCAAAATATATGATGCTTCCCCTAAGTCCTTCATGGAAAAGTGTCTAGATAACAAAGCCTTTACTGTGGATAGCATTTCTACGTCATTCCCAATGATCGGGATGTCATCCACATATAACACCAAAGAGGTAATAGCACTCCCACTTACCTTTCTGTATACACAAGGCTCATCTTCGTTCTTAACGAAGTCATAAGATCTGATTGCCTCATCAAATCTTATGTTCCAACTTCGAGAAGCTTGCTTTAATCCATAAATGGATCTAAGCAACCTACACACCTTATCTGGGCAGTTCTTGGATACGTATCCCTCATGTTGCATCATATACACCTCCTCCTCGAGGTTCCCATTGAGGAATGCGGTTTTTACATCCATCTGTCAGATCTCATAATCATAGTGTGCCGCAATAGCCAATAGAATTCTGATGGATTTTAGCATTGCTACGGGTGAGAAAGTTTCGTCATAGTCAACACCTTGCCTTTGACGATACCCCTTAGCCACTAGCCTTGCTTTATAGGTCTCTACCTTTCCATCTACTCCGATCTTTTTCTTAAAGATCCACTTGCAACCGATGGGTACAATACCTTCGGGCGCATCAACTAGGTTCCAAACCTTATTGGAGTACATAGAATCCATCTCAGAATTCATGGCTTCTTGCCACTACTCGGATTCTATACTCATAATAGCCTCCTCGTATGTCTGAGGATCAATATCCTCTACATCCTCTCCTCTAATATGTCCCACATATCTCTCAGGAGGATGGGATACTCTATCAGACTCGGGCTGTAGAGTGGTGCTTGAGCTTGGTTTTCCAACCTCGCTCAATTCTATCATTCTCCCACTATCTCCACCAAGAATGTGTTCCTTCTCAAGGAACACTACTCTCTTAGCTACAGAGACCTTTTGGTCCTCGAGATGATAGAAATAATACCCACAAGTTTCCTTTGGGTATCCCACAAATTTGCATCGCTCTGTCCTTGATTCTAACTTATCGGGGTTGTATCTTTTAACATGTTCAGGGTAGCCACAAATCTTAACAACCTTAAGATCAGGCTTCTTCCCTTTCCATATCGCATATGGTGTAGACACTATCGACTTAGTTGAAACTCTGTCCAGAAGGTAAGCTACGGTTTCTAGGGCATATCCCCAGAATGAGATGGGTAGGTCAACGAAACTCATCATGGACCGTACCATATCTAATAATGTACGATTTCTCCTTTCAAAGACACCATTGAGCTGAGGTGTATAAGAAGGTGTCCATTGGGATAATATCCCATGGTCCTTAAGGAACTGAGTGAACTCTGTACTTAAGTACTCACCTCCTCGATCTGATCGAAGAGTTTTGATACTCTTTCCAGTCTGGTTCTCCACCTCATTCTTATACTCTCTGAATTTCTCAAAGGCCTCGGACTTGTACTTCATTAAGAACACATATCCATACCTTGAGAAATCATCAGTAAATGTAATGAAGTAGGAGTAACCTCCAATGGCATGAGTTGACATTGGTTCACATACATCAGTATGTATGAGTTCCAACAACTCTGTGGCTCTCTCTCTAGTTCCACTAAATGGAGAGTTGGTCAGTTTTCCACGAATGCAAGGCTCACAAGTTGCATATGACACATAGTCGAATGGATCTAGATATCCATCATTTAGCAACTTTTGAATCCTTCTTTCATGGATGTAACCTAGCCTACAATGCCACAGGTATGCACTGTTCAACTCATCTCGTTTCCTTTTGGACACATTTACATTCATGATATGTGGAGTGGTGTCTAATATAAATAAACCATTATGCAATGTTCCTTTCATGATGATCTTACCATCTAATAATATCGAACAACCATTGTTCTCAAAAACAAATTTATATCCACTAACTGTTAAACATGAAATGGAGATAATGTTTTTGATAATAGAAGGAACAAAATAACATGCATCTAATGCAATAAAAGCTCCACTAGGCAGATGTAGGGCGACCTCGCCAATAGCTACTACAACAACTTTTCCCCTATTACGAATCTTGAGGTCCATCTCGCCTCTCTTTAGTCTCCTAGGCCTTGTCAGAACCTGCAACGAATTGCATATATGATAAGCACTACCGGTATCCAATACCCATATGTTATCATAAGAGTCTGACAAATGAAGACTGATCATGAATGTACCTGAAGCTTCATCAAGCTTTTGTTTCGCCCTTTCTACAAGGTACTCTTTGCAGTTTCTCTTCCAGTTCCCATCTTTACCACGGTGGAAGCTAATCGGCCTTTGTCCTTTGCTGGTCTTTCTTAGCAACCTTTGCTTTTACCTAGTTTGACCTTGCCCTTTCCCCTTCTTAAGGGACTTTTCTGCTTTCCTTTTCCTTTTGGTCTCACCAGTGTAGAGAACTGGCTTCTTTTCTTGATAGTACTCTCTACCTCCCTCAACATATTGAGAAGCTCGGGAGAGTCACTTCAAGCTTGTTCATATTAAAATTCATTATGAACTGTGAAAAAGGAATCTGGTAGGACCAAGCACAATGTCCACACACAAGTTATCCTCTAGGACCATTCCTAGACCTGTGAGTTTTCTATCCACTCAATCATCTTTAGGACATGGTTTCAACCGGTGTCCCCTCGGGTCATCCTAGCACGGAAGAGGCTCTTAGATATCTCATATCGCAGAGTCCTTCCCTGTTCCTCAAACAATTTACGGACATGTAGGAGAATGGATCCGGCATCCATCTTTTCATGTTGTATCTATAACTCAGAGTCATAGAGCCCAACATATAGCACCGAAAGCAAGAGTGGAGTCATCAATGTACTTCAATGAATGAGCGATCTCATCCCTCGTTTTGCCTTTCTTCAAGCAGCATCATCAGATCAAGGACGCATACCCATTTTCTCCGCTGTTAGAACAATTCTCAAGTTACGGAGCCAATCCGTGATAATTTGGACCAGTGAGGAGGGTTGACATCAAGTATGCCACATAAGAGATTTGAAAGTTTACATTTTCTCAAAATAAAGATGCAAGCAGAAATGAATAACATGCAGATTTTGCAAGAAATAAACTATCAAGATATGGACTTCTATCTTAATATGCTCCCACTATTTTACTAACGAAGTCACGCCGACACCCTCAACACGTGAAACGGAAGTCTCCGGCAGACTTCTAGTGGGGATCGATCCAATCGCCTTAATGTAACCTCGAGGGACTCACCAATCACACTAAGCCTAAAAGGTATGCAACTCTTGTCGATCACAACTCCTTGTGATTCCCGTCTTGTTCGGCCTCCGAATCACCATGGCCTCGAGAGACTCGACCAACCATGATGCTTGGTTAAGTCAACACCTTCGTTACAAGATGAGTCTGATTTGATAATATACCCTCGAGGGACTCGACCAAGTATACCATGCCCTCAGGTCACCGGTGACATCTCCATATCGTAAGCAAGATAGCGAATCGCGATATAGGTGAGTCTCGAGGGACTCGACCAACTCAACCTACACCGGGAATTGGTTCCTACTTATAACGATGAAAGGCCATGTGGGTCAATCTAATTGCCTCACGTTTACCGACTTAATATTATCGAGAGATGTTTCTATGATTTGGTCTCCTAATATGACATGTCACACATATACATATTTAATATATATCTATATCGCATGCAAATATATATACATATCTAGTATGTGTATAAGCAATTACACTAGATGATCATGGACCACAACCTAATATGATTAGGCCCGAGTCAGTAGGCCTAATCACTCACATCAAGATCTATGTGTGCAACGGTGCATCTCTATGTCCTGTGATCGTCCATCTCGTCCTTGTCAGTTCCGTTAACATCTTGATGCATCATCATGCATCACGATCGTCCGTCTCATGGGTCCCGTTATCGCATCCACGTTCCCGCTAGGCCTCCTCATGTAATTACAACTTAATCATAGGCACGCAGGCCCGACAATAAACGAGAAATATAATGGAGGCTCGCAGACCTCAATAATAATAATCACAGGTACACACATCACACGGTCTATGATCATCCGTCCACACATCATAAATCACATGTATAAATAATCATCATCATGTAGGATTACTAGATAATAATAATAAAATAATAATAATCCACTAAACCTTTTAATTAATTAATATTTTCTGAAATTAGGAACATTATAAGGAATTACTGAATTCATAGGGGTACTTTCATAATTTGGACAAATGACATAAACTAGAATTTCTCAAATTCCGAGGGGCAAAACTGTCTTTTGTCCCGAAAACCCTAATGCCCTTTCCCCTTTTCATTTTGTTAGCCGCCGCCGCCACCCTGGGGGCGGGCGAGGGCATCGCCCTCGCCATAGGGCAAGACGCCGGCCGGCAATAATGCCGCTTGGGTGGGCTTTTCTTTTCGCCGCCGCCACCTCAGCGAAAGCGATCGTCTCCGGACGACCGCCCTTGGGGGGTTTCGCCATGGAGAAGCTGGCGGGCGGGCGCCGCTGCGCCTCGCAGCAAAGACTCTACCGTGGGTCGCCTACCGCCTACGGCTACAAGAGACGACCCCCCCTCGTGGTCGCCGCCTTTGGGGCACAGACGATGTAGATTGAGGGCGCAAGAATCGTTGCTGCCCTTCCTTGTTTTTTTAAGGCCAATAATTTTGACGCCAAAATTCTTCCTAAACACAACACACGCTAGTTCAAAACCAATCATTCGCATCAACAACCCGGCTCGATACCACCGTTGGGAAATCCTTGGGGCTTACATCACACGCGAAATGGAAGAACAAAAAAATAAAATCCCCGATTCCCAAAGAGATGTTCGCCGTCATGCGAAGATTGGTAACGCAAAAAAATGTGAAACATGAAAACTCGTGATAGAGTAGATTGTGTTACCTAGGGAGATCAGATATCCCTATTTCCTGCAGATCCTTAGGAGAGGGTGAAGGAGGTCAAGCGCCCTCCTCTCTAGCGTGATCCACATAGCGGGGTTGACGACGACTCCTCAAAACTCCGTGCCCACCGAGAGGTGGAGATAGAGAGGAGAATAGAAAAGGCAAACAAAAGCTCTCTAGCCTATGGGGCTCAATCCCTCCTATTTATAGAGGTCCCCTGTCAAACCCTAATGGGTCCTCCCTAGTGGGTATTGGATCTGCATCCAATAAGACAAGGGCTCCGTCGGATATCTCATATCCTGAACCTCTATTCATCGCAATGCCTACCGTATGTGTGTGACCCTCTAGGCCCAATATCGAATGGGCCGTGAGTCATACCTGCCGAATCTCTTTAACTCGAATTATTATATCTGTAATAATTCACTGACTCATCGACCACGACGCATTTAGGCCACTACGCAGTAGTCCCTGCATCGATGCTGGGGAATCCAATCCATTGGACCTGTCTCGTCCTCGCCAATGTGTACCTATAGTCCCTCATCCATCTAATATCCCAAAGACCGTGATATCGAACATGGTGTTGTCGACCCATACGGTTTTTCTTCGAAGTCTCGCTCTAATCGGATTCTCCCGGAGAACTCTTTTCTCTCAACCCAAATGACCCCGGCCGTGGATTTGTCCGAGCAAGAACACATGGGATATTCCCTCTCATGATGCCGAGAGTGGATGATCCTCTATCGACACTCAATAGCCCTCAGAAGGTCGACTACCACTCTCAATGACCAATTGTATTAGATGCGGGACAGCCAAACCTATAAGTCCGGTATCAAAGAGTGGAGCACTCATACAGATATCCTTGGTGTCTCAAGTCTAAGGACCAGATACACCACTAGGACTACGGAATCGTTGTCCGACAATAAGGCATCATCAACCATCCAAAGATTTCGTAAGCGGATCAATCAGTGAACTCATTCTCCAATGAGCACCAGACAGTATCCCTAGTGTCCCTATACAAGCAGCCTATGAGACCACCAGATCCATCATATGGACGTAGTATACAAAGACACCGCCCGTCCGGTTATCACGATATCCCTCTCGAGTAACCTATGACCGGGATTATTTAGGATATGTGTTTAAAGGTGAATCGATCTCACTATCGTGATCTCATCACGATCCGATTCCCATTACACAAATCCAAGGACATCACAATATATGTATGCATTTATGCAATAGTTATAAAGTAATATATGCCAAAATATAATAAGCAAACAGATTCTATATTAAGTCACACGTGCCATCACTCACGTGATTAGCTTGCTGAGCACCTATGACTAGCAGGAATGACGGGACCTGAGGCGAGACGGGAAGCTCCGGAGGCGGTGTGCGGGCCTGAACGGGCGGCTCCTGTTGCCGCAGCGGTTGAGCGATCGACGGACGAGAAACGAGTGGGATGATGGATTGCACCATGTCGGTTAGAGCTTGGACTTGATGGGTGAGGTCGAGAAAGTCCTCAAACGAGATGGGGGATGGGTCGGCAGATGGGGCGTGGGGTGGTGACAAGCCCGGGTCGTTGAATATCCTTCAATAGCGCTCTGAGGTGGTGACGGGGTGTTCGTTGCGGGGACCTCTATGTGGGGAATGTTCCCCTGGGGCTCCAACTGGATGTGACCCCTCAACAGCAGGCTCGTCCGATCCAATCGGGTGATCTCTCGACATTCGGGCCCTCCTTCTAGCGCAAAAAATGTTAGTGTAAACAACTTTAAGCCGTAGCCTCGGGGCCGACGCGACTTGGTTCGGGTCCGGATGATGGGGGATCTCCTTGGGACGTTTCTTGAGACTACGGAGGTGGCCGATTTCGGTGGTCCGATCGGGGTTGGGTCGTCGTTTCCTCCGGGAAGGGGCTCCTCACTTGGGCGCTTAGCAGGAGACCTCGGCCTTCGCACCTGCACAGTGGTTGGGTCGGGGAGCTCGGCCCAACCCCTCCGACGATCAAGTTAATGTAAGGTGAAGGGGGTTTCTTTTTGCTCTCTCATTTCCCCTCAGAGCGTAAGGGTTTTAATAGTAAGAATTACCGTTGCATGACGTGCCTGCCCGCAGGAAGCAAGATTGTACTTCTGATAGTGTCTAACATTACCGTTGGCGTGACGTGAGAGATCGAGTTTGAGCAGGGTATTAATGTGCCTCGGCAGGCGTTCCGATCCGCGTTGATCGGGTGACTCATCAAGTTGATAGAGGCGAGATGCATCACTTGATACAGCTGATATTACGTGAGTCTTATCGTAATTATTATCCTCGTCACAATTCTTCACGTCGACTAGATTCAGGCTTTCTAAGTCCAATCAAAAGGTCAAAATTGCAGTCACGTAGCTTGTTCGTCGAAACGATTAATGCGTCGGTGATTACCCATCTTCCATGGCTCGCAGGAGGCGGAGTGGTAGCAAAGCGCAGTACAGTGCAGTACTAAGATACTGCACAAACCACACAATAGAAGTACCACTATTTGAAGAAGCTCGGGCAGTTGGAAAAGTACACCTTTGTACTGCCCCGACACACTCGTTCTCGGGTTTATAAAAGCAGAGCCGATAAGAACGCATCACAGGAGAGGGACAGAAAGAGACTAGAAAGAAAGATTGAAAGAAAGGGCGCTGAGGAGGTAGCAGTAGCAGTGGAAGGGGCATGCCGAGGAGAGGAGGGAAGGCGAAAGAAATCCTGTCTCCTGTGCCTGCCCCTCCCACCCCTGCTGTTACGACTCGCTTCTGCCGGTCACGGCAATTCCTCCTCGACATCTTATCGACGAACGGTATGGTTTGACTGATGACTCTTTGATCTTTATTTCTTCTTTGTGGTTTTATCATGGAATCGCTGCAGCTTATAGCGAACGAAGGTAAGGGGGAAGGGGGGAAAGAGGTCGATTGCCATCTTGGAATCGGTCCTCGCTCCTGGATCTGAATCTGGATTTTGGCCTTACGAACGAACAGGTAGCAATCTTTTGTACACGGACGGACATAAATGAATTTGGGTTTCATAGCAGGAAATTGCGTGTAGGATTCTTGAAGCGAAGACCTCGATTGCCAGCGGTAAATGATTTGTGGGAGTCAGCTGCACGTTTGCTGTTCCCGGAGAAGCAAGCATATTTGGTAATCTTAATTGATCTGTGTGTGTGTGTGTGTGTTGTGAGCATTATTACGTTGCAACTTTTTGCTTATTGATCAGTGTGTGTCTCTCCACCAAACACCAGTTGCTTATTTTGCAACTTGGTTGAGAAATATTACATTTTATGGAGATGTGCATAGTTTGTGTCTATCGCGAAGGCAAGTGTGGGCGAAATTTGAAACAAAAATATGGCAGCATTTTGTCTTGGTTTGTGCTGTGTCGTCTTTGTTCTCACACGTAATTATTGTGAACAGATTTGTCGTTGGATGGATATTCATCACTGATAAACAAAAATGAATGGATGGATATTCTGACAAACAAAAAGAAAGATATATCATATATTTATACAAGTACAACAATGGGATATAAAGAAAGAATAATTTTTTTATACGAACAAATACAGATAAGATCGTAACACACAGCCGAATGAAATAGAAATTATAATTTATTATAAGAATAATAAAAATATAAATTTCAGAATTTTTTATTCAAAACTCAAACAACAATGGGATATAAAGAAAGAATAAATTTTTTATACCAACAAATACAGATAAGATCGTAACACACAGCCGAATGAAATAAAAATTATAATTTATTATAAGAATAATAAAAATATAAATTTCAGAAGTTTTTATTCAAAACTATCTGAATAATAAGTATGATACAAGGATTATATGCATAATATCTAAATTCTTTCTATTGTATTATTAAAAAATTTAATTTTTTTCTAATTAATCACAGCAAGAATATACTAACGATAAAAATACTTTTGGATGATTGAGAATAGTCTCTCTACGTTATCATTGTCAACTTCTCTTTCATTCTTTTATTTTTTTAATTTTTTTTAATCAAGTTACTGTTATAGTTTTCTATCTTGTTGCTATAGTATTTTTTTTAATTTTTTGCAATCATTATTTATTAGATCTAGGATTAGATTAAAAAATAAGGGATGAAATTGATTCTCTATAAGTTAATAGAGAAGATTTATATACAAATAAGATTCATTTATGTTTGAAATAAGACGAGGGAGATATAAAACAAGAGTTTGGTTGTGCATTTGTTTTGAAACTATTTTGGTGATTACAGGTTTTTAATACACCTGCAGGTTAGAAGGCAGCAGTTATGATGATTTCTTATCTAATAGTGAAGCCGATGATGTTTGAGTCAGTCTTTTATTTTGGATAAAGATTTGTATTTTTTGGGTTTGAATTGTGGTTAGTTGACAAATTCTATTTGTTTTGTGTCATCGGATACAAAATTATATTTCTTTTTGTCACATATTATATTTGCCTACAAGCGTTTACCATTTCATCAGCATTCCACACAGATGCAACACTAATAATACACATTCATAAATTGAGTGTTAATCAATTTTCTATTCATTACAATAATATTCTGTCCCAAATTTGTAACTAGGAAGAGACTTTCATTACACATATAATTAATTGATAGAATATAAAAAAAAATAACTTTGGTATATGAATAAATGCTAGTAGATCATAACACACAACGAAATTAAATAGAACCATAATAAAATAAAACACTAAGATTTACATACAAACTCCTTCAATGTGAAGGGTAAAAATTAAAGATAAACTAGAGATAATTTACTATGATAATAATGAATATACAAATCTTAATCTCTTATCCAAAACCCTAACAATAATATCTAAATCATCTATAATTCTCCCCAAGTAATCACGGTAAGAATCTGCTATAGATCTGATCTGACCTGAGATGAAAACACTGTTAGATGATTAAGAACCATCTCTTTGTCCTTGTTCTTCTTCATTTCTTTCTCTTCCTTTTCTGTCTTGTTCTTCTCCTTTTCTTTGGAATTCCGTCAAAAACTACCTAGTTGATGTCTTTTTCTACCTCTTTTTATAGTCACCATACCCTCCTTAATATAAATAAGATTAGATTAAAAGAGGATGAGCTGTGGACTGATAAAACCCACCTTGGACTGAATATCGATTATATACAACTTAATGCAAATGTAGATATTGGACCCTAACACAATCTAAGCTAACACATTGCATTTTTTTGCAACAATAGAACAATTAACCACAATTGCAACCCAACAAATGATAAGAGCTCCTGGATAAAAAGTTCCTCCCTCCATCTACTTTTGGCCAATTTGAGGATTGGAACTACTCTGTTTGCTCGTTCACACATATAGGTGGATCTCAATCCAAGTAAAAAATTGACATCTCCCTATGCTTCGATCACACCATAAACACAAGCATATTGATTACATTATCAAATAAATCTTAATAAATAACTAGACCACAAATCATTACAAAGAAATCAATGTAACTAGCAAGAACAAAATCCTTCACAATCCTCTAGTAAAATAAGTATAGTTGTGCAACCACAAGCATATTAATTGCATTATCAAATAAATCTTAATAAATAAGTTGTATAAACCAAGCTCCAAACCATTACAATAAAAATAGAATCATCCCTAGTAAAATAAGTATAGTTGTGCAACCAATAAAGATATAATCATTAGAATGACAAGAGTAAGTAACTCTTTGAACTCACAATTACCACTTTGACTCGAATCAAATCAGGTTCTTCTTCATCTAACATATCTTTATTATAAATTCACATGTCGTAATAATATAATTTATTTATATTCAAGCTAGAGTTAAAACTTTGACTTGACAATGACATTCTTATTGTAAATTGCATACTAAATTAATATCATTATAATCGGTAAAGATAAAATTCTCAATAAATTATTGATAAAATAAATATGATTATGCAACCAATAAAAGTATAATCATTAGAATGATAAGAACATGTAATCCTTTGAATTTACTCGTAGCACTTGATGCAAAGCTAATCGAGTTCTTCTTCGTCCGGGGCATCCTTATCACATATCATATAACACAATAGCATAATCCATTTCTGTTTGAGCTCGAGTTAAAACTTGACAGTGACATCCTTATCGTAAATTGTATATCAAATTAACACCTATATAATTAATAAAGATAAAATCCTTAATAATTTCTCATAAAATAAAGGTTAATTATATGGTACCCCTTGCAATTAGCTACCTTTAGAATCTTGATTTTTATATTTTTAAATATTACATTGGGATCTCTATACTTATAAAAGTGAAACATCTGACCTCGTTTCTCCTCACGTCGTCGATTCTACTAACAAAAATATCATAGGGTATATCATTGAGCACTACCTTACTTCGATTTACCACTAAACACGTACAGTATTTTTGTAAACAAAATCGATAAGATGAGTTAAAACGAGGTTAAATATCTTATTTTTATAAATATAAGGATTCTAATATAATTTTTTAAAAATATCAAAATGGAAATACTAAAGATAACTAATTACACATGATAACATATAATTAGCTCATGATTATTCAACTAACAAAAATATAACCGTTAGAGAGCAAATCTAATTCTTTTTCCTCTAAGCTATTCTAATCACATGTCATATATTATAATAATATAATTCATAGTGTCTAGTGTGAGAATTTGTTGATCGCTAAGAGGAGAGGTCGGAGCGTTAGGAGACTTAAATTTGAGACTTTTTTAGAACACTTAAAATTGGACAAAAAAATAATAATAATAACCATTATGTTCTTTATTTAATGACAACTTTCGCACGACTTTCCGTGAAAGTGCCATATGACCCGAGAGATAATGGCAGTGGGGAATTTATAATTCCCCTCTCTTTTGCGACATAACGTTGGAATAAGAGTCACGCGATGCCGAATATTCTTTTTCGAGAAGAAACGCACGAATCTTGAAGTACTCGACGTTGGCTGTTAGCGCCAGAGGGCAATGTCGTGATTGTCGACAGAGTTGATTTGGATTCCGTCAAATCGGCTCCCGTCATGTCATTGGCGACGGAGAAATGACTCCATATTGCCACATCAGCCCCGAGTCGACTCAACTCACGGTGGATTATGACACCCCCCACTCCGGCGGACGGCGTTAGCACCAGAACAAGCGGAATATTCGCAGAATGCCGTTCGCCGGGAGACGGCTCCGTCAGGAGACAGTTGGGGCGGTGTGGGTCCCACGGATATAATATTCGAGAAGGGGAAGGGTTGAGTGCGACGAAGCGCGTCTCCGTTGTCCGTTCCCTTTCCCTTTCCCTTTCCCTTTCCCCTTCTCAGATAGACTCTTACCGTTCTTTCCTGCTTTCTCCACGCGGAGGTTTCTTTCCTTCTTTCTCCATCTCATCCGTTCTTTGTATGGCAGCCCGAGTGTTAGTCACTGGAGTCCTGGGGAAGCGATTCGTGAACCGGATCTGGGCCGCTCGGGATCCCGCGCCGCCCGCCGTTGCTTCTTCCAGGTTCGCCCCCCCCCTTCTTTTTGTCTTCTTTTCTTGCTCGATCTGATGTTGCTCCTACGAACACGGGGATACATGCTCTTGTTTGGAGGAAAACCATGGACCTTCTTCTTCATCGTAAACCACTCTTAACAATTTCTTGGTCATCTCCTCACACAAGAATCTCTTGCGACAAGTATTAAAATCGGTTGCTTAAAACAGGGGTTTTTGGTCCGAATCTCTAATCTCTAACGAGCTGTCTAGTACTGATTTATCGACCATGGAAAAATCCTTCGGTGGGTGGTAGACACATCTTTCGTATCCTCTCACGCCAGATGGGAAGGACTGTCCTGATTGGTTGCGAGTGTCGCTGAGATGATCCAGGCGATATCAGCCGTATGATCCGTTCGTCGAGGTCATCGACGTCTCCCTTCTTTTTTCCCTTGATCTCGTTCCAACCGGTTTCTTACCCTCGCATGGTGTACCGGTGGAACCCGCTTGCTACCGTGACACGCATTACTCCGCTTCTTCGAGGCACCGGAGCGGGTACGTGAGCGGGTGGCGAGGTCTCGTACGGTTGGGATTTGCTAGCTGATGGTGGCATCTTCGCTCTCGATTGGGGAGTTTTTCTTATTTGTCTGAATACTATTGAAAAGATCCGCTGCATCACCGAAACAGCATGCAGCTATAGAAGTCCGCTTCTGGCTTGGTGCAGGAAGAGGGGCGTGCACGCGTCGTCGTACGATAAGAACGAGGACGAGCCGGTGGGACCCACCGCGGTGCCGGATAATGTGATCGACGCCCAGGCAGACAAGTACTACTGGGGCCCTCACCCCACCACCGGCGTCTTCGGCCCCGCCGCCGAGACTGGCGCCTCCTCCGCAGCCGCCGGCGGTGCGAAGACGGCAGCCGGCCCGTCGGCGTTGGACGAAACCGTGTGGTACCGCCCCCTGGAGGACGTCGACAAGACGCCCCACGCCTGACCGCGGCCTCGGTAGTATCAGCTATCACGCAATAAGCAGCGGGTGTATGTGTGTGTGTTGAATGCATGTAGGAGAACCTGTTTGCCTCGGCTTCGATCGTCGTTTTGCTTTCCGGGATGGCGTGCTTTAGCTTTAGCGATGATGTATTAGTAAATGGCTTGCTGAACTTCGTTAATGTTACGTTGCCTTCGCTGCACAATTTGCTTTCTTTCTCTCTTTCTATGATTCGCTGTTTGTCTGCTTGCACTTTTCCCTTGCCATCGTCGTACGTACGGTGCAGTCCCACCGAGCTACTGGGGTAAGGGATTAGGCCTCTTGGATCGCTGTGCCGACACAAGCTTGCTTGGACTATGGCCATCGGATCCAATAGGGAGTCGATGCGTTCTGTGATCCGCACCGATAGGATTAATAATTCATGTTGGCAAACCCCGTCGCACCGAGCAAGTAAAATTATCATAAGACATAATCTATCACAATTAATATAGGACGAATTCCAGGAAAACACTCTATTTTGAGCTTTTTTTTATCCGTAACCATACTCATATTTTTAATTTTTTGTCAACATTCCACAAAATATCTCTAACAAGCCACAATAACAAGCTTGTTCTTTTAAACCAAGCTACAGGGTAAATTGATCTACAGAGTGACCAACAAACATACTTTTTAAAATCATATTTTGTATATGAGAAGTTCTATTGAATCTTGAATCAATTTGTGTTAGTTATAGCATTTTTAAATAAGCATATAAGATTTTGATAAAGGTTTTTAAAATACTGCAAATTTATAAAAAATAATATAAGTGAGGCGTGAATTTTATATATGCGAGGCTAATATTTTCACCCTGTGACCATCGATAGGGTGTACCCAATACTAGTTAGTATAACTCCCTCGTCAAAGGATATTTCGAAATTGTGAAAAATAAGATCTTCTTTAGAAAATATAAAAAAAAAAAAGGGATCCATTTTGGAAAAACTTCAAAATAAAAATAAAAAATTGACCATTTAATATAACAAAGTTTTCTTAGATATTATTGTATACTCAATACTCTCACTGCTACCAATAAAGTTTTCTTAGACGCGACTCCGAATCAAATCGAATTGATTCAACTATCAACAAGATTTTGGGACTAAGAGGAGGATCACATCTTAAAAGTATCTCTCATCCTACCCTCAACACTTCTACATCGATGAATGATCCCGACCTCCGTCCTCGGGTAGGAACGTTACCCATATAATGATCCCAAGGGTACATTTTCTGCTGAACTAAGGACATGTATAAAAGCCGGGTGGGATGATGCAGCAACTCCAAGGCCTCTTTCGAGGTAGCGAAGGACGAGGCCTCCCGTCTCAAGCATCTCGTCCACGATTCTGCCGTCGATGCCAAGCGGAGATGGCTCGCCACGGACCACGAGGAACGGGATCGAGCAGAGGAACCCGTCAAGAAGGCCAAGCGTCGAGAGAGAAATGGCTGCTCGGTTGCAGGAGGAGCTCGCCGAATTCCCGGCGAGGATGGCCACGAAACCAGCCGCTACCCCCTCTTCATCTACAAAAGTTGTTTTCCGTTCGATCGCATAGTTTGACAGCACTATACATTCTAATTAGAATTAGTTTGTAACGTTAGGCATTCTTGATTTACATGTTTATTTATTTAGGCATCCTTGCTTTGAGGATTATTTCAACATGCTTTAGAGGAAGATATCCATCGGTGGAAACTAGTATTTTAAGGTCTCGGGTCAAGCATTCGATATACGCTGGTAGCCGCCACCTTCGGCAAGAAGTTACAGCTCCGACAAGGTCCCTTGGGATTGGAACGTGGGCGATTACACTGCCGCCAAGCTCCGCTATTCGAGAGGTTTGGTGGCGTCGAAGGCGTTGAGATCAATTATCACCCGTTGAGATCAATTATCACCCGTTAAAATTGCATTGCAATTATCACCCGTTAAAATTACTACGGAAAGTACCAAAGCAGATAAGCAATTAAAAAAAAGTGATAATTCTGATGTTGAAAAACATTGAGCTACAAAATGAATTTTGAAATATTATTTATTTTCTTGAAGACGAAGATATCTCTGTAGAATTACTGAAATATTTCTGTGGGTTAGGAAAGTATACATCCAATCGTTTTTTCTGCCTCTCGGATATTAAAAAAAACTGGAGATCGACTTCTTGTTTTCGGGAAAAGAAAAATTAAAATACTTTCTTCGCAGATAAAAACAGAGATAATAATGGAACTCTCGTATCAATATTAATTTAAATATTTTCAACACAAACATAAAATTGCAAATTATCAGACGTTGAATGGATTAGCAATCGCGGAGATCAGAGTCCTGGCTTAATCTTCTCCGTAAGGGAGAAGACAATAGCGCACAGTGTGTTCATAGTCGATCATCTGGGGAAAGGCTCATCATCTCGCCGCGACCATTGATGTACCATCAACGGCAACAAAGCATCAGAAATCAACAAAACTAAAAAAGGAAAATAGAAGATGGAAGGATGGAGATCAGAACCGCTGGCTTGAATCTTCCTCCTCTAATATGAGGAGACAAAGAAAAATGCACAGTGTATTCACCGTCGATCATTTGGGGAAAGGATCATCACATCCCGTAGAACACCTCCATCAGTCTCTTCCAAATCGGAAAAGAAAATGAAACAAAAAGAAGAAAGAAACCAATCATGGATTTATCAACAGACATGAACACAAACGCTAAGAATCTAACGCCGAAAAGATCATGAAATCTAGAGATCTCGACTACGAAGCCTCCGCGAAGAGAGAGGAACCTTAACTTTAAACGAGGAGGCGAGCTACTTATAGAAAGGAAACGAGAAACCCTAATGGCCATCGGAAAGGAGATCAACGATTGCACCATGCCAGCCATTGGATTGGTTGGCAATCGCGGAGATCAGAAACCTGGCTTGATCTTCTCCTTGAAGGAGAAAACAATAGCGCACAGTATGTTCATAGTCGATCATCTGGGGAAAGGCTCATCATCTCGCCACGACCATTAATGCATCAACAACGGCTGACAAGCATAAAAAAATTCAGAGAATCTAAAAAACAAGAAAGGGAAGAAGACGATGGAGGGATGGAGATCAGAATCGCTGGCTTGAATCTTCCTCCTCAAAAATGAGGGGTAGATAAAGAAACACGCGCAGTGTATTCATCGTCGATCATTTGGGGAAAGGATCATCACATCTCATGAAACACCTCCGCCGATCTCTTCCAAATCCGAAAAAGGAAAACGAGAAAGAAGGACGAAAGTGAAGTAGGATCCATCGACAAAGAAGAGGCGCGAACCTTAGAGATCTCGCCTTCAAAGTCCTACAAAACCACGAACCCTAGGTATGTCGCCTCCGAAGCCCCCGCCATCAGAGAGGAGCTTTGGGCACCGAGGAGCGAAGCCGTGGAGGCGAGTTACTTATAGTGAGGAAACGAGAAACCCTAATATCCATTAGGAAGGAGATCAACGGTTGGGATATCGCAACGTCGTAGCTGCGAAATGAGACCCTATGACCCAGGAGGCGGCGGCAGGAAGGAAACCGATCAAATCAAATCTGATCAACGGCTTTTAGGGTTTTATCCGTATTTACAACTTTATCTCTGTAAAAATTTTAATTACTTAAATTCTATAGATTAAATTATAGAGGAAGAATTACATTTTAAAAATTAAGACTAAGATAATTAAGCTCCAATTAATTTTTTATTGTCAGTCTTTGAAAAAAGAAACGACGACATTGAAAGTTAAGTCAGATGCCTCACATATAAAAGATTACGACTGAAAAATATAATAAAATAAAATCAATATTTCATTATATTTTCTTGGACGAATTCCAGGAAAAAAAAAGCTTTTTATGTTTGAAATATCCTTTTTCATTCCATATTCTATCGATCGACCCATAGTATGATCAGGTGTGATTATAATATTTTTTATACTATATCATAGTGTTTTCAATAATACTATCGTATAAAAACACTATAATATAGTGTTTTTATAAATAGTATAAAAATATATATTTATAGTATTTTTATATTATATTATAGTGTTATTAGCAATAGCAGAAAAATGTTATTGCGTAGCAACAAAAACATTGTAATATAGTATTTTTGTTTTTCGTAATATTAGGAAGATATTGTAACATTATTTTTTACTATATTATAATTATATTTAAATATTATTAAAAAATACTATAACAATGTGTGAAAATACTGTAATGGGATCGGTTCATCCTATAGACTTGTTCATAAAAAAAAAAAAAAAAAAAAAAGGATAAATGATTAAGGGTATTTTAGATATTAGAGAATAGAGGAGCGGAGAGAGGGTTATGATCGCTCCTCTTTGCATCCCTTGCTCTGATATCGGAGGAAGGTTGTTGTAATGGTACCCTTCTCGTGGTCAGCGGTTCTCTGCTGCGGTCGGCGGTTCCGCATCTCCTGCTCTCCTCCTGTTCTGCTCGGTGGAATAGAGGAGGGTTTCTTTGGGGGTAGCTACTGCATGCAGCCCTCTACTCTCCTTCTTCCCCTTCTCATTAGGAGGAACAAAGGTGAGGTGGGCTGGGTGACAGCGGCGGTGACTGCAACGAGAAAGTTGGGATCGTCGACCTGCTGTGATCCCTCTCTGCAGCCCCTCTTCTCAACAAACATGGATTCTGCGCGAAGCCCCCAACGCCATCTTCCCCTTCTCATCGGAGAAACAGAGAAGAAGAGGGCCGGCAGTTCTGCACTCTCCTCGTCTTCTCGGTGGAATAGAGGATGGTTTCTTTGGGGGGCGGCGAGTGTGCAGCCCTCCCAACGCGGCAGGGACATGGCAGCGATGGTCCGACGGTGGTGGCAGGGTAGATTCGACGGCGAGGCTCCCTGCCCTTACCTCTCAAGTTGATCCTCCCCTATCTTCTTTCCAGCCAGATGCTCCTTCGACGAAGCAGGTCACGCTCTAGATCGTAGCTTCCTTTTCTCATTTCCAGCGATCCTCGATTTTGGACTAACCTCTTCAAGGTTCCAGTTGGAATTCTTTGCTCTCGAAGTTCATGTGACAAGAAGAGTTGTGTATGTGATTCTGCATAGTTGATTGAGACATTGCTTATGCAATTGTTAGATACGTGGTAGCTTTCAAAAACATCTTATTTTTCGATAGTCTCATTTATCAAAATTACATATGGAATATCGGAATTTGATCTTCACATGCTGAAGAACGGTTTTTTTTGTTTGTATGCTATACTCTGAAGAAGATTTGTAATGGATCCTCGAAGAGTTTTGAAGTATTTGCGGTCACCTAATGATTCTACGATGCTGGTCTCCTGATATACGTTTGGAGTTAGACAATCTACGGTCTATTCCTTTATGGGTATTCTTTCAAGATCTTTATCTACATTTTTAAAGTCAACGTTTTATTACAAAATTATGCAATACTTTGGGACAATCACTCTACATCGACAAAGCAATAGCTACGCAGACGAGATTAGCATTTGCATGAGCATGTGCACTGGTTTCTTCCAACGAAGATCTTCTTAATGAGGTATTTTATCGTGATCTTGATGGGAACACTCGTAAGGTACATATCTCATATTCTTGGAAGGCACAACGATATTAGAGTTGGTTATCTTTTGGCCATACAAATGGAACTTGTCAGCAATCTCCGAAATCTATCACTAAGGTCTACCGATCACGTTAGGCACCTCAGCAACAAGGCGAGTCTCCTTTAGTGGTTGTAGCACTGGTGGTGGCGAAGACGATTGAGCATTTCGACTCGCAAGGACAACACCAGGGACAGAATGACAAATCAGGAACTTCGTCTCTTCCTATTATGTTGGAGTCTTCCAGAACTCCATCTCTTCCTATATTATCGGCTCCATCTACAGCAAGAATTATAATATCTACTCATCGCACCAATCAGGACTTTGTGTCTCAACAAACTCAAGCCCTAACAAACCTCGTCAGCAAAGATATTCTGCCTTAACTATCTCATGCCCCAACAAGCCATACTAACCAGGACTAAACATTTACAAGGTGTGGATGAAGTAGATAAATATAGGAATAAAGCCTTAAAAGGTAAAGATATTATGCGAGAGGAAAATGTAAAAATCTAATGATAAGAAAAGGATAGTACTGTCTATTCAAAGTCGTAGGATGAATACCTTACTTCCTTTTCCATTTGTTTTATTTCTAATGAAGATAATCTGTTGGAATGTTCATGGAGTTAATAAGCCTGAAAAATGTTAGGAGCTCTACAAAATAATCAAATATGCTGCATGTAATATTACTATTCTTGTGGAAATAAAACTAAGCAATCGTGCGTTTATGTTCAAAAGAATTTAATATGGTCAGACGTAAAACTGTTTACCAATGACTCTAGTAAAACTTTTGATAGAATATGGGTCTTATGATATCCTAACTCTATTAATGCTTGGTTTATTTATGCTACTGATCAATTCATTCATCTTAAGGTTGAGGACAAAAAGAATGGTTGTCAATTCAATTTCACTGGTATATATGCTTCAAATAGAATACAAGAAATATATATACTATCGATTGATTGAGTAACATTGCAAATGACTATCTTAATGTACATTGGATTGTTCTTGGTGACTTTAATATTGTTTGATATATAAATGAAAAAGTGGAGGGTATACAGCTTTTAGAAAGCCAACTTCAAAGTTTTAATGATTACATCGATACTACTGTATTGATTGATATGAAATATGTGGAAATGGGCTCTTCTGGAGTAATCAATGTGCTGCTAACAGAAAAATAATGGCTCGACTAGATCGGTTTCTGATTAATCAATAATGGTTTACAGTTTACCCTGATTCACTTTTTTAGTATGATGCACCCTTGTTTTCTGATTATTCTTTAACGTGTATACACACAGACAAAGCAACACTCGGAGGCAAGAAACCTTTTAGATTCTTTAACATGTCGAGTACTCATCCTCGGTTCCTTTTGTTATCATATCAGCTTAGGAATGTTAATATGTTTGGTTCGCCCCCTTACATCTTATGTTAAAAACTCAAAGTCTATAAAGTAGCACTTAAGGAGTGGAATACAAACACCGTTGGCAATATTACCACCCGGGTTCAATTATGCAGAAAGGAACTAATAGCAATGCAACATGAGCTGCAACTTCAGCCCCGTGATGAAAATCTTATCTACAAAGAGATAGAAGCTAGAAATAATTTCATGCAAACCTTAATGCAGGAGGAAAGTTTTGCAAAGTAGAAGTCTCGACAACATTGGCTTACTCTAGGAGATTCAAATACTAAGTTTTTCTATGTTTCCATTACTACACGAAGGTTCGTTAACCACATTAGAAAATGTAGAGATAAATATAATAATCTTATTAAGAATTTAGATGAGATTAAAGCACACAATGAGTAATTTTTTTATTCCTTACTCAATGAAGCAGTGCAACCTAATAACATTTATGTGGAGCCAACTAGAAAGCTTGATTCGGGTGCCATTTCGATCCTCAGTGCCCCAATTATAGATGACAAAATTGTAAGAGTTGTCCTTAAGTCACCGAAGCACAAAAGCCCTAGTCGAAACGGATTTGCACTGAATTTTACCAAATTACATGGTCTATTATTGGTAATGATGTGATTAAAGTTTGTCAACATTTTTTCTAAGTCATATTCTTAGATAGATGAATTATACTTTTATTTCTTTAATTCCTAAGAATGCAGGGGTTGATTCACTAGAGAACTATCGACACATATCATTATGCAACTTTATTTACAAGATCATCTCCAAAGTGTTGTCAAACAGAATGCAAAAGGTAATACGTAAGATTATTAGTCCTAATCAGGCTACTTTCATCGAAGGGAGAAGTATACATTATAACATTCTTCTTGCTAATGATTTGGTCAAGGATATACACTCAAAAACAAAAAGGACAAAAATATGTTTAAAATTAATTTATGATTCAATTAATAGGAAATTTATCTATAAGATACTCCTCAGTATTAACTTCCCTCAACAATGGATTAATTGGATTCAATATCGCTTGGAAACTCCAAAGTTTTTTATACTCTTCAATGGCTCACCTATTGACTTTTTTTAAGCACGAATGACATCCAACAATGTGATCTACTCTCTCCATATTTTTTTACTATTACAATGGAAGGACTCAGCTGTATGTTAAAACAAGCAGTCTCTAATGGCAATATTAAGGTACCCAATGCTAGTTTTATTCATATATGACACATAACTTTAGATGATTTACTTATTTTTCTTAAAAATGATTCAACACTTCAGTAAGGAACCTAGCTACTATTTGAATGACTTTGGTATAGTTTTTAACCTTCAATTAAATTATATGGATCCTTGTATTAATGATAATGACTTTATTGCACACACTTTAGGGATTTATGAGGGAAGTCTACTAGCTCCTTGGGTCTTCCACTCATATCCACTAGTATTCACAAAATCTCAACCTATCCTACAAAAAAATAAAGAATAAAATTTTTTCCTAGAAAAATAGGTTTCTTTCAAAAACAAGTGTGATTATAATATTATTAATAAACTATTAAAATAAAATAATTTTTTAAAAAAATCTAAAAAATGGATTTATTTTTATTTTTATTTTTTGCAATAGGATGCCGATTAGAGCTTTTTGTGATTCAAAAGAAATATCATCAGGCATGTTTTGATGTTTGAAACTTTGGTGATACAATAAAGCACAAATCACCGAAATCTTATTTTGAAATATTATATATTATTATTAATAGTGTGTGTCCGACATTTCATAGCAGTTCTTCTAAGGTAGGAGATGATTGAGGGAACAGCTCAGAAGACATTAGACGCTCTAACGATGGATGACGTGAAGGTGATAGAGATCGAACAGCTCAGAAGACATTACACGCTCATCTTCCTCCAACTACGGCATGGTTGATTCAATCAATGGCGCAGCCTTCGATCCTCGAACTCACTCGTCCTGTTTTGACTTCTTGCCCTCGGAATTCTTCACCATCCCCGTTGACAAACCCATCGGTCTTCCATCACAACCCCCTCTCCCTCATCATCTCATCCACCTGTTAAACCTCCTTCACCAACAATTCGTACACACACATATGGAATCCATGACCGTCACCATCAAAACCCACAGACACAGCCCACTCCCACCAACCCTAGTGGAAGGTAGGCAGGCCTTCACATTTCAGCTTTGATCAGGCTTTAGAAAGATAGAGGTGCACAATATAAACAACCCTCTCCTATCTACCTATATGTACGTATAAAGACTATATAGTCAACGTGGGTTAGACGAAGCATTCTTTGATGGCAGGTGTCTCTTTATATATATACATAGTTGTGGAAGGTTCCGTCCACCTTCGTCTCGTGCTGCTATAAACAAGAAGAGGTGTTGTGTTGTGTTGTCCACCTATGGAGGAGGTCGAAACTCCCCGAGCTTTTGATTCACCAAAGGATTCCACTAAGGGGGAGATAATGGCCTCACTGCGCTTTGGTTGCGATGATTGGCCTTAATGTATTGAAAGAATGCTGTGATAGTGAGAGGTTGTGTGTTGTTTATCCTGCAAAGACACAGCTTCGGCATGTCTGACATGGACAGAGGCAGATGTTGTATTAGGAAGAGGATGATATTGCCACCTGTGCTAACACAATAACAGTCTAACTTAAGAGAGAGAGAGAGAGAGAGAGAGAGAGAGTTGTGGATTGACATCCATATCACAACATACCCTTTGTTTACTTTATAGAATGTCTTTGCAGGACATAATTAAGGGCACACACTAATCTCATTCTCATCCCCAAGGCTTAGCTTGCGTTAAACTAATGTGATTATGAGAGCTAGCAATGGCTTTATCTTTTCCAATTCCTTTAGGGCACACACTGATGAATGTGGATGAAGATGGCGTGAGCTGTAGTGGAAGTAGGTGTCACAGCTGAGTCGGGGAGCCTCCACCATCCTGCTAAAACCACTTCCATTTCTTAAGCCAGCCTCTCAAAAGAAGAAGAAGCGTCACACCAATCCATATGTTTGATCGATCGGCTCTAAAATCTCCTCTTGTGGTTCTAAGCATTAAATTTACTGTATATTGATTGATGGTGGTGTTGCTTATGAGAGATTCAGGCATGTCTTCCACAGCAGTAAACATCAGAGACCAGTTGAACGAGATTGCTGTGGTCAGATTTAGTTGAATTTGTTGGTCATCTTGTCAAGCTTAAACCCTAGTTTTGTTGTTCGTTTCCCCTCATTGGAGCATTGGTTTTGCTGCTATGGACAGCACTCTCAAATTGCACTGTTTCCAGCTGCTATCACGTCACTTGCACTATACTTACCTTCTTCTATAGACTCTGCATGTCCATTTCTTTTCCCACTTCACTTCTCATGCGCAGCTGCACTCACGCGGCTGGGGAAGTTGTGGAAGAGAGCAGTACTGAGAGCGATCGATGGCACCCTTGACATCTCAGCTTCACCACCACCACCACCACCAAGCTTGTCCTCGGTGCTTTCCACTCGCTCGTGATATGGTTCCTTACAAAGAGATCAGGAACTGAGAATAAATGGTCTCAACCTTGTAAACTTCATTATCGAACATAAGCATGCACGCACGGTTTCGGGGGAAAACGGAAGAAGAGTCTTTCGATTGCACCAGTCAAAGGTTAATTAACAGCCATTAAAGCCATTAATTAACTGTGTCACACAATTGAACTACACTTTCATGTTGCGTGGCGAGTGGGGCTAACGCCATAATAATTGCCCACAACCCAAGTGGGAAGAAACGACACGAGTTGAGAACGCTTTGCTGTCTCCCATCTTCTCTCTCTCTCTCTCTCTCTCTCTCTCTCTCTCTCCATCTCACGCTGATGTCATGCCATCGGCTGTGCTCTCCTTATATATCCACGAGTCTGCAGCAGAAGCCAAAGCAAAGCTCACTATTACGACGCCATGGCTCAACAAGGCCTCGAACTCTCGACGGTGCCCAACGACCGGTGGGAGATCCACCCCAACCCCTTCTCTCGGACCGCCATCACCCAGTGCTGCTCCAACGCTGCCGCCGCTGCATCGTTCGCTGATGCTTCCAGCCACTCAGCCCTCAGCATGGACTCCTCGTCTGGTGATGATTCAGGAGAGCCAGCGGAGAACCGCCACATGTGGAGCCATGTCCTGCTGTAAGTATTACGGAAGACGCCATACATAATTGCTACTCATGGTGATCTATAGATCTTTCCCTCTGAGTACATAAGCGAACCAAACTCGTCCTCTGAAAGTAGGTGTCGATGTTGCAGAGACGTAGAAGATGCTGGGGAGGTGGATGATGGGGAGAACTTCCTTGAAGTGCTGAGCTCAAGAAGGCTAACAGCAGATGTGTTCGAACCTGCATGCGCTAACTCCAAGAAGATGGACAGCTGCAAGGAATTGCATCCATTCTCTCTTCACTCCTTGGGAAGCATCATGCAGCCAGATTTCGCTAACAACTGGTCTCTCGCTCCTTCGAACCCACAGCTCGAGCATCATCTTGCACCATCAACGTGCAATGGCTATATCTCTGCTTCGATGTTGATCGATCACTTGGCGTCTGATACTTCTCACGTTACGCATGAAATCCCGGTTTCACCGTCGTTTACTGTCGACGCAGTTGTAGGAGAAAGCAGTAGAAGCTATTATGATCACAACGTGAAGCCACGGAGTCACCAAACAGGTCTCAACCATGAGTTCTGCGGTGGAATGGCAGAGGCTTCATGGTTTAACCGAAGAAGTCCGTCAGACCAAGTCCCCTTTGGTGGATGCTCAGGCAAGCAAGCTGGAATGGAGTTACCAGCGTCAAAGCCTCGTGTAAAAGGCTCAGATTTGTGTTGTGGCAATAAGCAAGCATATGAAAGATCATCAGTAACTCTCTCACTCTCTCGCTCTCTCTTTCTCGTTTACAGACACAAAACCCTCAAAACATTACATGTAATTGTTTCTGCTAAGAAGTAAAAGCTCATTTCTTATTGCAGATAAGGGGAAATAGCAGGAATACCGGAACAGTTGAAGGAAAGAAGCAAAGATCTGATGAAGAGAGTACAGAGACACTCCTCAAGAAATCCAAGTATGATAGCTCGATGGTTTCACCTGCTAAGGTTAGGTTAAAGATACGCATTTATCATTCTGTTTCTTGGAATATATAGCACAGGGAGATAATGTATTCTTGTCGGAAACAGCTGCAGGTGCCCAAGGCAAGGATGGCAGCTGAAAGAATCAGTGCTCTACAGCAAATTGTATCGCCATTCGGGAAGGTAACCGATTCCACCATGTTCTTCGTGATCAGATAGAAAAGCATGAGTTCATCCAACACTCTCTTTTGCGAATTTGTCAGACAGATCAAGCATCTGTGCTCATGGAAACCATATTTTGTATCAAAAGTCTACAAGAGCAAGTACAGGTAACACCATAAACTTCTCATCTTCTGGGAGGAAAAGTTCTATTACCATTCCTATAACTTTACTGCTTCATCAGTTTTGTCTTGATTAACAAGAATATGTTGCATCAGAGAGCAAAATTGAGGTTTAAGTCACTCGACCTCAACCTTTTGCTCAAGAGATCTCAATCTCAACCTCTGTATTAGTAATCACCAATTAATTGACGATAATTATTGTCCTAACCATGCAGTTGCTAAGTGATCCATACATGAAGTCAAGTGCTAGCAAGGTACTTCAAGATCTTTCCTTATCTATTTCTTACAGTGGCAAATGGACTGCTACATGATCTGTATCTGCCCTTCGCAGGATCACAATTCATGGGGACAATTGGAGAGGAAGGTAAAGGCTCAGGCAAAAGTTGATCTGAGGAGTAAAGGGCTTTGCTTGGTTCCTATTTCATCCATCTCTCAAGATCATACAGACAATAGCAGACCAGATTACTGGATGCCAACATATAGAAGTTGTTTCTACTAGTTAGAGCCTTCTTGCGTAGATCTGTAGATCACCAATTCTGTCAACGACATGTAATTGTCCGACAATATAAATGTTTCTACCAGTTGTTATTATTTTGATGGAATTGTTGCTGTATTGTTTTGTTTAATACCACGAAAAAATACTGTAATGCTATTTAAAAACATTATAATTGAGTAATGTCTCGTATATTTTAACTTCAATTATTTCGTGAAAAATGAGAAAATGGTATCGTATGATTTTTCTAATTAATTTTACTCATATATAAAGGGTTGCACAAATTATATTTTTTACAAACATAAATCATCCAACATCATCCACACAAATCAATCTAACATACCCAACAAATCAATGGCAAATGTTAAATAGAATACAGGTGCATAGAGATGTAATGTTTATGTTTGGTAACACAAAAACAATGTAACTTTCTTCATATCTACGTTGTGTTAACAGTAATTAATGATGCATTAGCTACAGACTCGTCTTGATTACGGCCAACGTCATGATTATATCAAATTAGAATATATTAAGAAGTTTGCTATTCACAATCCTTAATAATAATAAAATATATATATATATATTATTTATTAATGATCCTTTTTTTTTTTTCTTCCCTATAAACTTTTATTTCATTTGCTCGCTATCAATGCCATGGTCACAAACACGATTTGTCACCTCCCTTCGATGTCCCTAGATGCTTATCACATGTGTGTAGTCAGAGGTGACATTGCTTGCTACCTCTCTACTCACCGTCGACATTGCTCGTCACCTTCTTTGATGACACAATGTCTCTCCACTTGTTGTTGGCATTAGTGATTCTTGTTAGACACTTCCTTCGTTATCTTTATTTGTAACTTTCCTAACTTTTCCTTCATAAACATCACAAACATCCACTATGCCAATCGTTTACTCCTCTCCTTTGTCTCCTCCCCCTTTTAAAGAAGCCTTAAGCATCAAGAGGGTGTTGAGGTAGTCAAGCTCTAGCGACCACCCAAACAAACTCGGGCCATCACCAGTCAAGCTCTAGCGACCACCCAAACAAACTCGGGCCATCACCTATTACCACTTCCATCAATCGTTTGCCCCTCTATGATTATTGCTCGTGTTCGCTTTGATCATTGCCGATCGAATCGAGGAGGAGGAGGAGGAAGAAGAGTATGGCATATACGTTAATTTATATAAAGATATTTTAAAAATATTTAAAAATAAAAATAAGATTGTAAATAGTAAAAAAATTATGAATAAAAATCTCCTAGATTAACATCATTACTTGTTGACATTTTTAACCTCAATTAGAGCCGATCCAATCAGGATAAATAATCCCCGAATAAAATAAAAAATCCTAGAATTTAGAGGAATAAAAGGGATATTTCACTATTTTTCTATAGAATGCAAGAACAAGAAAGTAGTATTTTAATTTCCATTTACTCAACACGAACAACAGAAGCCAATCAAGGTCAAAAATAAAATATTGTTATATATTTTTTTGTTTTACATATAATCACACTAAGAAAGAGACCGAGATGTAAATTGAGCCGCATGATGGGCCCAATTCGGCCCATGAAAGGGTCCGTTACGGTCAACCTTACAAAACCCTCGATCACGTCCTTCCGTTATATGTTTGCGGTGGCCTAAGTCTTGTTCTAGTCTTTCCTGCCTGGTTCGATCCAGAGAGCACCATGGCGATGGTGTCCCGCTTCGCCTTCTTCCTTCTCTGGATCTCGGTGCTGTCGTCCACCACGCACTCCGAGCTCGTGATCTCGAGAATCGATCGACGGGTGTGTAGATCTACTGTCCTCTCTGTTTTTAGGGTTTTGGGTGATCCTAAGTCCCCCCCTTTTTTTTGGGTAGTATGAGTGCGATCGGTTTGTCCGATGTGGTAAATCTGGTATTTGGGTTTCGATCTGCTACATGAAATTGGATCCTCGTCAGAAAATGATGGAATAGCTCGTAGGAAGTATTGGGGCTTTAGGAACATAGATCGTGTAAAGAGCGTTCAATATGCACCACAAGTGGAGTCTCCACGTGCATTGTGGAATTTATGCAGTGGGTCCTGTCATTGAGATATGAAAGATTTTCTGGTTTTTGAATACTGCAATTATTCTCCTGTGAAGCCCTTGTGTTTTTGTCGCACCAAGTTTGTGTTATTCAGGTGTTGGATATGTAGTTTATTTTTGCACTCGAGCTGTAGTGTCAACGCTCCGAGCCTCTAAGTTTGCTTGCTCTTGTTGGTAGATGTGGATGAAATCAGAATGATCCTCCATTTTTGACTTAAGGATTCCTCCTCCAAAACTGTTTGTTGCAATGGTAGTTAACTGATGCTCTAATGCAGTAGTCAGAGAACAGGAAATCATGCTGATGATAGTTATTTCTCCATAATAAACTGTTTAATCATTTTCTGTAATAGCCTATTTGCCGAAGTCTAAAAGCTTTGAGCCACTAGTTTGAGTACAATAACTTAATTCTGCCAGAATCATGATATATGCAGCAGCCAGCTATGATGACAACCCAATTTTAGGTGAATATAATGCTCAGTAATTAACAAAATATTTACTTGATTGGAGGTCACAAAAATTCTTGGGGTACCAGAACTATATCACTATGTTCTCATCTTTAGGTTTTTTTTCCCCCATAGAATTTTGCAAGTGATTTTAATGGACACAAAAACCAAGCTGAGCTTGCTGGGATTCACAGGTTTAGGATTGATTATAGTACTTACAAACTAGGAGTAGTCTTAGTATTGGGGATTAAGACCTGTCCATGTGAGCTGAGTCATATCATCTGGGCCAAGTCTTTCGAAATGAAAGATGATCAATTGGGATCTGATTGACCGAAAATATCAAGATCTGGGAACAGTCATTCGAGGCCACTTGGCAAGATTGATTGATTTTAATTTATTTCTGGTCAACTAGTTACTCTTTTGCAATTATGTTTTGCAAGGGCAATATCACTGGCAATTTGAAGTGTCATTGATTATATATATATATTATTTCTATTTTTTTAAGTTCTCCCTTTGTCTCTCTTCGCATTACTGTTTCGATTAGTTCACATTCGTAACTGGTCTGATGTCTCTCTTTTGTATAAATGAACTTCACCTTAAGCTTCGTTTTATTTTATACTTAATTGGCATGAACATCCTTATATGCATACAATTAATCTTACACTTTTTATAATGTTCATCATCTAGATGATAGTAACTTTAGAAGAATGGAGAATAGTAAATTCTGCTGCAAGGACATGTTAAAGATAATAAGCTATGAGAAAAGTATCTGTAACAACAACAAAAAAAAAATAATGGGGGGTGGGGGGTGGGAGGTAAAAAACACCCTTAATCCTGCTGCATTCTAAGTTATCTTCTGTGCACAACACAAGCTGCCAGGTCCCAGATTGATATATTCTACGTGTGATGTCATATGCAGTAACACAAATGGATCAGAATGCCTATGATTGTTGATTGAATGTGAAAGTGTGAAACAATGCAACATACATTGTAAACAACCTGATACTAGATATGGCAGCTGATTTTTTTTATTGGGTATATCCTAATTAGTTAATCATGGGTGGACTAAATGCTACTACGCTTATTGGACTGCAATTTCATTCTTGATGTTGTAGTCATATGAACCACAAAGTGAAAATTCAAGCAAGAGGTGTAAGGAAGGTGATGAAATATATGACACTTTACTGAAGGCTAGGATCTTTTGAACTAAAAAGATTTGTAGTTTTCATGATCATATTGTTTTAGACATTTGACTGTGTGATTTAGTGAGCTACTATGTTTTTTATATCCATCAACCTGTATAGATTGACGCTACCTTGGTGAAAACATGCTTTGGAATTTTGATATTCACTGATCTTGATGTTGATATGTTGTTTAGTTTATGTTGTTTGCTATGGTTATCATGGTTCACTAACCATGATGCATTTATTGCTAACAGGTTGATTTGTCTTCTCACATTGTACGGGCCCTATTCTCAATGAAGGTAATCTGCTCTATTATATTTTTCATAATCTTTAGGGCACTAATGGGTTACTCATTACTTTTTTTACACATTTTTTTTCTGCTTTCTGAGCTCTGTGATCATAGATCATTTCATGTATTTTTTTCTTCTGTACATGAGATATGTGGTTAGTGACTATTAATTTTTTTTATTTTTTTGTTAGTTTGTGTTATGCATGCATATGTATGTTGAGAGAAAATATAACTGAAATTGAGCTTCATTGCCATGACATGAGCTAATTAATACTTGTCTTTCATAAAAAATATCTTACTTAAGCTTATCTTTAAGTATTTTAGTAATTATGATTTTGCTGTTTGCATATTCTTTCAAAGTATTTTGATTAAGAAAAATCAACTAAAGAGACGGTATCCCCTTTAATCATACAAAATCTTGTTCTTAATAACCTGTGAAATCAAAGTGAAATGAGAAACAAGGCGACATAGTTTGACTTTTCTAGTCCGACAACAGGTTGAATGTTTTTTACTTCTTCAATGGCTGCACAAGGTATCAGCTTTTAGAGGTCTACGTGGCATCTATTTGGATGACTGTAGTTATAAAATGAGCATTACATTACATTCGTGTTGCTGTTGGTGGTTGGGATGGAATGCACTGTTCCAATGCAGCATGTCAACACCCTACCAACATAAGCATGCTAAATAACACAATCATAGGCAAAAGGGGAGAGAGAGAGAGAGAGAGAGAGAGAGAGAGAGAGAGAGAGAAATAAATTAAAAAAATGGTGTCATGTCACTTCTACCTGAGGGCATCTCCTTTAGTCTCCGGTGTTTCTCCTCCATTATGGTTTTGAAGGAGGATTGAGGGCCTGTCAGTGGTCTCATTTATTTTAATACATTTACTGCAAGTGCAAAAGCATCTTCACTGTACCAACAAGATAATTATCTAGTTGAGCCATATCATTTTGTCAGTGGTCTCATTTATTTTAATACATTTATTGCAAGTGCAAAAGCATCTTCACTATACCAACAAGATATGTCTAGTTGAGCCATATCATTTTACTATGACTCAAGTCTCCCATTTGAGATAAGTTATTGTCTCAGATTCTGAGAACCATTTCCAAACATTTGACTGGTCAAAAATATTTTATGTATTTCAACTAGTCAATCATTACTTCATATTCTGAATTGATCTTTTTAGTGCTAGTGGCAGAAATAGACTTGCTTTTTCTGCTTAGTTCAGAGGTTTACTTAATAATATCAATTTGGTCATGTAAACTTCTTTTTTCCCCATTGTCTAGGTAGAGAATGTTGGCAGTAAAGTTGTATCTGAAGTTTTGCTGGCTTTTCCAAACATGCAAGCAAAGAACTTGGCAGCGATAAAAACGTTATATAATGAAGGGAGAGGAAAAGTGAAAGCTTCTAGTGTTAGCCTTCCTACTGCAGTTGTTGAGCCAGAGGGGATGGAGAAGGGAGAAGGGAGAAGGGAGGAACTGACCTTTTACTCCGTATCTTTACCTAAAGGTTTGGAGAAGGGAGGAACTGTGAGTTTGGATGTTTTGGCTGTATTTGCTCATTCTCTACAACCATTTCCCGAGGAGATTACTCAAGCTGATGGACAGCTTGTTGTATATCAGGATAGTGCTTACTATTTGTCTCCTTACACAGTAAAGGTCCAGACTCTTGGTATAAGATTGCCTGGTGGAAGAGTCGAGTCTTATACAAAATTTCCAAATGCAAAGCTTGTTGACTCAGAAATTACGTATGGCCCATTCGAAAACCTTCCGGCCTTCTCCTACTCACCTGTAATTGTTCATTTTGAAAATAACTATCCTTTTGCAGTGGCACATGAACTAGTGCGTGAGATTGAGATTTCTCACTGGGGTAATGTTCAAATTACAGAGCACTACAACCTTGTTCATGGAGGTGCCAAGACAAAAGGCGGTTTCTCTAGGTTATTTTTTCGTTCATTTATTTTTTATGCTTTCTTTTTTTGGGAGCTTTTCTTGGAATCTGTTTCTTACTCATTTTCGTTGTTTGCAGGCTTGATTATCAAGCCAGATCATCCGTTAGGGGGGCTTCATCATTTAGTCATCTAATTTTTAGATTGCCACCAAGGGCTCACTCTATATACTATAGAGATGAAATTGGAAATATTTCAACATCACATTTCTGGGGTGATTCCAGAAAGGTACTTGCTATATTGTTGGTTCAACAGAATTATCATTTGCAGGTCACTGTATAGCTTTGAATTTAACTGGTAGTGTCAGTCTGAAGTTCACATCAGATGTCTTTTCTCTGCAGACACAACTTGAAATAGAACCTAGATTCCCAATATTTGGTGGGTGGAAGACATCTTTTACAATTGGCTATGGTTTACCATTACAAGATTTTCTATTCAAGGTGGATGGAAAGCGGATGCTTAATATCACATTTGGTAGTCCCATGGATGAGGTCATTGTTGACAATCTTATTGTGAAGGCAAGTTAACATTGTTCTATTTGATATTTTCATGTAACCTGTACACTATTTATTTACTTCAATTTGTATTGACAGAAGGCTTCTCTCTTTAGAACAGTCACTGTCACTTGGTAACTAAATTACTAGATGATTAACTTTATGTTTTTAAATCATTTACTTTAAAAGGTTTGTTTGCCATTTATGCTGTATAATTTCTCTGTCACAAGTATCAGTACGATAGAAGGGGAAGATTTTTGCATCGTGTATTCAATCTTCTTTTTTTACACAAATGAATCCCAAAGTTCTCTTTATGTATAAGATTCAGTGTTTATATCTTGATTTTAGCAAAATAGTTTGTATGAAATGTTAATTAAGCATGGGCATGCACATGGGGTGAGAAAATTGAATACGATATGACATCAAAGGAGGTCGATCAATGAATATGTTGTTTATAGATAATTGGATATAAATTCATTTATATCTTCACAAAAACTCATTGTTTAATTAATAATCATTTCAAAATTCTTATGGTTCATTTTGGCAAAAAAAGATCAAAGTTCTTTGAAGGTTGCAATCAACTAATCAGACTTTTGTTTATGAGAATACATCATTCATTTGTCATAAAGCTAATATTTCTGCTCATTAAGTTGATGATTTCAGGTATGGGATTAATTGACAGAAAAAAATGTTAGACAATTTTAGTTTGGATGCTGATTGAATCAAGTTTAGGTCCGTGTTTGATTCGAGAGTCTGGATTAACTTTAGGATTGAGTCGGCATATAATTTCTATGCTTGTGGATAATTTGGTAGATATTTGAGGGCTCAGCTATAATATTCTTTAAAGGAATCCAAGTAACATATCCAGAGTGGTTATTTAGGTAGCCCTCTTAACATAATAAAAAAGATACTAAATGGTTTAGAGACTCAAGAACAGAGCTAAACCTTTGAGGCAGGATACTGTTAGTAAACTTCTTTCCTTCTGTCAGATGTGTTGTCCAAGCAGTTGAACAAGGTTCAAATTCTGATTCGTACATGGTACCCCTTCTCTTGCCTTCTCAGTATGAAGCCTTTCAAAATTGACCTTAGTAAACCAAATTTTTTTTGAATATATAACATTGTTGTTATGATTAAAGCACTGTTTTAGCTGAATTGTATCACTGAGATCTTGATGAGTTATGTAATATTTTGTCTATGAGGATTTTTAAGTATTCTTTTGTGATCTCAAATCATCTCTTGTTCTCTGATGAAAAATGAAAATGCTCACTGCAGGTTGTTCTCCCTGAAGGTTCAAATGGAATTTCTGCTTCTGTTCCTTTTCCTACGAAACAAGGGGAAGAGGTAACTCTTAATATTTGAGCATTTAAAAACTTTTTAGATGCTATTGACATCAGCCAGCTTATGGATATGATACTGAAAATGATTTCTCTTTTTCAGATAAAATATTCCCATCTAGATATTGTTGGAAGGCCTGTATTAGTCCTAGAAAAGAGTAATGTTGTTCCGGAGCATAATCTCTATTTTCAGGTATGCCTTTAAATTTGTTAGAAGTTGATATAGTTATAGCTTCTTTTGTTATGTGGCATTCTAGAAATTTCCATTGCTTTATGGTGCTAACAGTTGACAACAATTCTCCATGATCATCACTTGATTGAGTTGTCTCTGTAGGGATATTTAGTTTGTCGATTTGATAAACCAAAAAGAACCCCTTTGTAAATCAAAATATGGTTCGTTTGAAGAGTACTTCTTACTTTTTTAATGAAAACACACTTTTTCTGATAAAGTTTATTTTAGATCATCATGTTTAATATGTAGATCTCACTAGAAGCAAAAATCTCCAAACACTTTCTGCATTTTATTATGGAAAAGTACAGTTTATCAACTGTTTTTGAGTTGATTTCATATTGCTTACCCATGCCTCAAAATTTGGCACTTGAACTACTTGTGGTTACTTCTGTTGATCCTTTTCTCAACCTACCTATATTTAACATATGAATGGAATGTGCATTGAGATTTAATCGCTAAATGGACAGAGAGACATATGTGAACTCAAGTTTTTCCTTGTATTAACATGCGTTCGTAATTTCATACTGTACCGGCATTTTGAGTTTAGCTCGGTACAGTACGGTATGAGCATATCGAGTGATATGCTAATAATAATAATAATAATAATAAATAAATAAATAAATAAATAAATAAATAAAGAGCGACATCGCCCCATTTCTTCTGTCATTTGAAATTAAAATTCTTTGTATTAACTACAGTCTACCAATGATAATTATTTTTACTATATCTCAGTCAAAATTTGTGTATTTGCTAATGAGCAAGATATTGTGGAACCAAATATAAGCTCTGAGCAGTCCTATGAACCACTGGAGGTTAGTTCTGTTGATTCTCTTTTTTCAACCCACCTATTGTTATATTCAGCATAGAAATGGCATGTGCATTGATATTTAAGCCTAAAAAGGACAGAGCCACATGTAAACTCATATGTTTTTTCTTTGTGTTAACTACAATATACCATTGATAATTATTTTTACTATATCTCAGTCACAATCGGTGTATTTGCTAAGAGCAAGATATTGTTGAACCAAATATGAGATCAGAGCAGTCTTATGAATTGTTGATACTATTAGAAGAAAAAGTAGCTTTTTGTACCTTGAGATGGCAAAGAAAATTTTATTATTCAACATTTGAGATGTGCAATGTTGTTTTTGCTTTAAATGAAAAAGATCCAGTGTACTTCTGATTATTATATAACTGAATAGCTAACATGACCATTCATATCTACTTAGTATATTAGGATCTTTCTTTTACATTTTTGTTGTTGATTCTTTGCTTTTCAGAAATACAATTCTATATTTTTCGTAAAGCAATTACAAGTCAGATATAATCTCCTTTGATGGCAGAAGTTAGTCATGTAGTTAGAATTTAGCTTTGGTTTTAAGAAATTTCATCTTGTTATGATTGTCTAAGTCTAATCAATATTAGATTAAAGGAACAATGTGCCTTATCCTTTTGGAGATTGAGCTCATTGGAATTCTTGCAAGTAGCCTCTTACATGTAATAAAAGATTTACCTGTCTGTAGCAAGGCAGATATCATGGCAGTACATTTAGTTCTTGATTCTTATTTCTATTTGAAACATTGTTGATACAAGAATTATGCAGGCTATTTTAAAGTGATGTTTAATACATGAATTTTCATTTTGTTCTCATCTTGTTACTTGTATTTTTTTCATTAAATGAACAAAAGATTGGATTTACTGATTTCAAGTGTTTTTAGGTGTACTACCATTTCAACAACCTCTCGTTGCTTGGGGAGCCAATGATGCTGATTTCTGGCTTCTTCCTCCTTTTTGTTGCTTGCATTGTTTACATGCACACCGATATGTCAATCTCGAAGTCTTGTGCTTCGTATCTTGCAAAAATTCAATTAGAGGAGGTGCGAAAATTTTGTTTTCTGTATCTTCCAACTAGAGAAGCTAAATTGATAGAATCTTCTTTTTTGGTTTAAACCAGAAGGCATAGCTTCTACTATTAGGTTTTATGCATACTATCAATTTGTTGTAATGGATGAACGATCTACTAATTACAAACACTTTACTTTCTTGAAATAGTACAAGGTCTCCTATCTTAAGGTGCTAATTGGTTTTCAGAAAAAATATTCTCATTTATCAAATTTTGGTAGGAGGATTTATATTCTTTTGTGGCTTAACTAATTAAGGTTTTATATGAAGATAGCATCCAGCCATTGATTCATCAACTTGAGGCAATCATTTAAATGGTGTGTCCAAAAGTGAAATTGGTTGTTGATATTTTGAAAAATGTGGGCTCAAGGAGTAATGACACTTCTCGAAGGAAATAGCAGCCATGTCAGTCGAAGATTGAAGGTTTTGTTTGTTTTAATATAAGTGAACTTGTGGTTGAGATGTTGGGCATTTGCATCTTGCTATTAACTTGTTGGCGATGTTTGGATTTAGTAGGCTATTAAGATAATTAATCTAGTTTGAGCTAAGCCCTACACATTGACTGAGGAAAGGATTAGTATTATATACGAAAAGGTGTCTACAATTATTTTGTTTTTTGCTTATTTACATTAAGATTGATGAATTGAGATATGATGTATATGGAGTTAAATGGATTGTATATGCTTCATTGAATTTTTTTAGGGTCAATAATGACAGATACATGCTTTCCATACTTTCTTGTGTTCTTTCATACTGAACTTCTGTGATACTACCAAACAGTTTTTTTGTCTACTTTTATTTTCAGACAACTTTTGGGTCTATCATGTACACACCAAACAAGGATAACTTTTACTTGCTACCTTTGAATGCTTTTAATGTTTTTTGTCAAATTGTCTTGTATTATTTACTTTGACAATTATATAGGTGTACATATATTTTATGTGCTCTTTCTACCCAATTGAAAGACTAATGATATTTCCTATCATGTTGCGGAAATTTGAAGTCTAAAATTGAACCTTGTTGATCTGATCATAGGTGCAAGCAACAGTTCAGCAGATCCAGAATATCATCAATCAATGTTTAGCAGTCCATGACAAGCTGGATGCTTCCTTACGAGATCTCTCGAGGACAGGAGATGTCCAATCATGTAAAATAGCTCGTAAGACAGCTGATGCACAACTCAAAGAATTGGTCAAGGAGTTGAAGCCATTGGTGACGTTTCTTCACCATTCTCCTCAGGCTTCCCATATATGGCCAAAGGTTAACCTTTTTTTTATATAGCCATGCTTATGTTCCTTGATTGTTTATTAGCATGCTGTAAATTTTTTTTACTTTAATGAATAAATGAAGTAAACCTTCCCATGAAATATATAACAACAACAAAGCCTAAGTCCCAACTATTCCTATGAAATGTATTAGACAAAATTAGGTGGTCAGCACATCTATAAAGTTAGCTACTCTACAATCAAGCCTCTGCTAATCACTGCTAGGTTTGTGGTGTTTATACTCTTTGTATGAAGATTAATCTCATATGGGATCTTAGGAAAGTTAACAGCATCAGGACTTATTGTAACCTAATTCTGTATGACCAAATTCTAGTTCATTTTAATCCTGGTTTGAAAATAACTCACGTGCCAAACTGGCATCTGGATTCCGGACAATTAATTTTGAGGAACTGGATATGTTTCAGTCAAATCTGACTAAACCTGTTTACTTGTCTGAGCTATCAGAGCTGTCAGAGTTAATAATATCAAGGTTTTATTGTTGAATGGAGGTCTTCTGGTTATTAATCATGCCACCCAATGGAATTAGTATGATGCCATTCTCCATTTTGACCTACTGGCATTGCATGACCAGGACAGATGGCATGTGCAATCCATGGTCAGAAGTGGGATATAGTTACAAAGAATTCCTTAATAAAAATAGAAGAAAAAATACTCGGTGAAAAGAGTTGTCACCTCTGTCATTTGAACCATGTCTAGACCTGGTTTTTGGCTGAGGTTCATAATGTCTGAATCCAGAGATTGGATTCCTTAGGTAGGAACACATGGGGCATACTAGCTTGGTGCTAGTTTAAGGTCTCTTTGAAGTCATTAGCAGTGGCGGACCTTCCTATTGTTGCCATCATAAAAACATTAGTATTGGTCGCTTCCACAAACTTTTGAAGCCTGTAAATATGCTGGTGGTCTTATTGGTCTGTGTTCATCCTAAAGTGCCTTGGAGTTTTGTGTGAAAAGGTATGCATGGATAATTTGAGTATAGCATTACTGATGAATTTTACATTCTTTCATTGGCTGTAATCCATGTTTTCATTCTTCTTGGATTTTTTTTCTCATTGTTGTTCAAAATGACTATGTTTTTGTATTTAGGTAGAGGAGCTGGTTGCAAAGGAGAAAGATATGCAAGAGAAGATGTTTCTGAGACATTCCACGGTGGTTGATTGTTTTGAGAAGAAACTTGGTGGGCGAGAAATAGAGAACCGCGTTGCATCACAGCAGCAGAAATTAGCGGCCTTGAGGCAAGAGGTCGACGATCTTTTGGAGTTCCTCGATGAGATCTAGAACAAACCATCATCTCATCATAACTATGAGATTTTTCTTTAAGATTTTGATGTCAAATCTTGCATGAGCCCAAAAATGTTATTCTATCATGTTGGTATTTAAGTTTACCGAACCACATCATCTGAGGTCATATTAGGACATCCAGGGACAAGACAGCACCTTTTTCTTGAACATTTAATGTCGTGTGTGTAGATGTTATGGCTGCGGGTAATCTGGCTCTAACCCCTCGTTAAGTGATTTATTCTACTGTGCATTAACCTCAGGGTGCTGGTGCAGGAAAGAAAGATTACTTCCAACGAAGCAGGTCAGTCAAGTAACCCTGTTTGTCCCTTTAGTTTTGTGACTGAAACTAATGTGGAATTAATGCCTTTATGGAAGTTAGCTTGAGCGATTATACAGTCACGTATGCACTGATTGAAACTCGAGCAGGTATCACTGATCAGGAGCATGCTTATCAGATTAGCTTTTTTTTTGTGATCATGTATCTCAATAATATCTTTTGCAGCTAACCTCTCCATGCATATAAATTCATCCTGAAGTGGTTTTTGACATTATTTCCCATTTTAAGTTTTCTTACGAGGGGCACCGGAATGCCTCGTTTACTGCACTCCTTCCCATGCATGTAAATTCATCCTGGTTTTTTGTCAGGGTTTATTTCACCCCTTTTTGACTCCTCTGGTTCAGCCAATTGATGGCGGTGGAGCTTATCAGGTTGACCCTTGGCATCCTCTGTCACATCTCTTTCCGATAGATTAAGCACCCATGTCATGGCATTCTGGCCCATCCAAGAGGGTCAGTAATGTGGCTCACAGAGACCACCATCATGTGAAAGATCGGTGATCCTCTGATGTTTTGACAGGCATGGGAATCCCTGGGTGGATGGATGGGTACCTCAAAATATCTATCCACCATCTCCTGTTGACTCCTCGCAGAAAAAAAGATACTTTGATGAACATGGTGGTCTTCTTCACATGACAACCTTGCATCCGTCTTTTCCCTTTTGAAATGAAGAGTGAGGCTGTGAAGTTCTCCATTGGCTTCAGGTACTGATTAGCCTCTTTTCATGCATTTTTGGTGGTGGAAAATCTTCTTATCAGGTTTTAATATTATCTTGTTTATATCCAATCCAATCCAAACGTAAGTATTCCAATTTAAGCCTTGATTGGTTGTCTAGAAGAAACAATCATCAAAAGAAATGTGCACTGTATGATCGTAGTGGAAAGGGACCCAATTTATCAGCTCAATTTAGCCATCATTGTTCACTCGAGTGGCACTCAGCCTCGCAACGAGCTTCAGATTTTGAGTGCTCATAAAGCTGTGTGACAAAAAGAGGAGCAATTTTGAAGTGATAAATTCAGAATAGGCTGATATGCCACTGAGAAACTTCTCCTGACTGAAATGATTTGTTGTGAAAAAGATGGCAAACGAAAGGACAGGATTGCAAACTGATGCACAGTGGAGTTGGTGAGGTATCATTTGCATGTTGAAAGTCACCGTTGATCCTACTCGTCTACTACGGAGGTAAGAAACACTTGGGTGTTCTGTAACCAATGTTCCAAGAAAGAAGAGAAGATGTGGCACTCAGATTCAGGAGGAACTCAACGCTCCATTGCCACCTCTTGCTTCTCTGACCGAATCATCCTTTGCCATTTACTTACCTCTCGTCGAGTAAAGTGCAGTAGTGCGGGACTAGATGTCATCACAAGAAGAAGTTTCGGTTGCAGCTGTGACACTATCGCTGCATAATTTCTCCTCTGATGCTGGTCGCAGTGTAGCAGTTCCTGGGACAGACAAAAAAAATCCTATCAAGAGTGGTGCGAAAACCCTGTTCCAGTTGGATCAACTACCTGTGTAGGTACAGTATACGAAAAAGATGGTGGTGTTAGCCTGGTCCAATGAAGATATAATTCTGAATCCAATCCTCTTATATTGTCTGCCAATCTCATGTTGAGGTGGAGGCGCATGCAGAAAAAGGATGCCCGGTAGGACAGGGCAGGAGAAATGATGACAGTGTTAGTGAAAGCGAAGGCCTGCTTGCCACGGGAGAAGAAAGAGAGAGGGAGATGGTCTTAATAGTTGGAGCTTCTCTGAGAGTATCATTCACCAACAACGAAAGAAAAAAAAAAAAAAAGGAGTCACGGAAAAGAGATTCGCGGAGAACATGATGAACACCGTCCTGCTCACTCTACAGCCCTCGCTTCATCCCGTATGTGGCAACGCGCAAGTGCGTCGGAAACACCCACTTTTCCTTTGGCATCTACTGCTCTCCCCGCACCAGAGAGCATGTGATCGCATCGACCTCGAATCATCTCCGAGAAGGAAAGCAGATGGCCCTCCTTTACTCTCTTTGGAGCTTTGTGTCTCTTGGATCTCCAGGTTTTGGATCCAAGCAGAAGAAGAGGCGAGCTGTGTCTCATGTTCCGTTGCTTCCGAAGGTACGAGTATCCGGAGTAGCTTTTGATCTCTCGTTTGTCCTTCACTCATTTTTCTTCTTTTATTTTTTGTAGCGGTGAGTTTTGCATGGCACATGCATCCTGGTTCTTATTCGTCTCGAAAGTTCAGTCACCAAATGGCTTTATAAATCTTGCAGGAGCTTCGGAATGAGCATCTCCGGGGGCTTTCTCATTCAAATTACGTCTGCTACGAATGATGCTGACTTCCGTTTGCAGTAAAATTCTCCTTCGTTTTCCTTTTATCTTTCATAACGGTGCCGATCGATCTCGAGATGACAGGACTGATACCTAAAATTTTCCAAGTACCACATAAACCAAAATGCAGGAGAGTATAATCAATCTCTATCGAGTTGTCGTCACATGCAACTCATTTGGTAGAGTCATATATATCATCAATCCGGCAATCCATTGTAGATACGGATTGGAACAAGGCAGCACGAGGCACTAAACTCCATGGCACTTAACCACGTTACTCTGGCCCAACCAAATCATGCCACCGGCAACGCCGCCGTCCACCACCCACGCCTTTGCCCGCCTTGGCGGCACATGAACTCCGCCATCATGTCGCCGGCCCCACATTACACTTCCAAAGAACAATCTTTTATCCACGTTAGTTCGCCTCATCATCATGGGAGTCAATAATTCTCTTCGGATCTGCCTGGTCTTTAGACCGTTGAACTATCTATGATGAAACAATATTAATAATTATACATAAGCACGAATTGTTATGTGTATGTAATTATAGCAAAAGTTTAGGGTCTTTTACGTCAAAGCCGATTTGTACATGTTGGTAATTTCGTTAAAGATTGAGGGGCTTTTCCGTCAAGTAGCTTTAGTCTGTGTGTTATATATGGATGTGAAAGGGCGTCTAAGATTGCTGATTCCGAGTCTTCCCTCCCTCTCTCTGTCTCTCTCTCTGTGGTCGGCAAGGCAATGCCTCCATCGGCGAGAATCTTGCAGACGAGCTCCGGCTTGCTTCCCGTTGCGGAGCCTCCGGAGCCGTTGTCGGTGGACTCCGACGTGGTGGTGATACTGGCGGCGCTGCTCTGCGCCCTGATCTGCGTCGTCGGGCTCGCCCTCGTGGCGCGCTGCGCCTGGCTCCGGCGGGCCTCCCCCGGGGCACGGCCCGCGCCGCCGAGCAAGGGGCTCAAGAAGAAGGCTCTCAGGGCGCTGCCCAAGGTGTCTTACGGCGCCGCCACAGCGGCGGGCGGGAGGCTCGCTGAGTGCCCCATCTGCCTGGCGGAGTTCGCGGAGGGGGACGAGATCCGCATCCTGCCGCAGTGCGGGCACGGGTTTCACGTCGGGTGCGTCGACACGTGGCTCGCGTCCCACTCGAGCTGCCCCTCCTGCCGCCGCGTCCTTGTCGTCGCCGCCGACGCCGCCCAGCCGTCGCGGTGTCAGAGGTGCGGTGCCAGCTCCAGCGACGCTGCTGCGGTCGCCGCCACAGCGGCAGCTGAGGAAGTGGCCAAGGCTCGAGAGGACGGCGATGCCAATAGGTTCCTCCCCTGAGTCCTCCTCTCCTTTTCTGCAACTTGTCAAGTAAACAAGATGCAATTTCTCTGCTTAGGGTTTGGACTGGGCGGTGGACTAGACCGCCATGTGTTTGTAGTATGGTGCCTTAGGGTTGTATAATAGTGTAGAATTCAAACCAAAGAATGATAAAAAGTCACTTTTGGTGAAGCATCTGGGATCTGTCTCCCCTTTTAAATGCTGATTGTAGTTAAAAAATGGTTTTCTTTAGTAGAAAAACCCAGAAAGATAGATTTTTTTTTTTCAGCCCTTTGATTCCCTCTTCCAGTTCTGAATGAGAAAGGCAACTCCTTCTCCACCATTGTATTTGGGTGGTGGAATTTTGTTTAAGAAAATCTATCAAAGAAAGGAATAAGGAGCCAATTAGAAAGTTCCTCAGTGAAGCCCTTTTGATAGAGTACAACTTATACGAGTAAAGTGAGAGGGGAACAAGGAGAGTAAAGGGCATGCATTGTTCATCAGGAGAGGCACATGCAGTTTGGTATGTTTTAGTGGGAGTAGTAATTGTAGTAGGGCAGTGTTTGGGACCTACATACTGGTCTTCTGACTCAAGTTACCATGTAGAGCTGTTTATGTACTTGGAAGTTTGGAGGTTGGAGCAGGTGGAGGGGGTACCCTCCTCATTACAACCCACAAAAAAAAAAAAAAAATCATATAGCAGTGCATAAACAGAGGGTAATCTAAACCCTAACTCAAAGTTATTTATTTTTTTAATTTATTTTGCTGGATTTGAGTGAAATGAATGTCTCAGATACAAAAAAAAAAAAAGATCCACTCTTCTCATAATACTTTAAATTGGAACAACATGACTGTGGTTTGCTTTTGGCATTCAGCTTGCAGTTTATACAAGTGGTCAATGCAATTCTCTGCATTAAGAGTGTCTGGGATTAATCTTAGATCAGTATTTGAGAAAGATGGGCATTTAGAATCAGATTCTCTGTAGAGGATTTCCAACTGACATCCCTATGGAGGGGAGTAAACTTTTGTGATAGATCTTTTCATGTAAATGCAAGTAAGTAAGGTGCTAATTCTGTTGGCAAAAGATCAAAGGGCGGTCAAGTTTAGCATATTAATGCACATAGGTTGGCCTGGTCTTATGTGGATTAATTAGAACGGGCTGGTGCTATATATATTATATACTCATGCTTGTTGGAATAACTCACTTTTTGGATTTGGTTGTTTCCGCAATCTGATGAGAACACAAGTTGTATTTGCTTCAGGAGTAATCCATGAAAAGTGTGACAAAACAGTTTTGTAACTCACACTGAAAGCATGACTTGCTTTTCCAAACATCTTGGCCGCACCCATCTCTTTTGTGGGTTGCAATGACTCACTAAAGAGTGTTGAATTAAACTTCAGTTGGAAAGTTGAATGTTAGTTGCTGTTAGGCCAAAGTAGGTAATCAGTCAAGCTTCATTGTTTAGCTTATCAGCGTCTGTATGACATGTGGCAAAGGTCAATGAGGGTTCTAATCCTCAGCCACCATTTGTCTTTAGTCTTTACAAATATATACAGTTACCTGAAAGTGAAAAAAAGAGACCAGGATAAAGAAAAAAGGTACATTCCTTTAGTTAAAATTTTTAATTTAAGAAATGACAAATCAAGATATGAAATCCCATAAGATTGCAGCTACTTTGTTTTTGGAGCGAAAAATACTTTGTTTCAGATTAGGTTTTCTTAATCTGGATAATCAATTCTACATCTTTTTTGTTAAAAGGGTAGGGAAGAATTATTTCAGGACACCAAATAGTTTTACCTTATCTAAAAATAAACCTATTCTTAAAACACTAAAATTGTTTGACTGGTTAAACAAGCTGGTTAGTTTTCTTTAACCCTGTAATGTGCATATATATAATAATGATAAGAATGAAACAAATAGAAGAAAAGCTCTAATATTTCCCTGGCTCCATCTTGCGGTAGTACTCTAGTTTCCCACATTTAGTGGTCTATGGCTTTTTGGGCATATTAAGCCTACTTTTTGACTGGTCCTACTTGTTGGTCTCTTGTCACTTCTTTCTATTGGATCCAACCATGTGGAGTATGTGGGCAAATACCACTTGAATCTTGACCACTGTTCCACTACTACCAATCTTATATATCAATGTTCGCAAGTAGTGAAAATGAATTTATTGGAGAAGAAAATTGAAGTGAAAGTTTTTGGATGAACTTGCAATCCTCAAATCTAGGCGAGTCTGAGGATTTTGATCGACTTGAAGTTTGTGAAGAATGAAGCCCAATAGGAACCCAAGAGAATTCAATCAAAAATTGTAAAGATGGAGCATGGTAAGAAATCAAAATTTGACGAGCTTGAGTTCCTTGTGGACATGGTACTTGGATGACAAAGTGTACAAATTTCTCGTGCCATAATGCTACCAGAGAGAACCAACCAGAGCTAGAACTTGTCTTTGTTACCAAGAGGGAAAAGGACTTCATAACTTTATTAGCTGTGCTTGATCTTTGGATAAGATTCCATTACAGAATTGGTTGCTTGAGTTTACTGTTGGTCGAAATCTTATCATTGTCGGAATAAGGAATCCTGGTATTATAGACATATACAAAGGAAATTTATCCCTACATAAACAAGACCTGTACAAGGTAACTCAGTTAAGATTAGTAATGAGGAGATAAAGAAGACATGAGAAAGCCTCATATTAACGGCAAAAGAGATCTTATTTCTTTTTGTTTGATTAGGGATATTGTTTTCAAACAGTATCCATTATTATGGCTTGTTATCATCGTTTAACATCATTCTCTGATTAAATGTAGATCATTTGCTGCAAGAATTCATGTATGTTTGCAGTTGCACACTCTTGCATTTGGTCATTTGCAAATCCATGAAATATCGTGATTTTTCAAGTTCAATGATAGAAGATTCAATTGTCCTTAGCTCCATAAAAGCATGACAGAAACTTTTCGAACAAACCAACTCTCGTGTAGGGTTACATGCCTGCCTTTACCAACCATCTTAATGGCAACCATCAAACTTTAATGGTTCCACCATTCTTGTCATGGTGTTGGTGGCTTTCTGAATGGTACTGAATCAGGATTTATTATCAAAGGACAGGAAGGAATACTTGATCAAAATTGAAAGCAAGAGGTCATAATTTGTATCCTGTTGCTGTTTATGCCAATCAGGTAAATGATTAAGCCCATAAAGAAAAGAGCCAATAGTTTAGGTAAATTTAAGTGTTGACTAGAGTAAAACTAAGTTTATTTTTATTTTAAAATCATCATTTTGTTAGGTCCTAGGAACAACTTGCCGCTAGTTCATGTCTTAGTCCAACTCTGACCAACTTTCAGCAATAAACATAATTGACACCTAGGATGATGCTCACTTTCCCTAAATCAATTCCCTTGAAGACTTTATTAGGTTGGTAACATCACTTTAGGCCAAAGCAGAAGTGCTATAAGTTCCTCTTGGCATCACCAGTCCACCTTCCAACTCTCTGGGACATCCACTTTTGTTATCTACTGGTTTACTAGGACCTACTGCTTATCTTTGCCTCCACCAAGCATGTCCTTGACTATCATGACAATTTATGTATGCTTTTAAGTATGTTGTCAAGTTGATTAATCTTCTTGTTCTTCTCTAATGACCTCATGTCTTCTGGATTTTGTTGGTGAATCAATCCCACTTGTAAAGTGAGATGCTTGGTTCCTGGAAGCATCCAAAAGGTCATTTGAAATATTTTTGTGTATCTTACCATCTTTTGGAGATCAAACCACTACAATCCCATTGTTGGGTTTGCATCATCTGATCCTGCTTCTTATGCATATATTTTGTGAATCATCCTGAGGGCAATGAAGAAAAAAAAAAAAAGTAACTTGATCCACTGTTCACCTGTGCATGTATGAATTAGCTACCCTTTTTCTTCACAAGGAAGCTACTGATCCTGGTCCTCCATTACCTTGATCTCCATGTCAGGATCATCTTTGATGCCTTCTTCCAAGTGAAGACCATGAGGAAGAGCATCAGGCATGGCAGCCACAGCATTGTTGGTTACAGCTTCAATTTTAGCTCCACCATTTCATGCTTTACATTTGTACCTGAACAACTTGGCTATTTACATATTTCACCATCATCATCAGTACATGCTGTGACAAACAGTAGAAAACAAAGATCAAGTAAATGATATTACCATGTGTTGAGCAGAAGTGCAATACATGGAACAGAGGATATAAATAAACACTATGATATGTGCATATACTGATATTGTAATTAGAAAAAAGTATATCTAGAACCCAGAAGCTAGAAGCTTTGACTTGATCTTTCTTTTATCCTTTGATGAAATAGAAAGTGTGGTATTACGTGCATACATTGATTGACTTGTTGATGAAGCACATCTTCCCTATCATTGACTTGTTGAGAACACAGAGAGGATTTGCACATCACCTCATGTAGGTAGAATGAGTGACTTCCATCATTTGAAACATGCTTACTTGGAATGATTCCTCAGAGAGGAATGCCATCAACCAATGCAGTACTGGCGTATCAGCATGAGACAAGACATTTGACTTTCTTTTTTGCATCATTAGATTGAGGAGATAGAAACATGGAGGATTAGATCTGTAGTTTTATTATTATTGTTGTTGTTGTTGTTGCTGCTGCTCCTATAAACAATCAATATTAACTTGTTTGATTAAATATATGTCAATCAATATTTTTAATAAAGATTAACATCTTAGTTTTTAAAATTATTCTATATATTATATTATATCGGACCATCCTTATCAACAAAATCTGTTTTGTTTCGAGGATGAGAAGCAAGGAAAAGCAATCAAGGCTTGATTGAGCCCAATTAAGCTCAATCTGGCTGGTTTAAATTCAGATTCCAATCTGTTCATCAACTATTTTTTAATTATGCCCTTTTAGTTAGCTATCTTTAGTGTTTTGATCCCTACACTCAAAATAATTATATTAATATCTTTATAGTTACGAAAGTAAAATATTTAATTTTATTTCTTCATGTATAAAAATATACTAAAAAAGAGGATAAAAAAATAATTTTACTATTCTCTCGGATGGCCTATCCAATGGTGATGTTAGTGGCGATCCTCACCTCCTACACTATCCCATTTCTCCTACTTTGCTATCCTTTCCTATGGCTTCGCTATTCTCTCGGATAGCCTAGCCTATCCAACTGTCATGGATAAAGCTGTAAACGAGGTGTTTGATGTAATGCTGATGCATATATGTGTCTTTTGATTTTGTTCATGTTTTGCACAGCATGGAGAGAGCTGGCTGTAGGCTTGGCAGCTCCATTTTGGTTGGCTTTGGTGGTCGCTTTAGGCTTGTAAATAAAGTTTGTCATTTGAGTATTTAAATCTGTAGTGGACCATCTTGGATCCTTTGTTATGTAATCGTTCAAAGTTTGCAAAGTCTATGTTTGTAATTTGCATTGACTATAAAGTGTTTTTTGAAATGGATATTTGTGAATCCTAAGTGAAATGCTTTCTTTAACCTGTTTTCTCTTTTGTAAGCCGGAATCATAGAAGGTTTCAAGAAGGTTGACCTTTGAGAATAAACATGCAAGGGTGCCGCATGACATACGTAAAACCAATTAAGTTTATGACATTTGATATTAGCGTGGGATAAGCACAATTAAAAACACTTGGCATGCAAACATGGGGGACCTAACGGGGCTGCGTTGAGAGCAGACAACACGCATGACCATTTGGGGGAAATGGGCATATAGATATAGGGAATATAATCGCTCATAGGAGTGAGCATCCAAGATTGACATTCAGAGGAATGCCCAACTTTTTGCGCGAGAGGCACCACGAGGACAAGCGAGCTGGAAGAATGCGTAGTGCATAAAGGTTGGGATAGCTGAGTTCGAGCTATGACTTAATGTTGGTAACCAAATTTAATGGTGCTCAAGGCAAGTGAGGTGCTTGGTAAATAATTAGACTATGGAAAATGGGATGGGTTGCTCAGCAACCAAAAGAGTTATTGTAAAGCTCACAAAAGTAAGGAAAATTGCTAACTTAAAGAGTTACTCATGCAAGAGCTTATATGCGGACGATAGAATGTTCGTGACCATCCCAATGCGATCAAAACTTGACACCATAGAGCATTTAAACTTTTTCTTCAGCATGAGAAGGAAATACTCATAGGAGGCTGAAGTGTGCAATAAGTTTAGCATGTTACTAACTAGGCTTTGAGGGGTGCAACGGGGAGTTGCTGCTAGTCATAGGTGCTCTGTAGGCCAATCACGTGTGATGACATGTGTGACATGATACACACTCTTTTTGCTTATTATTATTTATTAATATTTTTCTCACTTTATGTTATCTATTGCATATATTGTGACATACATAGATCTGTGCAATGGGAATCGGATCATGATGAGATAATGGTAATGAGATCAATTAACCTTTAAACACAAACCCTATATAATCTCAGTCATAAGATACTCGGGAGGGACATCGAGATAACCAAATATACCAGTGTGTATGTTGTATACCCATCTATATGATGAAGGTAGCTGGTCTTATAGCTACTCATGTGGGAACACTAAGGATATAGTGCTGGTGCTCATTAGAGAATAAGTTTACTGATTGATCCACTCATGAAATGTTGGATGATTAATGATACCTCATTGTCAGATAATGATTACATCATTTCAGTTATGTATCTGGTCCTTAGACTTGAGATAACAATGATATCCTATATGAGTATTCCATTCTTTGATATCAGACTTATAGGTTTGAAAGTTCTGGTTATAGCACAACCGGTCATTGAGAGAGGCAGCCAACCTTAAAAGAGCAATTGAATGTCGTTAGAGGATCATCCACTCTCAGTGTCATGAGAGGAATATAATTTTTGCTCTTGCTCATGTAACTCTCTAGATAGGTTCATTCGGATTGAGAGAGAAAGAATTCTCTAAGAGAATATGATTAGAGCAAGACTCAAGTAGATTTCATATAAACCTAACAACACCATGCCCGATATACGGTCTCTAGGATATTAGATAGATGAGGGACTATAAAAAATGGTAATTAAGGACAGATAGGTCTAATGGATTAGATTCCCCCGTATCGTTTGGAGACTATGACGTAGTGGCATACGCTTATGATAATTTGAGTGAATTATTATAAGAGATAAGAGCTTATGATAATTCACTAAGTCAAAAAGAGTTCTGACAAGTATGACTCATGATCAGCTCGATATTGGGCCTAGAGAGTCACACAAATATGATAAGTATTGCGACGAGTAGGGGTTTAGATATAAAATATCAACTAGAGCCCCTATCTTATTAGATATTCAATAAGCTCTTGAATTATTGGATCTTGTGAATAAGAGCTAATGAGAGATTATTGGGTCGAGATCCACTAATCAACTAGGCTTGGATAGTTGGATGAAGATCTAGAACATAATAAGGTAAGATTCATTAGAGTTATGTTGATAGTGACTTTTATAAATAGGGGAGAACCAAAGGGGCATAGTGCTAGTCATAGGTGCCCAGCAAGCCAATCACGTGAGTGATGGCACGTGTGACTTAATATAGAATCTTTTTGCTTATTATATTTTGGCATATATCACTTTATAACTATTGCATAAATGCATACATATATTGTGATGTTCTTAGATTTGTGCAATGGGAATCGGATCGTGATGAGATCAAGATAGTGAGATCGATTCACCTTTAAACACATATCCTAAATAATCCCGGTCATAGGTTACTCGAGAGGGATATCGTGATAACCGGACAGACTGGTGTGTTGTATACCCGTCCATATGATAGATGCAACTGGTCGCATAGCTGCTTGTGTAGGGACACTAGGGATACAATACAGGTGCTCATTGGAGAATGAGTTCCTTCGATTGATCCGCTTACGGAATCTTTGGATGGTTGATGATGCCTTATTGTCGACAACAATTCCGTAGTAGTCTAGTGGTGTATCTGTTCCTTAGACTTGAGACACCAAGGATGTCTGTATGAGTGCTCCACTCTTTGATACGGACTTATAGGTTTGACTATCCCATATCTAGTACAACTGGTCATTGGGAGTGGTAGTCGACCTTACGAGGGCTATTGAGTGTCGATAGAGGATCATCCACTCTGGCGTCATGAGAGGAATATCTCATGTGTTCTTGCTCGACAAATCCCCGGCCAGGGTCATTCGGGGGTTGAGAGAAAAAGAGTTCTCCGGGAGAATCCGATTAGAGCGAGACTTCGAGAAGAAATCGTGTGGGTCCGACAACACCATGCTCGATATCTGGTCTCCGGTATATTAGATGGATGAGGGACTATAGGTACACGGTAATTGAGGAGGACGATGTGTGTCTAATGGATTGGATTCCCCCCAGATCGTCCGGGGGGACGGCGGTAGTGGCCTAGCACGTCCAGTAGTCGATGAGTCGAAAGTGAATTATTATAGAGATAATAATTCACCGAGTTAGAAGGAGTTCGACAGGTATGACTCACGGCCAGCTCGATATTGGGTCTAGAGAGTCATACACATATGGTAGGCATTGCGATGAATAGAGGTTCGGATATGAGATATCCGACGGAGCCCTTGTCTTATTGGATGCAGATCCAATACCCACTAGGGGAGGACCCATTAGGGTTTGACAGGGGACCTCTATAAATAGGAGGGATTCAGAGCCCCATAGGCTAGAGAGCTTTTGTTTGCCTTTTCCTATTCTCCTCTCCATCTCCACCTCTGAGTAGGCCTGGAGATTTGAGGAGCGTCGTCGCAACCCTGTTGTGTGGATCATCGCTAGAGAGGAGGACGCTTGACCTCCTTCACCCTCTCCTAAGGATCTGCAAGGAAACAGGGATATACGATCTCCCTAGGTAACACAATCTACTCTATACGCAGTTTCATGTTTCGCGGATTTTTGCGTACCAATCTTCGCACGACGACGAACATCTCTTTGGGAATGGGAATTTTGTTTTTCTTGTTCTTCGCTGCAAGATATGATGTCGCCCCCAAGGATTTCCCCTACAGTGGTATCGGAGCCGGGTTGTTCGCGGGCGAATGATTGGTTTTGAAACTGCGTGTGTTGTGTTTAGGAAGAATTTTGACGTCAAAATGGTTGACGAAAAAAAGGAAGGGCAGCAACAGTTGCTGCCCTCGATCTCATCGCGTCTGCAAAAAAGCCAAAAAGCAGCACAGGGGGGTCTGCTGCCAGAACCCGCACGGCGGGGCCTGCTTATAGAAGCTGCTTTCATGCCGGCGAAATTTGGCGACCATGGGCGGCGCCGCGGTGAGCGTCGTTTTCTCCATGGCTAAACCCCCCCCAGGTGGGCTGGCCCGCCGGCGGGACATCATCGCTATGAGGCTAGGGCGGCACCACCAGCAGCAAGAGGCGCTGCAAGCTGGCGCGTTGCACCAGAAGAAGGGGCAAGGTTCCCCCCATCAAGATGTGCCGCCGGTGGGTGGCTGCAGGCAAGAAAGGGGAAAGTGCATTAGGGTTTTGTGGCCAAAAGTTAGTTTTGTCCCTCGGAATTTGAGAAATTCCAATTTCTATCTTTTGTCCAAATTATGAAAATACCCCTATGAATTCAGAAATTCTCTATAATGTCCCTAATTTCAAAAAATATTAATTAATTAAAAGGTTTAATTGATTATTATTATTATTATTATTATTATTATTATTATTATTATTATTATTATTATTATTATTATTATTATCTAGTAGTCCTACATGATGATGATTATTTATACATGTGATGTATGATGTGTGGACGGATGATCATGGACCGTGTGATGTGTATACCTGTGATTATTATTATTGAGGTCTGCGAGCCTCCATTATATTTCTCGTTTATTGTCGGGTCTGCGTGCCTATGATTAAGTTGTAATTACATGAGGAGGCCTAGCGGGAGCGTGGATGCGATAGCGGGACCCACGAGACGGACGATCGTGATGCATGAAGATGCATCAAGATGTTGACGGAACCGACAAGGACGAGATGGACGATCACAGGGCATGGAGATGCACCGTTGCACACATAGATTTTGATGTGAGTGATTAGGTCTAATGGCTCGGGCCTAATCATATTAGGTTGTGATCCATGATCATCTGGTGTAATTGCTTATACACATACTAGATATGTATATATATTTACATGCGATGTAGATGTATATTAAATATGTATATGTGTGACATGTCATATTAGGAGACCAAATCATAGAAACATCACTCGATAATATTAAGTCGGTAAACGTGAGGCAATTAGATTGACCCACGTGGCCTTCCATCGTTATAAGTAGGAACCGATTGTTAGAACCTTTGCAGATTTTAAACTTGAGGTTGATCTCTTTAGGGATCGGCCTCCTTGGAACTCTATAGGGGTTCCTCCTTCCAAGTTGCTGCTCAAAGACTGCAGAAAAGATTCATCTATTGCTTGTCAAAAGAGGAGGAATATAGGACTCTCCTAGCTAGAGTCCTAACACCGATTCCCGGTGTAGGTTGAGTTGGTCGAGTCCCTCGAGACTCACCTATATCGCGATTCGCTATCTTGCTTACGACATAGAGATGTCACCGGTGACCTGAGGGCATGGTATACTTGGTCGAGTCCCTCGAGGGTATATCATCAAATCAGACTCATCTTGTAACGAAGGTGTTGACTTAACCGAGCATCATGGTTGGTCGAGTCCCTCGAGGCCATGGTGATTCGGAGGTCGAACAGAACGGGAATCAAATGAGTTATGATCGACAAGAGTTGCCTACCTTTTAGGCTTAGTGTGATTGGTCGAGTCCCTCGAGGTTACACTAAGACGCCGATTGATCCCGATCCCCACTAGAAGTCGCTGGAGACTTCCGTTTCGCGTCTTTGAGGGTGTCGCGTGACTCGTTAGTAAAATAGTGGGAGCATATTAAGATAGAAGTCCATATCTTGATAGTTTATTTCTTGCAAAATCTGCATGTTATTCATTTTTGCTGCATCTTTATTTTCAGAAAATGTCGCCAAATCCCTTACGTGGCATACTTGATGTCAACCGCCCTCACTGGTCCAAATTATACCGGATTGGCTCAGAACTTGAGAATTGTTCTCACAGGGGAGAAAATCGTACGCCCTTGATAAAGTGATGCCCGCTACCAAGAAGGGGCAAACGAGGATGAGATCGCCGCCACGGAAGTACATTGATGACTCCACTCTTGCTCAGTGCTATATGTTGGGCTCTATGACTCCTGAGTTACAGAGACAACATGAAAAGATGAATGCCAGATCCATTCTCTTACATGTCCGCAAATTGTTTGAGGAATAGGGAAGGACTCAGCGATATGAGATATCTAAGAGCCTCTTCCGCGCTAGGATGACTGAGGGGACACCGGTTCAGAACCATGTCCTAAAGATGATTGAGTGGATAGAGAAACTCACAAGTCTAGGAATGGTCCTAGAGGATAACTTGTGTATGGACATTGTGTTTCAGTCCTTACCATATTCCTTTTCACAGTTCATAATGAATTTTAATATGAACAAACTTGAAGTGACTCTCCCAGAGCTTCTCAATATGTTGAGGGAGGCAGAGAGTACTATTAAGAAAGAGAAGCCAATTCTCTACACTAGTGAGACCAAAATGAAAATGAAAGCAGAAAGGTCCCTTAAGAAGGGAAAGGGCAAGGTCAAACCAGGTAAAGCAAATGTTGCTAAGAAAGACCCAGCAAAGGACAAAGGCCAATGCTTCTACTGTGGTAAAGATGGGCACTGTAAGAGAAACTACAAAGAGTACCTTGCAGAAAGGGCGAAACAAAAGCTTGATGAAGCTTCAGGTACATTCATGATCAGTCTCTATTTGTCAGACTTTTATGATAACATATGGGTATTGGATACCGGTAGTGCTTATCATATATGCAATTCGTTGCAGGTTCTGGCAAGGCCTAGGAGACTAGAGAGAGGCGAGATGGACCTCAAGATGGGTAATGGAGCAAAAGTTGCTGTAGTAGCTGTTGGCGAGGTCGCCCTACATCTGCCTAGTGGAGCTTTTATTGCATTAGATGCATGTTATTTTGTTCCTTCTATTATCAAAAACATTATCTCCATTTCATGTTTAACGGTTAGTGGATATAAATTTGTTTTTGAGAACAATGGTTGTTCGATATTATTAGATGATAAGATCATCATAAAAGGAACATTGCATAATGGTTTATTTATATAAGACACCACTCTACATATCATGAATGTAAATGTGTCCAAAAGGAAACGAGATGAGTTGAACAGTGCATACCTATGGCATTGTAGGCTAGGTCACATCCATGAAAGAAGGATTCAAAAGTTGCTAAATGATGGATATCTAGATCCATTCGACTATGTGTCATATGCAACTTGTGAGCCTTGCATTCGTGGAAAACTGACCAACTCTCCATTTAGTGGAACTGGAGAGAGAGCCACTGAGTTGTTGGAACTCATACATAGTGATGTATGTGGACCCACATCAACTCATGCCATTGGATGTTACTCCTACTTCATTACATTTACTGATGATTTCTCAAGGTATGGATATGTGTACTTAATGAAGTACAAGTCCGAGGCCTTTGAGAAATTCAGAGAGTATAAGAATGAGGTGGAGAACCATACTGGAAAGAGTATCAAAACTCTTCGATCAGATCGAGGAGGTGAGTACTTAAGTACAGAGTTTACTCAATTCCTCAAGGACCATGGGATATTATCCCAATGGACACCTCCTTATACACCTCAGCTCAATGGTGTCTCTGAAAGGAGAAATCGTACATTATTAGATATGGTACGGTCCATGATGAGTTTCGCTGACCTACCCATCTCATTCTGGGGATATGCCCTAGAAATCGCAGCTTACCTTCTGAATAGAGTTCCAACTAAGTCGGTAGTGTCTATCCAATATGAGATATGGAATGGGAAGAAGCCTGATCTTAAGGTTGTTAAGATTTGGGGCTGCCCTGCACATGTTAAAAGACACTACCCCGATAAGTTAGAATCAAGGACAGAGCGATGCAAATTTGTGGGATACCCCAAGGAAACTTGTGGGTATTATTTCTATCATCTCGAGGACCAAAAGATCTTTGTAGCTAAGAGAGCAGTGTTCCTTGAGAAGGAACACATTCTTGGCGGAGATAGTGAGAGAATGATAGAATTGAGCGAGGTTGGAGAATTAAGCTCAAGCACCACTCTACAGCCCGAGTCTGTTCAGGTACCTAATACACAAGTTTCAACTTTACGTAGATATGATAGAGTATCCCATCCTCCTGAGAGATATGTGAGACATATTAGAGGAGAGGATGTAGAGAATATTGATCCTCAGACCTACGAGGAGGCTATTATGAGTATAGACTCCGGGAAGTGGTAAGAAGCCATGAATTCTGAGATGGATTCTATGTACTCCAATAAGGTTTGGAACCTAGTTGATGCGCCCGAAGGTATTGTACCCATCGGTTGCAAGTGGATCTTTAAGAAAAAGATCGAAATAGATGGAAAGGTAGAGACCTATAAAGCAAGGCTAGTGGCTAAGGGGTATCGTCAAAGGCAAGGTGTTGACTATGACGAAACCTTCTCACCCGTAGCAATGCTAAAATCCATCAGAATTCTATTGGCTATTGCAGCACACTATGATTATGAGATCTGGCAGATGGATGTGAAAACCGCATTCCTCAATGGGAACCTCGAGGAGGAGGTGTATATGATGCAACTTGAGGGATACGTGTCCAAGAACTGTCCAGATAAGGTGTGTAGGTTGCTTAGATCCATTTATGGATTAAAGCAAGCTTCCCGAAGTTGGAACATAAGATTTGATGAGGTAATCAGATCTTATGACTTCGTTAAGAATGAAGATGAGCCTTGTGTATACAGAAAGGTAAGTGGGAGCGCTATCACCTTTTTGGTGTTATATGTGGATGACATCCTGATCATTGGGAATGACGTAGGAATGTTATCCACAGTAAAGGCTTGGTTATCTAGACACTTCTTCATGAAGGATTTAGGGGAAGCATCCTATATTTTGGGGATTAGAATCTATAGAGATAGATCCAAGAAGATGCTTGGCTTGTCCCAGTCCAAGTACATAGAAACCATTGTCAAAAGGTTTGGCATGGAAAATTCCAAGAGAGGTCTCATACTGGAATGAGACATGGGATATCGCTTTTCACCAGTATGTCCCCAAAGACTCCAAAAGAAAGGGCTTAACATGGATATGATACCTTATGCCTCAGCAATAGGGTCTATCATGTATGTCATGCTATGTACTAGGCCCGATATAGCGCATGCTCGAAAGTGTCACGAAGTGTGTATCAGTAGGATCCGTGCTTGGAGCATCGGAAAGCAAAGAAAGTGTATCTTTAAGTACTTGAGAAGGACTAAGGATCTTTTACTAGTATATGAAGGTAATAGCCTTTAAGGTTGAAGGCTACACCGACTCAAGTTTTCACCGATGTCGATAATAGCAAGTCGAATTCAGGGTATGTGTACACCTTGAATGGAGGAGCAAAGCAGTCTTTGGAAGAGTTCCAAGCAAGATACCATCACGACTCGACCACGAGAGGCGAGGTACATTGCTGCATCGATGCAGCAAAGGAGGGAGTTTGGGTGAAGAAGTTAATCACAGATTTGGAGTCGTGCCGGGTAGCGAAGAGCCGATCTCCCTATATTGCGACAACAACGGGGCGATTGCTCAAGCAAAGGAACCTAGGTCTTATCAGAAATCTAAGCATGTTCTGAGGAGGTTCCACCTTATCAGAGAGATCATGACCCGAGGAGATGTAGTAGTGGAAAGAGTTTCATCCGAAGATAACATTGCAGATCCACTAACAAAGCTGTTGTCTCATATTTGTTTTGAGCGTCACAGGGGTCTGATGGGGTTCATACACATAGGTGATTGGCTTTAGGTCAAGTGGGAGATTGCTAGTCATAGGTGCCTAGCAAGTCAATCACGTGAGTGATGGCACGTGTGACTTAATATAGAATCTTTTTGCTTATTATATTTTGGCATATATCACTTTATAACTATTGCATAGATGCATACATATATTATGATGTCCTTGGATTTGTGCAATGGGAATCGGATCGTGATGAGATCACGATAGTGAGATCGATTCACCTTTAAACACATATCCTAAATAATCTCAGTCATAGGTTACTCGAGAGGGATATCGTGATAACCGGACAGACTAGTGTGCTGTATACCCGTCCATATGATGGATGCAGCTGGTCTCATAGCTGTTTGTGTATGGACACTAGGGATACAGTACAGGTGCTCATTGGAGAATGAGTTCATTGATTGATCCGCTTACGGAATGCTGGATGGTTGATGATGCCTTATTGTCAGACAACGATTCCGTAGTCCTAGTGGTGTATCTGGTCCTTAGACTTGAGACACCAAGGATGTCTCAGATGAGTGCTCCACTCTTTGATACCGACTTATAGGTTTGGCTATCCCGCATCTAGTACAACCGGTCATTGGGAGTGGTAGTCGACCTTACGAGGGCTATTGAGTGTCGATAGAGGATCATCCACTCGGCGTCATGAGAGGAATATCCCATGTGTTCTTGCTCGAGACAAATCCCCGCCGTAGGGTCATTCGGGTTAAGAGAGAAAGAGTTCTCCGGGAGAATCCGATTAGAGCGAGACTCGAAGAAGAAACCGTGTGGGTCCGACAACACCATGCTCGATATACGGCCTCTGGTATATTAGATGGATGAGGGACTATAGGTAGGTAATGGGAATCGAGGACGACAGTCCAATGGATTGGATTCCCCCAGCATCATTTGGGGACTATGTAGTAGGGCCTAGTACGTCCGTCCAGAAGTCGATGAGTCGAAAGTGAATTATTACAGAGATAATAATTCACCGAAGTTAGAATGAGTTCTCGATAGGTATGACTCACGGCCAGATCGATATTAGGCCTAGAGGGTCACACACATATGGTAGGCATTGCGATGAATAGAGGTTCGGATATGAGATATTCGACGGAGCCCTTGTCTTATTGGATGCAGATCCAATACCCACTAGGGGAGGACCCATTAGGGTTTGACAGGGGACTTCTATAAATAGGAGGGATTTAGAGCCCCATAGGCTAGAGAGCTTTTGTTTGCCTTTTCCTATTCTCCTCTTCATCTCCACCTCTGAGTAGGCCCGGAGATTTGAGGAGCGTCGTCGCAACCCTACTGTGTGGATCACCGCTAGAGAGGAGGACGCTTGACCTCCTTCACCCTCTCCTAAGGATCTGCAAGGAAACAGGGATATACGATCTCCCTAGGTAACACAATCTACTCTATACGCAGTTTCATGTTTCGCGGATTTTTGCGTACCAATCTTCGCACGACGACGAACATCTCTTTGAGAATCGGGGATTTTGTTTTTCTTGTTCTTCCGCTGCGCATATGATGTCGCCCCCAAGGATTTCCCTACACATAGGCTAGACCCTTTTTGGCTGCCACCTCCTATTCTCCTCCCTCCCTCTTCTCCTTAGCTGATAGCCCTAATTTGGGGTGTAAGGACAGTAAGAAGGGTCGACCCCTTCTTGATTACATGGTATACGGGGAGAGAAAGATCGTGAAAAAATTTGAGGAGCGTATTTGCTGCATTTGTTGTGTGGATCACCGCTAGATAAAAAGATAGTTAACCTCCTTTATCCTCTCATACAAATCTGTAAGTTTTTAGGGATATACAATCTCCTTAGTTAACATATTTTTCACATACGTGCAGTTTTTTATTTGGTGGGCATATGCGTATTAATCTTTGCACGACGATGAGAAACAATTTTCTTTTAAAACTTTGAGATTTTTGTTTTTCTATTATTCTACTGTGTATGTGATACTTTGCTCAGGTTTTTCAAAAGTGACATTGGAGCTAGGTTGTTTCCTGCGACGATTTATTTTTTAAACTGCATGTGTTGTTGAATCGCATAAAATTATTTTTTTACACGATTGATGCATTTTTTATTATAGTTTTCAAATATGGACTGCACCCTCTCCCACTATTGAGAGATGCTTTCAGGCTAAATCACATTAGGCTATGGTCTATAATCATCTTGTATGATTGCTCGTGTGATGCGTGATTGATTATACACATACTAGATATATATATATATATATATATATATATATATATATATATATATATATATATATATACATGCTAGATATATATTAAATATGTATATGCGTGACACATCATATTAGGAGACCGAATCAAAATCTCCTTTTACGATAATATTAAGTTAATAAGAATGAGACAAGTAGATTGATCCACGTGGCCTTCCATCGTTATGGGGAGAAATCGATTCTCAACGTAGGTTGAGTTGGTCGAGTCCCTCGAGGCTCACCTATATTGCGATTTGAGATCTTGCTTACAACATAGAGATATCACCTGTCGAGTCCCTCGATGTCATATCATCGAATTAGACTTATCTTATAACGATGGTGATGACTTAACCGAACATCGTGGTTAGTCGAGTCCCTCGAGGCCATGATGGTTCGGAGACTAAACAGGACGAGAATCACAAGGAGTTATGATCTACAAGAGTTGTCTACTTTTTCAAGCTTAGTGTGATTTGTCGAGTCTCTCGAAGTTACACTAAGACGTTGATTGGATCTCGATCCCCACTAGAGATCCATTGGTGGTTCTTCGATGTACATACGAAAGGGTGTTGTATGTTTCACGAGAAAATACTGAGAGTTGTCAAGATCAACAAAGACACTAAGAGGGGGGGGGTGAATTATTGCAGCGGATAAAAACCATGTCAGTTCGAAAATCTTCGTACGTTCAATAAAAATCGATAAAAAGCGAGAAGCTGATTTCCTAATATTGCGACAACTTCGCAATGATTGCTTAAATAAGGGAACCTGAGTCTCATCAGAAGTATTCTGAGGAAGTTCCAACTTATTAGAGAGATCGTGACTTGAGGAGATGTAGCATTGGAAAGAGTTCCATCCGAATATAACATTATAGATCCACTAACAAAGCCATTATCTTAAATTGTCTTTGATCGTCATAGGGTTCTGAAGGGATCAGACACATAGGTGATTGACTTTAGGTCAAGTGGAAGATTGCTAATCATAGGTATCCTGAAAGCCAATCACATGATTGATGACACGTGTAACTTGACATGTAGTCTTTTTTATTATTATATTTGACATTTTATCGCTTTATATTGCCTGTTGCTAAAATATTTTGTGATGTTCATAGATCTGTGCAATAAGAATTGGATCGTCATGAGATCACGATAATAAGACTGATTCGATACTTGCTCTAAGTTGGGGTAAAAACTTCTTGCATTCTTGAAGTTCGATGGCAATGAGAAGGTAAATCATAGTAGCTAATTCATTGCAAGGAGTATAAACACTTCGGGTGCTTCAGAGGTGCAAGCAAAGAGTAGGCGAAGGCTAGTAACTTGCTTGATGCATGGAGTATAACCCTCAAGAAGGTGAACGAAGCCAAGTAACATTTGTCTTCTTAAGTTTTAAGAGAATATGTGAAACTGAGTACCCTAATTCTCTTATTTATCCAACAAAGGAGTTATGCACAAGTTTAAAGACCCTTCGAAAAAACCTAATGGAAGACAATGGTTATCAAATCATCACCAATGATGATCGGTGCTATTGAGAGTAGATTGTTTGTTTCATTTCCCAACATAATGTAAATCGAAAACGGAAATGATATGAACCTACTTGGAAGCGACAACTAATTGAAAGAGGAATCGATGGGCAAATTACAGAGGAAAGACCCTAGAAACTTCAAAAGCTACGATGTGATATTTGTTAAAGCTTCAATAAGCATCCATCCAGTTCAAGTGACATGAGACGTTTAAGAGACTAGCGCATACCAAGAATGATATTTTCCTTCATATGAAGGATCCACAATAATTAACAAGGATCAGCACAACTCGATCGACCCCACACTAGAGGCAAAAGCATTGACGAGTTGAAGTAGCATGATAGATCAAAATTTGACTACTCAATAACAATATTAAAGAGTAGTTGAGAGTCAAGAGACATGTTGCAACTAGAGCAGAATATTGAAGACTTAGCAAATGCGAGATGCAGTGTTTACAAATACTTCAATGAGGACGTTGAAGGAATAAGTGGGGGAGAATATCATGAACAAAGTTATAAACAAGGTGTTTGATGTAATGCTCATGTATGTCCGTGTTTTTCGATTTTGTTCATGCTTTACACAACATAGTGAGGTTTAGCCATAGACTCGACAGCTCCATTTTGGTTAACTTTGGTGGCCACTTTAGACTTATAAATGAAGCTTATGTCATTTTGGCACTTGTGGGCATTTCAATATGTAGTGGACTATCTTGGATCATTTGTTGTGTAATCGTTCAGAGCTTGCAAAGTCTATATTTATAATTTGTATTAGCTATAAAGTGTTTGCTGAAATAGTTGCATGTGGATCCTAAATAGTTGCAAAGTGTAACCCATTTTATCTTTTGTAGGTCCTAAAGGACCATAGAAGGTTTCGGGAAGGTTGATATTTACGGACGAATACGCAAATGTGCTGCATGACTCAGGCAAAACCAACTAAGTTTATAACATAACGATGGATAGCGAAGCAAGAGAAATGAGATGGTGCAGGAGATGAGGATTGTCACTGACATCGTCGTTAGGTAGGCCATTCAGGAGGATAGCAAAAGTAAGAAAAATGAGATGACGTAGGGGATGAGAATAGCTATTGAATAGGTTGTCCGGGAGGATAACGAAGTTGAAGGGTAGGATAGTGAAGCTTTTATAGAAATTATTTTTTTATAAAATTAATATCTTTTGAATGATGAGAATAATAAAATTATTTTTTAAATATTTTTTAGTGTTATTTTTTACATGTGTAATATCTTATGTTAGTACAGTCTACGGTACGAAAATAAATATAATTAAATAATTTGTTTTTATAAATATAAAAATATCAATATAATTTTTAAAATATAAAAATCAAAATACTGGAGATACCTAAATTAGATAGGTACCCTATAATTAGCCCTCATCAGGCCCAATCTCATATCCCAATCTAATAACAGCTGCATTTACTGGATGCCAATCGGAGTCTCTCCGGTCAGTTTATTCACTCTTCTTTTCATCTTGATTCCTTCGTCTCTCTCTTTCTCGAGACGCCGGCGTAGAAAGCGATGGCTTCTCTCGCCGCCCATGTCTTCACTCCACCCAAAGCCCCCATCACAAGCCCCGCCGCCGTCTCCTCCTCCAAAACCCCCAGACTACGATACCATCGCAACTACCCACCACACCGGCTCCTCTCCTTCCCCTCCCCGTCAGCCTCTGACTCCGCCGCCGGTCCCATCGTCACCGACTCTCATCCCCTGGCTACCGCCGCCGCCACTTCGACGGCTCTATCCAGTCCGATTTACCTCCTTAGCCCTCCGGGTTCTTATCCAAATTTGTTCTTCGTAGTTTGAATTTGTGCTTTTCTTTTGGTTCCAGATTGGGTCGAGTTCGCGCGGAGAGTGTCCGGCGAATGGGACGGCTTCGGCGTCGAGTTCACTTCCGAAGGAGCGCCTGTCGAGCTTCCGGAGAACGTCGTCCCCGGGGCCTTCCGCGAGTGGGGCGTCCAGGTCTTCGATTGGCAGACCCAGTGCCCGACCCTCGCCGACGAACATGGTGGCCTTTTTCTCACCTACAAGATGATTAAGCTTTTGCCCACCGTCGGATGCGAGGCCGATGCCGCCACGAGGTACAGCGTCGAGGAGAGGGTCGTCGGGGGGGAGGACAACCAGGTCTCGGCGTTTGCGTATGATTCTAGCGGGTCTTTCATTGCCGTTTGTCCAATGGAGAGTCCGGGTGGGCAGAAGGTTCTTGAATTGGAGCACTGCTTGGTGGATCCTCGGGATAAGGAGGCCAGGATAAGGGTGATTCAGGTGGTTCTGGTGGAAGAAGGGGCGATGTGGTTGGAGAAGATAAGGGTATTCTCAGAGCACTGGGATGGGCCGTTTCGGAATGGGGAACTGCTAGGTGGGTGCGCCATTAGGGACTCTGCGTTCGCGACCACTGCAGTGGTGGATGTCTCTGAGGTGGTTGGAGTTTGGCAGGGTACTTCCTTAACCATTGCTAGATTGCAGAGTGAACACAAGGTGAGATCTTTTATTTGAGTCTACATACATTTGTTATGCTAAGTACCATATGCATCATATACTTCTCAGGTGGAATAGCTTTATTTTTTATCTCCTTGTTCCTTCATTTATATTGTCAACTTGTTTATCCTGTACCCATGGCAACTTTCCTGTTGTTGAATGAAAAACTTGGTGAGTTCTTATATTGGCAACTATTTTAAAAAATGTGTGGCTTTCGTGCATTGATCCTTACAGTAGACTAGTAAATTGATGATTATGCTTGCCTCTTTCTTGAGACCATCATTTGACCCTGTAAATGGCACAATATATATATTTATAGTTTTCTATAAAATGAAGGTTCATGTGTGATGGATGAACCCTTCTCTTAGGTCTGATTAGATTGGAAAAGCCAGCATAAATAAGGCCCAACCAAGTCTTCGATCAAGTTCAATGCTCCAAGTTTCACTTTAGGTCTAAAACTACTGCAGTTAAAATATCAACTAGAAAAGGTGTGAAGATTTATTTGTTAGTGCTTTAAAGGTTTTGTTTTAAATAGGTTGTTATGGTTTCAAAGAGATCTATTAGAAGTTAAATAAATTATTTAAGTGTCTCATCAACAATGTAAATAAGGACCAGACTTGTGTTTGCTAGCTAAAATTTGAGTCTTTGGTGCATTATTTAAATTCTTGAATTGACTGGTCTATAAAGGGGCAAACTGGGGTTTGTAATTGCTGTTCCGGCTAAGTGCATTACGGAAATTCACACCTTAGCAGGAATTCTGATGGGAATCTGATCCTGTATTGGATAAAGATAAATCATCAACGACTCTTAGTTTCTGTGCAGGATGTCCAATATGTTTTTCCTGTTAAAATACAAGTTTCCTGGCTGCAGGCCCTTTTCTTCTTACACATTATTTCTTCTTAATTTCTACCGATCTCGATTTTCTCTCCTTGGTATGTTGTGAAAGAGACCTTCAGCATTGGGTATATTTTAATCGGTTAACAGTAATGCTATACTATCCAGTTATTGTTTCTGGATGATGCTGGATAACTGATTTCACCCATATGTTGGCACTTTACTGCAAACAAATGTTAGTTGTTGGAACAATATATGCTTTACTTTTGAGTGTAGACTATCTTATTGCAGATGTATTGACAAATCCTGTACTTCATTTAGTACATGGGCTATTTACACTACTGCAGATTGGATTGTGCAAGCATTGTTGACATTGAGGTATTTTCTGGGCATGTTTCATTGTTGAAGGCTGAAAGTGTTCCCTGGTCTTTTTTTGGATGTCGATGTGTTTCGATATTGCCATGCATTACAGCAATATAACTACATTTTGATAGGATTAGTCTGGCAATATTGCACACACACTAAGTCTTAACTTACGACAGCTATTATAGCGTTGTCATTCATCAATATCTAATCTGAGCTTCACATTTGCAGGATATTTTCCATGAACTTGTTGTGGATTTGCCATTCAAGACAATTAGAGAAGTTCATGGCCTAGTAGCACTGCCTAAGCAATTATGGTCCTTGTCTGGTGAAAATAAAGATGGTGAAACTCGGTGGGAAGTCGGATGGTTGTTAGATCATGGAAATGCCATAACATCCAGATGTGTCTTCCTTAATAATGGAATGCTGAAGGCAAGTTATTCTCTTGCAAGATTTCTTATGCAACTTTGCTTGCTTTCCGGAATGAAATGTGCGATAACTATTTAGATTGTTTCTGTGTGATACATAAGTTTTTATTAATATATTATGAACAAAGTGTCATGATTCCTTTTGCTGGCTTGGATCAGGTCTGTGTCATCTGGATAATGATGTTTGAACCTCATGAGTTCTCTATCAAACAAAAATGAGGAATCTTAGATATATCATTTAAATTATTTGTGTGCTTGAATTTTGGAGTTTAAACACACCACTAGAATAGGTGATGTTCTCTTGGTTATCATCAGTCTCATTTATTATCAGTTTATCAACATGTTTCATGTTCAAAGTTTTAGATGAAATATATCTTTTTTGTTCCTACAATAAACATGTTTACCTTCTGTGGACTTTGGTTGCAGGAGATAGCAATCGGTCGTGAAACTGCAGTTCCCAAGGAGATTTGAATTGTAACATCAAGGTTGTCTGTTCTTATATCCTATTCCTTGTAATGTTTTGGTTGTATATATTTAACTATATTTATATAGTTTGAGAAGTAACTCACCAAATCTTGCAGTATGTATGGCCTTACGTTCAAGTTCTGAAATGAAATCCACATCCTTGGCTTTCGTATCTGAAACCTCTGAATGCTTAGCCATAGAAACCGAATGGAAAAGGCTGCTGATGTTCATCTCCTCTTAAAACTTTGCTCTGCTGTCTGTAGAATGCTGCTGCTTAACTATCACAATTTCTTTTAAGAATAAAGTAGACCTTATCTTAATGCATTCTTGGTAATAAAAAATGGAAGGGGCATAAATTAATCATCCTAATAAGAATTATTACGAGTAGACAACACATGACCCTAAAAACTTTTTTTTTTCTTTTTCTCTTGATTTCCTTATATTTTATTTATGGAGTTCATTCCATTTGGAGTTTAGGAATTGTAAAATAGAATTTCTTCTGTTTCTCATCAATTGGATCTTAGAGTTATAAGCTTCCTTGTGGCAGAAATGTGAGTGGCCGCAACAACGGGGATTCTCATGGCACTTGCTAGTTTCATCATCTTTGAGCTTCTACAAAATTCTTGAAAGAGACCAATTATTTCTGAAGAAATAAGAAAATACAAAACAAGGTTATTCTCTACTAGTTTACTAAGGTGGTTTTGCATGTGATGACTGTTTACCACAAGAAACAATTAGCCACTGCTGCACAAATGAGGTTTATCTGCTACTTCCAGTACAGTGAGATAGTATAATTCGTGGACTTTGTTAATCAAAAGCAGGTTAATTTCATAAATATTGTTTATCATCGTCACCAGGTCACTGTCTCTATCCTATCGTCTTCTATCACGTCGACCATTAGGCCGTTCTCATGTAGAGGACGGAAGCTCCTATTCCCTCCTCCCTTATATTTGGTCCATTGTCTTAAGTATCATCCAATGCAAATTGACTCATAATTTTACACCCCTAGCATAGTCGATCACCTTTAGTATGGAAAACCTCTCTCCCCACATTTACCATAGCTCTTACTAGTTGTTCTCATCATTGCTAGCTCCTCACGACTTCAATTTAATTATTTGATTAAGTAACAACATCATTGCTAGCTCTTAATAGTGATAGATGATGATGAACGGCATTTAAGAGTGCAAGAATATGAGCACCATCTTAAAAAAAATAAAAATAGCGGCATTGTTTGAGAAAAGCCCAAAAAGAAAAACTTTTTCATGCAAATCGCTCCCAAAAAATTCATACAAAGGCGATCAAGCTCGTTTGACCGTAAATTAGCTCATGACGGTCGGCACAAGTGTGATCTCCACCGTTCATAATAGTTTGATGATGAATAATAATAGATCAGTTTCATCTCGTACAAGTGTGATCTCACAACCTCGCCATCCGGGTCGGGTCGCCTTGAACCGCCAACGCCACCGTTCAGGGCGAGCCCCCAAACCGATGTAGGAGAATTAGCTCACGTTCGCCCAGCCTCTTGGGCCACGCGTCGAACATCTACAAGCAGAGCAACAGCGTATTCGGTGTTTTATCCAGCAAGCCGATCCGCGATCTCCCGCGCAATATAAATAATCGATCGCAGGCTGGCGGGAACGCGACGCTCCCAATTCGAAAACCTTCTCGGCTTTCGTCTCCTCGGCATGGAAGTCGACTTGGAGACCAGCGAAGCCCGAAGCTCTTCGGGAGGAAGCAATCCGTCTACAGGAATCTTGTACTCTCTGATTTCTCCATCTTTCGACCCGTTCGTTTTTTTCCCTTTTCGGTCCATTTTATTCCGTGTGAAATTTTGGCGATTCTCCTCTGAGTTAGGGTTAAACTCTTTTCTTTGATTTCTTGGTTCGATCGCTGGACGAAAGGTGAGATCCACGGGTAACCGTACAAGAGACAGCAGTACTACATGAAGAATTCCCTTCACTCTCTCGTACCCAAGCGGAAGCTCTACCTCCGCGGTGATTCTCTAATTACTGACCGTTTGTGGACTTCTTTCTTGATAGGTTGGGTATATGAGGTGAGAATCGCTTTCCGTTTTTTCTTTTTTCCATCTTTTGATGTAATGTTCTTGCGACTGTGTGCAGGTACAATGTGGCTGTCCTGCCTTTCCTTATAAGGTCGATATCTTGGTTCTCTTGAATCTTTGTTTTAGGCTATATATCTCAGCATAAACGAATTATTTTATGATATTAGTTTTTCAGTCTCAACTTATCTTTTTGTTGCAGTTAATACGGTTTAGGATATTGAATAAGAGAGAGAATGCATCATTGTCTAAACAATTTACAATCATACGAAACTCAAGCACACTGTTCTTGATGGATACTATAAGGAGTTAAATTTTAGTCGACAGCACCATTCCTGGTGCAAGCCATATTGACAGATATATCTTTGCTTGGATTGAACTTCTGTTTTGCCATTTTATTTGATATTAAATGATCTGAAGTTCCTCTAGCAAACTCTCATAATTTTGTGCAGCCTGATGATCATATTTTATCAGACGATGATAATGGTGGAGCTAAACTGATGGGAAGTGTGCTCGATCTTTTATATGTCATAACAGGTTCCACATCATATATTTGAAGGTTCTGTATGCTTTAGGAAAAGAAAACTTATCTTACTAGTATGTATGTGAACTATGCAAATTCCATTATCCACATGATTCATCATTTTCTTTCCAACAGGAACTATAGTTGCTATTCATGGAAAGGAAACTAGTGATGGTGATTTTTTCTTTATTCAAGATGTGCTGGAAGCTGGCCTAACCCTGCAAAATGAAGTCACCTAGCTCAAGTATTTTGTGACATGATGGTCTCTTAAAATTACAAATGTCCTGCATCTTGACTACTATTAATGTGATGATTGCTTGATAGGACCAGAAGTATTCTCATTGACAAGTGAGGAAGCCTAGATGACTGCTAGAAGAGTCAAAAGTTCCTTTGGCTATAGGAATTCTCTACGAGCAACTGAGAACTTCACAGTCTGCACATTAAGATGAGCTCTAGGACTATATTGGAAGTTTGGCTATAGGAATTCTCTACGTGCAATGGAAAACTTCAAAGTCGCACATTGAGATGAACTCTAGAACTATATTTGAATTATGTAACTTCACTGTTCACATTTTATGTTGGCTTTAGTTTTTGGTCAAAGCGATGGTTTTTTTTTTGATGTGCTGACTAAAGCCAATATGTTACAACTAAAATGGACCGACTTCAACTAGTGTAACCCCACAACTTTAATTTGCCAAAACTATCTGAAAATCATGTCATTTTCCACTGAAATCGATTGAAAAATAATTGGAACTCATTAATATCCACTCTCAAAGCCTCGATGTAAGGTTTCATTTTTTAGATCTCTTCTAATCTATTTCTGTAATTCTCCCTGATTTCTTAGCTTGCCAACTCGAGTCCATCCGGATCTTCCCAATAAAAAAGAGCTGATTTAGCTTGAACCAGTCAATGTTTAATAGAAAACATTGGATATTCCCAATACAGAATTTTGTCACAAGCTCAGTTCACAGAGATCTCGGTAAATTACTTACAGTGGTTGATTCCATGATTTTATGAGTACTTATAGCATCAGCACTGAGTCTTGGATAGAAACCAAGTTGGAAACCTTAAGGAGTTAACAGACACATGTGCTTACTTCAGAATTTTATTGTTGTGTGTCATGGTACATCTAGAACTCTATCAAAAGATAAAAAGCTAAACCAGCATTTAGTGTGCTTTACAATTCAGAATTAATTACTAATTGCTGTGTGAAAAACCAGGCAAGATTTCAGATGTCCTGTTACTCATTATCTTCTGACTCATCTCTTCTGTATTCTGTCATCACTGTGTTCTGTTATTGTAACGTTCTCTACATTTTACTCTCAGTTGCCTAAGGTACTGATGGATGCCTAAGTTTTAACTGATTACTGAAGTGTATCCAAGGCTGGAATGCCTTATGGTTAACTGGATATAGCAACAGAAACTTGCTGGCTTGATCTTGTCTTAAAGGTGAACGTTTATCTTAGATTACCTTTTGCAATCTGCTTGGTGATATATCCTTCACATACGTAATGTTCAAAATTCACATTTTAATCATGGCTTTCATCTCAAAATGTTATATATGATGATCCAAAAGAAGTGGTATATTGAGAAACTTGGCGTTTTATTTGAGAAATTTTATTATGCTTCTAGTTGTTTCAATCAGAATATAATTACAACAACAATAATAACAACAAGATCATAAGTTTCAACTATTTGAGATCGGCTACATACATCTTTTGCCGTCATTGAGAATTATAAAAGTCATAATTATTTTCACCAGAATATAAATGCAAATTATGTTTCATTATGGAACTCCTGATGTTGCACATTTTACTCACTATCCAAGAGAGGACATGGCATTCATGTCAGGGTCGAGCATTGAGAGCAGCATTTTTCTTCCTTCCTCTTGAATACTGACTTCTTATTAATCATATCCCTGGGCATTTAGGTGATGAAGGTGTCTGCTCCATCTTTGTGATAGATATTTTGCTGAAATCATTTTATGAATATATGATATGATTTATTGCACAACACAAACAAAGCAATGTATCTCAATTTTAGCTTATAGTTGCTGAAAATTTTGTACAAATACCGAAGGGACTTCTTGATCTTCGGGTAGTGTTTAAAGATCCTTCTTGTACATTTATATACTCAATACAACATTTCATTTAGCTCTCATTTGGTTCATGAAATTGTCTTGGGAGGTCTTTAATGATTGTTAGTACCTCTTGAGTGCATATGGGATCTGACAGTGGCCTGAGATATTACCCGAACGAATTAAGGAGATCTGTTTTCTTCTAAAAGATTTTAACTCCAGCCTTTGAAAATTTCTACTGTAGTTTAGAAGTTTACAGGAACGTTTTTGTTTTCTTGTCATGGTCTATATATTTTAAATAAGAATATTGTGCCAGTGGCACTTACCTATTTTGCTTTTACAGCTTGGGGTATCTATTGCTATTGATATGAATGTATATTGCTGTATGCCTGGCCAGGAGGTCACGCATAGTCAGGTATTTTGAAGAATTCATTAGGTGGTATACTGATCTATGCTCTTTTTTTAGCCATCACTTTAACTGATGCCTCTCCCGGGAGCATCAGCGTGTAACACATTTCTGTCATGCACAAATCCTCATCAATTTGATCTGGATGATATTTGTCAAGCATTAAATATTTCTTCTGCAATTCTGCCCTCGTGCCGGGAACTCAAGTGAGAAGGTGATGCACGGGTTTCTTGGAACCTCTTGCTGGAGTATTGATGACCTTTTCGAGTATTCTTAGGCACGAAGCAAACTTGATAATATGGAGAGGACATCCGGATGTTGGGCACCTGGCACCAATTGCTCAAAACACAAGTAGTATTTTACTAGTGATTATGTCCTGATCTCCTCAATATGGTTTACGTAGGATGCTGCCCTTTCAATAGTAAATCTCTCTACTTTGTTGAGAGAGAATAGAGTAAAATAAATAGGAGAGCGATATGTTAATGTATTTAAGTTAAAATTACTTTAATAAAAATACTTTAATAAAATTTCTTCAATAATTATTCTTATTTTTTATTCTTTCCATCATGGTATTAGAGTCGCTTGTTTAGAGCTAGCTTTTTTCTCGTTGTCGAGTCATCACTGTTGTTTCTCCATCTTTGACGGCAAAAGAAAAGGCTTTCTACTACTGCTTCTCTGTTGTTAAGCCATCGATGCGATAAATCTTTTTTTCTCGACGAACGGCAACTGTCTTCTCCACTGTCATTCTGTGCCAACGTCTATTCTCTTCCGTTGTGGTGTCTATAGTGCTGCGCTCACCAGCACTACCTCACATTTCCTCCTTTGTTATAACTTCCTCTTCTTCTCCTTTGTTGCAGTTGTCACCATCACAGTCGTAGCAACAACAACATGTTAATGTATTCAAGCTAAAGCTAACTAATAAAGCTTTTTTAATAATTATTCTTATATTCTATTCTTTTCATCAAGTACTACATCATATCCTCTTAGCATTAGGTTTAAAGTCTCTAGAACTGATTCATATAATCATACCTTTGCTTATACGAAGGGCCGAGAAAGCAAATCACGAGGCACGTGCATTCCCAAATTTTGTGAGTACGGATAACGTGCTAATTGCATTATCCTTTTAGCAAATCGTATAAAATAGTTGAAACGGATCATAAATAATAGAGGAGATCAGAAATAATGTGCTAATTGCAGGACTGCCTTGGGATGAGAGTGACTTAACTAGCTGTAGTCTGCTACATTAATATTGTTCACACTCATCTTCTGATAAGTTCATTAATTTCAATTTCTCATCAACTGACTAACCTAGCTTCTGTATCTCTTTGGTCGGCCAGTTTATGTATGCAAGCTATACTTTTCTGTATCACTAATGTTTGCAAGCAGCTAAATCTGAGGAATCTCGACTGTCTTGCTCTCTCAGGTTCTTAATAAATTTGGGATGGGTGCATTATGGCCTATATGGACGGACTGCAAAAAGCTGTCGACAAAGTAACTCTCCCATTCGACGTAAAGAGTTCACTCCCTTTGTTTATTTTGCGATGTTTGCTTAGTCAGTTTCCACGGTCTTGCCAAAACGATAAAAAAAAAAAACAAAAAGGTAGATTCGAATGTGTAGAATAAAATATCGTAGAACACGAAGCAAGCGCGGGTGAAAGCGGAGACGAACAATGTGTCATCTCATAAAAAGAATAGCTTAAGGTATAAGGGTCCGTCGTGGCGTTTCTTCGTCTTTACCTCCGATGGCGAAGGCGGCGCTAGCCGAGTCATAAAACGTTAGGAAAAAAGAAGGAAAAGAGACGGGTGGGCAAAGCACGGACTTTAGCGATGGCCGAAAGGCTGTCGATGCACCGTCACCATCCACTTGACTTGTGTGTATTTGACACATAGCCACGTCATGGCTGCCGTGTCAATGACGGCTACGTTAACGTATCGCTTCCGCTAGACCTCCACTCTGATTGACTTCCTTAAAATAGGATGCTGTTCCCCTTCCAAATCAATTATTGACAACGAAACATATCCCGATTTAGCCTTGAGTAGTTGGTGATGTAAATACTTACGGTTACTGTAAACAACCCGTGGCCTCGGGGCCGACGTGGTTTGGTTCGGATCTGAACGATAGGGGATCTTCCCGGGATGACCTGGAGACCGCTGAGGTGGCCGACTGCAGTGGTCCGATCGAGACGGGGTCGCCGTTTCCTCCGAGAGGGGCTCCTCGCCTGGGCGTCCAGCGGGAGGCCTCCGTCTTCGCACCTGCACACAGGTCGGGTCGAGAGAGCTTGACCCGACCCCTCTGACGTTCAAGTCAGTGGATGGTAAAGGGGGTTTGTTTGTTCCCTCTATCTACCTCCACCGTCCTGTTCAGAATGCGAGGGTATTTATAGAGAAGCTTACTGTTTCCTGATGTGCCCGCTTGCAGGGGACAGGCTCGTCCTCCTGGTAGCGTCTGACACTGGTGTTGGCGTGGCGTGAAGGATTGAGCCTGAGCAGGACGTTAGTGCACCTCGATCGACGTTCTGGTCTGTTTGACCAGGTGCTGTCGGGTCGATCGAGGCGTGAGGCGTCATCTGGGGCAGCTGACGTCAGCCCGAGTATTGTCGTCATTATTATCCTCATATATTTCCCCTCGGAAAGAAGCTATGCATCGGTCGGGAGTCCGAGGCATGGCTTCAGCTTTCAGTATTTGTTCTTGCCGGGCAGCTGCTGGTCTGTTACCAGGGGTGTGGGAATCGTGGAGTTTAGCAACTAAGAAGGGTTGGATGTGCAACGGTGACCCCGGGTAGTGTGCGACCGATGAGCACACTCAGTAGAGCAAACCGAGCAGAGGCTGTGGTGTCGGAGAGCATAGAGTCGAGGAGCACGACACAGGCGGGGTGGCCGCACAGGTGTGATCTCGGGGAGCATGGAGCCGAGGAGCACGACGCAGGCGGGCTGGCTGCGCAGGTGTGGTCTTGGGCAACACGCGGCCGAGGAGCACGACACAGGTGGGCAGGCCGCGCAGGTGTGATCTCGGGGAGCATGGAGCCGGGGAGCACGACGCAGGCGAGCTGGCCACGCAGGTGTGATCTCGGGGAGCATGGAGCCGAGGAGCACGACGCAGGCGGGCTGGCCGCGCAGGTGCGATTTCGGGGAGAATGGAGCCGAGGAGCACGACGCAGGCGGGCTGGACGCACAGGTGTGGTCTCGGGCAACACGCGGCCGAGGAGCACGACGCAAGCGGGCTGCGGCCGAGGGGTATAGCTCAAGCGGGCAAGCCGCGCTGAGGTGGACTCGGGTAGTTTACGGTCGAGGGACACGTCTTAAGCGGGCAGGCCGCCCTGAGGTGGACTCGGGTAGTTTATGGCCAAGGGACACGGCTCAAGCGGGCATGCCACGCTGAGGTGGACTCGGGTGGTCTACAGCCGAGGGACACGGCTCAGGCGGGCAGGCCACACTAAGGTGGACTCGGGTAGTCTACGACCGAGGGACATGGCTCAGGCGGGCAAGCCGCGCTAAGGTGGACTCAAGTAGTCTACGGCCGAGGGACATGGCTCAGGCGGGTAGACTGCGCTGAGGTGGTCTCGGGCAACACGCGGCCGAGGAGCACGACGCAGGCGAGCAGGTCGCGCAGGTGTGGTCTCAGGCAACACGCAGTCGAGGAGCACGACGCAGGTAGGCTGCGGCCGAGGGGTATAGCTCAGGCGGGCAGGTCGCACAGGCTTGGTCTCGGGCAACACGCGACCGAGGAGCACGACGCAGGCGAGCAGGCTGCGCAGGTGTGGTCTCGGGCAACACGCGACCGAGGGGTATAGCTTAGGCGGGCAGGCCGCGCAGGCTTGGTCTCGGGCAAAACGTGGCCGAGGAGCACGGCTCAAGCGGGCTGCGGCCGAGGGGTATAGCTCAGGCGGGTAGGCCACGCAGGCTTGGTCTCGGACAACATGCGGCCGAGGAGCACGTCGCAAGCGGGCTGCGACCGAGGGATATGGCTCAAGCGGGCAAGCCACGCTGAGGAGGTGGGCTCGGGTAGTCTACGACCGAGGGACACGGCTCAGGCGGGCAAGCCGCGCTGAGGTGGACTCGAGTAGTCTACGGCCGAGGGATATGGCTCAGGCGGGCAAGCCGCGCTGAGGTGGACTCGGGCGGTCTACGGCCGAGGGACATGGCTTAGGCGGGCAGGCCGCACTAAGGTGGACTCGGGTAGTCTACGACCGAGCCGTGTAGATACAAAAGGGGGTTAGGCTGGAGCTAACCGCGAGCCGGGAGGCGGTCAGGTAGATACTAAGCCTTCTCTTGGAAGAGACTGAGGCAGGGCCTAGATTCCTTTTACGAGGACTACATCGGATAGCCACCGCGGGTGCTTGACTTCTTCGGATAGCCACCTAGGCCTCCGTCGCGATGTACTGGTTAGCCCGTTGGAGCATATCCGGTACTGTGGTGGGGGGTCGCTCCATGAGGGACCAGCAGAATCTGGAAGGTCGTAGGTCTGTCATAAACGCCTGCACTAACAATGAGGGATGAGCGTCTGGCAACCCCTAGATTTGTGTTGTAAAGCGATTCACAAAATGGGAGAGGGGCTCATCCTCCCTCTGGTTGAGTCTGAGGAGAAGCATTGCGGAAGGCTTCGGCCGCGCATAGGCCACGAAGTGGAGCTCGAAGTCCTTGACGAGCTGGTCAAAGGAAGCAATCGTTCCGGTCTTCAAGCTGCCATACCACGCATGGGCCGACCCTCTCAGAGTGGTGGGAAACGCCTTGCACATCAGAGCATCAAAGGTTCCGTATAGCGCCATCTGGGCGCGAAAAGCGGCTACATGGTCCGCTGGGTCGGTGGAGCCATCGTAAGCGTCCAGGGAGGGGAGCCGAAAGTTCGGGGGGACTGTTTGATCTTGTATCTCAAGTGTGAACGGAGATCCTTGCTGTGCGTCCTCCCCGAGCTCTCCCCTCGACCTGCAAACCTCCTTCTACACCTCGTCCAGTTGCTGGCTAATGAAGCACAACTGGACTCGAAGAGAGTCGGTAGGATCTGAAGATAGTGCATCGGGTTCCGGGTGGCCCCTCGGGTTTGCCGTCACTCGATCCTCGAGTGGGGCCAATGGCACCCGAGGCGAAGCGGGAAGCTCCCGAGGTGGTGTGCGGGCTTGAACGGGTGGCTCCTGTTGCCACAATGGTTGGATCACAGGCGGCTGCGCTGGATGAGAAACGAGCGAGATAATGGTTTGCACCATACCCGTCAGAGCTCGGACTTAATGAGCGAGGTCCTGAAAGGCCTCGGATGACACGGGCGACGGGTCGGCTGGTGCTCCTTCGGGTGGCGACCAGCCCGGGTCCTTGAATAACCGCCAATGGCGCTCTGAGGTCGCAGCGGGGTGTTCCCCTGAAGCACCGATCGGGTGTGACCCCTCAGCCGCAAGCTCGTCTGAGTCGATCGGGCGATCCCTTGACATTCGGGCCCTCCTTCTAGCGCTAATCTATTAGTGTAAACAACCTTAAGCCGTGGCCTTGGGGCTGACGCGGCTTGGTTCGGGTCCGGACGATGGGGGATCTTCCCGGGACGACCCTGGAGACCGCTGAGGTGGTTGGCTGCAGTGGTCCGATCGGGACGGGGTCACCGTTTCCTCCGAGAGGGGGCTCCTCGCCTGGGCGTCCAGCGAGAGGCCTCCGTCTTCGCACCTGCATACAGGTCGGGTCGGGAGAGCTCGACTCGACCCCTCCAACGATCAAGTCAGTGGATGGTAAAGAGGGTTTGTTCGTTCCCTCTGTCTGCCTCCATCATCCCGTTAAGAATGCGAGGGTATTTATAGGGAAGCTTACTGTTTCCCGATGTGCCCGCTTGCAAGGGGCAGGCTCGTACTCCTGGTAGCGTCTGACACTGGTGTTGGCGTGGCGTGAAGGATTGAGCCTGAGCAGGACGTTAGTGTGCCTCGGTCGACGTTCTAATCCGTTTGACCAGGTGCTGTCGGGTCGATCGAGGCGTGAGGCATCATCTGGGACAACTGACGTCAGCCCGAGTCTTGTCGCCATTATTATCCTCATCGCTTACATACCATTCTTCAACATGATTGGCTTTTTGAAAAAAATGTAAATCTGATTTATGTTGTTAGATTCAAAGTGATTAAACAGTTAAAAGTAAATCTTTTTTCTTAAACAACAAAGAACAATTAATCAGGTTGGATGAGTCTCCCAACAACCCTGTATAGAGCACTAGCAACCTTAAAGTCTAGTAATGATGTATTAAACCCATTATCGATTGGGAATCGGAGATGTCAACCGTTAAATTTTATAAAGATGTCAGTTAATGGTGTATTCTATTTTCTTGACTATCAAGATGTTGATTTGATAATCGAGATCAAACCATGGTTATCTCAAGTCCGAAGGAGTATTCTATTGTATCTTCAATTTTCGTATTTCTAGTGACTATTCATTCCAACCATACGGATGTGTTGACACTCATGATCATTCAACTACGTAATGAAATACGTAAACATTTATGATTGACTTGGAATCAATCGTGTTACATTGACACCGAGAAACTTGTCGGCACGAGCTCGTGGAAAGTTATTAGGATCGACTTTTCTGAAATTTTGAACAAAGTTGCTGATGTACACAGCAGAGCGAGGCAGATGAGAACAACGCGTAAGTGACAGAGACATTTATTATGTCATATCTTCAAATGGCTCAATTGCCAATTCGTAACAACAATGTCTGTCTCCGTGGTCTACGAAAGCTGGCCGTCAGAATACGCGCACAGTGTTCTAATAGTTGGCGCTCTTTTTGACGAGCCATTGGGGCTTGGGGCACGTGACCACTGCTTGGGTCTCCTCGTGGGGCCCAAAACAGTAGCCCCAGGTTGGCTTATTCTTTTACTAAAATATCCTTGCTTTTACAGATGTTGGGGTTTGAGTGAAAATAATATTAACTATTTGATATGAAATGCTTTTCCAAAACATGATCGAGTATAATCTTTTTTTAATCTGAATTTGTACAAAATTATTTCTCGAAAACATTGATCCACTATCATATATCATTCGTATTTCAAATTTAGTTAATTATTTTATTATTCATTTTCCTAAAAGAATTTAGATTTTTTATAATAAAATAATTATCTAAACTAAACTCTAAGTTTAGAATCTTATGTTATTCTTGTAAACCATCTTTTATTTTTTAAATATAAAATTACTTTTGTTCTCTACCTCACACCTTCTCCTCGTTTTGACTTCCTCCATCTCGTTGCCTTGCTATAGCGGTCTTGTCTTCATTCTTCATCGTTGCCTCATCGTGTTACATTGTATATCGCTTTTGCCATCGTGAGATCTTTCATCTCACTCATTGCCTCCACTTCCCTCCATTTGCTTTCATCCTTTTGCTCCTTCAAATATTCTTGCTTTGTCTCTTCTTATGCTGACGTCGAAGATGAGGATGCAAGGCGGCAACCATCGATGGATGTAGAGTTGTAGGAGGGGTAGTGGGTGAGATAATCATGGGGATGAATATAGAGATAATATGATTATGGTAGTCGATGAGATGAGTGAAGTTGAAAGATCTAGGGAGGAAGGGGCTAATTGGGGGCAGTAAAAGGGGAGACACAACGTTGGCATTAGTAGGAGAATATGTAGAGGTGATTGTCGATGTTAAGGAGGGAGGAAAATTATAGCGATGCGATGTCAAAGGAAAGTTGTTGTGCCTCTTCCGCTACCCCTCTTATATCTCCACCTTTTATGACTATTATCTTATCATCCCTTGTTCATCTATGAAGGGACATAGGATGGAGGTAGGAGGAGGTGAGTATAGGCGACAGATAGGACGAAAGAGTCTTGTTGTAGTAGAGATGGCTAAGATAGGACGAAAGAGTCTTGTTGTAGTAGAGATGGCTAACAACGTAACATGATGGGGCAGAGGCGATGTTGAGGGACGAAGGCTAATAATAAGATGATGGTTAGGGGTAATATCATCTCTAAAAGAATAATGAATACTATGCCAAAATAATACAAAGAAAAAAAAAAGCTATGTTAGAAAAAAAATTGAAAACTTAGAATTTTTGTTTTAGAATTTGCCCTTTACAATTTGTTTATTCCTCTGTCTAGCAATATACATAGTTCTTGTATTCAGCAATATACATAGTTCTTGTATTATAAAATAAGGTTTCCTCTTGCATCACAAACTGAGACATGTGATGTATGAGATATGATAGATAGAACTTGTATGTTAAGAAGTTGGATAATGACAATATTGTTAGTCATAGGTATCCAACAAGTCAATCACGTGAGTGATGATACATATGACTTGACACAGAATCTTTTTTCTTATTATATTTTGACATTTATCACTTTATATTAATTATTACATATATGCATGTATATATTGTGATGTCCTTGGATCCGTGCAATGGAAATCAAATCGTGATGAGATCATAATAATGAGACTGATTCGCCTTTAAACACAGATCCTAAATAATCCTGGTCATAGGTTACTCGAGAGGGACATCATGATAACCAGACAGACTAGTGTGCTGTATACCCATCCATATGATGGATGCAGCTGTTCTAATAGCTGCTCGTGTGGGGACACTGGGGATACAGTACAGGTGCTCATTGGAGAATGAGTTCATTGATTGATCCGCTTTTGGAATACTTGATGATTGATGATGCCTTATTGTCAGATAGCGATTCTATAGTCCTAGTGGTGTATTTGGTCCTTAGACTTGAGACACCAAGGATGTCCTGTATAAGTGCTCCACTCTTTGATACCAGATTTATAGGGTTGGATGTCCCAAATCTAGTACAGCTGGTCATTGGGAGTGACAATCGACCTTGCGAGAGCTATTGAGTGTCGATAGAGGATCATCCACTCTCGGCGTCATGAGAGGAATATCTCATGTGTTCTTGCTCAGACAAATCCCTGGCCAGGGTCATTCGGGTTGAGAGAGAAAGAGTTCTCCGGGAGAATCCGATTAAAGCGAGACTCGAGCAGAAACCGTATGGGTCTGACATCACCATGCTCGATATACGGTCTCTGGGATATTAGATAGATGAGAGACTATAGGTACACAGTAACTGAGGACAAACAGGTCTAATGGATTGGATTCCCCTGTATTGTTTAGGGACTACGACGTAGTGGCCTAGTACGTCCGTAGTCGATGAGTCGAGTGAATTATTATAAAGATAATAATTTACTAAGTTAGAAGGAGTTATAACAGGTATAACTCACGACCAGCTCGATATTGGGCCTAGAGGATCACACACATATGGTAGGCATTGCGATGAGTAGAGGTTCAGATATGAGATATCCGCCAGAGCCCCTATTTTATTGGATATCCAATAAGCCCATGAATTATTGGATCCCATAGACGAGATCCAATAAGAGCCCATAAGAGATTATTGAATAGAGATCCACTAATATAAAAGACTTGAGTAATTGGATGCAGATCGAATATCCACTAGGGGAGGATCCATTAGGTTTTGACAAGCGGCCTCTATAAATAGGAGGGATTCAGAGTTGACCTCCTTCACCCTCTCCTAGAGATCTGCAAGGAAATAGGAATATACGATTTCCCTAGGTAACACAATCTACTCTCTATACGCAGTTTTAAGTTTCGCGGATTTTGCACATCAATCTTTGCACGACGACGAATATATCTTTAAAAATAGGGGGATTTTGTTTTTCTGCTACGAATATAGTGTCACCCCCTATACGCAGATTTTGCGCATCAATCTTTGCACGACGATGAACATCTCTTTGAAAATAGGAAATTTTATTTTTCTTGTTCTTCTGCTACGAATATGATGTCACCCCCTAGAATTTCCAATAAAGATAACTACCGATATAAGAACATAACGTAAAATAATCGATCAGAATACGAAATTTTCCTTGAAAGAGAAAGAAAATGTTAAAATTATATAACTACTTGTAGTGCTTATTCATATCATTATCAAAATTAGTTAGATGTTGCTTCCGAACAATGTGCAGGTGTCTCATTATTAAACAAAGACCGGTTCTCAATCAAAGTCATACATTAAAGTCCTTCACGTGATTGAAAGGCAAAGAAGAGATTACTCACCCATATCGTAACATCGGTAAAGGAATGCCAAGGATACACATTGAGTCTCACTCCGTAATTTTGATTGATAATTTAAACAGCGAGAGGCCATTTCTTTAAAATATTTTGAAATATTATTAAAATATATTTACTAATCTGGAGTATTTTGAAAAGTATATGATATGATAAACCATATCATAACATCAACCGGTGGGATTGGAGCCAACTCTTAAGTGAAGGAATGCCAAGATCCATGTTGAGTCTCATTCAATAACTTCGATTGATACTTCGAACAGTGAGAGATCATTTCTTTAAAATATTTTAAATATTATTAAAATATATTTACTTATCCAGAGTATTTTGAAAATTATATGATATGCCATGTAAATAAATATTCTTCTTTCACATATCTTTATACTTTATTTAGCTCCAATATCGAAAGGATTTTAGTTGACTAGTTAGCTAACTTTTCGAGATCATTTCGATCATTTTTACCTTTCGAGCTCCTCTTTGGTGTGCTGATTTAATAATTACCACAAATGTTCGAATAAATAGTTTCAAACAAATAATATATTTCTTTTTTCGTATGGTTAAAAGAAAAAAAAGAAAAAGAAAAAAAGCTTAACCCGGGAGCACGACATCCAAACGACGAGAAGCAAACCAAGTAAAAACAGCGCATCCTCCTCCATGTAACCGACGGCTGCGCAAAATGGAATCCTCAGCCGAAACGACCGTTACGACTTACCAATGGCATTGTCGTAAATAATCAGCAGATCGGCTCCCTTTTTTTTTTCTTTCTGTTGGCTTGCTCCTCACCACTCTCCCCTCCTCGCTGTCGGCGTCGTGCCTTTTTCTTTTTTCGTTCTCCCTTTTTCCATTCACCCCCTCTCCATCGTTTCCCTCAAAAAGAAAACCTCGGTAGCGTCAACTCACACCACATTCTCCACTCGCTTGCTCTGTCTGTGTGGAATTCTCAGATCCGCGATAGTCTTCCTCCGAAAAAGGAATCTGGTAATCTTCTGCTGGTTCTTGATGATGTTTCCTTTGGTTTCGGGTTTGACACTATGACGACTTTAATTGCTAGACATGGGGAAGCGGAAGCGGGAGTGAAGGCGCAAGCGAGACGGTTGGGATCATTGTGATCGTCTTCCTCCAAGGGAAGAAATCGGTAAGCTCCCGCTCGATTTCGGGTTCGAGTCTCGTTCTTTTGAGTCCTTTCTTGCACTATGATGACTTTGATTGCTAGTCTTGGGTAAGCGGAAGCTGAAGCGAGGTGGTGGTGAGGGTTGGAGGAGATGGCTTCCTCTCGAAGAGGGGCGCAGCAGCCGCCAGCGCGGCAGATACTCCGGACGCAGACGGCCGGCAACCTTGGAGAGTCGATGTTCGACAGTGAGGTCGTGCCATCCTCCCTGGACGACATCGCCCCCATCCTCCGCGTGGCCAACGAGGTCGAGCAGGAAGACCGCCGAGTCGCTTATCTCTGTGAGTCCCCCCCACCTCGTGTTGCTCAATTTCTTGGAATCTTCGTCATCTTTATGGGAATCCGCTGATGGGCCTTTTAAGTTTTAACTGTTACTCTGCCTTGAAATAGCTATAGTTCCTTTGGTTTGTGCTTTGCGGTTTATGTGGGTTTACTGGTTCTGTGTTTGCTGCAAGCTTCTTGCCTGTTCTGGTGCACTACCTTAAAACAAAAAAGATTGATTCGCAGGCCACCGAAAATTGCTTTTCCTTATTTCCAGAGCCTTACTGATTGTTGTAATAAATGAAGATTGATCTTGATAACTGCAGAAATCCATGTGTTTTAGGTTTCGTTGTTTGCACCCTTAATTACAAACCTTTCCTCTGAAGGTTTGATTTGGACTCCATGAAAGCAACACATCTTAGTTTGGGACTTCACTAGTCAGAGGATTCTAAAGTAAAAATTACAATAAAAAGGAAGTGCTTGTAACAGCAAAAGTTAGCCAGATTGTTATCAGCATGGCCCTGATGATGCTGTGCACGCATGCTCTCAAGAAGCTAGAAACATTGATGTGCATTGTCAAATTTTGGGTGCCCTCCTGATATTAAAATTGTTGGCATGGTAATGCGTTTGTTTGGTAGTTGCTTAAGATGATTAGAAATGATGGAATTGTTTCAGACCATGAGTGTAATCAACAACTTCTTGTCCTGGTAACTCTTGTACCAACCGATTCATTGTACACCACGAAACAATTAACTGAAATTTCAACTTTTTGACCTTTTAATCTCTTTCAGTATGTTGTTCTGCATGTCCCCCAACCCTCGAGTTAACCATCTTGTATGATGTAGTAGTTAAAAACAGACCTGTTTTTGACTGTCAAGGTTTGCATCACTGACTCATTGGTCTGACTGGTGGTTCAATTGGTCGAACTATAGATTTAATATAAAAAAATTCAAAAAATATATTATATTCTTCATTTTTTTTGTTTTTCGTCTTCCTTCATATCTTTCCTTCTCGTCTTATGTTCTTATCTCCTCTTTTTGTTCCTCTCAGACTCTTCTCCCTCCTTTCCTTTGCTCCCATCTTCTTTTCTCCTACTTTGTCTCCTTCCCATGTTCCTTTTTTCTCCTCCTCCTTTTCTTGCTTCCTTCACTCCTTTTCGCCTCCTTACTCTTCCTTTTTTTCCTTCCTTTGCTCTTCTTCTCTTCCTTCCCCACTGGTTGATTAAGGATTTGACCATGTTAACTGGTTCAAAATGTTTTTTTTTTTTTTTTTTTTGACTTACCTAATCTATTGATAGGACTGGACTGAAGCGAACCCATGATTTCCCTTGTTACCTGCCACTTTGGTCTGGTTTTGATAATAATACTATGCAAGGCTGAATATTTTGTCCAAATTCTTTCATCTGCTGGTTTATGAGTAGATCTTGTTAGTAGATCATAGGAACATCTAAATCTTCATATCATTTTGGTTAAATTGGCTTAGCAAATTTGACCATGAACAAGAATAAGCTTATGTTAATAGCTTAACCAAAGGCTAATGTTTTCTCTAGGTTAGCATACATCCATGCTTTATTTCAGTATCATTAAAAGGCAATATTAGTGACAGCATTCTAAGGAGGAAAACTGGATCCTCAAACATGGTTATGTAAAATGTTGTTTCCACTATCGTGAACAAAATAAAGAATGTAGACCAAGGTTTTTGGATGCTTTTTGATAAATAATAGGACTTGGAATAACTTCCAAGATATAATGGTCTCTCTTTTTTATTGTCGTCTTTGCTTCTTGCTTAATTCCATTGCATTATAATTTCTTTTTATTTTTTTGACTTTTACCTTGCTAACTAAAAACCAAGCTATAGTTTTATCAGTTACTAAGTCACTTATTAGTCAAAGGGCTAATATTAATTTCATTGACATGAATATCATTGTCTTTTATTTTACTTTTTCATACCCTCGAGAAGAGTATTCAAAACATGTATTTTGGGGGAGGGTAGTAACTGATATACTATCTCTAATTATAGCCCACATCTGATGTGAGATTATTTGAGTATCACAAACTCCCTCTCTCAAATATTTGGTATCCTCATCTAATTCGCAGACAATCACACAACAACATTAATCATTTCAATTCTGCAAGGTGTTGTGGGATCTTGGAGGTGTGATGACCTGTCATGTTGTCACCATTGTCTATAATGGTTCTCTACCATATTGGAGATTCACCAGGATGCACAATAAGTCCCAAGTGTCACATGGCAGAAATGGTTGTAAGCTTAGATATCATTATCGTCATGACTTATGCTTGGAAATCATGTAGGCCAAGCACAACATGGGAAAGAGGTACACAGAAGGTGTTCTTAGGTGTACTATCTCAAGTCATAACCCATACCTGGTGGGTCTATCTCTGGATATCACATTTTTGTGTCTAAAATCATTCTTTCAGAAAGAAATCAGAAATTTGAATTTTTGCCATTTTTCTTACTTAATTTGATTGCATTTATTCTCCTCAATGAGATATATTTTGGCAACACCATCTATACAAAACTCTCCATTTAGAGTAGGTCTAAAAAACTACTTATAAAGGACAACTACAGTACATAGCCACTCCCAAAAAAAGGGACTCTGGGCTGACAGACATTCTCAATGTTTCAGGGAGAGCCAGTCCTTTTTGATGTGTTAAGTACCACAATCATTGATTTATTTACCTTTATTTATTAGTGGCCCAATAGAAAAGAAGACACAATCTTTTAAAGCATATTCCCTCCTTTGTCAAAATAGCATAAGAAGTCCAACAATTTCAGCTCAATTCTTGTAAGTGTTGCTTGTCTACTGTGAGAACTATTCTCAATCCTAGCTCTAGATTTTGCCATGTAAATAGAGTAATATACTCTTTTATCTTCCAAATATTTTCCTTCCCATCAGCTATCCATCTTCCACCATTAATATATTTTCCACCTTGCCACCAGGATGCACACTTATTGCGTGTTGCTGTAATTTGTTGTCTTTCTTGTCTTTGGAACTTAAGATATGGATTTGGCCATACTCTCCCCTTTAACGCTTCACTATTCTTTTATTTCTATATATTCTAAACATCACATGCAATTTTTTATGCATTTAGCAACTTCTATGATTTTTATGAAGGGTTGACATGGGCGTAATAGAGGATACAATATGAAGCCTTTTCAAGGCTCAGGTTTCTCAAAACTCCTGAATGTCTGAAGACTCTGAACCATATGCAAGCACCACAAGGTTGCCATTAGGTTTTTTTCTCAAGTTGGCCATGCCTCTGCTCTTGTAAGTTGCTAAGGTTTGAGGCAATATGATTGCATCATTGCCTTCAAGTCTTTGAAAACCCTTCAGCATTATATTTCAGCCTTTTCATAATGTATTAGCTATGTTGGAAGATCACTTCCTCTCTCTAGTTGAGCATATAGGTCTATATTTTCTACGTTCGAGAACTTGGGAATCCTTGCATATTGTACTTTCCTACTTGGTTTGCTTCCTACAAAGGGTTTTAAACTCTTAATTACCACAAGCTGTGAATTTCATCTTGTTAGGCATGAGTTCTTCCTAAGTCATGTCCATATAACCACAGTGGTTATGACTACTAAAGTTGTAACATATAACCACTCATTTGTTGACCTTTGCTGAGTTGTTATGGTTTGATCTTGTGAATTTATTAATTTCCCCCCTATATTTTTAGATTTCACTTAAAAAATTGGCCACATATGTTCTTATATAGTTACAGGGACTCTTTCTCTTCTTCTTTGGCTGCATAGTAGGTGCTTCTAGCTTTGGTGTTTTCTATGTGATTCTTTTATTAAAAGAAAGTGCTTTTTGTTTTTATTTATCAGTTTATTGAAGTACTCACTGTTCCGTTTAATATCACAATAGGAGAACTATTATCAATCCCTTCCATTCTATACTGACTACATCAGGTACTGGTTTTACATTGGGTATCCCCTTAATGACAAAGAAGTGTGAATCTCACATGCTGATGTATCTCTTACTAGGAAATATGGCTGGACCATATGCATGAAGAACTTAAACAATCTATTACGGGTGGTATGCCCATCAATTTTACGTATGCAGGTTGAACCAAATAACTTGTGATGCTCTCAAAATTCTCGCTACACAGACTTTCTTTCTTTGAATAATTTGGTAGGATTCATTTATTTATTGTATTTTATCTAGCAGATAACTCATGGAATAAAAATGAGGTGTAGGAACTTATAAGGTTCTTTTATCTCCTAATTACGAACTCTACTAACTGCTTTACAGGATAAATCATTTTCCTTTTTCTTATTCTATGGTTGCTGCTCATTTTTTATGCAACGTCCCTGGATATTGAGCAAGTTTTAAGTTTATTTAGTCAATCATGTGGATTGTACATGAAGATATGCACATCATAATATTATATTTGTTCCTTACATTAATTTGAATTAACTGTCAATTATTATTTTTTTGTTGAGTAGGTCGGTTCTATGCGTTTGAAAAGGCTCATAGACTAGATCCAACTTCAAGCGGACGTGGTGTTCGTCAATTCAAGACTGCTCTATTGCAGCGTCTAGAAAGGGTTCGTTTCTTATACATAATAATTGCTGATAATTCTTGTAATTAAAGAGTATTTTACTTTTCTGTCAAAAATTTATAGCTTACCTTTTTGCCAAAAATGTATGCTGATTACAAGCTCTGAGTTATATAGGAAACCGTAGAGTTGGCATCAATTAATCTGGTTTACTTCAAACTTTTCCATTCAAATATATTATGTTATATTAATTTATTGATTTAATGTCAATATGAAGATTGGATTCCTTTAGGAAAGTAATTTCTAAATTTAAAACAATTCCATCGAGACATATTAAAATAGATATATTATTTTCTTTATTTACTGTCTTTATTTTCTTTTTTGGCCCATTTAGAGATGATTTTAATAGTAATAGTGCTACTGAAATTCCCAGTTTGCATTATTCATAATTTCATATATGCTGTGAGGTTATCACTGTTGTGAGACCATGGCCTTTGGTTATGATTTCTAAGAATAGGAGAGACCGAGAGTCTAAGTAACCAACTTTCAACATGCTTGTTTCTTACTTGATTCTTATCCCTGATTCCTGCTTCCTTTATATCCTGCCACGAGCTAGAGGAAACAACTGATCTATTGCATGATCAATCTGTAGTATCATGAAATTGTGTATCAAAACAACCATTAAGATGATGATGCATTATGTTTATAGTTTTGTGATATTCCTATCAAATGGAGCTTATATTCTAATTCTAGCTGCTGTAATGTCGTGACAGATCGTTTGAATCTACTTTAGATGCCACCAATAAACTCTTTTTCTTCTTCTGTTTCATCTTTTATATATTTTAAGAAGGCTTTAAGAATGGTATAGGTCTACCCTTGGCACCTTGTGACGTTTGCTTCACTGTGACATCAGTGTCAAAATCTTGAGTCATGAAACAACCTTCTGAACATAGCTATATGATTGCATGTCTTTCCCTTCGCAGACCTTCCACCAGGTTACTCTTTTTGTTAAGTTACAGGTTTGATGCATAGGTATTCACCTCCTTTTGATAATTGCAATTTCTCTAGAATTGTCACTTTCAGCTCATTCTTTTGCATGAGTTCAGAACAGCAACAGACATTCTTTGCTGTAATCTAGGTGGTAGCCCAAGTAACGTTTGCTTCACTCTGACTTCAGTGTCAAAATCTTGAGTCATGAAACAACCTTACTGAACATAGCTATATGATTGCATGTCTTTCCCTTGGCAGACCTTCCACCAGGTTGCTCATTTTGTTAAGTTACAGGTTTGATGCATAGGTATTCACCTCCTTTTGATAATTGCATTTTCTCTAGAATTTTGTCACTTTCAGCTCATTCTTCTGCATGAGTTCAGAACAGCAACAGACATTCTCTGCTGTAATCTAGGTAGCCCAAGTACCATACTGCTCCTTGTTATTGCTTTTGAGTTTTAGCCATTCCTCTTTAGTTTTCTTTTGCTTATCCTGGCTCCTCTAATCTGGACTGGCTCACTTCACCTCACTAGTGCATTTCAGATCTAAATCTAAATCTCAGTGGTTCTATTACTTCTCTCTTACCAGTTGAAGTTCTGATTCTGCCCTAGAAAACTTACATTGGTTCTTGTCCTACACATGGTAGACAACTGGTAGGTTCAAACAATTGCCAAATATTTATATATTTCAGACATCAAGGGTATAAAGCATATGGGGCCACTACATATTTACTTACTCTTAGGATTCGTATGGTGTATTATCCTGTAGTAAATGTATTTTTCAGAATGCTGCTTATTGCAAAGTGTTTGTATGGATGAACGCAAAATTGCTTTGCCAATAATTTTTTTGACATTAACTAACTTCACTGAACATAGTTTGCTTCACAACTGAGCAATCACTCTTTCTCTGCATTTTTGATGATAAAAGATGTTGCTTGATAAATGTCTATGACTCTATGCTTCACCACTGAACATACTTTGCTTCTCTTTCTCTTCATTTTTTATGATAAAAGATGTTGCTTGATAAAAGAGGTATCTAGGATCTATGTCTACTGTTTATTGTTATCGAGTAATTTTTGTAGGAGAATGATCCCACTTTAGAGGGAAGGTTACAAAAAAGTGATGCACGCCAAATGCAGACCTTTTATCAACAATACTATAAAAGATATATTCAAGAGCTTCAAAATGCTGCTGATAAAGCTGACCGGTGAGTTTTAAACATTCAATGAGAGGTGACTAGATTGCAAGTGTGACTGATGTTTAGCCTGTTTTTCTTGTCAAAAGTTCCTGATTATTGTGATTTATCAGTGCTAAACTTTTCAAAGCATACCGAACTGCTGCTATATTATTTGAGGTCTTAAAAGCTGTCAATCTTACTCAATCTGTTGAAGTTGATCATGAGGTGATTGCTATTTCTTTTCTGTTTGTTTTACACACGCTGCTTTGTAGTCCAAAATCCAAATTTTCAATAGCTAAATCTTTTTTAAATAAACCAAATGATTGGATTATTTTTAGATATTGGAAGCTGCCCATAAAGTCGAGGAAAAGAAAAAGGCACTTGGACCTTACAATATTCTCCCTCTTGATCCTGATAGTGCAAGTCAGGCAATTATGCTGTATCCCGAGGTTCTGCTCCTATAATTGGTTGGATCTGCTTTTGATCTGAAGAAATAATCCAAGGATCCTCTAATTTTGCTTTAGGTTTGTTCTGCAGATTCAAGCTGCCGTCAGAGCTCTTCGGAATACCAGGGGCTTACCATGGCCAAAGGGCCACACTAAGAAAGTAGATGAAGATCTTCTCGACTGGCTACAGTTAATGTTTGGTTTTCAGGTAGAGAAGCCATTGTTTCTTCTCATTTATTTTCATGCTGATTGTATGCTATCAGGTATTGTTTAGTTTGAACATTGCAGTCAGTTATGTTGTCATATATGCAGAAGGATAATGTATCTAATCAAAGGGAGCATCTTGTTTTGTTACTGGCGAATGTCCACATACGCCAAAACCCGAATTCTGACCAACAACCAAAGGTTCACTTTGTCTTGTGCAAATTATAGAATGATGTGAAGTTGGTCTTTCTTTTAATATTTCTCTGGTCAATAACAAAAAGTGTTTCATTTTCAGTTGGATGACCATGCATTAGATCATGTTATGAAAAGGTTGTTTAAGAATTACAAGAAGTGGTGCAAATACCTGGACCGCAATAGCAGCCTTTGGTGAGTTTGGAAATTGTCTACCAAAATATATTGTGTAGATTGTTCCTTTTCTTTTGTTGTCATCTATAGTTCTGCAAAATGTTAAGAAATTTGCTTATGTTTACTACTACTATGCAATTACTCTCATCCTGAAGTTCAGGCTACCAAATATCCAACAAGAAGTGCAACAACGAAAGCTGCTATATATGGGCCTCTACCTTCTTATCTGGGGTGAAGCTGCAAACTTGCGATTCATGCCCGAGTGTCTCTGCTATATCTATCATCATGTGAGTTATCAGGCCACAAACTTTTGCTAGTTTCATGTTTCTGTTTGTAATAATACCTTTTCCCTGTCCCTCATTCTATTAATGTTCCTGAGATAGATAAGTTTGCTATGGGATTGCCCTTGGTTCTTACTGTGACTTGTTTTATTAAATCCCTTATAAGATATTCCTTTTTGCAATATATGATCCATTTTCATTGGTCGTATACTATTATTTCTGTTGCCATAATATTTTCAAAGGCAAAGAAATGTATTATTGTTCAGATCAAAGTATCTGATATCGATATTGGACCAGTACTGGTCCCTAGTTAGACCAATACATAGCAGCATACCAATAAATGTTATGGCAGTGAACTCTTTGGCACAGACTAAGAGAAAGAGGGGAGAAAGGAGGGCCATAGGAGGAGAAAGAGGAGGAGAGGAGCAGAGTGGTAGGAGGAAGCGGAGGCAGAGTTTGAGGAAGAGAAGCGAGATGGAAGAGGAGGAGACGAAGACAGGAGGTGGAGTATCAAAGACAGAGGAAGAAACAATGGTAGTGAAGAAAAGGCTGCAATGAGGCAATAAGTGGCAGTGGTAAGGCAGCAAGCAGTGGTGACAAGGCACAGCGATAAAGATTGAAAGAGAGTGAGGAACGTGGGGGGAACAAAACAGAAAGACAATTGTCTGTATAAAAGGAAAAATTGATAGGTGTATTGGGCAGTAAGCTTACCTCTTGATATCCTCAGTTTTAACCTTTAAAATCGAGCAGTAAGTCTGGGTTTTGCCCAACTTAGGTGAAGTTTTGGTCTCTGGTTGTGGCGAAAAGAGGAGAAAAGGATACTGTTTAGGTGCAGGAGAAAAATGTTCTGGTGGTGGAGATAATGATGTGGTGGAGCTGACATGGTAGAGGAGATGATGTGTCAGGGAAAATGTCATGGTGGAGAAGGCAATGCCGCATTGTTGAATAAATATCTGAACCATCATGTCACGGACTTAGTTGGTTTTGCCTAAGTCGTGCAGCACCCTTGCGTGTCCGTTCGTAAAGGTCAGCCTCCCCGAAGCCTCCCATGGTCCCTTAGGACCCACAAAAAAGAAACGGGTTAGAGAAAACGCCTCACTTGGGATCCACAAGCAAACATTCCAGGAAACACTTCATAGACAATGCAAATTACAAACAGACTTTACAAGATCTGAACAGTTGCACAACAAAGGGTTAAAATGGTCCATTACAGACCGAATAACTCTCGCAAGTGTCCACATGACACAACATTTATTTATAAGCCTATGAAGGCCACCAAACCCAACTAAAATGGAGTTGTTAAGTCTTCGATCGTTCCTCTACATGCTGTGCAAAGCATGAACAAACAGAAAGACACGGACATACATAGGTATTACATCAAACATCCTGTTTACAACTTTGTCCGTGACATTCTCCCCCACTTATTCCTTCGACGTCCTCGTCGAAGCCTTTGCCGACACTGCAACTCGCCATTGCTGAGTCTTCAATCTTCTACTCCCGCTGCAATGCGCCTCTTGGCTTCCAACTGCTCTCCGCTGTTGTTTTTGAGTAGTCGAACCTTTGATCCGCCATGCTGCTTCAACTCGCCAATGACTTTGACTCTAGTGTGGGGTTGGCTGAGTTGTGTTGATCCTTTGTTGATTCCTGTTGATCCTCCAGATGAAGGAAAAGACCATCCTTACTATACGCCAGTCTCTCAAATATCACATGTTGCTTGAACTGGGTGGATGCTTGTTGGAGCTTTAACGAGCATCACCTCGTAAACTTTCGAAGTTTTTGGGTCATTCCTCCATAAAATTTGCCCATTGACTCTTCTTACACTTAGTTGTCACTTCCAAGTAGGTTCGCATCACTTCCGCTTTCGATTGACATTTCGTTGGGAAATGAAGCGGACAATCTACTCTTAGTAGCACTGATCACCGTTGGTGAGGATTTGACAACTATTGTCTTCCATTATCTTGAAGGGTCTTTGAAACCCCGCAGAGCTCCTTTCTTTGGATAGATAAGAGAATTGGGGTTTTTGGTTTAGCCCATTCTCTTAAGAGTTGAGAAGGCAAAAAGTTACTTGACTTCGCCCGCCTTCTCGAGGTTGTACTCCATTCATCGAATTTTGAGTCGCGGCCTTCACCGCTTTGCTTTCTCACGCTAAAGCACTTAAAGTGTTTGCACTCCTTAAGTTAAGTTAACTTGTGATTCACCTTCTCAATGCCATTGAACTTTTGGAATGCAAGAAGTTTTCACCCTAACTTAGAGTAATTCTCTAATAGATTTGGTCGTCTTTGGGATTATACCGTCTTCTCCATCAACCACGTTAAGCTACCTCCCGAGTAGCAAAGGTGACAAAGACGTCTTTGCTTGCTTGCCGTTCCTTGGTCATGCACTCTTACATGACCCAAGTCCTTTTTGGCTATCTTGATGAAGTTTCGTTGACACCGGTCTTACGAAGTTCCTTGGCTTCTACCCTTGACCTTGTCGGTATTTGGAGTTTGCCCTACATGCTTTACCTCCTCGGTCCCTTTCGACCGGCGCTCTCCCCTCCGTGAGAGCAAGGGATCAATGACTTTCACGGAAGTCCCGCCATGGCATTACCATGTATTGCCATGTTTATAGCCCTACTATCGTCGCCTCCGCATCTACATCCCTTTTTTCTTCGCGTCGGTAGATATGTCTCGTGGCACTCCTCCGAGTCCACCTCCATTCTAAGCGATGCTTGATTTTTTGGGTATTAAGTCCCTCGGACTCATCGCCGCTTCCTCGCCCCTTTCGACCCCCCTATTACACCTCGTGTTCTCCGGCGGCTCCCCTTTGGTCGATGGAAAGGCGATTGCAACTCCCATACATGCCTCTCGCCATCGCGTTGTAGGGTTTTTGCAGGATTCGTTATCTTAGCTTCCTTGGTAGCAACGTTTGCTTACCGACTTTGTCCTCGACTTCGGGCTCCCTTGCGAATATGGGGCTCGGGCGATTCAACTCTCGGTTGCTTCGATCATACCTCTGCATGATCAAGTCCCTCCCATGGGACTCACTAGTACTTGCATTCGAACTTTTCCCCTGGTGGAACACAGCCCCCATATGCTGGTGACCAAGGCTTTCATCGGAAGCAAAATTCGATGCACGCATGGAAGACCCGCCTTTGCGGTACCATAGCCTTCACTCCTTGAATCCATAGCCTTTCTTGCCGTCGTGTTGTTCACCGAAGTGGAGCTTCTAATAGCTCCATATCATACCTCCGTATGATCTAGTCCCTCACGGGACTATGTCGTGTGTATCGCATTGCCACGAACTGTTCCACCATGATCCGCTGCACCATGTCTCCTCCTGGTGATATCTTTATTGCATTCTGATCCTTGTGGGATGAACTCGAATTGTGATCCCTCTATGTGTGGCCTCTGCCCATACATCGCTGGGTCTCTTCCACCTTCGATTTTGTTCACTCTAGCAATCGACCTTCATCCACCCACTCTTGGGTCACACCTAGATGAAGCACCGCTCTAGGATAGTCCGTCGCCTAGTAGCTCCCGAAGTCCACCGACTTCACTGCAATTAATGCATCATTGTCTGGATCCTAGGCCTCTGCTCCTACCAGCACAATCTCCGCTGCGCACCGCTTCCTGCTTGGCAACTTGATTGGCAACACTGTGGCATATTCTTCAAGAGTACCCGCCTCCGCATCCTCTTGCCCCGTGCCAAGGCCTTCTGAACCCAACTTCACCTTCGCAAGTTGAGTCGTCTTAGTTCCTTTGTTAAATGCTTCTCCGAGGTAAGGTGCATGTGCCCAGAAGTGCCCTTCGTCTTTGGCACCATGCAAGATGAGTCCGCTCCGTCAGAATGAAGGATCCATGGAACAACATGATCCTGCTCTTGCCTCTGTAAGAGCTCATGTCCTTGACCTCTGTCCAAGGAAAGCACTGTGCCTCCGCTCCATGTTCCATCTTCTATGCTGGCTCTCTTCATTCGGCTTGGGTACTTCGCCAAGTTACACCCAAGTTGCTCCGCTCCTCGTTTTTGCATTGAGTTGATGGTGGCACTCGTGCCCACCATTCTACGGGTCAGCCCTCTCTTGAGTCCGATCTTCATATCGACTCCAAGTGCCTTCATTTGTGTTGCCTTAGGTCGCTCCCCCACTTGATCTCGCAATACATCCACCAATGTATTCTCTCAAACGAGATCATGCGACGACTCCTCGCCGATTGCTCGGTCCATTGAGCTTCGTGGAGTCGTTGTTTGTTGAGGTACTTCTCCTCAACATGTGTGGTCTGTTGCACATGATTCTCCCTCTGGAGAACCGAGACTTATCCCTCCTGGATATTTATCCTGTTGAAGTAACATCTCTCTTCGTTTCGGAGACCACCATCCCCTTGGACTACTCCGATTTGCTGAACAAACTGTGCATTGTTCTGCCTCCTGCAAACGCACTTGCTAGATTGTGACTCCACGTCAATACAGTCCCCACTACACCACTCAAGGCCTAGCAACATGCTGAACTCGCCGCACACTTCAGCCTCTTACGGACGTATCCTTCACATGCCGAAGAGAAAGTTTCAATGCTCCATGGTGCCGAGTTTCGACCGCCTTGGGATGGCCGCGAACATTCCATCGTCCGCATACAAGCCCATTCTTGAGTACCGAATTCTTCGAGTTAGCAATTCCCCTCACCTCTGTGAGCTTTGCACAACTCTTTCGGTTGCTGAGCAACTCATTCCACCTTGCATGGTCTCATCCTTTACCAAGCGCCTCGCTTGCCTTGAGCACCATCAAGTATTGTTGTCAACGTCGAGCCGTAGCTCGAACTCAGCCATCCCAACCTTTGTGCGCTTCGCATTCTTCCCAGCTTGCTTGTCCTCGTGGTGCCTCTTGCACGAAGGGTTGGCCATTCCTCTGAATGTCAATCTCAGATGCCCGCTCCTCTGAGCGACTCATTTTCCCTACATCTCTATGCCCGTTTTCCCCCAAACGGTCGCGCGTGTGCTCACTGCTCTCAACGCAGCCCCGCTAGGTCCCCCACGTTTGCATGTCAAGTATTTTTATGAGTGCTTGTCCCGCTCTGATACCATCTGTCACGGACTTAGCTGGTTTTACCTAAGTCGTGCAGCACCCTTGTGTGTCCGTATGCAAAGGTCGGCCTCCCCGAAGCCTCCTATGGTCCCTTAGAACCCACAAAAGAGAAAGCGGGTTAGAGAAAACGTCTCACTCGGGATCCACAAGCAAACATTGCAGGAAACACTTCATAGACAATGCAAATTACAAACAGACTTTACAAGCTCTGAACAGTTGCACAACAAATGGTCAAAATGGTCCATTACAGACCGAATAACTCTCGCAAGTGTCCACATGACACAACCTTTATTTACAAGCCTATGAAGGCCACCAAACCCAACTAAAATGGGGCTGTTAAGCCTTCGACCGTTCCTCTACATGCTGTGCAAAGCATGAACAAACCAAGGTCTGTCGTACCGTACCGTACCGGCGTTTCGACCCGGGCTCGGTACCGGTACGGTACGGTATATCGCTTGGTACACCCAGGTGTACCGAGCACTGTAGCACTGCTACAGCGCTATAGTGCACTGCTACAGTGCTACAGTGCTCGGTACGATACAGGGCGGTCCGCGTATCGTTGGCCTGTCGGACTGGTACGTACCGCCCGTACCGGGCAGTACGGTCCGGTACGGCAGACCTTGGAACAAACAGAAAGACACGGACATACATATGTATTATATCAAACATCCTGTTTAGAACTTTGTCCGTGACAATCAGGAGCCCTGATGGCTGACACTATGAAAGAGCCTTCTACCCCTCAGTACAAAAATTTTTATGCTAATCCTCTCTATATGGGTTAGATTAAGGTCTGACACTATGAAAGTTCATAGAGGACAGAGATTAAAAACAAAATGATAGTATCTGCCCATTTACCCAAGCACTATATATATTGGTACAAAAGAACCTTATAACATAAAGAGTATTACAGAAAAAACACTAGTCAGTGGTTTAGTGATACTATCCTTTACATGATATTATGATGATTTTATGCCATTACAAACAATTCATAGTGGCTTTAACTGAACCTTATACAAGTACAGTTTAATATTATGATTGCTCATTCTTAATGGCCATTGTGGACAACTTTTATCTAGTGCCATATGGGTTCTAGACTTCTAGGTGACTTTTATGAACAATTGCATAGTTTTAATAGGATAATTTACTTAGTCCCAAGCTTAGCTTCCCCATGTGTTCATAAAGCTAATCCAATGGCATAATGCAGTTTACCCTTGGGTTTTGATTTCTCACTTCATCCCTCTTTCTCTTTGTATCTTGTATATTGTCTCCCTCTACCTTCTCTCACCTAAATCCAGTGCATTTGGTGTTAAAAGCAATTTCATTACACTTTTCAAAATGTTAATTAACAAATATCAGTATGTAGAATATCCTTTTCTTGAAAGAGACTAGAAAGAAAGTGATTTTGTTCTTCATGGATTTAAAATATATTCAGAGAAATAAAGGTGAATCATCTAAAGAAGGTTTGCACATTACAAGTACCATTAATATGCCATCTAGGATATTTGTGAGCAAGGCCCGTCATACCGTACCACCCGGTACGGGCGTTATGTGCCGGTCCGATAGGCTAACGGTATGCGGACCACCCGCTACCGGTTCGACTGTAGCAGTGCACTATAGTAGTACAGTGTACTATTGCAATGTACAGTAACAGTATAATGCACAGTAGCACTGCAATAGTACAGTTTACTGTTGCAGTACACTGTTATAGTAGTATTACAGTGCACTAGTATACTGTAGCAATGCACTGTAGGACTGCTACCGTGCTCGGTGCACCTGGGTATACCACTCGGTGCACCTGGGTGTACCGCTCGGTACACTGTACCGTACCGGTACCGAGCCCAAGTCGAAACATTGGTACGGTACGGTATTGCGAACCTTGCTTATGAGTAAGAAGGAGAGTTCACAGACATAACATTTTTGCGTTTCTAACCATTTAAAACATCAAAGCCAATAAATTTGATTGGTATTGGAATGTTCTGCAATGAATGAATTTGCTGACTGAAAACTATATGAGATGGATCTTGTTTTTTAATTCTTTATTTTTCTAATTGTCTATACATATTCTTGTGGCTTTAGCACCTCCTGTTATATTTCTGAAAACTTTATGGTTGGTTGGTCTCTAGCTAAAATTGTTCTTTATGATCATTCTTATTGTTTCTTTATTTTCTAGATGGCATTTGAATTATATGGCATGCTAGCTGGGAATGTGAGTCCAATGACTGGTGAGAACATAAGACCTGCTTATGGGGGTGATGAAGAAGCTTTTCTGAAAAAAATTGTGACTCCAATATATGAGATAATAGCAAAGGTGCTCAGGTTACTTGTTTCTAATTTCTTAATTGTTGTTATTATGCTGCATCTTGATTCTAGTGCACTTGCATTGGTATAGGAAGCTAAAAAGAGCAAGAGTGAAAGATCAAAACATTCACAATGGAGAAACTATGATGATTTAAATGAATATTTTTGGTAAGCACAGCATATAATGATCGGTTGCCAAAATACATATTGGGCATATGTCATTAATCTATACTTTATTTCCTCAGGTCTGTTGATTGTTTCCACTTGGGTTGGCCAATGCGGGCTGATGCTGATTTCTTTTGCAGTCCACAGAATTCACGTGATGAGAGAAATGAAGTAAGCTAGAATTTTCATATATCACATTTAGTATATGATCGCATCATATGCTTATAATATAGCAGATTTTTATCTTTTTATTTTGTTAGCAATGGGATGTCACAAAACAAAATAGAGATGTTTAAAATAGAGAATGCAAAAATGCCAATGTTAATTAAATGAGATTATTATTTAATTTTAAAAATATAAAATTGTTTACTTATACTGTTAAATGACTAAATGTTGATTTTATAACCTAATAGGTTTACTTATAGTTATAATCATTAATAATTAAATAGATGATTTAATATAATACTAAATGAAATTGATGGTAGCTGTTATTTTGATAAAAAATAAATGTTGTATATGTAAATTTTGATTAAAATTTTAATATTTTTACTATTATATTCATTTCTTTATTTTTATGATTATTTATAAGAGATTTCGATTTTGCTGACCTGATCTAGCTGATATGCATTTTGTTTATGTGACTTTTTTTTTGCATAGGACCTAATGATATTCTGGTTTGGAGTTGTTCAGGAGATCTAAATGACAATTTGGTTAACTAGTTTGTTTAATAAATTTTGAGGAAAAAAAAGCAGCCGATGAATTGAGAAGTATTTTGGTGTTGATTTATAAGAATAAGAGAGATGATGTTGCTCAAATTATAGATGAGCCACATTTTGAATCCTGGATAGAGAGTGACTGAACAAATACTGAAATTTGGAACTAGTATTTCTAAACTCAGTTTGATTTGATGTCTGGAAGATCAATAATAAAAGCTACTTATTTATTAAGATTGTTATTGGAGAAGAGGAAGAATAATGACTTGCGCTTGGGTTTTTGGATTTAGAAAAATCGTTAATGTTAGATTTCATAGAGATTTATAATGTTTGGTGAAAGATAAAGGGGTATTTACTATTTAGTAGTCATTATTAGTGTGATAGAAGATATGTATGATTTTGTTGCCACTTATTTTAGGACTCCAGAAGTGTCTTGCAAGTTCTCTATAAATAGAGGCATACAGAAGGCATCCACTTTGAATCGGCATGTTTTTGCTTCTTTAATGAATAAATATACTTGCTACATTCAGCATAAACTTCCATAGTATAACATTATATTTTGATGGTATTGTTTCAGTTAAAGAGAGTTCGGGTAGATTTATGTCTAAAATTAACTTTTTGGAGTGAAATGCTCGAAAGTGAGTATATGGAGAAGAGTATAGATGTAAATCACTTGTTGTTCTTTGGATTTATTATTCAGCAATATGGGAATGCTGATCAAGATTTTGTTTAAAGAGCATTGAGAATCTTGTATGATAATTGTCTGTCCCAAGGTCTTTAATTTCAAATAATACCGTCCGTACTGGGTGGTACGTACCGGTCCGCCAACAGATTGGTACACGGATCGCTCGCAACCGGGTGATACCATCGATTGAGACTGTTTCTGCCCCGGATGGTGACCGAGGGAGAAGAAAGAAAGGGAGAAGGGTGGTATTAAGCGAGGGAAGAAAGAAAAGGGAGAAGGAGAGGAAAACCTGGAGATCGGTGGCGCTCTCCCTCCTCGTTTGTCGACGACTTTCTCGGTGTGGGGAGAAGAGAGGCGACGTCATGGGCAGAAAAGAGGAGACGTCATGAACAAATTTTTTTTACTAATAAATAAATATATATATATGTGTATATATATATATGTGTATATATATATATATATATATATATATATATATATATATATATATATATATATATGTATATATAAAGGCGATGTCATAGAAATTTTTTTTACTTTTATATATACATATATATATATATATATATATATATATATATATATATATATATATATATATATATATATATATATATATATATATATATATAAACAAGGCGATGTCGGCTCGTTTTTCTGTGATGTCGCCTCGGCTTTTTTTTCGCGTTGGGAGAAGAAGGTTAATTATATATATCGAGGCAAAAAGGGCGATGAGGCCGTTGATTATTTATTTTTATTTTTATATATATCGATCGGTATATCGAATTGTCTCGCTCGGTATACAATATCGTACCATACTGTATCGAGCAAGTCTCTGGTACAGTACGAAATTTCAATTTTTGGTCTGTCCCATTAAATTATTGGAGGGAATTTTATAGTGATATTGTAAGGCTAATTATATAGTATGAGTTGGAACGTCTGGTAGTTAGGAAATATATTCAAATAGTCATGTTGAGATGAGAATGATGAGATGGATAGATAGGATACGAAAAAATGGAATAAATAATTTTTATATTCATGAATAATCAGGTATAAGCTTTGTTACAAGATTTAAAGTGTATATATATATATATATATATATATATATATATATATATATATATATATATATATATATATATATATATATATATATATATATATATATATATATATATATATATATATATATATATATACATACATACATACATACATACATATATATATGCCTTAATTAGACAAAGTGAGTTGATTATGCACAGCGGTGTAAGAAGTGATAGTTGGAAAACAAAGAAAACATATGTCGGAACAACAAAAATACTGCCTTTTGTGAATTTATCCATGTACACGAAGAGATAGTTGGAAAACATAGAACGCATGCCTGTACCTGTACCAGTGACCCAGACTGGTATGGGTCCATTCGAACAAAAGTTTATACAAGGAAGAGAAGGCCTTTTGAAGTGTCCTTGTCCTTTTCATTGCACACTATTCTGGCAAGTTCAACAGAGTTGTCCATGGTGTACTGTGGTGAGCAAGCTTCTTTTAAGGCAAAAGCAGCGAAGCTATGGACATAGTTCATTGAGCTGCAAGCTCATTTCATTAAGCTCTGAATCTATTTCATTCTGCTGATGAAACAAGTGCAGAGAAAAGCAAAGATAACAAGAAATATAAGGAGAACAGATAATCAACTAGGGACTGCAACTGTTTTTTTGACTCCCAGGTACCAGGGCATTGCTGGTTTCAAAAGGTTAAAGCCCATACAGAAGGTTCTTATGTTTTATCTGTGTCTTCTAACCTTTATTATGGTAGTTTGAATGGCCATTATTCATGACATAATTTGCATTGTATTTTTCACATGTAGTGTATATTTCAGTGTATTTTTGAAATTAAGGTTAGAATTAAACCACGGAAATGACAATTGTTGTTTTTGTTGAGCATTTTTTCATATTGCTAATGTTTTCTTCTGGTGGTTTCTTCTGTTTCTACTATGGAATATTTGGTATGGTGATACTTGACTTCTACATAATTAATTGTAACTTGAAGTTATGTAGCTTGTGTTGGATAGGTGACTATGCTTTCACATTTTGTTTCTACTAATGATATAGTTATTAATGCTCCATGCCATCTTATATCAGGAATCCAAGCTTGCTAAAGGACAACAATGGATTGGGAAAGTTAATTTTGTCGAGATCCGTTCATTTTGGCATCTTTTTCGTAGTTTCGATAGGATGTGGAGCTTCTTTATCTTATCCTTACAGGTTACATCTTAGCTATATACCATTTGTAGTTTCTGTCTAGTTCTCTAATTTATTTATTGCTATTTCTGGTCATGAATTCATTTATTTTCCCTTTGGGGTAAGGTCATGATAATTCTTGCCTGGAATGGTGGCTCACCAAGTGACATCTTCGATCCTGCAGTATTTAAAAAGGTGCTAAGCATCTTTATTAGTGCTGCCATACTGAAGTTAGGACAAGGTAAGACGAGAGTGTGCATGCTGTATTCTTATAATACTTTCTCTTCCTGGTTTGGTCAAGTAAATCTTATGTCTAGTTTGTTGATTTTGTTTCTATTCCACCACTTGTTTTTGTTTCTAATCAGGTTGTCCTTTAGAATTATCTATATGCTTTTTCCGTGATTCAACTCTCAAACACACATACATAATATGATATGCATGTGCACATATTGTATTTGACTGTGAAATATGTATAGAGTCACAGAAATATGTATGTGCATATATACCCCCCATTCATTCAAATGTGTTTGGACTTGAGCAGTAAAGTTGCAACTTGTTGGTACGTTATCATCTGATGTAGATAACTACAGGGGCTTGTAGAATTGTAGACAATTATGCAAATTTTTAACACTATATGCTTTCCGAATTGCTAACATAATGAAATAAGTATATTTTATAGCCTCTTTCCTGATGGTCATGTTTTTCCAAAACTGTTCAACTTTATAATAAATGTTTTGCTCTAATTTTGGCTAGGGAGTGTTTTAAAAGATTTATCCTTCATATTTTGTTCTAATTCTTAGGTAAATACAAGTCCGGTGAATGTCTTAGACAGGGTTCACTATTTCAGGTACTGGACCCATCTCGGAGATTTGTCGTGTTAGTATGCACTGGTCTGTACCAGTGTACTGACATGGTACACTAGGGTGTGCCAACAGAGACTCACAATCTGTGTCTTGGTTGCTAATTGAACCGGTCCGTACCATACTGACTCAAGCGGTACAACAAACTTCGGTCTTAGGTTATAAGTCTGCTGACTTTTAGGTAAGCAAGTGAAATCTTTTAGCATTGTCCATTTTATGGAACTTGGTGGATTGGTTAAGTATGAATGCTGGCAACATAAAATATCAAACTTAATTTCTTCATGTTAATAACATTGTACAACGTAAAATGCATCTTGTAATCATAATTTGCAGTTTGGTGGTGGCTATATTATGGTAAATTCTTATCATATTTTAAGAAAATTACAGTGCTCATTTTATTGAAAACCATATCATATATCAGTTGCAAGCAAAACTAGTCAACCTTCTTGATACACTAAAAAAATCACAATGTTTATAGAGCTAGTGTATATGTACTATAACATTTGTTTTAATCCAAGGATAAAGAATTTAAGAAGATTGAGGAAGATCCATTTTTCCAATTTGTTTATAATGATTCAGATACTCTGATGGACTAGTTATGCACAGCCATGGACAAGGTTAATCCACTTCTTGACAGGGCAAGTGATCCATCAAATCCAGTGAAATTCAATTTTGAATAGGTTGTGGAGGACCAGCAATAATTCGAGGAGGATGACAAGACTTACCCTATGATTTCCATTTTGGTGAGGTTGGGATTGATAAGAATAATGAAGAAAACTTTCAAGGGTGTTGATTCTTATGTTTTCCTGACAAAAAGAGGTGAATGGGGGAAAAAGCAACAAACCTCTGTTCGTGTCACCTAGGATGAGGATCATGGCTCTAGATTGACCAGAATTTATGAAAGGAAAAGGGGGAAGGCAATTGATGACTTTGAGGAGATGAGAAAGAGAGAGAGAGAGAGAGAGGGGGGGGGGGGGGGAGGGAGATTACCTGAGATTGAGTCTGACATGATTTCCTTATCGTCGCTGCTGACTGGCAGCATGGATTTTGTGGGCTGGAGTATGATTTTGGTAATTGGTGCCTATTTGCTGAATTAATAATGGCTTCATATTTCATTGATTGCACAACGAATCTCCAGCAGGTACCAGAGTGCCTATAGCATTCAGTTGCCCACTTAATGAGCATAGTGCCTTGACTGTTACTAATTTGATCTGCATATTGTCTGTCATCTATCATACCAAATGCCTTGGGAGCAATATCATTTGTACAACAGAATTGTCATCTTGATCTCCGAACAAAGGCATGCTTTGAGGCATCACGGGCCCCTAAATTATGACATATTGACATGCAATCAAACTTATGTTGTTAATATTTTTTTAAATATTTTTTATACTTTTGGATGTTGTATAATTTTGTGGTATATCATTCATAATAAAGGTTTGTAATATTAGTTCGGTACCACCAATATTTATCTACCCAACAGTCTAATTGGCATATGGACTAGGGTAAACTAGGTAATATGCGTGTATAGTACCAAATAATAACCTTTTTATTTTTCAATCTTGTTTAAGGTCAAAACTCAGTATGTACCAAAGTATCAACACATGGTACATTGGTATGGTTTCGGTCTGTACTAGTCCAAGCTAGGATTGATACAAGTCTGATAACCGAGATTAATGATCTTACTTAAAATTTAAAAGCAATGTTTGCTGTACCATTCGAGTTGGTACGGTATGGATGGCATGGGCTGGTCTGACTAGCAACCGAGACGTGGATTGCTCGAGTCTCCGTTGTCACGCTCAAGTGTACTATGTGTCAGTACACCAGTATAGACCGATATGTACTGACCCGACAAATCTTCGAGATCGGTCCAGTACCCGAAATGGCAAACCCTGCTTAAAAGTATATTAAAGGACATAATTAAGGCGAAAATGCAATATAAAATTTATCTGACCAGTTCGGTACTGATATCAGCCATTTCAATTGGATTTTAGATATGGTGCATGTTGATATCTAAACTCTTCTGCTGCAACAAAGAGCTGATATTGGTACTACTTGACTGAGATTTAAAACTGTGGTCTGGGCTGCATTTCAGTCTACTTTGTAATACTGAACATCCATATCATGCATTTTTTTGAAGTGTGGTAATTTGTAATTGATTTAATAGGTTTGGTAAGGGTGCCTTGATGAGATACCATGGTTAGGGTTGTGTTTCAATCTATTTTCAATCATTGATATACATTTTCTTAAATTAGATTTTTCGCTGCATGTGATTTGGTAGTATGGGATTCAGCATGAAGGTATATGATTTTAAGCTGAGATTGTATAGGATGGTTAGGTGTTTCAGCCAAAAGATTTGATCTACATGTTGATGCAACACATCCAAGTTTGGTTGTTCTTGTTAGGATATTATAACCAAGGCTCGCCGTACCGTACCGGTGTTTCGACCCACGCTCGGTATGGTACGGTACGGGTGTACCGATCGGTATACCGAGGTGTACCGAGTGGTACACCCGATTTCACCTATAAATATTATTCAATATTTACTATGCATGAAAAACACTAACCATAATCTTAAATATCTTAATTACTCTCTAATTAAAGAAAACGAATACATATCTCTTGATTAGAAAGTTCTTCCTCTTAATCTTCCTAAATTAGCCTCAATTGAATTCACAAATCGTTATTTTATAGAGTTTAGGAGAGAAAAGAAAAATTTGAGAAAGAGTTTAAGAGAGTATAATGAAATAGGGGAGAGAAGATTGGTTTAAATAGGAGGAGAAAGGGCTCCAACGGTCAATTTGACGTTGGAGCACTGTAGCACTGCTACAGTGTGGTAACGGTCGATTTCGACCGTTACCGAGTGGTACCGGTCGAAATCGACCGTTACCAAGTGGTACCGGGCGGTAACGGTCGAAATTTCGACCGTTACCGCCCGATATTAGGTTTTTGGGTGTATCGCTCGGTAGCGGGCGGTCCGCGTACCGGTCACCTATCGGTCCGGTACGTACCGCTCATACCGGGCGGTACGATTCGGTAAGTCAATCCTTAATTATAACTGTGGAGGGTATTCATTTTTTAGAATCTCTTTTTTGGTATTATTTCAATAAACAGATTCTATATCTGTAGAAGATATAGTGAAAACTAGTTATTTCCCTGATTTCTTTCTCATCTTCTTTTGTGTTTCTGGTTAGTTTAACTGGATTGCCATAATATTGCTGTTCATGTCTACATGACTGGGATGATCAGCACTTGACTTGGATTATCAAATCTTGGGCAAATGTTCCAGTAAGTAGATATTTTAATCAAGAAACTCAAATATGTTGAGTCATGGGAAATGGTTAGCATAAATTATAATTTTCAATATGGCCTTTAAATGGAATATACTGGCAAATAGGACTCATATAAGTGCTAAGTATTTAGTTTAAATTGTCCCCTTTGAAATTTTCTCTGGACTTTCTTTGTTGTTATTAGTTTTTATATTTACTTTCTCTTGGACTCTTTAGGTTACTTGCTGTTTTTTAATTATACTATCCAGCTTGTATAGTTGACAGAGAAGTTCTTTAAAATATTCTTAAATTCTTTATTTTTTGCATTTTCATATTTTTCATATTTTATGTATTCTGAGATTGTCGGTTCTTTCAGTTTACTTTTTCTGCAGGAATGTTGTGCTAAATTGATCTCCTAGAAACGGTTTCCTGTTTGTAACATACTGTAATTTATTTTGCAGCTATCCTGGATATTATGCTTAGTTGGAAGGCAAGAAAAAGTATGTCATTACCAGTTAAGCTGAGATATATCTTAAAGGTAATTTCAGCTGTTGCATGGGTGATAATATTGCCGGTGACATATGCCTACACATTAGAAAGTCCTACTGGACTTGGAAGGATTATGAAAGGTTGGGTTGGTAATGGACAAAGTCAGCCGTCAATATACTTTTTGGCAGTTGTCATATACTTGTCACCAAATATGCTTACAGCTTTGTTGTTTCTGTTTCCATCACTGAGACGGTATCTTGAAAGTTCCAATTACAAAATTATCATGCTGATGATGTGGTGGTCTCAGGTACTTGAGTTAGTTATTACTTTGATTGTTGGTACTTGGTATGAGATGTTTTGACTTGTCACTATAATCTTTGAGATATCAGAAGATTCTGAACTTTTTCTTATATTCTTCTTTTCCCTTATGTGCCTCTCATTCAAAATGGCAGCCTCGTCTCTTTGTTGGGAGGGGAATGCATGAAGGACCTTTCTCACTTTTTATGTAAGACTGGATAAATCTTGATCATCCATTGTCCATCTTAAGCTGCACAAACAATGAATGGTTAGACATGTTTATATTGAGAAGCATTTACTTGTGTCATTGCCAGGTATACATTATTCTGGGTGTTGCTCATACTAACAAAGCTGGTGTTTAGTTACTATATTGAGGTACAATTTTGCATTGTTATTATTTTTTGATGGTCTGTCACTTTTTATTTGTATTACTTTGGAAATTCCAGATCATAAACTATTGCCAGAGTTTATACTGTAATAGCATGTAATTCTATAGCTTGCCAGAGTTTGTACATCCTTTGTATGATATGAGGTAAGTTATGTATAAGCATGGACATAAGTGTGGGATATGGATTCAAAATGATATGGCACACTATTTAGAAAAATATAAACAAACTGAAATAACATTGGTCTTAAGACAACAATTTAAATCCGTGGTTTCTGTGTTTTGTTTTACTTTTATGTATCCATGTATTTTTCATACAATTTATTAAACCAATTGTCCTTGTTTCCATAACCTATAATGAGCATAGCAACATTCATATAAATAGCAATCATTTACAAAAATACTATGCACATAGAAAATATTCATGTATGTTGTATGTAAAACAGTAAAAGTCCTACTATTTGTGCATTTTGCTAAAGTTGTTCCTATTGGATATGCTGATAAGCTTTAAACAATATACCTATCTTGTGTGTATGGCATATTTAACATAAATATGTCTAGTTAGTGTGTTTTAAAGTATTTAATTCATGTTGATGGATATGACATAGAGTTATGGGCACATCGACCATTTAGAAGCGCCCTTGCTTCATAAATGCTTGCATTTGTAGACAGGCTTTTGCAGTGTATTTTATTAAATTTAATGCACTGGATGGATACTGTTCTGACGGAGGAAAACTTCATAGCTTTCTTGGTCTCTTTCCTTTGTTGACTTTTTGAGAGTTTGGCAAGCGAGACTGAATGCATTAATTTAGCAAATTAACAAGTGGATGCTGTTCTGAAGGAGGAAAACTTCATCATTTTCTTGGTCCCTTTCCTTTGTTGACTTTTTGAGAGTTTGACAAGCGAGATTTAATGCATTAATTTAGCAAATTAATAAGTGCTTCGTTTTAGTTTGTGCACAAGGGCCCAGATTATATAAGAAAAACCTGAGTTCTCATTAGAATGAAATTATGAGGAAAATTTTGTAAATTTAAAAGATAAAAGGGAAAAGAAAATTTAATTTAATTGTGGTTCTGGAAGATGAGTAGGTTAGCTGTTTGAGACAAATCTTGAGATGCTAGTGGATGTTAACTTGTTAAGTCAAAAAGGTTGTTATGTTATTCTTCTATAATGAAAAGAGGAAAAGGGAAAAAATGAATAGGTTAGCTATGAATTGGAGATGATTATAGGAGAGAAGAATTTATAGGTTAGCTATGAACTGCGATGAAGGTTGGGATGTGCCAAAATATGATATTCTAAACTATATATTATCAAGTAGTTAAAAGAAGGTGAAACTTGGTACCAAGCTAAGCTTTCTCCTCAACAACCTTGGCTACTAAGATTCAAGTCGTAGGAGTCTCCTATTTAGGTGATTTGTCTATGTACATTAACCTTCCCTAGACCTTCTATTGGCGGAGCCTGTTGCACTAAGATGCTTCTTTTAGCTGACTTATAAAAAATTAAAAATGAGAATGTAAGAGAGGGAGTAGTGTTGAGTAAAAAATTTCTAAAATTTCATGGCTGCCTCAACATGCCATAGAATGACAAGTAAGCTGTTCAAGATTAGAAAAAGGAGAAAGTCAACAAAATTGTTAGTATAAATATGGAAAGATTTTGGAGAAGACACTGACTTTAGAGAGAAGTGCAGAACAAGAATTAAGATTGACAGTGATTAACAGAAACTGGCTATGCAAAAGTTGGATGTTTTGGAAGACAGAATGGGAACATCCTTTTGATGAACAAAACTTTAAATTATTACAACGCGTGACAAACAAAATTTTGAAACCAAGTCAATCTTCTTGAGATAGACTTTAATGTTTTTATTGTTTGCTGAATGATCCATTAAGAAAGATTGTAAGCACGTCTACTTGATTTGAAACTCTAATGCAAATTTAAAAAATGGTGACTTTTGCTTGTTATGTTCCAAGTTAGATGATATTTAGAGATTGGTGGAACTTCTAGAGTTTCTGCATTTTGAAGGTGTAAGACTATTTAGGGATTTCTTTTTGTTTTTATATACAGATTAAGCCTCTTGTTAGCCCGACAAAAGATATCATGAGAATTCCAATAAGAACTTTCCAGTGGCATGAGTTCTTTCCTCAAGGTAACAGCACAAACTGAATTGAATATGTGCTCTGGTTCGACTAAATGATTTGTGTTTGTGCCCTTTTCTTTTGCAGCAAAGAACAATATTGGTGTTGTAATTGCCCTTTGGGCTCCAATTATTCTTGTATGTTTTTTCTTTACCATTTCTTTATTGTTATGATAACCATTTGGCTTGTAATTGTTATTGATCTTACATGTTTTGCTAGGTTTATTTCATGGATACTCAGATTTGGTATGCAATCTTCTCCACGTTAGTTGGTGGGATTTATGGTGCTTGTCGTCGTCTTGGAGAGGTTGGTGAAGCATCTCTCTTGATATTCTGTGCATATGTTTGTTCTTTAATTTTAGCCAGTTGCTTCATTTGGGTCGAATTTCGTATTTTACCCTTACGATTATGATAATTAAATCGGTACAACAAGATTAGAAGACAAAGGTGTGATTGCTATGCTTGGTTGTTAATGTGAGATTTTCAAAGAATCATGATCCAAATTTTCATTTATTTTGATAGTTTGAATCAAAATTAATCTAGTGCCACATAGCTTTAGCCTTGTAGCAAGATACAGACTTGACAGGTTGGTATGTGCCTATGGGTTTAAAAGAACTAGCACATAAATCATTGAAATTTAATATGCATTTTGTTAATGAACTAAGATAAGCTATTTCATTTTTTTATGTCTAGAAGATAATACAAGAATTTTCTTTTCATTATTTTGTATATATAATATATGGTATAACTACTTTGTGACCTAAGAGACTAGAGTTCGAGTCACGGAAACAACCTTATTAGACTTAGGGAGGTAAGGTTGCATACATAGAAGTATTGTACCTCCATAGACCCTTCATTGGCGGGAGCCAGTATGCCCTTTTATTTTACCATATGTTCTATATATACTATATTGGGAGGGTTTATGAAATGTGAATTATGATATAATTCCATTTCTCCAAGTATCAACAATAACATCATGTTATAATGCCCCAACTATTTAGAGTCAACAATATGTATAAAGTAATATCCTTGGTGAAATTAAAGGTATTTAAATTTTTATTTAGATTTTTTCATTATATCCTTAATTTCTTATAAGGTCTCTCATTAGCTCTTCATATACTAAAAACACTTATTGTCTCACTGCTTCTAATTGCAGCATTTACAAGACTCCTTAGCATACATTCAGACATATGAATAAATTATTCCTCATTTTATCCTCTATTAAAGTTATACCTATTCCTATTAAATACACGTATCCATCTCAACATTCATAAATGAGTGAAACATTTATTTTTATATATTTTATTTTTTAACCACCTAGTATTTAGATCCATATAGTATTATTAGCTTGACAAAAGGCTTGCAAGATCTACCTTTTAATTCAAAAGAAATCTAGTGATTACAAAATTTTTGGTGATCCTTTCCATTTTATTCATCCAATTTTTACTCTTTTTGAATAATATTTTTTACAATCCTTTCATCTTGTTAAATAATTAATTCACAATACCTAAAACTTTTAATACTAAAAATTTATTCATCTAACTTAACTATATTCTCAATTCATTTTCCCAAGCATAACATGAGTCTGCCAATTGAAGGCTTAATATTGTATAATCTATCACATCGATATTGATCCCTCTCTAACAAATAATTGATATACTTTTTGAAATATCAGGAAACGAATCCATTAAAGATGGTGAAAAAGATATATATCGAATTGCTAAAACTAGAGAAAGAAAGTGTAATGATTTAGGTAATATTATATGCGTTAAAGACGAAGATCAAAGAACACTTATTAGTGATAGCAAAATTAAGAAAAAATGGAGAAATTATTTTTATAAATTATTTAATGAATATTTCACATAGGATTTAGTTTTAATCAAGGTTCATAAGTTCGTATTGTACCAGCTTTTCGAGCTTTGCTTGATACGATACGGTACAAGCACACCGAGTGGTACGCTAGGGCGTATCGCTTGGTATATGTGTGTGTGTGTATATATATATATATATATATATATATATATATATATATATATATATATAATATGTGTGTGCATTGCAGTGTATCACTCGATAAGTATATATATATATATATATGTATGTATGTATATATATATATATAATATAAAAATATAAAAATAATATAAAAAATAAAAAAATGAGGCGTCTGCTGCCTCGGCGATGTTGCCTCCTTTTCTTCTCTTCACGTCAGACGAGGAGGTCTTTTCCTCATCTGCGGCGTTTGGTGAAGACGTCGAAGGCTGTAGATGTCTCCGGCCTTCGGCGAAGAACGTGCCGAAGGCCACAAGCGCCTTCGGCCTTCTTCTCCCTCGGGGCGAAGAAGTCGAGTCGTTGCCTCTCCGTTACCTCTTGGATCGGGATCGTCAAGGGAGGGTAGCGCCGGATCGGGAAGCGTCAAGGTTCTCCCGATTCTCCCCCTTCTTCTCCCTCTTCTCCCTCGATGCTTCTTCTTCCCTCGTCGCAGCTAGATTGATACCGCCCGGTGGTGGGCGACGACAGTCGAAATCGACCGTTACCACCTGATACAACACTGTATCGGACCTAGATCAACGGTACCACCCGATACGAGCGGTATCATTTGGTATTGTAATTCTTAGTTTTAATCAAGGTCTACCATATTGAATCGTACCGCCCAGTACGGGCGGTATGTACCGGTCCGACAAGCTGCCTACCGTGCAGATGGACCGCCACTTCGGACGGACCGACCCAGTCTGAGGTGTATATATATATATATATATCGAAGCAGGTATACCTTCTTCGATATAAAGATCATCACCGCATCGAAACGAACATCAAAACTTAAAATGACGGCATTGAAATTCGTGCACCTTGGTTAAAATGACGACGGGTATCACGAGTCTTGTGTAATTATCGGATACTTTTATGACTCAAAAGAAAATTTTATTAGACAGTTGTGAGATTAACAATGCTTTATGGATTTTGAGTATTAGACAGTTGAAAAACAACATAAATAAAAAGTTTGTTGCTGAGACGAAGATACTAAGATGGATGTGTGGAGTTACGAGGAAAAATAAAAAAAGAAATATTTTTATTTATGAACAACTAGGTGCCACTTCAATAGAGGACAATATGAGAGAGAGTTGTTTAAGATGACATGGACATATGCTTAGGAGAGCGGATGTGATAGTTAAAAGAGATAAAATGATTAATATTCGTGGTACGAGAAGAGATAGAGGAAGACCTAAATAGACTTTAATAGAAATTATAAATAAAGATTTAAGTATCATAAACTTAACTAAACACATGACTTTTTATAGATCCCAATAGCGGTAAAAGATCCATATGGTTAATCTTTAATAGTTGGGACTTGCGGTTTTGTTATTATAGTAGAAAACATATCCATGGTTTATTAAAACTGAAGCTCGTAAAAATTTTTAAATGCTAATAGAGAAAATGAGTTAAGCTTTGACTAGTTAGAAGATTCCACACGTACAACATAAGAAGTTGTTCTGCATGATTAGGTCCCTCTCCAGAAGTCATGTTAGAAATTTACCAAATATCTGTATGAAGTTATCCATATTATGTTTGCAGGTGTAGGGAAGCTGTGATGTGGAAGGTGCAGTGATGTGCCTGTAGTGCGGGCCTAACACAGGAAACCTTTTTTCTTTTTGTGGGCAATGGCTGAAAGCCTGCTAACTCATCTTTTTAAAAGGACTAAGTGGAGAGACAAAAAGGAAAAAGAAACATCATGGTTAAGGAAGTGGTTGAAGGAGCAAAGCAAGCTTCGAAGAATGATCACTGTGATACAGGCAGAATACCAAAGTTATAGATTTAAGGATCTCCTTAGTTTCTCTCCCTCTATATTTGGTCTAAGGTCCCATAGTTTCTAAGTTCCCCAGCAAATTAATCTTAATAGTCTATCTCAAAAAAGGCATACACACTTTAATTGTGATACAAGTTGTTTGAGACATTGTAATTCTATATTTGGATCAATTTTTTAGCTCTCATATCTCTTTAATATAAAATGTGTTTAGATGTCCCAAGAACTTGCTGGTTTTGATTTATTTGCTCTGTTCTTCTTTTCAAGTACTTGCACACCATCATTTGAGCATGTAGAATATTGGCATATCAGGCTCTTATTTGGCCACATTGTCACGGACAAACTTCTAAACAAGATGTTTGATGTAATGCTTATGTATGTCCGTGTCTTTTGGTAAGTTCATACTTTGACTAGCATGTAGAGGGACAACCGAAGGCTTAATAGTCCCATTTTAGTTCGGTCTGTAATGGACCATTTTACCCTTTGTTGTCATGTTGTTGAAAGCTTGTAAAGTCCTTTTGTAATTTCAGATTGTCTAAGTGTTTTTGGAGATGTTTGCTTGTGGATCCGAGTGCTTTTTTTCTATCGTTTCTCTTTTGTGGGTCCTAAGGGACCATGGGAGGCTTCGGGAGGTCGACCTTCATCTGGACGGACAAGCAAGGTGCCACACGACTTAAAAAAACCGCCTAAGTCCGTGACAGATGGTATCGGAGCGGGACAAGCACTCATGTAAACACTTAAGACGCAAACGCGTGGAGGACGGGGCCGGTGCGTTGAGGGCGTGAAAGACACGCCGCGAACCGCGTTTGGGGAAAACCAGGCGTGAAGATGTAGGAAAAGAGTCGCCTGGGATGGCGCCATTCGAGATGGCATTGGAGGAACGGCCAACCCTTCGCGAAGAGGCACCACGAGAAACAGACAAGCTTCAAGAACGCAAGCACACAAAGGTTAGGATGGCCGAAGTTTGAGCTACTACCAACGCCGACAACCATACTGATGATGGTGCTCAAGGCAAGCGAGGGTGCTGGTAAAGGATGAGACCACAAGGTGGAATGAGTTGCTCAACCAACAAAAGAGTTATCGCAAAGCTTCACTGAGAGGTGAGGGGAATTGCTAGCTCGAAGAATTTTGGTACTCACGCACGGGGGCTTGTATGCGGACGATGGAATGTTTCGTGGCCATCCCAAGAGCGGCCAAAACTTCGGTGCCATGGAGCATTCAAACTTTCTCTTTGGTATGAAGGATAAGGATCGTTAGAGGGGGAGGCGGTGCAACAAGTTCAAAGATGTTGCTAGGCCTTCGAAAGGCAAATGGGGCTATATTGGCGTGGAGTCGCGAATCCAGCAAGGGCGTTTCAGGAGAGGAGAACAATGCTTTATTTATTGATAGATCGGAGTAGTCCAAAGGGATGGTGGTCTCCCAAACGAAGAGAGATGTTGCTCCAACGGGACGATTATCAGGAGGGATAAGTCCCGCTCTCGGAGGGAGAATCACGTGGGACGGACCTCACAAGTTGAGGAGTACCTCAACAAACAACAACTCCACGGGCTCAACGGGATCGAAAGCAAGCGGGAGGAGTCGTCGCGTGATCTCGCTGAGAAGAGAATGCATTTGTGGACGATTGCGAGATCAAGTGGGGGAGCGACCAAAGCAACACAAACGAAGGCACACTTGAGTTGATATGGAGATCGGACTCAAGGGAGGGTCGACCCGTGGAATGGTGGGCGAGGGCTACCATCAACTCAATGTAAAATGAGAGGGCGAACAACTTGGGTGTAACTTGGCGAAATACCAAGCCGCATTGCACGGGGAGCCAAAGATAGAAGATGGAACATGGAGCGAGGCGTAGTGCTTTCCTTGGACAGAGGTCGAGGACATGAACTCTTGTAAAGGCAAGAGCGGGGATCGTGTTGTTCCGTGGGTCTTTTCATTTCGACGGGCGGACTCAACTGCGATGGTGCCAAAGACGAAGGGAGCTTCGGGCACACGACTTTATCTGGAGGAGCATTTGATGGAGGAACTAAAGGCGACTCAATTTGGAGGCTAAGTTGGGTTGAAAGGCCTTAGAAGGGCAAGAGGGCGTAGAGAAGGGTACTCTTGAAGAATACGCCACGATGTTGCCATTCAAGTTCTTTATAAAAAGCGGTCGCCGTGAAGATTTTCTTTGGTAGGGCAATGATTTAAAAACGCTAGGCCAAAAGGCGCTAGGTCCAAAAAAACGCCCGAGAAGCTAGGGCGCCGCCTTCGAAGAAGCGAAAGGCGCTTAAAATATAAAATATATAATATAATTAATAAATATAATTATTTAAAATTTTAAATAAAAAATATGCTATTATATTAAGAAAATCTAAGATACAAAATCACTATGTCACATTAACAAAAAAAGTTTCAAAATCAAAAAACATTAAAATTTTACATCAAAGTCATTCATCATAATCAATATTATCGTCATTTTCACATAAATCATCTTCATTCAATTCGTCTTCTTCCTCTTGTTCTTGATTCCTTCCTCTTCATCAAGATATGTTTCATTTCTATGTCTTCAAACAATAGCAGGAGCCGAGCTTGAAGCTTTTGGTGACTCATTTTTCTCTTTGACATCCCGTCTTGTATATGTTTGTAATTCTCCAAAGACTGAAGCTCTTGCCACATCTCCCCACGTTAATCTATCATCTTCAAATACAAGCTCGTCTTCAAAGATCTTTGCAAGTTAGCATCCATTTCTCCTACTAACCACTCGTTTTGAATCATCAATATCTCTTATGATGAGATTGAATCAAATCTATTTTTCAAATCATGACGAAGTCTTCAAAGCTTGATTATACTTTATGTAAACAAGATCGGTAATAATCGTTGATGTTCTAACCGATTTCTTCTCTTCGAGTGAATCGTAAATGTCATATAATTTAAAAATATATTAATACATATATCTAAATAAATAAATTAATTAAAATAAAAATATTTAGTAATACTTACATGCTTCAAAGACATTCGGTTTAATTTCATAACCCAAGCACTACATGTCAAACTAAGTACTTTGATAAAATTTACAGAAGTTCGGGTGGAATTTCCAAATAGACTCCACCATTCAGCTGCAAAATTTATGTTATTATTAGCAATAACATAGTAACATAATATATATGAAATTAATTATATCAAATTATTAATACCTGGAGAGGTAGTTGTCCTGGATCGAACGATAATTGGGATTCCAAAAAGACCTTCAACATTTTTATATAAAGATAATTCATGAATAATCTTATCTTGAACCTCAATGCTGGGAACTAATCTTGCAACACACTGATATAACCCACCCAAAACTTTCGTGATCAAATCCAAATGATTTAATCTTATAAAAGAATTCAGGGATCAAATAATATCCTATCTTTGCGTAAGGGGACGATGAAGTTGACAATTCCATCTTTCGTCAATGATTGTAAAAATTTTCTCATATTTTTCTTCATTTTCATTAAAAGATCTTTTAATCGTCTCCTTTGCTCTATCCATAGCCTCATAAATATATCCCACTGCAGACTTCTTTTCATTATCCACCAACCGAAGGACTCGAACAAGAGGGCCCATTACCTTTAATATATAAACTACATGATTCCAAAAGGATGGCATTAAGATGATATCAGCAGCCCTCTTGCCTTTTGCTTCTTTTGCCCATTTACTTGTCACCCATTTCTCAGAGGTAAACATATTTCTCAGAGTATGTTTTTTTGACGACGACGACTTCCAGAATGTCAAGAAACGGCAAAGAAATCGGGTAACACCATGTCTCACTAATTCTTTATTCCCTATAAATTCTCTCATCATATTCAAAGCCCCAACGTGATTATAAAGAAATCCAACAACAAAAATTGCCTTTTCTAAGGTTTTCTTGATTTCTACGATCTTTCCAATATCTTTCAACATTAAATCAATACAATGTGCTGCACATGAAGTCCAATACAAGTGTTGTCTTTTTTATTCAAGCAATTTACCTGAGACAAAGGATAACAAAAATGATAAGACTTAAGAGTTTAACACACTTAATTGAAGATAAAATAATTAACAAAATCAAAAGATGAATATTACCAACTAAAACATAGTTGCTTCCATTTCATCGGTTATGATTTGAACGATATTTTGTTCTCCAATTTCTTCCACGGTTGTCAAGTAAATCATATATCTTGTCTCCGGATTTTTTACAAAAGATGAAGCATATATTGACTTTCACAAACATAGTCCCCTAAAAGAACAATTAACCATAAAATTAATTATACTCTGCGCCTCAGTCACCCAAAACATCGACATAATAGAGCAACCATGTGTTGCCCGTGATTCTTTTATGACCCTTTAGTAAGTCATTTGTATAATCAATTCTTTTTTTAAAGAATGGAACTCGATCTCATAATAACTTGGAGGTTTTAATCCCGCACCATATCTTCCAATAGCTTCAATCATATCCTTAAAACTATCTAAACGAGTTGTATTAAGGGGAAGACCAACCTGATAGAAGAAGAAGCAGCAATGTCTTTGAATTGTTCTTCCTCTTATTTCTTTATCACAAGCATCACTTATATTTGTTTGTCTCAATTTTGAGCCTCTTGCTTGCCCTTGTTGTTTTCGGGATCCTTGAAGCATATATAGATCCATCCGGTCCTTTTCTACCTTTCTTAGTACTCATAACTTCTTTTCCCTTTTTTTGTCAGATACTTTTTTTTTTCACTTGGGTTAATATTTCAGCAGAATAATCTTCTTCTTCATCCCCAGATATTCAACATTGTCTTCCCGTAAATTCCATAAGATTCATTTTTTTCAAGTCTTCTTTTTTCATTCATATAATTCAACAACTCTTCTTTTTACCTCGGTGGACATTTTTTTCGCAAGAAGTCACGATTCTTGAAATTTCCTACTAGATGTTGTTTTGCACGAAAAAAACCACCTCCGGTAGTCTTATCGCAGAATACGCAAGTCTTTGATTAGGATCTTTCGGATCCTTCAAATAATTATACTTCCACGCAGGATCTTTTTTTTGATACCATTGGAGACTCTATCGAATTTCTCTACACTTGCCATTTTTGTTGAAACCTAACAATAATTTCAAATAAATAAAAATTAACAACATTAAAATTAAAATAATATATTATTAATCTATTAACGTAAAATTAATCATTTCAAAATTCAAATAAACTTAATATTAAGAGTATCTTGAGGAGAACGAGGAAGCAAAGAATGGCAGAATGGCAATGGAAAGGAGCGGAAGGCTGAAAGCAACCCGAGGCCTCGAGGGAGGCGCCGAAAGCGTGGGAAGGCTCCTTGGGAGGGCTCTAAGAAGAGGAGAGAGGGCTCATGGGAGGGAGGCGGAGCAGGGGGAGGGCTCGAGGAGGAGGCTGAAAATGGAAGGTTTCGGGGAGGGCTCGGGCAGAGACGCTGAAAGGCAATGAGAGGTTCTGCGGAGGGCGCGAAAAATGGGAAGGAGCTCATGAGGAGGGCTCATGGAGGCGAGAAAATGGCAATGGAGCAAATGCTAAATGCAATGTTTTACCGATATCGGGATCGGGATCGAGAGCCACAACGGCAGAGTTAGTGTTGGGTTAGGGTTAGGGTTAGGGTTTGGGTTATATCGGTTTAGTTGGTTCGATTGAACCAACTAACAATCGAACAGGCCCGAACCGGACCTAAAATTCTGGTTCGGTCGCCTTTAGTTTACCCAGCGCTCGCCCGGCGCCAAACCGCTTTCGGCGGCGCCCCAGGCGGCCCTTGTTTCAAGCCGCCGCAGGGGACATTAACAAGCGGTCGGGCCTCCCTCGCCTCGCCCGAAGCGCCAGGCGAAGCGCCCGGCGCCTTTTGCAATCATCGGGTAGGGTAGAGGTCCAGATCCGCATAATGGTGCACTAATTGGCAATGAAGTCGGGGGACTTCTGAGCTACTAGGCGACGGACCGCCCTAGAGCGGTGCTTCATCTTGGTGTGGACCAAGAGTGGGTGGATGAAGGTCGATTCGCAAAGAAGCTTAACAAAATCGAAGGTGGAAGAGACCCCGATGTATTGGCAAGAGGCCACATGAAGGGTTCACAATTCGAAGTTCATCCCACAAGGATCGAATGCAATAGAGACGTCACCAAGAGGCGACATGGTGCGGCGGATCGTGGTAGAATAGTTCATGACAACGCGATACACAACAACCCGGTCCCGTGAGGGACTAGATCATCTGGAGGTATGACGGAGCTACTTGGAAGCTCCCACGGTGGTGGAACAACACGACAAGAAGAAGGGTTATGGATTCAAGCAAATGAATGCCATGGTACCATAGAGGCGGGTCTTTCATGCGTACATCGAATTTTACATCGAATGAAAACCTTGGTCGGCGATAGGGGGTGTGTTCCACCAAGGGAAAAGTTCGAATGCAAGTACCGATGAGTCCCATGGGAGGGACTTGATCATACAACGGATGATCGAAGCAACTGGAGAGTTGGATCGCTCGAGCTCATATTCGCAAGGGAGCCCGACAAGTCGAGGACAAGGTCGAGTGTTTAACGTTGCTACCAACGGCTAAGGAGAACAGAATCGGTCTGAACCCTACAACATGATGGCAGAGGCCATGCATGGGAGTTGTAGTCTGTCTTTCTATTGACCAAAGGGAGCTGCTTGGATAACACAGAGGTGTTGAAGCAGGGGGTCGAAAGGGGCGAAGAAGCGACAACGAGTCCAGAGGGACTTATCTACCCAAAATCAAGCATCAGTTAAAATGTAGGTGGACTTGGAGGAGTACCACAGAGGCATATCTACTGATTGTGAAGAAAAGGGATACAGATACGAGGCGACGGATAGTAGTGCCATGGGCATGGCAGCGCCATGGTACCGCAGAGGCGGGACTTCCGTGAAAGTCATTGATCCCTTGCTCTTATGGAGGGAGAACGCTTGGTTGTGAAAGGGGCCGAGGAGGTGGAGCATGTAGAGGCAAACTCCAAGTACCGAGACAAGGCTGAAGAGCAGAGGCCAAGGAACTTCGTAAGACCGGTGTCAATGAGTTTCTCATCAAGATAGCCGAAAGTGAAGGATTTCGGGTCATGCAAGAGTGCATGACCAAGGAACGGTAGGGCAAGATGTGCAGTGTTGAACCTTCGCTACTCGGGGAGTAGGCGTGGGTTGATGGAGAAGATGGTACAATCCTAGAGGCAACCAAATCTACTAGAGAATTACTCCAAGTTGGGGTGAAAACTTCCTGCATTCCGAAGTTCGATGGCATTGAGAAGGTGAATCACGCGAGCTAACTCAACGCTAAGGAGTGCAAACACTTCAAGTGCTTGAAGTGTAAGCAAAGAGCAAAGCGGAAGGCCGAGAACCATTTCGATGCATGGAGTACAACCTCGAGGAGGCAAAGGTGAAGTCAAGAAACCTTTGCCTTTCAACTCTTAAGAGAATGGGCTAAAACCGAAAGTACCCCAATTCTCTTATCTATCCAAAGACAGAGCTCTGCGATATGTTCAAAGACCCTTCAAGATAATGGATGACAATAGTTGTCAAATCCTCACCAACGGTGATCAATGTTATTCTTGAGTAGATTGTCTCGCTTCATTTCCTAATGAAATGCCAATCGAAAGCGGAAGTGATGTGAACCTACTTGGATGTGACAACTAAGTGAAAGAAGAGTCAATGAGCAAATTTTTGTGGAGGAAGGACCCAAAACTTGAAGTTTTGAGACGATGCTCGTTAAAGCTCCAACAAGCATCCACCCGGTTCAAGTAGCATGAGGCATTTGAGAGACTGGGGCAGCAAGATAAGGATGGTCTTTTTTCCTTCATTTTGGAGGATCCATGGGGAATCAACAAGGATCAACACAACTCAAACCAACCCGACACCACGAGTCGAGTCATTGGTGAGTTGAAGTAGCATGGTGGATCAAAGGTTCGACTTCTCAAAAAACAAACAAATGAGCAACAATCGGAACCAAGAGACGACAAAATTGGAGCAGAAGATTGAAGACTCAAAGAAAGGCGCAGGAGTTGCAAGTGTCGACAAAAGGCTTCGGACGAGGACGTCAAGGAATAAGTGGGGGAGAATGTCACAGACAAACTTCTAAACAAGATGTTTGATGTAATGCTTATGTATGTCCGTGTCTTTTGGTAAGTTCATACTTTGACTAGCATTGAGAGGGATAGTCGAAGGCTTAATAGTCCCATTTTAGTTCGGTCTGTAATGGACCACTTTACCCTTTGTTGTGTAACTGTTCAGAGCTTGTAAAATCTGTTTGTAGTTTGCATTGTCTATGAAGTGTTTTCGGAGATGTTTGCTTGTGGATCCCGAGTGAGGCGTTTTCTCTATCCTGTTCTCTCTTTTGTGGGTCCTAAGGGACCATGGGAGGCTTCGGGGAGACTGACCTTTGCGGACGGACACGCAAGGGTGCCACACGACTTAGGCAAAACCAGTTAAGTCCGTGACAACATGCCAATGCATGCTAGAAGGGGCATAGCAACAAAATAAACATATCAGTAGCTGTGTTAGTTGACACACTAATGTGACCACCTGCCACTAATCTACTACCATCTAGTTTAAAGTAATTCATTTGGTTGCAGTACTGTTTAGGATAATGTTCATTGTGATATTAGGGATTCATCAGAATCCTGTATGTGTTGGCATCACTAGATTAGGATAAAGTTATCATCTTATTTACTTTTACATGAATAATGGTGTGTGGGCTAGAGATGTAACATGATTCTCAAAAACTATGCTATAGCTTTTTCATTATGCCATATGCCCAACAATTATGTCAATTAAATACTAAAGGCATCTTTTCTTTGTTTTGCATATGATTGTTTCAATCTTAAATTCTTTGTTACATGAATCCATCTGATTTATTTGAGTATCTCAGTTCACTCTGTTCAAATTGGGTTTTGTTCCTCCCAAAGGATTACATTGTTCGTCTGTGGCTTATTCTTTTAGTCTTTATTAATTTTTTGTATAATTAACTTTTGTTTGTTTTGGGCCCCATTACAGATTCGATCGTTGGAGTTGCTAAGATCCAGATTTGAATCACTTCCTGACCAATTTAATGCCCGTCTTATTCCAGTTAACAATTCTGAGAACAAAAAAAAGGGGCTAAAGGCTTCTTTATCCCGTCGGTTTGGTCAGGTTTCATCAATTTTTGGAAGCCTTTTTTCCCCAGAGCCCTTGTTCTTCATGTTTATCATATTCCTGATCACTTGTAACTCTATAATATTTGCTTGTTTCAGATGCCTAACATTGCTAAAGAGAAACAACCGTATGCTGATAAACAGATGCGAGCTAGATTTGCTCAAATATGGAACACAATTATCACAAGCTTCCGGAAAGAGGATCTTATAAGCAATAGGTAGCATTGCTACTCTGACACTTATAGGTCCCTAAGTATTCTTTTTTTCTGACAGACTTTAGTGTGGACCATTTAAATTCACACCTTGTGGTGAAGTTCCTGCAGCATGACTTGATGCTTAGGTATATTTTTAAGCCAGGCCTAAACCATGCTTTTGATGTACATGGCCATTTACTTAAAAATTTGGCTCCATGTGTGATCATCCTGCAACAGTGTAAATCTTGGAAAAGTTAGCCTATCTGATCACTGTCCCTTAGCTTTCAGGTGCGTGATATATGCCAAAAGAGAGAGAGGGATCAAATATTGATCAGGAGAGTTTGGAATAACAGAGCTAGTAAGGCTAGTGGACATGTTGGAAACAGTGATTGATAGATAGATAGAGATAGAGAGAGATTGTAGCAGATTACAAGGATTGCCATGTCAGATTGTGCAAGCTGACATGTAGTGTACTGGAAAGGTACTAGGACTGACATGTACTAGTGCTAGTATTGGTAGTGTCTCTGAGTTATGGGCTTTTTTCAGTGACAATGCACATGAGCAATAGGAACAACACGTAAGGCATGGTTAGCATGTGTCATATCATGTGCTTTGTTGACTTAGTAGTTAGTATCATCATGCCCGTTACATGTGGCATGTTAAATCATGGTCAGTTGTACTCAACAGGAGAGTGGATGAAACAAAGACAAAAATGACGGCTGATGGGAGAGAACAAGATGGAAAAAAGGACCATCGTTTTATGACCGCAGTTGGAGGGAAATATGTCTGGTATGTTTTGAAAACAAAGGACTAGTCAGTCTGGTCTAGTTCTAGCAAAACGTATGCTTAATCCGATTTTAGAGGGATGGATTAGGACTGTCCAATATTTGAGATTCTGAATGCCCATAATTTTCTGATAGGTGTAGAAAGATGATATGTTGAACTGGAGGGCACCAATATTTTTTGAGTAGGCTATTAGGAAGAGACCTTTTTCTATTTCATTACAAATTCTCCTATGTTTTGTCAATCCAAATTCCAAGGTTTTGCAATAGTCAGACCATACTTTTTTCTTTTGTATCTATCTTGTAGGTCATGCTTGGATCTAAAAAAGATGGTCTACTGGTGCTAGTTTCCATCTATATTTATTAAGTTCTTGTATTTAAAATGATCACTACATTTGCAACATAGCATCTCCTGAATGGAGGTCCTTTTGATATCGGTCTCCACTGTGCCCAAAATGCATAATAGCATTGAATGGACAAGAGTGCTTGGTAAAATATACATAAATATCTGAAACATAGTAAAATAATTAACTAAAGTCAGTACTTTTCATATTGCTTAATTCCAACCTTCTTCAGTTACAAGTTATTTTAAAGAAAATTGTATTAAAATGACCATCTAACGATGATTGATAAATTGAAAATCTAACTCCACATGTCAGGCCATTTTGTCACAGCAATGAATGCAAAAACTCTCCCTGCTAACCTGGTTGATGCTCTGTACAGCATAACTGGTACGAACGAAACTAAGTAGGGGACAAACAAGTATAGGAACACAAAAACCTTTCTTTTCTTATGTTGAACTAGTGTACAGATGCATGGTATGCGGACATGTACTGCAGTGCCATTTTGCTTTGGGAGGGGAGGCTGCACCAGAGAAAAAGAAGGAAGAAGGGAATAAGGAGGATGGGTACTGATCCGCCAGCAGCAGGCGGACGAGCCTGTGACTCCCGTATCATGCATTTGCAACTTGTGGCAAACTAGCAGACACATGTGAAACTCAAAGCAGGGTTCTAAAATAAAATGTATATTGCAGTTGACCACTCGAAAAGGGGTGGTTCACATCCTGATTCATGTTCGGATTGATACTATAGGTCGATGTGGACCAGTCCAGTCAAACTTGCATTTCTTGTTCTTAATTTTGATCAATCTTTGACTGGACTGATTGGTTTCCATCATGGCTTTTGATCAAAGGTATCTTTTATTTTTAAAATTGTTTTGCTATTGCCTACTAAAATTGTTCAATGTCCAGCCTTTAAATTTTCAATCTTTCGACCATCTGCTGTATATGTGAGGATTAATTTGGACCACCTTTTAAGTCTTAGATTGTTCTTTTTTCATGGATTTTTTTTTCTTTCATTGGTGATGAAGACTCAACATTTCAAATTTCATTATTATAATTTATAAATAATTTTGCTGTTGCCTTTTGGAAAAAATAATCATTGGTGAGAAACTATCTGATAAATAAACATTACAATGAATAATGAAAAGTCAAAATGCTCAACCTCACATGACAATTTTCTTGTTCCAGAAATTAATTATGTTCAAGACTTCAAGGTAAAAGTGATTTATCATCAATCCAGTAGTATTTAAGTTAAATTTTCTTCTCCCGTTGATTATTTTGTACATGGAAAACACCTGGATTACTATCGATTACATGTGTCTAAATGATTTAACACAGGCCTCAATGTGTTTAGTATTTCCAAAATATTTTTTATTTAGATCTACTGAAATTTCCATCTGGGATGGTCTACAGGGAGATGGATTTGTTGCTTGTTCCATACTGGGCAGATCGGGAGCTTGACCTACCCCAATGGCCTCCTTTCTTGCTTGCTGGCAAGGTAAATGTTAACCTCACTGAATGATCAACATTTTTTTAATATGTAATCACTTGGGCTTTTTTTGTTTTCAAGATTCCAGTAGCTGTGCACATGGCCAAAGATAGCAAGGGAAATGACCATGAACTTCTAAAAAGGCTCCAAACAGATGATTATATGCAATGTGCTGTTCATGAATGTTATTTGTCATGCAAAATTATTATTAGAAACTTAGTTAAAGGTGCTCGTGAGGTGGTGTAAGCAATCATCCTTTGTTATTTTTACATTTCATGCGTAATATAATGTTTGTCTGTGCCATGCTTGGAATCAGTTTAACATTTTACTGTTTGTTACTAAATTCACATGTTTCTGTTTTTGGTTATTATAGGGTCATTAGGAAGATATTTGACGTGATTAATTCACATATATCAAGTAAGACACTCATAAGTGAATTGCAAATGAAAGCTCTTCCAGAACTGTATGATCTATTTGTCAAGTTGATTGAATACCTGGTACTGATGCTTATTTTCTTCTCTCTTCAATTGTATTTAGCACTTTAGCGGAACCATTTTCAAGGTTGCCTTGCTTATAATTATTTCTTTCATGTAGATGGATAATAATGCAGGAGACTTCAAGAATGTTATCCGTTGTTTCCAAGACATGCTTGAGGTTGTGACGAAGGACATAATGGAGGGAGAATTCCCTAGGTACTGAATTCTATCAGAGAACTTTGCATGGTTGATATTCTGTCATGCTATGCATGTTGAATTGGCATAAAACACAGATATTGCACCAATGTTCATGTTTCTATTGTAACTTGCAAATTACATACCATGAGGATTGTTACATAGATTAAACACATTAAATTATAAAAGTGTCTTCGAGATCTGCTAAATTTAGACCATGAACTTCAAAAATGATATATCCCAAAAGTGGCAAAAAACCTACCAGAAGTCTACCTATATTGAGCATTACACTTTGGACTTTCTTGAAATGCTCTATATTATTTACAGTATGCCAATTGTCAAGAGATGTCAACACAGGCATTTAGCAATCTGATTACACCTATTTAACCACTTTTCACCAGAAGTGTCTTGATCCAGTTTGATAGGATAACTGGTTAGAACTTGATGAGTCAAGAATACCTTGGCCAAAGTTAATAGTCGTTCATCCACCCTGGCTCTCTATTCCAAGTTAATTTGCCTACCACATCCAACGTGGGACTAAACCTGGGGTTTCACAAGAAGTCAAGAAGTCTTGAATGGCCCAAGCTTCATGGCTTTCTTTTTTTTTAAATCCCTTAGCAACAGATTGTTAATCGATTGAACTCAGAGCTTTTGTCATCAGCACACCCATAAGAATGTGGGTTACCCAAATTGTATTGGATAATGTAACAAGCTCCCACCTGGTCATTAGGGTCAAGAAACATGTTAGTGTTTAATCCCCACCAGCCCAATTGGGATGCAGGGAATTCTGTACCAGTGCGAAATTAGTACCTGTGTGGTTAATTGCATAGTGTGTGACAAGTCATTTTCCATATGTTCCACAATATGGGCTTGTGGTTCTTATATGTTGGTTGGCATATATAAGGTGTTAAAGCTTGATGCATTGGTTTGCTTTCTCCAAACCAATCACTTCTGCACCTGGAAGCTGTAATCTTGTGATTTTAATGACAGTAGATCATCTCAAATATCGGCTATTCATCATCATTTCCTATGGTTGTCAGGAGTGCATTCCTCACCACAGAAAGCATTAATAGTAATAAAATTTAATTTTACTTTCAGAGGTCTGATTTGTGCTATATCAAATTTGTTCCTAGTAATATTATTTTCCTATGTGATTATGCTTGACGCATCAAGTGTTCAGGTTGAAGCGAACTATGAAATTGACTTCAGGGAACAATTACACAATGAAAGGACAATACAACTAATTAAAAGGATAAAACCAATCTAAAATTAAACTTTGCACTGATGTGAACAATATGATCTGTATGATTTATTTAACTCATATATTGATTTAGATTGTAAGAAATGACTATATTGTCACTTTGAAATGAGCAGTTGTGGATTATGTCGGTATTCACCTATCTAATTGCTAAGTTGCACAATCTCAGAAAATCAGTCTCATGTTGCTTACCTCATGTGTCTGATTCTAGGTTGGTCTTCCAAGTTTAAATCTAAATCTAAATTTTGCCTAACACATTCATTGAACCTAAATCTGCATGTGTATGAATAGCTAAAATACATCAAACAATGACACAAAACAACGGCAGTAGTTTTGTCTAAGGTTATTTAATTTGAACCGTCATTCTCTTTCCAGTTGTCGCATATATTCATGCAACTCTACATGTGTGTGATTAATTCACATACGTGAATTAATTTGAACTGCTATTGAATGTGATTAATTCACATTCTCTTTCCAGTTCTCCTTAATTTGAACTGCTATTGATTTGAATCATCATTAATTCAGACCATTACTGTCACTACACTCCTTTTGTAAGCACACATACATCAAACCTATGTCTACATTTATGGGATTAATTCAGATACATCAAATGGCATACCATCAGCTTTAGTTTTCTTTCTAAGTCAACCAAGTCAAAGTTCACATTCTATTTCAACCATTTCTTTTGGGCTTCAATCAAGTGGTAATGATTTTCAAATTTTCCACATAACTATTTCAAGCTTAAAATGTTGCAGGTAATATGAACTTTTGAACCATGGACTATTTTCTGCATGCATTTTAAATTGTTTCAAGCTTGATGATGACAGATTTATGAAAATTATAAAAGTCATGCCTACCTGGTTAAGCTACCAACACTAATGACAGGTAACCAATAAATTCTGCATAAATATGTAGATATTTGCTATTGAGGAACCTAAGAGTCGCGATGCTGGCCAAAGATCTCCAAAAGTAGTAACTCAGAACAATCATTTTCATAATTTTAGGAAAACAACTAAATTTAATGAAGTAGGCACAACAAAATTATTTCAAGTTTCCAGCCTAGGAAAATGGCCTAAGCTGGTTGACAGGTGTCCATTTTACAATATTTTATTGATATTGCTAAACCTTAAATTCGAGTAGAAGCACGAGATCACTTGTCTTGATATGCAAGTTCGTGCTTTCAAATTTTTTTAATGTCATGATAAATTAGAATCATAATTTGGTATGTAATAATATGTTGTATTCCGGTCATCGGCCATGAGATTTCTTGAGAATGATTTAACTGATCAAATAGAAGTTCTCTTTTGAACCACTTGTGGTTTCACTAATTGTTAAGCTTCCTTCACTAGTCATCTGATCTTAAACAGAAACCAGTGCTAAAGCAAAAAAGATGTCCTTTTGTTTGTTTGGTACCTCTTAACTTTCTTTCTTCTTTTCTATTTTTCATGGTTGATATCAGGATACCATGGAATAATTAGTTTATTCTATTTAGATCATTGTCCTTAGCTGAGATATTTTCTTCTTTTCTGAAAATTGAGGCTATGTTGAGCATTAGGTTTTAATTCTGTCATGTTGCTCTTTCATAGTATGTTAGATTCTAGTAATGGAGGTTCAAATGGAAGTCATGAAGGCATTGCTCCACTGGATAATCAGGCTCCATTGTTTGCATCAACTGGAGCTATTATATTTCCTTACCCAGTGTCAGATTTTTGGACGGAGAAGGTACTTCTTGGTCGAGCAACAATGTACTTTCTTACTCTTGACTGAAAAATCAAAAGTATGTTTTTCTCTTTTGAATATCAGATCAAAAGGCTATATCTGCTGCTTACTGTTAAGGAGTCTGCAATGGATGTACCAACTAACCTTGAAGCCAGACGGCGTATTACTTTCTTTAGCAACTCTCTTTTTATGGATATGCCTGATGCACCAAAAGCTCATAACATGCTTTCATTCTCGTGAGTATTGAGAACTCCATCCTAAAAGCACTGTTGTTGATTCAGCATTGATTTGCTTCATGGGTTTTGTTTCACAACACTTAGTCATTTAAACAATTTTTCTCCTTTTTATGGCTTGTAAAGCATGATACATTTATGTGCACAAAATGTTCTCTTTGTATATAACTGCTTGGTTTATGTGTTTTTTAGCTGCTTGTAAATTTGATAGTGTTCTTTTTCTTGCAATGAAAAATGAATAATCTGATGTAGGGCAACCTTTAAGGATTTCTAAGATGCAAGGGAATTGGATAGAAGAAAACTGAGTGAAAGCATATTTTGAAGAAAAACAGATTCGACCATGAAAAGTACACTATCAGAGAAATGTTCAAACATATACCAGAATTTGAGAAAACAGAATCGACCCTTCCATAGTAGTTCCAGTTGGTTGTGTTAAGCTATCTGTTTGCCTCCAATGTAGTAGAAATGCAGCAGCTTCCTGGCACTAAATATTTGGCAGTTTGGGGATCCAATTGGTGGTTGAAGAGCAAGGCTTTTTTGTTAGAGAGTAAGGCTATTGTTTGGTTGTAATTTGGAGGGTAGGTTAAAAGATTTAAATCTTGGTTCAATGCCAGTTTTTGTAATTGGTTGGGCTGCTACTTTACCAGTGTACCAGATGGTATACCAATTCATACTGCTTAGTATCATCAGAAAAAATAATAAAAAAATCCAGCCATTATGGACCTGTATGATCTGGTATCATTCCTTGGTTGGACTGGTAAATACCAATCGGTACTGGTAATATCAGTCCGGTCAGTGTTTGGACGGTAAACCATAAGACAAGTTTCTTGGGCTTCATGGCTTGTATAAAGAGGAAAAGTATAGACAATATAATTTGAATTTGAATGGTGATGCTAAGTATGGTCACTTTGGGCTGATATTATCTTCGAAACTCAATTGAGGGGTTGATAGTGACTTCCCACCAGTCACACATGATACAGAAAAGTGAAACTTTATTCATTCAGTCATCTCACTGATTACAATACTTCTTTATATAGAGCCCAAGTACAAGAAGAAAATTAAAACTAAAAAAATAAGGCAGAAACATTCGAGACATCTGATTCCTTGAGTCAAGGTTAATCCACCACAATTGAGGGGTTGATAGTGACTTCCCACCAGTCACACATGATACAGAAAAGTGAAACTTTATTCATTCAGTCATCTCACTGATTACAATACTTCTTTATATAGAGCCCAAGTACAAGAAGAAAATTAAAACTAAAAAAATAAGGCAGAAACATTCGAGACATCTGATTCCTTGAGTCAAGGTTAATCCACCACAAAATGTGTCAAGGGGCCAAAACCCTCGAGGTGCTAGTTGAGTGAAGTGAGGTACTCTCAAACATTAAAATATAGAAAAATACATATCGTGACTGATAAATATGATCACTAAAATAAAAATGACATCAAATTGTATTCATTTGAAGTACCAAATTACATTGTTCAACTCCAATAATAAAAATGATAAAACAAAACAAGATTGTACTTCCATATAGGATCCTTTTTTGAGTTTCTTATTGATGATTCATGAAGGATTGCCTATTGTAGCCATGATCTAACATCCTAAAGCTGCAGTGACAATCCAAAACACTAGGAAATAGCAATGAGCCAATTACATATTCAATTGTTTACATAATTCATTGGTTATATTAAAAACAGCCAATCAGTTGGAAGGGGAGCGCATGGTGCAAGGAGGGGGTTGGTGGGGTATAAGAGGTGGGTTGGTGGGGTATTCTTGGAGAAGGGGTTGGTGGGGTATGGGAGGTGGATTATTGTTTGTTGGAGGGGAGCGAGGAGGAGGAGGGGGGCTATTGAATTTCGGGAAGGTCGGGGAGTTGTGCTACTAGGGGGGAATTAGAGGATGAGGCAATCGGGGTTCGGGTGACAAGTGTGTGGAGGAGATGGTCATGGTGAAGGAGGGAAGTGGTGATGTCGGGTCCGAGGAGGGGCAAGATGCGAGGGAGTTATTGAGGATGAGGTGGAAGATCAAGGGGAAGAGGGAGGGGAAGACACTAGTGAGAGAGAAGGCGACTATGGTGGAGAAAGGAAAGGAGTGTTGTCAAGGTCCAAGGAGGGGGAAGGTGCAATGAAGAGAGAATTACTGAGGATGAGGTGGAAGGTTAAAGGTTGCGGTAAAGGAGTGAGGGAAGACTCTAGCAGGGGGAGGGAGGAGAGGCAGGGAATGGTGTTGGGCCGCGGGGAGGTAATCGGGGTTTAGGCGATAGTGTGTGGACTATGGAGAAGGCTATTGCGATATAGGAGAAGGGAAAGGGGTGTTTTCGGGATCCAAGGAGGGGGAGGGGTCAACGACAGAGGAGAGAGAGTGTGTGTATTATCGAGGAAGTGCCCGCCAAAGATCGCACAAAATCCTCATGTCAGAGAAAGATACCGCTATTAGTTGTCGATAGAGAGGAAGACATCGTTGTTTGTTGATAGGGAGAAAGATGCTGATTGTGCACCCTTATATTTTTCAAGGAGGCAAGGGATCATGCATGCAACGAGGGATCAATGAGTCCAATTAATTTAGGCTCAAACCATACCACATTTGGCTCCATCAAGGTTCGCGTCGCTCGACACCTACTTAGGCCACGCCCAATTAAAGGTGCTCGGGCCTCGCCTCGTCTTGCGCCTTGGTGAGCGCTTGAGTGCTTGGTGACTTTATTGGGTTAATCAATTGCTTATCTTTTTTTTTTCTTTGGAGAAGATTACTTTTTATTTGTTTGACATATAGTCTTCCCTTCTTGGACAAAATCTTCAATCAAACTCAAAGTCTTTTCATTTTTTCTTATCTCCTTGGAAAAATCTTCGTGATCATACATATGTTGTCTTATCATTTGACAACTTATTACATTTGAAAAAGGAAACCCTTCAGTAGAGAGAATACGTTAGAAAAATAATAAATAAATAATTCCAAAGACAAATGAAACAGAATAGCTACTGTATATATAAACATCTATCATGCAAAAATTATTACTTCAGGTAAGAGATATATAAACAACTTGATGGCATCCCTATTGAGGTTTGAAAGAGTTTGAGTGATCAAGGAATAGTTTGGTTTGGAAGAGTTTGAGAGATCTAAGAATAGTTTGGGTTCACTAGTTTATTTAACAAAATCTTGACATCAAGAAGAATGCCTAATCAGGAGAGAAAGTATCTTGGTACCAATTTATAAGAATAAGGTTGATATCCAAAACTGTTCTAATTATAGAGGAATTAAGATTATGAGCCACACTATGAAACTAAGGGAAAGAGTGATTGAAAATCTGATAGCTATCTTTTTATGGAGGCAACTAATGGAGAAGGGAAGAGAAGGGGCTGGGCACGCATTAGACTTATCATCCAATATAGCTAGGTACTGCTCAGCAAACTGGTTTAGCTTACAACATTGTAAACCTGGGACATTAGGCTTACCGGCATGGTAAGGACTGTTTCAAACCAAACAGTTTGAAATTGCTTGGTATGTATACCAATCACCCAACTGTATTACGTCTAGTGAAAGAATCTTTCAGATTGGTTTCCACAAGTATCTTTATTTGTTCTCGCTGTTTGGAATGTGACATCCAAGATACATGATAATAATGCATGGCAGTTTCTTTATATGTGCTTCTAGCCTTCTTGTTTTCTTTTGTTCATAAAATGCCAACTTAAAGTCCTTGTGCAGCTTTTGACTGGTGTCGATCACTGTGGTTTCACCGGATTTGTCTATCTGAACTAACTAGCTGCATGATTAGAAATCTCTCTTTCCTTGGACAAAAAGGAGTTATACCATATTAATTGTCAGAAATCAATCTTTAGATACTTCTTGTCTGCAGAGTTTTGACACCTTATTACAATGAAGATGTTCTGTTCTCTCTAAGTAATCTCGAAGAGCCAAATGAGGATGGAGTATCTATTCTATTTTATCTGCAGAAAATATATCCAGGTTTCCCTTTATCTTCCACTGCTAGGAAATTGAGGATTATTCTAGATATCTATAGGTAGTCAGCAAACATTTAATGGTATTGAGTCAGATTTGCTGTTATGCATCACCAGAACAATGGACCAACTTCCTTGAGAGGGTAGATTGCAAAACAGAAGAGGAGCTAAAAGCTTCTGAAGAGCTGGAAGAGGAACTTCGCCTTTGGGCTGCATATAGGGGCCAGACCTTAACTCGGACAGGTATAGTATCAAGTCAACTGCAGCAGCAGTGCTAAGAGATGTTTCTCCATTTTACATGCCAACAATTGTTTACCTTATTCAGTTACAAGTCAAATTTAGGATTCCATTCAAAAATATTTGTTACTAAAGATTGATTACATGATCACTACTCACTAGTTAGAGGAATGATGTACAATCGGAAAGCCTTGGAACTTCAAGCTTTTCTGGATATGGCTAAAGAAGAAGGTACTATAGTAGCATTTTCAGTATGTGACATGATATTTTTCTACAACTATTGTGATTTTTCATTGTTGATCATCTTCATTTTTCATTCTCGATCATCTTCATAAGCAGATCTTATGGAAGGTTATAAAGCGGCTGAATTGATGTCTGAGAAGCATTCAAAATTAGAAAGATCTTTATGGGCAAAATGCCAAGCTGTAGCTGATATGAAGTTCACATATGTGGTTTCTTGCCAGCAGTATGGGATTGACAAAAGATCTGGTCACCAACGTGCACAAGATATTTTAAAGCTCATGAGAGTGTATGTGTCCAATTCCTTTTGTTTCTGGTTTATAGGTTTTATGTATAATCTATGAGTTTCATCTTTTTATTAACATTTTGCACAGCTAAGTTAGATTATATAACAACCAACTTTTCAGGTTTTTGTGTTAGATTTATTTTCTGGGTTAGCTTTGTCTTTTGGGATATGAACTAAAAGATGTTAGTAATATACTTATATGGATGTATGAACTAAACCTGTTGAAGCACTTATATATTGCAGGTATCCATCTCTTCGTGTGGCTTATATTGATGAGGTTGAGGTAACTAGTACTACTGAAAGTAGGAAAACATATAAAGACTATTATTCTGTTCTGGTGAAGGCTTCCTTGTCTAAGACTGATGATCCATCCGAGCAAGTACAAAATCTTGACCAGGTGATGCCTTTTCACATATTTGTCATGAATTCTGTTTGTTTTTAAATGCAGAAATGAAAATACAGTTAACAACTTTACTATACTTATATGGTCTATTTGTCCATTAGTAATAGGTCAGTGCAAAGCATCTACAGCTCAGTGTGTCATAAATCCACTTAGTGTAAAATGTAAATAAATGTTGGTGCAAAAGGGGTCTTAACTGCAAGACCCACCCGTCGAGCAGGGATGAAAGTCGGCCTTAGTGATCTGATGGTGCCAAGTGGAAGGGCCGTTGCTCAACAAATAATAGTTACTCTAGGCTCAACAAATAAAAGTGACTCTAGGAATAACAGGCTGATCTTCCCTAAGAGTTGATATCGACAGCAAGGTTTGGCACCTCAATGTCGGCTCTTTTCCACCTACTAGAACTTTTGAGTAGTAGAAACATTAAAAAAAACTGAAGTATCCATATAGAAGCTAAATGATCTTTTTTCATTGAGGCAAGAAAAGGTGACAGTCTACCCAATCTCAGTTATTTAGAAATTGAAAAAAATGAAGAAATAGAGGTTAGGGAAACACTGAAGTTTACAAGAGATTGTTTAGTAATCAACAGATTCTTAAAGAAAACAAAAAAAAGAAAAATACATGGTATGTTTGACACTTTAACTCTTCTATTATGTGTCCCAAACATCTAGTAACAGTGGAGATTTGACAGTCTTGCAACACCCATGATTAGTCTAGAATTCAAGAGCCAAAGGATTAGAAATAGAAATGTGGCTAGTATGTAACACCCATGATTCAACCATTGCAGAAGTAGCTTAACTGAGTGGAGTCTGCTTTTAATTGCCAGCTATACAGATAGCTGGGCCTTAATGGACTCAAGAAGTCCTAAGGAATTGTAAATCAAATATTTCTCCTGGAATTCATTAGAAATAGTATTTCCATGAAATCAAGTCACTTCTAACCCTAGCTGGTTCTTAAGCAATTCAAGAAATTTTTTTTTCCTGACTGGGTCAAAGGTAGAGACCAAGAATGAAGGCAAGCTAAATATTCTGTTAAGAAGTTGCAATTTGTTTGATAGCTTCCATGGTTCAAAATTTCGATACCAGACCTGTACCAATCGCCGTTTGGACAGTACAAGTCTGCTATGTACTGCAATACCAGCAATAGTATGTTGGCATACCAGTTGATGCCATGAAGGAGAAGAGGAGCCGTAATAGTAATAGCAGTAGCCATAGCAGTAGGAGGAGATTGGAGGATGAGGAAAGGAGGTGGAGAAGTGCCTGGAGGATGGGCCAGCTAGAAATAGTGAGCTGGCCATATGTTGTACGAGTGCATTAAAAATCCTAAGCATGTCAACCTTTAAAAAAATTGTTCAGAACCAGACCGAGCAAAAAGCCTTGGTCTGCATGTTAGTTCAAACATGGACCAGTAAAACCTGCTCAGTACATTTTGAAAAAAAGAAAAAACTGCTTAGTACATGATGGTCTGAGTGAAATTTAAAACCATGATACCATTATATGATTCTAAGTCACTAACGACTGTAAGGATGTATTGTAATATGATTGGGAATGTTGTTAGTACAGTGGGCTAATGGTGAAAAAATCATTATCTTAGGAACATAAAAGAGCTAGCCATAGTAGCATAATGCCCTATGTTAAGCTTAGGTTTGTTCAACTGAGTAAGCTTATGGGTTTTCCAAGTCAAGCTTTGGATTGTTCAAATAATCAGTTAATTTGATAAACAAATGAAAAATTAATGTGAACATTTTAGTGTATTATGGAGCTCACGAAGAACATTAAAAATCATATAAAGACTGTGCTAATAAATTTAAGAGCAGAGTTTTTTTATCAAGTTTCAACTAAATAAAATGGATATTTCAAGTATACTATTTCAAGTATTGGACACTAAATTATTTTAAAATATTCACAATTATATTTAATTGTGGAAACTTAATTGTATAACATTATGATAATCATGTTTATGTAGTTATTGCTAAATCCAGCGATTTAAAAAGGCGCTCGGGCACTCGCCTAGGCGCTCGGGCGCTCGCCTAGGCGCTCAGGCGAGGCGAGGCCCGAGCGCCTCGCTAATCTCCCAGGCGGTGCGCTTCAAACAGGCGCCGCCTAGGCGCTCACCCGAGCCCAGGCGCTAGGTGCTTCGGGCGAGTGCCTGGGTTAACCAAGGCGACCGAACCAGGATTTTAGGTCTGGTTCGGTCTTCGATGGTTAGTTGGTTCAATCGAACCAACTAAAACCGATATAAGTGACAACCCAACCCTAACCCTCGCCGCTGCTGCTCCCGATCCCGTTGCTCGCCGCTCGCAAACTCTACCGCTGTCGCCGTTGTCGCTGCTCACAAACGCTGCCGCTGTCGTCGCTCGCGCCTCCCACTGCTCGTCGCTCCTGCTCCCGCTGCTGCTGCTCGTCGCTGTCGCCGCTCCCGCTCGCCGCTGTCGCAGCTCGCCACTGCCGCCGCTCACCACTGTCGCTTCCTCTTTTCTCAGTCAGCAGGCTCAGCACCCCTTTACACTTCCTTTTAATAGTATACGTATACTGTATACTGTTAATATTATTAAGTTTATTTAAAATAATTAATTTTTAATACTATTAATAGATTAATAATATATTATTTTGATTTTAATACTGTTAATTTTCATTTATTTGAAATTATTGCTAGGTTTCTTAATACTGTTAATTTTATATCTTAGATTTTCTTAATTTAATAGCATATTTTTATTTAAAATTTTAAATAATTATATTTATTAATTATATTATATATTTTTATATTTTAGCGTTTCGTTTCGCTCGGGCGAGCACCTAGCGCCTCGGACGTTTTTGGACCTTGGCGCCTAGCACTTTTTAAATCACTGGCTAAAACAACATTTCAATGGCTTAGGTAGTGATGATTTTATGAGGAATGGGGGTGGCAATATACTATTGCCGTATAGGATTGGCTAGATACTATAGAAGGCATTTCGAAATACCTTTTGAATATCATAGGGTTTCCGTGACCTACAACTGGGCATCAACATTGTTTTGTACCACCTTAAATTTCTAATTGTTTAATGACAACGAGAATGCTTTTACCATGTGGGTTCAGTTGCATCAATCTTACCATGTCATTGAGCTGTGTGATTAGATCCTAAACCCTAATTAAATCTCTCTATATCTTCTCACATCATGACTAATCAACTCACCTGGTGTTGCCATTGCATCTATAGTTTTTTTGATGTATTCATATTATTTTAATCTATTTTTCCTCATTTAATCCTCTCGGAGCTATATTTAATTGTTCTTAAATGACTACTTTTGTTTTTTTTATTTTTTTGTAGGAATCCTGAACATCCACTTCAATTTTAAAATTTAGCTAGACTAAATTTTGTACACGTTTCTTGACTTCTGATCACTTCGATACTAAAGCATGGATAGCTTTACATTTCTCTTATAAAAAATTCATTTCAATTGAAAGGACACACAATCGGCACATGAAACTTATAACATCCTTCTCTTGTTTTAACCACCCTATTTTACTGTATGAATATTATCTTCATCAATCTTTCCTTATTGAATAACAAATATGATATATCTAAATTTTTATGTAGTATAACTTTTTACCATTTATCTTAATTAGTTAATTTAACTTTCAGTTCTTAATAAGATTTTAAATATTACTGGTGTTTGCCAATTTGATCAGGTAATTTCATCAAAATGTGTAGCTCTTTTCAGACATACATACAGTCCATTTTATTTTTATTATTTTATTCAATGAAACAAATTAACATCCCATCCATATATTGGTGTCAGTCTAATAGGTTATTGAAATTAGTATTGAATTTGTCTTTACAGTATTGCTTTTAAAAGCAAGGACTGTTGTACTGCCAGAAATGATATAGTATGGGCGGTACATATTGGTCTGGGCATGGGCCAATAGGCGGACCACCGTCGTTTCGGGCAGTCCAGTTAAAAAAAAAAAAATGGTGGGCCGCTGTCCAACTCAGTGTTAAAAAAATGGTGAACACTGACAGAACTGACCAAATTTGGTGAGTCAGTTTGACTCTGGGTGCTTGTCTATTCGTCCATGAATCTAACAAATCTTCAGTTGCAAACCATCTAAACATCAGTTTGGGGCCAGATAGATGAGATCAGTTGCACAACATGGCTGATCTTTTAAGGATTTGGAAGCTAGATTTAGTTTTTTCGCAATGGATGAGAATGTCTGAACATTGATAGTGATTCATTCTGATTCTCATAATTATAATTTTTTCTTGTTTTGTTTGAGCAAAATGGTTCTGGTTATATACTTGAGAAAAAAAGCAAAAAAAGAACTGGTTTCAAAGCTCTGATTGTTGGGCTGGTTTTCTGGCTTCCTTTATTCAAATGTTTAGTGTGGTATGGTGCATATTTCTAAGTTATAAAAAACCATATGCCTCATAGTACACATCAAAGGGTTTCCCACTCATATGCTTTCTATTCACAGGAGATCTATCGAATAAAACTTCCAGGCCCTGCAATTCTGGGTGAAGGGAAGCCAGAAAACCAAAACCATGCTATTATCTTCACACGTGGTGAAGGTCTACAAACTATAGATATGAACCAGGTATATTGCAATTTTCTAATCTTGGATAAGGGGAATTTATATCAGCTGGCTAATATCATCCATCTACTAGGATAACTACATGGAAGAGGCCTTTAAAATGAGAAACTTGCTGCAAGAATTTTTGAAAAAGCATGATGGTGGCAGATATCCTTCTATCCTAGGAGTTAGAGAGCATATATTTACAGGAAGGTTTGTACTTTATCTGAGTCAGATTGACAAAGTAATATCTCGTTTAATTATTTTTCCTTCTGGAGATGGCTTACATATTTTCTTTGTTGCAATTTTGGCAGTGTTTCATCTCTTGCATGGTTCATGTCAAATCAGGAGCATAGTTTTGTAACTATTGGACAACGGTTGCTTGCAAACCCCTTAAAGTGAGCTTCCTAATCTTGGAATTTACATTTTCAGCAAAAGCTATTTCTGATAGAATGCTGTGAAATATGATTGTCACAGTATTAGTTGTTTGGATAGATTGTATTTTTATTTGGTTTATATATGTATCTCCTCTACTTTGCTGGCCTTGCTGTTCAGTCAAGATGTAATGTATGTGAGATCAAGGAATAATCAGGAAATATTCCTTTTGACAGAGAGAAACCCATTTATGTCTGAGTATTCATCTAAAATTAGACCAGAAAATTGGAATCTTAATTTGACACTATAATTTAGAGTGCACAGTTCAAGAATTGAATATGCCTTCATGGGCACTGTTATTACTCTAATGTGCCAATGGCACAAAGCTCATGTGGCTAGATTCACATGGATCCGACTTAGATCCATGCATATCCAGCTTAGATCCATGTGTATCCACCCTATATTTGTGTAGATTTAAGTGTAGGTCATATTTTCATTAATTTGTTTGTAATTTGTAGTAAAATGATATCAAATAAATTATTTATATCAAGTTAGCATGGTGGTGTGCTCATCACTTGGATAACCACCATCATTGCAGTACATCCATTGTGATTATACGAGTAGGGGTGAAAGAGTAATCCATCTGAAGTAGCATTAGAATGGTGGATTCCACAATGTGACCAAATGGTCCAAATGTATAAAGGTTCACGGGAGATCAACAAGACTTTCAGGGCAGAGCTGGATGCATGAAAAACTGTAATGGTGCAGCAAAAAACATAGAGTAAGGACATGGATAAGAATAACTAAGTCGAACATCTATAATGAGGGTCAGGACAATGTTGATGATGATCTTGAGCTTACAATGGGGATCTCTACATCCTTGGGCCATCAGTACATACACAAGGAGGCCATGAAATATTGGCATGGATTTGGAGAAGACTATTAGTGTGAAGTGTGAACATCACAATTGCAGTTATCATAGCAATGGTGTTGTGTCTCAGTCAGTTGGTCTTCTGCCATAGAGGCCCAGTGGTGGCAATGCATACGGTTTAGCCATGTGCACTAGGATGAGGAAGTCAAATGGTGCACGAGTTAGACGATACTTCTAGTTTGAGGTAGCCTTACAAAGTTCATTCACAGGAGGCCAGTTCTTGATACTATTAATCTGGATTCTGTGGCTTTATTATGTCAGAGTGCAAAACTAACCAAGATTAATGATGCTTACACTAAGGAGATGATATAGGAAAGGTAATTTAACTTCAGCTACATCATCATAACTACAATCACTTATAGGAAAGGTAATTTATTACCGGTCATGGTGTCAATCATTTAGTGGCATAGTCCTTGTTTGCAATCTTAAATCAATATGAGATTATTTTAGTTATCTTGATGAAAAGGTTGATAAGATCAGAGATTGGATCATCTTTGATCTATACAATGTGATCCTTGTGTGCATCAGGGTTTGATGAAGACTGTGGTAGATGTGACTATACCTCAATTCATAGCGTTACTTGTCGATAATGGGTTTAATTTTAAGGTTGTCGATCAATAATTGATAGATAGTAGAGCACATGTTTTCTGGACACCATGTGTAGCCAACTGTGATGTAGATGACAATTGCAAAGGTGTGAAGTATCACCCATTTCATTTATAATCATCATTTGGGATATATATTGATGTATAAATTCACAGAGGGAGACCACTTATAGCCTGGTGTCACTCAATTTGGCACCCACTTCATCACTTTAAAGTCCATCCAATACTTAAAGACCAAACACAATATGATTCTCACTTTGAGTGATTAGCCTAGCTCCCATTATGGTAGCTTATCAGAAGAAAGACCATGGAGAAGCACATTGTATCCTCCGTATTTTGGGATGCAATGGTTAATGTCATTTTAGTATGTAGGAAGGCTTGCAGTTTTGATTACCAAACCTATGCCGGTCAATGGTCGGACAGGTATTGCCCCGTCTGTTCTGGTGTACCCTTATCGACATATCAGAATGTACCACGAACCATTAGGGGAGAGAGAGGAGGAGAGGAAGAAGGAAGAGGAAGAAGAGGAGACGTATGAGCTTTTGACTGGTGGCAGCCATGTGAGAAATGAGTGACAACAAGTGTGGGGCCTTCTCGTGAGTGCAAGGAGTTAAGCTGCTGGAACCTTAACTAAAAGGGTAAAAGAAATATGTTGCATATAATATTTTGAACTGGACCACCCAGTTTGGGTTGGTATATGTACCGATCAATGGTTGAACCAGTAAGTACCGGTCAAATCATACTAAACTGGCCCATGTTAAGTTAGAATGAAAACTAGATCATTGATAAACTACGTATATCATTTTATATGCACTTTAACAAAGGAGATTAGGAAGGCACTTTGTAGAATGGAGAGAATTGAGTGATTGATTGATACCACCACTGCTCAAAGATGAACATGGGACACTCAGATGATGGACAAAAAATTTTCACATGATGGACAAAAAATTTTGGTTGCATCATGTAAGGTTGTCATGATGGATCATAGAATGAGGCTACTCAATTATCAGGAGCAAAGCTTGAATTTAAGATAAGCAAAAGTCATTTTATCCTCCATAAGTCATTGCACAGGACATCAAAGTCAGTCATCTGGCTGTTGCAACAAGGGGAACGTTTAGTCATTGCAATCATAATCAATGTGCAAAAAGATGAGCATGGGACACTCAGATGTCTAGAGATTTTCACATGATGGACAAAAATTTTGGTTGCATCATGTAAGGTTGTCATGATGGATCATAGAATGAGGCTACTCAATTATCAGGAGCAAAGCTTGAATTTAAGATAAGCAAAAGTCATTTTATCCTCCATAAGTCATTGCACAGGACATCAAAGTCAGTCATCTGGCTGTTGCAACAAGGGGAACGTTTAGTCATTGCAATCATAATCAATGTGCAAAAAGATGAGCATGGGACACTCAGATGTCTAGAGATTTTCACATGATGGACAAAAAATTTTGGTTGCATCATGTAAGGTTGTCATGATGGATCATAGAATGAGGCTACTCAATTATCAGGAGCAAAGATTGATGTTAAGATAAGCAAAAGCCATTTTATCCTCCATAAGTCATTACACAGGACATCAAAGTGAGTCATCTGGCTGTTGCAACAAGGGGAAAGTTTAGTCATTGCAATCATAATCAATGTGCAACAAGTACAGTTGGATGACGAGATCTTTTTTGCCTCATGAATTCTTGGTACGTAAAGGTAAAAGGTGTTTGTGAACTCGTGAGTGTTTTCCTTGCCAACACCCGGGGAACTCTCAAGGGTTTCTGGTATCTCTCTATATGACAATTCCCTGGTGATAATTGTTGAACATGATCAGTGATTTCCTTGGAACACTTTATTTTCTTTTTAGCCCCTAAAATTATCAGTTTCTAAATGTTTTATATTATATATTTGTCATCCATGTGCTTAGGGTGCTACAACATATCTTAAGTGATTGATTTTCTTATCTCCAGGGTTCGTTTTCACTATGGTCATCCAGACGTATTTGATAGACTTTTCCACCTCACAAGGGGTGGTGTGAGTAAAGCATCAAAGATCATTAATTTAAGTGAAGACATATTTGCAGGCATGTTTTTTTGTCCATGCAATGTTCTGCTTTAGGTTAATTTTCCATTGTCAGTGCATGCTCATTGTTTCTTGGCTTACTGTAATCGCAGGATTTAATTCCACTCTTCGTGAGGGCATTGTAACTCATCATGAATACATGCAAGTTGGCAAAGGAAGAGATGTCGGTCTTAACCAGATCTCACTTTTTGAGGCAAAGATAGCAAATGGAAATGGGGAGCAAACACTGAGTCGTGATATATATAGGCTTGGGCACCGATTTGACTTCTTTAGGATGCTTTCATGCTATTTCACAACTGTGGGCTTCTATTTTAGTACCTTGGTATGAGTATCATTTAATCTAATGTCTTTAAGAATAAATATTTTCATGTAGTAAATTCAACTGAATTTTATTATGCCTGGTAGGTAACCGTCCTTACAGTTTATGTCTTCCTATATGGTCGTCTTTATCTAGTCCTTAGTGGTCTCGAGGAAGGGCTAGCAACTGGCAGAAGGTTTATCCATAACCAACCACTTCAGGTTGCTCTTGCATCACAATCGCTGGTGCAGCTTGGATTTCTAATGGCTCTACCAATGATGATGGAAATTGGCCTGGAACAGGGATTCCGCACTGCATTAAGTGAATTCATTCTGATGCAGTTGCAACTGGCTTCAGTGTTCTTTACATTTTCTCTTGGAACTAAGACTCACTATTATGGAAGGACATTGCTGCATGGAGGTGCAGAATATAGAGGTACAGGCCGTGGTTTTGTGGTCTTCCATGCAAAGTTTGCAGACAACTATAGGCTATATTCTCGAAGTCATTTTGTGAAGGGGATTGAATTGCTGATTTTGCTTGTTGTTTACCAAATCTTTGGCCAGTCATATAGATCTGTAGTTGCTTATATTTTTATTACAATTTCAATGTGGTTCATGGTGGGTACATGGCTTTTTGCTCCTTTCTTATTCAATCCATCGGGCTTTGAGTGGCAAAAGATTGTTGATGACTGGACTGATTGGAGCAAGTGGATTAGTAATCGCGGAGGCATCGGTGTTTCACCAGAGAAAAGCTGGGAATCATGGTGGGACAAGGAGCAAGAGCATCTTAAATATTCTGGAACACGTGGGATCATCACTGAGATAGTGCTTGCGTTGCGCTTCTTTATCTACCAATATGGGCTTGTCTATCACTTGAATTTTACCAAGAAGACTAAAAGTATTCTGGTATGTTTTCTTTCTTTCTGGTGTTTTGATCAATATTCTAATGTTTCTGTTGTATTATATTAATTGATTGCACTGTCAAGAAAGTTGAAATGGACAGTAATGTCATCTTTTCTGCAGGTATATGGCCTTTCATGGCTAGTTATATTCGTTGTCCTGCTTGTCATGAAGGTCAGTAATGTAATATGATCTTAGTATGACATAAATTATTTCAATGTTTAGTTTGTCATCCTTGTATGAATTATGTTGGTTCATAAGTCGTAATTTAGCACAACCGGACCATGACTGTGTAAACAAAACGATCACTGTGGTAATATGAAGCGTACTTAAAATAACCTGGCATGAGGTAAACACGCTTTACATGCATCATGACCATTGTGCATGTCAATTTTCATCATTATCTTTGTACGAACCATTTTAAGTCGTAAGGCCTTGTAATTTATAACTTTACCATGACTGCAAAATCAAATTGATCATTTTAGGCAATCTGAAGTGCCCGCCCTGAAATAACCTGACATGCGGAAAACATGTTTTACCTTCATGGTCATTGTGCATTGTAGATATATACATTTCTTATCCATTTTCTGATTTTCTCTTCAGACTGTATCAGTGGGAAGGTGCAGATTCAGCGTAAGCTGGTCATTGTCCATTTGTAGATATACATTTCTTATCTGTTTTCTTATTTTCTTTTCAGACTGTATCAGTGGGAAGGCGCAGATTCAGCGCAAGCTTTCAGCTTGTTTTTCGGTTGATCAAGTTTCTAATTTTTTTGGCATTCGTTTCCATTTTGATCACTTTAATTGCCCTGCCTCACATGACAATCCAAGACATCGTGGTGTGCTTCCTAGCTTTCCTGCCGACTGGATGGGGAATGCTTTTGGTTTGTTTAACTGCTTCTCACTAAACATCATTTGTTGTTGCTGCTTTTATCTTGGTCATGTGAATATGATCATTTAACTGTTACTTTTTCCAGATTGCCCAAGCTTGTAAACCTCTTGTCAAATGGATTGGTTTGTGGAGCTCAGTGCGTGCATTAGCTCGAGGCTATGAGATCATGATGGGACTGCTCCTCTTCACCCCAATTGCTTTCTTGGCCTGGTTTCCATTTGTTTCCGAGTTTCAAACACGTATGCTCTTTAATCAGGCCTTCAGTAGGGGTCTGCAGATTTCTCGTATTCTTGGTGGGCACAAGAAGGATCGCTCCTCAAAGAATAAGGAGTAAATCAGCTTCCTCAATTGTATGGTGAGAGTAACTATCTTCTTAATCCTAGTAAATGTTGGAAAGACTACATATCTTTTTTCCTTTTTTTCTTGCCAATGTATGCATTACCTAATCAAGTACACACTGGTCAGGGGCTGGAGTAGGTGGTACATATGACAACCATCATGTTACATGCTTAATTTGCATCTATCTTCTTCTGTTCTCTGTGGCAGGGAATTTATATCTTTTTACTGAAATTGTTATACAAGATTGGTTAGTGGTTTGCACAACTGGTTTGGCTCTGCATTAGCTGATTTTTGGATTCTGCTTCATAGTCCTCTTTTTGTTTTGATACACTAAACTCCATATTGACAATTTGTCTTAGTGGACTGTTCAGTCTACTGACAATCTTTGTCTGCATATATGAAGCATATGTAGTTTTCTTAGTGAAGTCCTATCATGTACTAGTGTCTCCGTCTCCACTGAATCTGCCACTTGATCAGGTAATCATTCTTGGTTACTACCTAACAGTGTTAATCTTTGTAATTCTTTTCTCCTACTTTTTTCCCTCTCAGTAACAAGAGTTGTAATGTTCTTTGAGGATTCTTTATGTTCATGAAAAAATATATACAAAAAATTTATGTTGTTGAGATGAAAATATTGAGATGGATATATATAATTACAAGAAAAAATAAAAAAATTATTTTCATTTGTGAACAATTAAATATCATTTCAATAAAAAATAAGATGAGAGAAAATCATCTAAGGTGGTATGAGCATGTGTTTAGGAGGCCTCCGAATATAATAATTAAAAAATATGAAATGATTAATATTAGTGATAAGAGGAAAGATAAAGAAAGATCTAAAAAGATTTTAATAGATTATAAATAAAAATTTTAAGTATTTGAATTTAATTAAATATATTTTTTTATAAATCTTAATGGTGATAAAAGATTCATATGGCTGACCTCATGAAAGTTGTGATTGATTTATGATTTTATTGTTGTTGTTGTAGTATGTTGATGAAAAAGACTTCCTTGGTTAAAGTGCTAGATTTATAAGTGGTTGAACTTTTTACCTGCTTTAGATATGTTTCTTATACTGCTTGCTTTTTGCTCACAAAACTCACTCTTCTCTGCACGTCTTCATCAATCTTTCCATCTGCCAGATTATAGTTTTGCGCATCATTATTACTTGTTGAATGCTAAAGTTCCATGCTCGTTGTTGAATTCCAGATGATCCTATTTGAAGATGATGGACCATAAAGCGAGGGGAAGAAAGAGTCATATGAGCCTTTGGAGATGATGATAGGTTCTTCTAGAGTTGCTGATGGATCATTTATCGGTGCCCAGATGCCATGCGAAAGATGAGATGTGTGAGAGAGAGAGAGAGAGAAGGGGTTGTAATCCACATTTTCTGGAAGCCTTTGGTGGATAAATGTCTTGTCTCGCATCACGGATTCTTCTATTTTGCTCACCCACCATTCACAGTATGTTGGAGAGAGCAGGGGAAAAGGGAACCCATTGATAGTGACCATCGACCTCCACGATGATGATGGTAATGATGAAGATGACTGTTTTAGGTTGATGAAACAATTTATGAGCTTACACGTTGAGTTCCTTAATGTCTTTTGTTTCTCCTCGCTTATGTCTCGGCTGCCACCCGACGTCTAGTTTATATTAACAGCCTTTACGCCTGTCATATTTAGTGTTGCTTGCTTTATGAATCAACGTGTGCTGTGCTCTCTCTCTTTGTTAGTTTAATAAACCTATACATGCAAATCAATGTGTGCTGTGATCTTGTGAATTCTTCTTCCGTGAGGTGATATATTACTTTCTTATTGTTATTTTTTGCTCCATTTATTAATCTTGTACATGGAACATGATAACTTATAAACTCTCTACGTTCTCATCGGAACTAATAGTTGAACTGATCACCTTTTTTTTGAAGTCATACGTCCTAATTGCTGTACGTACAGTCGTCGCCAAATGATTATAAAATTTTGAAGCAATTAAAAATCAAAATTAAATCAAAAAAACATTTTCGTGCATGTGGCCCCACCATTCTTTCTTTTTTTTTTAATGTTATTTTAATTATTAGGTGTTACCAAACCTGTGGGTGCCCAAAAAAACGCATTTGTTTTTCCTCCCCCCCCAAACGTACCCCCCTCCCCTCCCTCCGACTATGACATCACCTTGTCCGTCTCGTCGTCGCTCTCGGTGCCGGGCACAGCGCATTCAAGGGCCCAAACGCCCGGCATCCTCCCGATCCCAACCCTTTTCCTTCCGATGCCCCGCTCGCGGCTTATCTGCGGACCCCGCGGTTCTTTCGATGGACGTTTAGGTATTCCCGTGGGTACCGACGTGGTGGTGCCCCTTCCTTCGTGGTGACTCCCCCCACAGCGAGAACCTTTACGAGTAAGTCAACCCTCTCCTCTCACGGCTCTGAAGTTGACCCGTTATCAACCCAACCGCCGTTATCCATCGCTTCTCTTTTTCGTAGCATCCTCGTAAATAAATCCCAACTGCAGTGTCGTTTCCCCAAGCCTCCGTCTATAACACTGCCCTAATGCCCTCGCCGCTTCTCTCGGACTCTTCCTCCCTCCCTCCCTCCCTCCGCCCAAAATCTTGCTTATCCGTCTCGGAACCCTAATTCTTGATCTCCCGAATTCTTCCAAGAGCCTTAATAATTTCTTGGGCATCTGCGCCCGCTTGCGAGGTTGAGGGCCGATTGCGTGTTGGATTTGGGATCAGGAGTGGCTCTTGGTGGGGGAGGCCTCGGACTCGCAGGAACTGCAGAGCCGATCTCGGGCGGGGGAGTAGCACCTAAGGGATCCTCCGAGGAGGAAATGAGGGATGTTCTCGTGGATGGGGAGGTTTGTGGCGGCGTGTTGGGCCCCGGTCCGGCGGTACGCGCGTATGAGGAAGGATGAGGAGGAGGACGACGACGATGCGCTGCTGTGGTCGCGGGACATCGGGCAGCACGCGGCCGGGGATTTCTCCTTCGCGGTCGTCCAGGCGAACGAGGTCCTCGAGGACCACAGCCAGGTGGAGACCGGGCGAGATGCCACCTTCGTCGGTGTCTACGATGGCCATGGAGGAGCCGACGCATCTCGCTTTATCTCCAATCACCTCTTCCTTCATCTCATGAGTAAGTCTCTCGTTTGAGATAATATAGGGATGTAATTATTTTTCCTTTTTCTAATGATTCCTTGTTCATGGGTGTGCCGTTTTATGCCAAGATTTTCTATCATGGTGTCTTCTTGGAATGTTCTGCGTCTCAATGGGGGCATGTATCTTTCTGGTTGTAGTCTCAATGATGTTATTATAGGTTATGAAAGCACAGAATTGTAGATGAAAAGTATCAATTCCGTGTAGACCTTTCTTTTGTTGAAGGAAATGTCTACATGGAATTTGTTAGAGGTTTCCTTTAGAGCAACTGTAACTCTGGTTAAACCATAAGTCCATTGATATCCCAGTAACTTGGGAGCTCTTTTTCTTGGAAAGGACATCTCAGTAAGTTGGAAAGCTATTTTTTTTCTGTTTCCAATACCATGCACCGAGTTTCCATGGAATTATAAGAAAGTCTAACTAGTTGTTCTTGAGGGGGCAAGCCTTGCTGTTTGCAATCAGAAAATATTATAATTTTATTTATTTTTCGAAGTTAGGATCTTCTTCATTGTATATTGTTCCGAGAATCTACCACCTGTAGGTTCCGTAAGACAACTAGAGGTAAAGCAAGTGATTCTCAAGATGGCCGTAAGTCAGGCTTATTAGACACTCAGTTTACCTCTCATGAAATCAATTTGTTCAAAAGAGGTTTGTTGTGCGAACTGAACTATTGGATATTTGGTGTTCATGTTATGGTGGGAACTATATGGTTCAATAAGTTGACTCTGGCATATCCCATGGTAGCACGAGCAAATTTTTCTTTGTGCTCTCCACGGTAGTAAGAATGACCCTTGTCCAGGGTGACACATAAATTGAGAAATGATCCAAACTTTTTTTTAGGGGTTTTATAGGTTTATTGTTGTTGTTGCCGTCTAGGGTATCAAGAGTAGAATTAAGTAAATTCGAACCTAAGGTGGAATGATTATGTGGGATCTAGTTGTCTCTTGGAAAAGAAAAGCAGCTGCCAGCATCCTTGTATTTGGTAAGTTTACTTGCTCTTATTTGATAATATCTTAATTTGATTGTGTTCTTTTATCAGCATTATTGTTTTTAGTTAACACTGAGCGAGCTTTGTTTTTTGTAACTGTTTTCACTTTTAACTTCGTATTAATTACCTGTGCAACTCTGGTGATACTGCCCTGTTTAGATTATTAATTTTTGTCAAAGTTCAGCTTTGACATTGTGGGTCAATTCTGGGTCTTTATCCTCAGTCATCAATTGTTTTTTTTTTTCTGGTATTGGCCATGCATCTAGATTCATTATTTTTGCAATTATTATATCTTATTTTTCTTGGATGCAGATGGCATCAAATTCTTTTATTGCTTGCTGGTCACAACCTCCTTGATACACTTGTCTAGTCTGCTGATTTTGTTTCCATCTGGGTTCTTAATTCAGTTCGAAGTAATCTCCATATAATTGAAGCTAAATAGATTTTTTTAAGTGTTAGTTTCTTACATGGTTACATTCTTAAATTAATGGACCTTCCTTGCTTTTTAGTCAAATGCATTGTTTTGTTTTAATATGTCAAGTTAATGGTCTTCCAATTTTGCTTCATGGCCTCTTTTGTTTCAAACTCATGTCTTAATGGTCAAAGCAATCTGCAAATGGATCAGTGACTTCTCCATGTTGGCCCTTTCCATTTCAAGAAAACTTCAGATGATTGCTCTCTGTCGCCTGAGCTTGAACTTTGGCACAAATAAAAGCAGGTCTCCCTACTTACCAATTTACCTTTTAGGTTTCAGTGGCAGGCCTTTCTTTTAGGTGGAGAATCTATATAGAGGATTGACAACAGGTTGGGAGCAAATTCTTTATTGTACTGAAGTTGGCTTGAGAGGCAAGCGGATGTTATTAGTTCTTTTTTACTTTTCTCTTATTTTCTCTGTTGCATCTTGTTCCATATCATCACAGTGGTTTGGTTTTGCCATATATATATACTAACTCTGCAAGCAGGGGATCTGCTCCAACCTCAATGTGTAATATGTTGATCAACATTTTACAGGGTTGGCTCAAGAAAGTGGAACAATCAGTGAGGATGTTGTCAGGAGTGCATTTTCTGCAACCGAGGAAGGGTTTCTGGCTCATGTGCGGAGAACACATCAAATAAAACCTTTGATTTCTGCAATTGGGTCATGCTGTTTGGTGGGTGTAATCTGGAGAGGAACACTCTATCTGGCCAATCTGGGAGACTCAAGGGCTGTCATTGGTTATTTAGGAAGGTCAAATAACATCATCGCAGAGCAACTGACAAGAGACCATAATGCTTGTATGGAAGAGGTGAGGCAAGAACTTAGATCTCTTCATCCAGATGATTCAAACATTGTGGTTCTTAAGCATGGAGTATGGCGGATTAAAGGCATAATCCAGGTGAGTATCTCTGGTTGCTAGCAGCTCTGTTGATTGTATGTCTTTTTAGTTTGAACTTTTAATGTAGTTTAGGTGCTACAATTGTTTATGTGCTTCATCTGAGGAGGCTCAATTGCTTTATTTCCTGATAATTAAAGTTTAGATTTGAATGTTTCCTGTGTAGTTGGAGTTGCATTGAGAACCATGATCAAACTAGATATATGGAAGTTTTCTCTCATAAGACCGACTGATAGATGGAATGAAATTAGTCTTCTTAACATTCTCTCAGCTATGCAAGGTTGTTTCAACTTTTGCTAAATGTAGCAAGATTTATTTGATTAGTTTCTTTTGGGTGTAGATGAATTTCATTGCCAAGTTACACTATTTCTTGTTTTGTTAGTTTGAAGTAAGTAATGCTTTGGGTTACACTGAAGAAGGAAATAGACACTTTCCATGCCACACATGTAGCAGCATGGTAGTTGTATCTTGTAAATTTTCAATTACTCTAAATCTATTTATTCAGAGTGATCCTTATCTTTCTATAAATGTCAGAACTTATGTATCTTTCTTTTTATACAATCGGCACATCTTGTTCTTAGGTTTCAAGAACAATAGGCGATGCATACTTGAAGAAGCCAGAATTTGCTATAGATCCATCTGTCACTCGATTCCGGCTCACTGAACCTCTACGCCGTCCTGTTTTAACTGCAGAGCCATCAATACACATGCGAGTACTTCGTCCTCAAGATAAGTTCTTAGTATTTGCTTCTGATGGACTGTGGGAGCACCTGAGTAATCAACAAGCAGTTGAGATTGTCTATAATCATCCAAGAGAAGTGTGCTTCCTCTACCACTTTTTTCTTTTGGTCTATGGTCTTTTTATTGTCAAGCCCCTTTGTCCTGCTACTTAACAATTCTTCCCCCCCTTTGGTAGGGAATAGCAAGAAGACTGGTCAGAACAGCTTTGCAGGAAGCTGCTCGGAAGAGGGAAATGAGGTATGCAGATCTCAAGAAAGTTGAGAAGGGAATACGTCGGTTCTTCCACGATGACATTACAGTCATTGTAATCTACATAGACCATGAGTTTTTGCGGGAACCAAATGCATCTGTAGCAGAATTATCAATTCGTGGTTTTGTCGATGCAGTTGGACCTTCAAATTTTTCAATGTTGGATGGGCAAAATTGAAATGCTTTTAATGTTTTATAGTAGTATCACATTGTCTTTAATTTAATATACATTTATGTTGCTTTGTTGTGCTGGTTTACTGGAACAATAGACTCAATTCAATTTTTGTTAGTTCAATTTTCCTTAATTCAATAGACTTGATTCATATTTTATGCAAGTTGAAAAATGATCATTAAATCAATTGGCATTATTCCATTTCTCTTTTTATTTTTCTCAGGGTGGTTTGTTCACCAAAAATGTATTGGAAAAAGAGTTGTTTGTATCAGATTTCTTGTTTAGAGGACTGGCAATGAGGTTTGATGAGAACCTGTATTCTGGGAAAATCTCTTCATCTTTTCAAGGAAGATGATCTTGGCCAACCAATGATGTGGTTTGGTGATGACTTGAATTAACCTTGGAACATTTGATTTCAGTTTGTTTTTTTCTAGCAACTCATTGAGTCCTAATATTGATTCTTTCAATACCTTTTCTTTTTTAAAGGTTGATTTTGTTAACCAGTCCCTCCATTCGTATTTAGTATCAGTTTCTCCTACTTAACACTTGGTATGATTATGATAGCTGCAATGACAGTTATCTCCTCATATGAAAAAGAATGAATGAGCTTTTAATGGCATAGTTTGTTTTTCATCATCAATCATCACAGTTTTTGTTGTTATTATCTCATTCTTCAAACACATTCTTTTAAAGCCTCAATGATGGCCAACTGAAATTTTAGAATTTGGAATGGAACTTAGAGCATAGAGGATGTAAAAGATTTAAAGATTTAGAGATTGGTTTGCTGTTGGGTTGAGGACTTAGATTTAGGAAGATTATGAAAACCAAACGAACTTTGAGGAAATCAGGTTTTAAGAAAAAGTGATTGCTGAATGCTATACATCAGTAATATGTCTAAGCTTTATTAAAAGAACAACATTTTGACTATTCCTTTTATCATTGTTAAATTTTCTGAATTTGCTGTGTAGATGAACCCTAGTGGTCTGTGAGAGCAAAATAAGGCATAAGTAGTTTGAATAATGAAGCAAGTAGATGGAATAGATGTTGCATAGGGCCTATTGAGCATGTTAAAGTTGATTCAGGATTTAGTGGTGACTTTTCTTGAGTGCTTGTCTTATGAACACAATTTCCATTGGGGTATCAGGATAGTCGTCTTCTCAACTTGCAGTGCAACAGAAAAGACCTTCAAGGAATGTACACTTCAGTTTCTTGTCACTTATCCGTAATGGGATCTGCTCCTCACTATAAATGGCTTGTAAAATAGATAAACTTTCTGAGAGGAAAAGTAGTTCCTAGATAACAACTAGGTTTATAACAGGGATATTGATTGAAGATGGATTTAACTATGTCAAAGAAAGGAAAGAGTTTGGTGCAATGAATGAAATATTGATCTACAATTCTTCAAGAAATTGAGATAATTAGAACATTTTCAGGATTTGACCGGAGAGAGAGAGAGAGAGAGAGAGAGAGAGAGAGAGAGAGAGTGGTAGAATTGTGTGATTACTAGTGACTGACAAGAATCCAATTGATCCATGGAGCTGAATTCTAGCTCTATGTAATATTAAGAATATGGAAGCCTTGTAGATAGTATCAGTTTCAGATCACAGAGATGGGAGTGACTCACAAAGATGGGAGTTGCATGTTGCTGTGCAAATATTATTTGATCACAACATGGTAGAAATGACCAACAGGACAATGGCATTCTGGTGATGTTCTTATTGGATGTAGGGAGTGTATCATTCATAGGTATTGTAATCAGTATACGAGCTTACTGCCTCTCAGGGAGACTTACCAGAGGTCATTATGAATTCAACTAATTATCTGGGTCCGTCAAATCCTGTGTCTAAAGTTTGAACCATTAAGCTTCTTGTCTCATGCTGATGTTCATATAATGTTCACATCAGTTTTTTTTTCTTTTCAATTTGAGGGTTTTGTTCATGGAATTACTGTTCATGTTTGTGACAGAAACAGTTTATACTCATGTTTGATGTACTGGGAATTCGACCTCCTTTTTTTATCTTACTTGCAGATAAAATGATGAATTCTTTAGCTTACATTGCTATTCTGAGTTGCAGTGTTTTTTATTATGACAATCTCAAGTCCTATGCTTTTATAGGAATGTTATCCGAAGTCTGAATTTTCCTATTGAATAGTTTCAAACAGTAGACCATGCTAAATCTATATCCATGTTGGAAAATTTTGCTGCCCCTAAGGAAGTTTTACTTGTTGTTGAAGTGGATCTTTTTATCTGATCCTAGTGATGTGCCTCCTGATTCCTGACTTCATACATCAGGATCACTTCTTGTGTGTGTCCTCTATATCTTCATTCAAAAAATTGTGAGTCAATTTGTGAGATATATAGTTGATGAACAAGGTGTTAAATGATTGTCGTTACTTGTTTTCTTGATGCAGTTTAACATTCTCCTGTCCTGATCATAAGTTATTAAACAATTGCCCTATCATATGTCAGTCAAATGGCTGACTTGCATGCAGATGAATTCAGGTAAATTTGCTTGTCTCAAGATTTTTCTCAAACTCTCCATATTTTTCTCAACTGTGACCACATTATTTATCTAAGATGTGTTTAGCTAAAATATTTAGTTCCATGTAGTTATTCTTATGAAGTAGATTTTATGGTATCTACTACGCTATAATGTCTGATAGTATGAAGTCTTTTTTATATAGACTATGTTCTCACTATGAAATCTCTTCTTCTCTTAATCTTTAGGGTGGGATACAATTTGCCATACTGCTGCTACATGCTAATTTTTATTACAGCTCAAAGATTTGCATGCTAGTTAGTAGTTCTTTGGAGTGGGATACACTTGCTTAGAGGCAGACATGAACATGGGGTTAGGATTGGTGATAACTATCCATGTATGCTAAAACTCAAATATGGTATAGCAGTCATAGAAGAAAAAGTATGCAGAACTCGAATAGATTATGCACAACATATCTGCTGCAGAAGATCCTATTGAAGCAAGTAATCTTTGGAAAAAGAGAGATACATATATCAGTAGACTTCCACATTCCACTGTTCTGCTCTCTTCAGTTCCCTTTTGTAAGATAGCCAGTCGATGCCTGCAAATTTGTGACGCAGATTTTAGTGGATGCTTGTCAGGTGGAGTTTCAATTGGAACGTTCGTTCGACGACATGCCCTGTGCCTTACCGTCGTTGGCAGCCAAAGAGACCATGATATCATCGATACCCTTCTCCATCCCTTTCAACCCACACATGTAGACGAAGGTGTTGTCCTTCTTGAGCAGCTCCCACAGTTCACCTGCATACTCCGCCATGCGAGTCTGGATGTACATCTTCTCTCCCTTCTCGTTCGCCTGCTCTCTGCTGACAGCGTAATCCACCCGGAAATTGTCCGGTGCTCTCTTCTTCATCTTCTCGAACTCCTGTACGCCCGCCCACATTGCAGACACACACAACCTAGTCGTCAAGCAGTGATACATGGAATCACAGGGAAATGGAGTTACTACAAGCTGACCTCCTTGTAGAGCAGCGAGCTACTCGTGGGAACTCCCAAGAACAGCCATGCGAGTCCATTGAACTGCAATTTAGTTTCGGTGATCAACCCGACCTTCCAAACTGCTTTCAAATCATCAGCAGTCACCCAACTTACCTCGTAGTCATCGTGCTTCTCGAAGAACATCTTCCACAGGAACGAGCGGAAAGGAGCGATTCCAGTTCCGGTGCCGAGCTGCAATGTACATTGTCCGGGGGTCAAAGGCGAAGCCAAAGTTACGAAGCACCGGTCAGTGCCGTGTTACCATGATGACGGTTGAATTGGGATCTTTGGGCATCAGCATCTCTTTTCCTACCGGTCCTGTTATCTTCACTTCCGCGCCAGGCTTCAGGTCACCTGACGGACATGCGAGCGACCATCACATTTGGAGGATCAAATCTTGCAACCCTGTTCTAATGGATGTCAGATTTCTTACACAGGAAATTTGAGCAGACTCCTTTCACGACCTCCCCTTGCTCGTTGGTGTAAACCAGCCTCTTCACACACAGAGAAACCTACAGAAAGAAGACGTGTGGCAACTGATAAGCATGTAGATCGAGTGCAGAGAGAGCTGCAGCCGTTGGAACTTACAGTCTTGGCGTCACCGAAGTCACCGAGAGCACTGCTGGCGATGGAGTAGAGTCTCAGCTTGTGTGGCTTCCCGTTCTTGTCGATGCCGTCGGCGATCACACCGATCGATTGCCCCTCTCTGTAGGGAACCTCTCCTGCGGACGTGCACACGATCAAATTACACCTGATTTCTGAGGCCGACGGATCCAAGGACGGAAGTCAGCTTCTTGTTTCTGAGAGCAACTTTACCCTCTGTGCTGAAGACCATGTGCCATGTCTCGCCGGGCGCGTCGTCGCCGGTGATCTTGGTGTTGAGGAGGCATGTCCCGACGTAGGGCTCCTTGGGCTTGTACTTGTTGGTGACGACACCCTCGTCGTTCTTCTTGGAGACCTTCGCTACCTTGGCAGGAGCTTCGGTGGTTACCTGGGCTCGAACGGCGACCAGCTTCTTCCTGGCATTGGCTGTGGAGACGCTTCTCGAGTACAAGCATGCCTGCCGGAGTTCATCATCAAAGATACGACTCATGCAACCAGGGACAAGGGATCCAACAACACGGCCTCACCTTGTGGAAGCTGGTCCTCTCGAGAGTAGCAGGAGAGATGGACGGGGTCTTGCCGAGGGATGAGGACTTGGAGGAAGGAAGGGAGCCGACTGCAGCAGTCACTGCAGCAGAGGCCATTGCCCAAGTTTTCTGTGGAAGCAGCAGCAGAGCTTAGGTGAAAGGGAGGTGGGTAAGAGGAGAGAAGAAAAGGGTGGGGGGGAGGATAGGGAGATTTAAATGGTTGGTGGAGATTGGTGATGGGAATGAAGTGGTGGGCGTACATTTGGAGTGGATCATAGAAACTAGTGAGATAGTATATATGTGTGGTTGAAGACCTGTTGCTTGCATCGACCCAAGTAATCAAGCAAACCACACATCTGGATTCCTCGAGGATATCTCAAAATCTCAGCTTTCTACTTATAAAGATAGGATTAGGTACGTTAATCCTCTCCAGATGCTGCATCTGTCTGAGCAAGTCTGCAACAATTGGTGGAACTCATCTAGGGCTCTCTCAGCTTCAGTGCAATGGATTTCCGGATCTTGCTGGCCAACTCAACAATCTATCACTCGAACATCAATATCTAACCGGAAAACCTTTTATTTCGATAGATTTGGCACGCCTAAACAAGGCCGTCAATGAGTTCTTGATGTTTAACTACTACATATCATCAACGGGACACAGGAGGCGAACTCTCTTCTCTCCGGTGTGACTCCTATGACAGAGTGGATGTATTCCCAGCAGAACTTGCCACATCTCCACCAGCCGGACCACCACCACCACCACCACCACCAGTCTTCTGATCGTTCAGAGATAACAATGCCAGATTGTTCATCACCATTGATCGTTCAAAGAAAGCAGCTGATGGACAACGATGCACAAAGTCGTCGCTAACGTGATCACAAAGGCTCTGCTCGCTGCAACTCTGTCAGCTGCTACAGCACAAAGTCAAATGTATCGCTTCCTCTGCGTTTGACTATGACTTGAGACCGCGGAATAATATCAGTGTCTTAAAACGATACGTTACAATCATTATTAAAGATCATAACGGTTTCGGAGCGCGCGCTACAGATGATAATAACGGGCCTTTATAACCATAGGGCAACCACCTTCTCCAAGCATGTCCGTTCCAATGCCTCCGGGGCTTCGAATCGGCTCTCTTCGAACAACCCTAATCTCGTTTCGAGCCCCTAAACCCCATCCCGACCGCTTCTGCACCCTTTCTTCTTCCTCCCAATCCTCTTCTTGCACTAGTCGATCTCTTCTAAGCGGCTTCATCCGCGCCACCCTTCCTTCCCGCAGATCGCTCTCTTCCTCTTCTCAGGTGCCACGGCGTCCCCACACGAGCAGAATGAGCCCAACGCCTCGCCCTCGTCGTGTCGATCCATGTGTGGTCTCTGAGATCGTTGCGTTGATCAGCGGAGACTCAGATGATCTGGAGTCGAAGTTGCGCCTCCTGAATCTGAGCCCTTCGCATGCCCTTGTTTCGGAGACTCTTCGTGCGTTGAACGATCGTGGCGTCTCGGCATTGCGGTTCTTCGGCTGGGTTTTGGGTTCTTACCCCGATTTCAGGCCTAATTCTGAAGCCTACAATCTGATTGTATTGAACCTCGGCCTCTTCGACGATTATAGCACCATGCATCGCGTGTTCGATGAGATATCCTCGAAGGGGCATTGCTTAACAGGAAAGGCCTTCTCTTTTCTTGCGGCTCGCGGCGCTGATGTGATCAAGGATTCTGTCAGAGAACTCGTTGAGTTGCTAAGTAGAGTCGGCGGATCTTGCCGAGGATCGGGAATCTTTTCGTTGATCAAATTGCTTTGCTCTATGAATGCCTTTGATCTTGCTATCTCGGTGATGGAGGAGACGGCGAGGAGGACTTCATATTACAATGTGCTTATCGCTGCAAAGTGCAGGAACCTTGACTTTCAAGGCGCACGTGATGTGTTCGACAAAATGCGAAGGTTTGGTTGTGACCCGAACACGAAATCTTACAATTATTTGCTTGGGAGCCTCTTTAAGAACAAGAGAGTTGTTGAAGCATGCGAGTTGCTCCAAGCAATGGAAGACTTGGGATACCTTCCGGATTCGGTAACTTTTGAGGTCATTCTGGTTCATGCGTGTAAGGCTAACAGGATGAGTTTTGCCGTCAAGTTCGTCGATCAGATGTTGTCTGAAGGGTCTAAGCCAAGCCTAGCAACACATGCGGCATTCATAAAAGGATACTTCTGGTCAGGGCACGCGGAAGACGCTTACCAGTATGTGGTGGGCATGAGCATGAAAGATAAATGTTCGGTCAATATGAATTTTAGCTTACTTGCCAAACTTTACTGTGTGTCGGGAAGGATAGAAGAGGCAGGCAGAATTCTTTATGAGTTGATGTGTGAGGGCTTAAAACCCAATTTTCCTGTTTATATGAGGGTGATGAAGGATCTCCATAAAATATCGAGGGGAGATTTGGCATTAGAACTTAAAACCAAGTTTCAACAATTCAGCTTACGTACAGATGGCAGATGATCTTATTCTCAATGAGCTAATGTGGCAATATCAATCTCAGTTCATAAGTTCAGAGAATTCTCAGCAATTTTGTTCATGAGTTTAGCTGGGAAGACTGGTTCTATGAAATTTGTAACTCTGAATGGAGGTATATTCTTTGGACAGCTAGATGAATTAACAGGCTGCTTATTCTTAACCAAGAAATTGCATTTCATTGGATCGAAATATTGATTGATGTTCAAAGGTTTGCTCAGTATATTGGATAACAAAGAAATTGTCATGTTGTATGTATGTAGCAACTAACAAGTGCCATTGTGTCACGGACTTAGCTGGTTTTGCCTAAGTCGTGCGGCACCCTTGTGTGTCCGTCCGCAAAGGTCAGCCTCCCCGAAACCTCTCATGGTCCCATAGGTCCCACAAAAGAGAAAATAGGACAGAGAAAATGCCTCACTCGGGATCCATAAGCAAACATCTCCGAAAAACACTTGATAGATAATGCAAATTACAAACAGACTTTACAAGCTCTGAACAGTTGCACAACAAAGGGTAAAATGGTCTATTACAGACCGAACATCTCTCACACGTGTCCACATGATACAATCTTTATTTACAAGCCTAAAGCGGCCACCGACCCAACTAAAATGGGACTATCAAGCCTTCGGTCGTCCCCTACATGCTGTACAAAGCATGGACATACCAAAAGACACGGACATACATAAGCATTACATCAAACAAACACCCTGTTTAAAAGTTTGTCCGTGACAATTGGGTCCTGTTCTGTATAATAGTCAACCCTTCACTAGGAATGAGCATACATATATTAATGCATGTATACAATTGTGTACATATTTTGATATGTATATTACATAACAAAGTTTGTTATGCTCTAATTGGCCTGATGCCTAATTATCGATTATGTCATCCATCAAACTACAATATAGCAATAATGGTATTGATAAATATTCATAACAATACAGTGAGATTCAAGCAAAGAGAATGTGAGTTCTCCCTCTTACAATATTGGCTTTGTGCTCTTTACATCGCAAACCATTTTCTACTTCAAAATATCCTCTGACGTAATGTCATAGGATCCTGATATATCCCTTGTTTCCATTCTGGTGTGCAGGTCTCATCCTAGAACACATCTTAACTCCTGGAGCACATCTTAATTTCTCTTCAGAACACCTTGGTCACGGCCATCTTGGATTGGATCACCTCAGTTCCTCTTCATTCAGCTACCTCGGCCTGATGGCTGCCTCGGTCATAATCATTTTGGTAATCTTTTGGTACTTCACTTATTTTGCTTCAGCAAAAAGGTTGAATCGTCTCAGCATACATGAACAAATTTAACTGCATCATAACATGAAGCACTAATACCATTTATGATATGTCCTTTGTTTTCTTTGTTTATGTGACTTCTTGTACATTGCATGTGTGATGGATGATCTATTTTGCATGTGCCAGGCCCCCTGATGGAAAACCAACGTACAGGACTGCATTGCGCCTGTGTTCGAAGTCTCCACAGCGCTCTATCGGTTGTCAGCACTCGGTCTTTCTCCTGTCCTTGTTGGGAATTTTCCTTAGATTTTACATTTAAGTGGATCCCATATTATCACTCTAATCACAAGCGAGAATTTATCATCCAAAGGTTCCTTGGTGCACTTGAATGGGTGCATACTTCCAAAAACGTATCCACTAATGTAACAGAAAAAATTGTCGGGGGACAGTGAAGAGCCATCATCTTTCTTTTGTACCTGATGTACTCTTCCCAGAGAAGGTAAATAAATCTTCAGGGACAGGGTTTCTCATCCTACCCACCAAGCTGGAGTAGATCTCAAGAGGAGCAGAAAGAGCACATGCAGTTGGATATAGGCAAGAAAAGTTCTGGTAGAGTCACACTGGGGTGGGGCTGTTCTTCTCATCCACAATATGCTGGTCTCCAACACATGAGCATCATTCAGCTGCCATTGTCTGACCTGCCAAACAAAAACAGAGTGAATGTGGATTGCTCTCAAGATTCTTGACCGGGGCACAGCTTTTTTGGCCCCTCTCAAATCCTTCCTTGTTTGTAGAGAGAGAGAGAGAATACACTGACGAGTAGCATTTTGGCTCTCCTGTCCCCTCTCTTTTGGTTGCCCCAAGTCTGTTTAATGGTGGTGAGCCAGTGGATTTCTTTTCGTTGTAGATATCAGAAAGCAGCTGCCGAATGCTGGCTTTGCCATGGTAAAAGAATTCACTCTCTTTCTGGAGTAGTATTCCCCTGCAACTGCTTGAAATATACAGGAATTATAGGTTCAGGTAGGAAAACTTGGCACGATTACATGAATGAAAGTTTGGCGAGCATAGCTAATGACTGATATCTAAATGCTTTGGATCGCAATTCTAATTTTGGTTGACTGGCCTTCCAAAAAAAGAAAAAGTTGTAAGACAAGGAAAGAAGGAAGGCTAGTATCAATCTGGAGTCTTACTTAAGACTTTTGACATGTAATGCTAGTCTCCGACACAGTCACATGGGTTGCGCTACATTGCAATTATGCTCATAGATGAGACACAATCCATTATCAGCAAGAAAAAAAGGAAGAACGATGAATGGATCAGTCGAGAGTATCGTGAAGAATGGCAATTCTAAACTTGTGAGATCTACTAAATTGCTTGATCACGAGGAATTGTAGTTGCTTGTAAAGCCATATTGCCTATCATACCGATTATTATATCCGTAATCACGTATGTTCCAGTAAGTGGCCAATATTATTAGTTTTAAGGTCTTTTTGATATAAGAAAGACAGCGGTTCTGTGACGAACATTACGGTTAATGCAGCATCTATGTACCGGACGTGGTGGTTCACTTGCCATCAGATCCTCATCAAGCGGCCATCATGATGCCTTGCACTCTGGGCTGCCGCTGTCTCGCCAAATCTTATACCCCTACTTTTTCCGGTGGTGGAGACGCGTCAATGTGGGTTGGGATCTTTTGCAGCCATTAGCCTTCCGCTTCCATCTCGAATCGGTGAGACACGTGTCTTCGGATGATCGGAGAAACGGCCGAGGAGTACCACGTGTCTTAAGTCAAGGTGAAGTGCACGCTTCATGTTACAGGCATCCTCGAACCTGATCCTTCAAGTTTTCAGATGTCAAAGTATATAAATAATATTAGTATTTATCCATAAAAAAAATATTGATATTATACATATGCCTTCAAATATTAGAATATATATTCCAAAAGCGTACACTCTAATCTTAATTTAGGTTTTAAAAAATAATTAATAAATAATTATTAGTACTAATTACGAACCATCATTATTAATATTATATCACATGTTTTTTATCTTGCCTTTTTAACCTCACAACGTGAGGTCACAACCAGAGGTGGGGATTAAATTGAGGGAGCGCCACGTGTAAGCGGCTCCTGGCCACATGAATAGAGCGGCTTCTGGAACCATCCCCTGTGTGAATTTTTTTTAAAGGGCAAAAAAATCTTCCCGTCCTACGTGGCATCACCTCCTCTCCTTTTGCCTGCGTGTTTGCATTCTTCCTCCGACCGTGGCTTCCATTCTTAGTCCCATCTCCCTCTCTCTCTTTTCCTCTTCTTCTTCTTCCTCCTTTTCCTCTTGATCAGGACCGGTATCTTGAAAGAAGGATTGTTAGGTGAATCATGACGTGTTCGACTTCTTGAAGATTCCGTCAGATATCGAAGGAGATCGGCGGCGGCAGCTTTGGATGAGAGCAGTTCTTGCCGGGATGGAGAATCAGGTAGACGAATATTTCTTACCTTTTTGGGTTCTCCGCTTTGTTTTGGGAGTTTTGGAAAAAGTTCGGGAGGCAAAAAATTGTTCTTGTGTGGGGTTGGGTGGGGTTTGATTTGTCGTGCTTCCCCTTTCATTTTGCTGTTTTGAAGCTCGATGCTCGTGTGATTGAGGGTTTGTGGTGAAGGATTGTTTTGATCGATTAGGGCTGTGTCCAAATGCCTGTGGATTTGATGGACTCGTGTCCCAAAAAACTGGTTGTTTTTTTTTTTTTTTTTGCCCCCTTGCACTTCTGAACTCACCTCTCTGTATGTGGGGGAAGATTTACCCATAAGGATTTGCAATCAAGAGGTTATAGAATAATATGAGATTTGAAGGAAAGAATGTTTGCTTTATTTCTTTTCATCGATAGGCATCTTATTCTCGCCATCTGAATGTGAGGATACTGGTTAAAAGTAGGAATTTTCCTAGCTGGTCATGTTAGTGTTCTTAGATCCATCACACACTATTAGATGCTATATATATACATGGCCAAGAAACATATCTATCTCAAGTTAGTTGCTGAATTGGGATTTGTATAACCAGGAGCTACACGAAGTCACGAGTCCGAAACCTGTTTGTGATTCCTACAATCAAATGGATGTGGATGCGAAAACATCATCGATGAATATTCCTCGCTCGAAGGAGATTGATTCACCTGTGGCGGAACAGGCTCCCAGGGTATCATCTATCGTCAATTGTTCTCTTCGAGCTTCGACTTGGTTGTTTCCTAATGAAATTTCTTCTGGGTTTTGTTAATTAGGTGAGGAAACCTTATACAATAACAAAGCAGCGAGAGAGGTGGACGGAGGAAGAACACAACAAGTTTCTTGAAGCTTTGCAGCAGTACGGGCGTGCTTGGCGCCGTATAGAAGGTTATTATGATGCTTTCTTTTTTCTTCTTGTTTTCGGTTCGGACATTCTTAGCCTGTATCTGTATTCACACTTGGGAATTTAATTTGCAGAACATATAGGTACAAAGACAGCAGTTCAGATCAGGAGTCATGCCCAGAAGTTCTTTTCTAAGGTTAATTGCTGCTTCAGTAACTATTTGTCTGTCATAATGTGGTGCCCATGGGTGGTCTTGCTCAACTGATAAAGTCAGTCATTCATGGAGATGAGCACCGAAAGCTTTTCTTTCCAGCTCAATATTTCTCTTTCTCATCCACTTAGGTGGTTCGCGAGTATGGCAGCAATGACAACACAGGCACGTCGAAGAGCATCGAGATTCCTCCCCCTCGGCCAAAGAGGAAACCAGTGCACCCGTATCCGCGTAAATTGTCTCACTCATCCAACAAGGAGATTCCTGCTCTGAAACAACTTGAGAGGCCTCGTTTGCAGAGTCCTATAATCTGTGAGCAGGACAACAGATCGCCTACATCAGTTCTATCGGCTGTTGGATCGGAAACCATGGGTTCCGTGTTCTCAATTGGCCAAAATGGTTGCTCATCTCCGGTTTCATCTGCTGCTGGTTCAAATGATCAAGATGATCGAGGACAGTCACCTATTATGATGGTTCAAGAAGAGCATAAGCTTCGAGGTTTTGACCCTGCAGTTCCTGCTTCGACTAGGCAAGACCAGTTTCCAGAGGTAATCTTTCAAATAAGCATCAAAACCTGTCGGAGTGATCGCAAAGCTTATTTTTCTGACTGGCCTATTTAAAAATGCTTCAGGTGATAGACCATTGCCCTAATGCATACACCTCATCCGAAGCGCCATTACCAACTCTCAAGCTGTTTGGAAAGATGGTAGTCGTGACTGATTCTAACGTTTCATCTGCTTCCGGTGCTGCTAACATCGCACAGCCCCAGCCAACCTCATCCGTTGACATCAAAGGTCTCCAAGAGAACAAAGCTCTTAATTTGCATTCCAAGGCTGAAATGTGGTTGCAAAGAGCAAGACATGGAGTTTTTACTGGGGATTCGATCAGAAGTACATGCGATGCTTACCGTGGTCAGCCACCCCCCTTGTTGTATAGCTTTCCGTTGGTCGGAGGCCACTCTGTAGAGCCTACGTTTCTTTCTCCACCATGGTGGTCCATTTATGGCAACTTGCCTCTCTCGTATATCCATCTGCAACCACAGTATCCTCTGCAATTCGGGATGGAAGCTGCAGGCAATGAAGACATGCAGAGGGAGGGTTCTTGGACTGGTTCTAACACTGCATCGACCAGCGGAGCAGGACTAACCGATCCAAATGCTGTTGTGGTGAACTCAAATAAAGCAGGAAATGTGGCAGAGAGTGATTCAATGCCTTGCGCGAGTCTAAAGCCGAGCAGTATCCCGGCTTCCAGAAGAGGGAGCGGGGACTCCGGACAGGGATTTGTGCCTTACAACAGGTGTGCAGTTGAGAGTGAAGTGCAGCAGTCAGTGTCGGTCAGTGAAGATGGTGAAAGCCAGGCAATAAGGTTGTGTTTGTAGCCGGCATGGCCTCAAATACGATACTATATATACCTCATCCTACTCACTTCAAATATGATACTATATATACCTCATCAAGCTTTTCGTCTGCAGAGATGGTTCTTTAACAAGAAGGGAAGACTGTTGAACTGCGAATTGTGGTAACAGTTGGAGGAGCGTTAGTTTGGTCTGCCATCTCTGTTGCTTGTTGTATGTAGATCACTTCATGGACTGATGAAGCTTCGGTTCAGTTGTAGCAACTCTAACTCTCTCTCTCTCTCTCTCTTTCTCTCTCGCCATTGTCATACAACAGTCGTCTGTGTCGTATGTTGTAAAACATGTTGACGTTGGTAAATCCTGCCGTTGTTCCTTTAGCTGAGTTCATCTGATCTACATAAATCACATGATCTCTCGTACCCATGCGGCAGATGATGGGAGTCTACGCGGAGTTAATTGTTGGTCTTTGTAAAAGTGGAAGATGAAGTGGGCAAACCTTTCTGTCACAATGATTCCAAGCTTCCTTCGTCCTAGTTTGGCACAGTGATGAATCAAAGAACTCTGCTTTGCCGCCTGCCGACGCCATCCATCGCCCTCAGGCAGGCATTCATGGATCGATCCCAACACCGCCTCCATTGTCTTTTTTGTTTGTACTATAAAAATTAAAGGGTAAATTTCTCAAATAAAATTAAAATTTTTTTTTTCATAGCATTTTTTTATTACAACCATTCATTTTTTATTTTCTAAAAGATAATATTATCTCCGAACTCCATCCTCGTCTATCGCTATCGTCACTTTTTCGTTCGTCATATTTATCTTCACTCTCGTCTATCACCCTTAAATTTATTTTTACTTTTGTTTATTATTATTATCGTGTTCTCATCATGATTATTTTTATTATATCGAGAATCTATCTAAACTTAAACTTATGCTCGTGGGGTCAAAAACAATCACAACGAGATGATCGAGCAAAAGCAACGACTAATTTAAAAATATTTTATAATAAAAAAAAAGTGAAAGCTTATAAAGTTTTTAAAGAATTTGCTCAAAATTAAATACTAATAATAAATAAAATAATAATATAATGAGGTGGTGGTGGTGGAGAGAGACTAAACCTTCGAAGGGCAAAGCACCCACCGATGGTGGGTTGGATTGACGAAAAGGAAAAGGTGGGAGAGCACAAGATGCAGATCAAAAGGGATGGGGTCCAGCGCGGCTGATCCTGTACCGCCACGTGGGTGCTTTCCCGGCACGTGCAGAAAGAGCACCGCGCCACTAGGGGGACGAGCTCCTCCTTGGCCGCCGCGGAGTCGCCGCCTCCTGGCCCGACTTTTTGGACTTCGTCGGCGAGGCTGTGCTTTTACGAGGAATTGCCACCTCACTCGACATTTGGGTTCAAATCCATATTTCCTCTGATAACATATGATACAGATACTAATTGAAATGTACTTTTTCCTTTTTTATATCTTCTTCGTTTAATTCTAACATGGTACCAGAGCTTTTGCGTTAAGCAAATTTGCTCTTCTTTTCTTCTTCTACGCTGTTCAGCAATAGCGTTGAACAATATCGCGCTTCCAGAGTCGACATCAAGGAGTGGATCGATGATCCTCCGTGTTCAACACCCTAAGTCACTCTCACACACTCCTCAACTAGTTGGAACGTAAACATCAACATATCGTAAAAATCGATCTCACACTTCTACATCAAGTCTCCATACCAGCAACCTTTTAGTTTGCAGCCTTTCAAACTACCATCATCTTATTAATCGTCTGCTCATTCTAGTTCTGCAATACTAGTCACCATTTGAAAAACTATTTTTCAAATCCTCAAACCTTCAAAAACTCAGAATATTTGATTGTTTATGTTATCCACGACTATGTTCGTATGTCCCACACAAGATAATACAAAGATTTAAGTATTACATCTTTATAGGATATTCTCTTGAACATAATATCTTTTGGTGCTACGAACCCAAAACTCAAAAAGTCTTTATTCCACGTCATGTTATTTTTATGGAGTCTGTCTTTCCATTTTAAAACCTCTACTATGCAGGCCACTTCATCAAATATACATCATTGGAGTATACCATCGATCCTCTCAAACAAATCTCTTACCACACCATCTAATCCCTCTCTTAAAGATCGACACTCTTCTGTTTTTCGGTTCAATAGCTCCTCACTCCCTTCATTACTTCTCCTCTTCCTTCTTCACAAGTCTTACAAACAATATCTTTATAAACACAACAATCTTCTTTACCTAGTCCCCCTGATATATCTCAGCTTGCCCTGACCCATGTCAATGCCTCTCCACCACCCATACCAATAACACAACCTACAACTCCTAGACATCCAATGACAACACGCTCAAAAAGTGATAGCTTTAAACCACGACAAGTTCTATACCTATATGCTATCACCAAATCCTTGAGATCAATCAACCTACCACAATTATTTAAGCTCAAAAATCTCCACACTAGTATAAAGCTAAGTGTGAAGAATATGATGTTCTACTCCATAACTCCACATGGACTCTTGGATATTTTTATCCTATACAAAACATCATCATATGTAAATGGGTCTTTCGAATTAAGCGGAACCCAAACAGGTCCGTTGCTCGATATAAAGCAAGTTTAGTAGTCAAAGGGTTTCATCAACGATCTGGCGTTGACTTCACAGATACCTTCAGTCTCGTAGTTAAACCCATAATAATTCGGTTTGTTTTAAGTTTGACCATCTCCGAAGGCGGGCACTTATGATAACTGGATGTTAATAATGTCTTTTTATAAGAGACTCTAACTGAAGATGTCTTTATGTAGCAACCCCCTGGCTTCGTTTATCACCAGTATCCGGACCTTGTCTATAAACTATAGAAAGTCATTTATGGACTTCGTCAAGCTCCAAGAGCTTGGTACACTGAACTTGGATCGTTTCTGATATCAACTGGCTTCATCAACTCCAAGTCTGATACCTCTTTATTCCTACGACAACAACATGAAAATACAATATATATCTTCTAGTATATGTAGATGATATTATTGTCATAGGCAATGATCCGTTGAAGATTCAGACATTTCTAAAACAATTGGCTGATCAATTCTCCCTCAAAGATTTAGGACCCTTAAGTTACGTTTTAGGAAAGGAAGCGAGAAAATATATTCAAGACTTATTATCAAAAACAAATATGCAGGATGCAAAAGAAATTGCTACTCCTCTCTCTACTGGTGAATCACTCAAATTATATGATGGTAGTCCTATCGCGGACTCAACTCAATACCGACAAGTACTTGGCTCCTTATGGTACTTAGTTTTCACCTGTTCAGATATCTCATTTGCAATCAATAAATTATTTCAATACATGCACTAGCCTTCTGCTATGTATTGGTCTGTGGTTAAACGAATTTTACGATATCTTAAAGGGGTCCTTAATCATAGTCTATTTCTCCGTAAAGCCACTCCACTTCATCTATATGCCTTTGTTGATGCTGATAGGCAGGAAACTTTGATGATAGAACCTCCATGTTAGGATATGTCATCTTTCTTGGGTCTAATCCAATCAATTTGAATTCTAAGAAATAAAAGATAATGTTTGATCTTCAACTGAAGCTAAATATCGTGTCATTGCTACCGTTGCTGCTGAACTCAATTGTGTTACAAATCTCCTCAAGGAACTCAAAGTTAGCTCTACCCTTACTCCTACAATATATTGTGATAATGTTAGAGCTACCTACTTATGTGCCAATCCAGTATTCAGTTGTCAGACATCAACTTCGTGTCTCTCATGTCCATACAGCTGATCAACTAGCAATCTCACTCGCGAAGCCTCTAGTTGTAAACTATTTTTATTGTATCGATCCAGGTATCCTTGACAGGAGCTCGATGGACATGATAATAGAGAGATTTCTTTGACTGTATGACAGATGATATTTCTTCCAACCGTATGATAGATAAGATTTCTTCAACTGCATAATAGATTATGCACGAGAAAATCTCGCTGACAGAGTCCTCGCTTTTTACCTCTATATCTTGTGCGTCTACGAGGTCCACCAAGGGCCTCACGAAGGGTAAGGAGGAGGTGGTGTCGAAGTAAATGGACGAAAACTATAAACTCTCGTGATGAGACGAAAACTACTTCGACGGGACGACGAGGGAGTCCGGAAATAGCGCAATAGGTAAAGGTAACATGATGGACGAGATAACCAATTGGAAGAGAGAACCGACAGGCTTTGGCGAGGAAAAGAGAAGAAGACAAGCTTGTGATCCATTGTGGCCGTCGATGCAGATCCAGCAAACCAAAAGGAAGCAAAAGCCAAAGCTGTGAGCTTCTCCCGAACGCCGACGATAATCCACGCTAAAAAGCCATCGCATCAACCTCAACCACAGCCAGAAAAGCCATGGAGATGGGGGGCCGCCCATCTCCCCTTGCTTCCCTTGATCCAAAAGCTATTCCAGAACTCACTATAAAGCCATCGACGAGGCTTGCCCTCCCCTCCCCTCCCCTTCCCTTGCTTTCTACGTTCCTCTTCCCCGTTCTTGCTTCCCCTTGTCCTCCTCCTCCTCCTCTCTCTCTCTCTCTCTCTCTCTCTCTCTCTCTTTCTGTATATCTTACTGTTAGGTTGTGTGATTAGCGTTTTGTCGATTAGCTGAGGAGAGTAGCAGGTTGCTCCTTGAGGCAAAAAGTTAGCAAGAGCTTCTTGGTGTTGCGGTGTTGAGGATTAGCAATGGCGTCGATGAGTCTCCCTCCTGGTTTCCGGTTTCATCCCACCGACGAGGAGCTCGTGGTGTACTATCTCAAGAGAAAGATCAACGGACGTGAACTCGAGTTGGAGATCATCCCAGAGGTTGACCTCTACAAGTGTGAGCCATGGGATCTACCAGGTGATATTTCTCTTTGCTTTATTAACCGCTTGTGATAATCATGTGAACCCTTCCATATCTCATGTCAAACAATGCAATCTGTAAGCAAATACATCAACAAAATGATGTTGATATGGAACAAGAAGCTTGCCTTGCCTTGCACTCAATTCTTCATCTCCTTCAACTTGGCACATTGATCGAGTCCATATCCCTACTCCACTTCTTCAAGAAAAGACTCCTAGTATTTGATTCCTCGATTACTTGTTGGGGAGAGCCTTCCTAGTTCCCAATTATATATATTATATATACATGTATACATACATAATATGGCAGACAAACTCCCATTACTTGGACCTTTGTTCTCATCCCGATCCTTCTTTTACACACTAGACTGGCGATTGCTGATGAGTTAGATGGGCCTCTCATCTTCCAAATTAAGGTGAAGGTCCGAAAGAACCACAGGATATCATTGTTTTGAACCAAAAGGTCAAAAGGTCACTTTGACTTCAGCTACAAGAGAGAACAAGATCCTCCTTCCCCCATCCATTCCAAACGCTCGAGCTTTCCTAGAATATCTTCGATAGCTTGCGAGAACAGTAGCACATGGCACTCCAAGACAAAAAGGAAAGCATGGATAGAGATCACAGTGTCGTGTTCATATATATGGATTCTACTGATGATGCACCTAAACCAGTCATGGAACGTAATCCAAGGTAGACGATGCAGGGAAGTAGAGAGAAAGTTGGCGTCATCTTATACTTGTTACCTTATCCTTCCCTTTCAGAGAAATCTTTTCTACCGGGCAAAGACCTCGAGTGGTACTTCTTCAGCCCACGAGATCGCAAGTACCCCAATGGGTCGAGGACCAACCGAGCAACTCAGGCCGGCTACTGGAAGGCCACCGGGAAGGATCGGAGGGTGAGCTCCCAACGCCGCGCGGTCGGGACGAAGAAAACCCTCGTCTACTACCGAGGCCGAGCTCCGCATGGCTCTCGGACCGACTGGGTCATGCACGAATACCGCCTCGACGAGAAGGAATGCGAGAATGCCGCCGCAGGTTTACAGGTACGTCAACGTCCTCTTCTTCTTTCTCTCCTTGTTGATGACGAGTTCATGGCCATGGGCGTCTGTGCGTCGATGAAGGATGCGTATGCACTGTGCCGCGTGTTCAAGAAGACCGCACCGGGCCCACAGATCGTCGTGGATTACTCGCAGTGGATGTCGACAGACCGATCCCCGACTGTTGATCTCTCCTCCGATGGAAGAGGGGACGAGTTCGAGAGCCGTGAGATGATGCAGGGGGCGTCTCTCGATGGCAGTGCTTGTGAGGACGGCAAGTGGATGCAGTATCTAACCGAAGAGGCATTCGGTGGTGGAGTTCCGTGTCATGATCCGGGAAGCTTCACTTACATGCCATCCAAGGTTAAGGATCATCCACTCCGATGATTCCCTGATACCCCCACCCCATCTACTCTGCTCAACCGGTGTTCGTGTTCAGGTGGATGTGGCGTTGGAGTGTGCGAGGCTTCAACACAGGCTCTCCTTGCCGCCATTGGAGGTGGAGGACTTCCCTCGTATGGATCTCACCCAGTCGAAGGCCATGCGTTCCGGCAGTTTCCAAGAAGGCAGTAACCAGGTGGACATCCTGCAGGAGATCTTATCGGTCGCCTCCGCCTCTAATGAACTGATCGACGACTCCAGCTACGCGGACATGTGGGTTGGAACTACTCATCCTCATCTTGACGAATTTGCTTCTTTCTTGGAGCCCACAAAACTTATCGAGATAAGCGATCTGGAAGAGGAGTTGGAGGAGAAGAAGAAAGTGGAGAATCTGCGAGGGGTGAGTTGTGGAGCCAACATATATACATAGCTTAAAACGATGTCACTGTTTCGATTTGATTTGCTTTTACTTGATTCACAGATAGTTGTGGAAAGCGAAGAGAGGTGTGTTAGAGTGGGAAGCATTCCAACCTACCAATTCGGGGAGGCTGTAGGCATTGAAGGTACGTCGTCTTCAAGCCGTGACTCCAAAGTCGAACGTTTGGGATACAGGCCATCGTATTAACTAAAAGCTAGATCGCCAGGAGAAGCTGATGGCCGCACCAGATCGAATGGCGTAGATGATGATGACACGAAACCTATATTTCCGGAGCCTGGACCAGATGATCTTGCCGTTGGTTTTCTCGGCGTCCACCACCGGCATGGCGGCGACGAAGGCCGAGCCGACCATGAGTACGAGAAGGTGGAATTCCAGCGCGGGCTATTTGTGTCGCATGCCGGCATGATCGAAACATTCTTCCACCGCATCGAGCCATCGAAGAAGGTCAGCTTCCATTTGAGTCCAGTGGCGAGAGGAGACATGGCTGCCGAGACGCATGGGGATGCGGCGAGAAGTAGAGGAAGGTTTCCATTCTTCGGCAGGGTTAAGGCATTCATACAAGACAAACTCATAAGAAACGAGGCATGTCAGGGCAATGGAAGAGCGAGTGAAGTGGTAGAAATCGCGGCACTCGTGTTGTCATCCCGAACCAATCAGAGTGATGAGGCGAAGGGGCAAGTCATGGAACAGGAAAGAGAAGGTGGATGCACTACTCGGAAGAAAAAAGAGGAGAATAAGAAGAACCGCAGAGGGGGTGACTGTGAGAGCAACGTCTGGTTTCCAGACATGAGGGCGGGGAGAGGCATTTGCAGAATGTTTTTGCTTGGGAAGTTGCCATTCCTCCTATCTTCTGCGTTGCCTCCCCACGGCTTCAGGAGTTGATCATATATATACTCACTCTTGTCACTGTGGAATCAGAGTCGCTTGTCACCCAGAGAAGGAGACAAGTTCGTATTATACTGGACGACGATGCAATTGTAACATTCATATGATTTCGAATACAGAAATTGCATTACTGGCAGAATCGCCTCGACAAGATGAACATTCCGCTCCATCGGTTGTCATCAATCCGTGATTGCGATCTGCCCAAGAGCTACAACAACAATAAGCTCACATCTTCTGCCACATATAAAATTCACCCACACCCACAGGCACCATATACAAAAAGAAAATGCGACATGGAGCAATCCATTCATTATACACAGTCATTCTTGAAGAATCTCCTACGAATACGATCGTCTTCTCTCATTGTCCCACAAGACTTGATAGATCAAAAAATAAAAAGCCATGAGGTACAAAATTATCCAGTGGCAGAAGCCTTCAAAAACTGTTCGACAGAAGTGAACACACACACACACACACACACGCACACACAAAAGAAAAGTGCCTTCCGACGCTCTGATTACATACAAAGAATAACCCAACATATAAAGAATGTCCAGTAGATAATATAAGACAAACTCATACATATATGGTGGAGAAAAAAAATATAATATTCCAACTTTCAACCCCAACCAAGAAAACATTGGGAAAACGACGAATATTATATATACTGCACACACGAGAACACAAGCCTAAGCATACACCCAAACTTACAATGAATTTATAGAAACCAACGTTTTCCTTTGAGAAGCACATCTCTGCACTAAAACAGAAAGCCCAAAGCTTTTCCTCATAATGTGCCCCTTCTAGAAAGCCCTCCAATTATCAGAATCTTGTCTCGGGGAATGCCCACCGGAAGACTTAAAAGGTCCAGTTGAGCCAAAGGGATCGGCATCATCGAAAGATTCAAAACCCCTTCTGTTGCCAACTTCTCTGTTGCTGCTAATTGAGTCAAACCTCGCCAGGGTTTCAGGCCGAGACATACTGACGTTGGAGTCAAACCTCGAAAGGCTCTCTCGTGCAGTGAAAGAACCACTCTCATGTGTAGCAAAAGAATCAAATCTGCCAAAACTATTGAAACTGTAGTCTTCTCGACCACTATTGAACTTTGATGATGAAGCAGAGTTGAACATTGGAGAACTTGGAACAGAATCATCAAAGAATGAACTCTTCTCCTTCTCAAATACACTGCTAGCACTTGGAGAGTTTGATTTTATGGAACCAAAGTCAGACATGAAGAAAGTATTCTGAGCGCCACCCCCATACTCAGTCTCCTGTAAGGATTAGCAACTATAAGAAATGTATCCAGTGACAACAATTTCCTCTCCAATTTAAAAGAGGCAATACAAATGCAGAAAAGAAGAACAAGAGAATACAAAGCATCATTCTTTACCTTCCACACCGAATCAGCATCATCAAAGGTCCACGGTTCATCCATATACTTGTCTCCAGAGACAGTAGATTCAGCATCAACTTGATCACTACTGCAAAAGCAAATGTTTTAAATGAGATTTTTTTATCAGGAATAACATAATACAGATTTCAGTAAAATTCGAAAAATATACAAGTTCATACAACCAAAATTTTGTTTAGTGACCTCAACCAATGAAAGAACAAAATGATTGCAACAAACATTCACAACTTGTTCAGCACATTGGCTGCTAAAAGTCATAATTCTGTCAACATAGACTCACATCAGATAAAGAAAAAAAATGAAGATTTAAGAGAACACAAATACCTATGACTTTCTTTAGTGCGTGAGGAATTATCATGTATTCCAAATTGGGTAGAGTTAAATGGGCTTTCCAAGGTACTTCCAGGACTACCAGGACTTCTTGTTAACCCTTCTTCACTGTTATCATAGGTTGATCCATTCATACGTTCATGTGTATCATAAAGCTTTTCATTCTTGCCATCAACATTTCTAGAAGATGCAACAGGGGAAGTCTCGTCCATGGAAGCCTTATCGCTCCAGATTGAGGGGGATTTGGGGTATTCACCGGAAGCAGTATCAACAACTGACATTAGATCTTTAACAACTGTAAATCCTGGAAGCAGATAATTACCGCTTTAGATTCATCAAGGAAGCTCCACAGATATATCAATCACAAGTTACAAAAACTCCAATGAACAGCAAATCATACATTCAGACAAGAATATGAAAAAATCAGTAATGCTAAACATAAATTGTTAACAGTCTCATAATATTGTAAAAGTTCTCAATGAAGAATAGCTAATAAATTAGGCAACTCCAGCCCAACAAGCTCAGAAATAGAAAGCAAGAAGTGAAAATTCCATCAAGGCGTCGGCAACCCTCAATTTTGATATTCAGATGTATCTTTTACGTGAAATCAAGAAAACTTGAACGAGTTAACATATTGTTTTAGACAAGCTCCAATGCATTAAGATCATAAATATGTTTGAAGCAACAACTATAACATTCAGTATTATCAAATATATAAAATAACCAAAAAACCTTATCTTTGACTTGATTAACTTGGACCTAATGCCACAGGAGTACGACCCTTGCTAGAGGCAAGTAGTCTTGAGCAATAAACTGATTAAGCTGGTGACAATTATAGGCAAAAACTTTCTCATGCAAAGAAAAAAAAAGAGCAAAATCAGCTAAATAAATGTAAACACAACATAATGTGTTTTTTATCTTAAAAATTTTGCAATAAAGTGAATATCCAATGTATTCATACAAAAGTGTCAAAAAACCAGGTTCGACAGGGGTTGGAAAACAAAACGTTCAAGATAAAGCTAAGACAAGGCTAATAGGAATTTGTATAAACATATATCTTTGTGAACAGCTAAGTCAATCCCAAATACAAAAGATAACAACAAGGTTATTGTTTAAGCAGACATAAAATTAACATGGAACATTAAAACAAATGCTGAATGCACTTGATTCTTTTCAACAAGACATGCAGTCATACACTTCACAGCAAATGGTCACAGAAGTACAAAGCTTTAGAGAGGTTGGCTTGTCAAGTTGGAAGCTATGCCGTTGGCACAGTTGACCTAGCAATACGGCGGCACTTCTACGATGACTCAACATGGCATGCGCCAGTGTCTTTGTAGCCTGGAATGCTTTTGACTCATGCCAACACATACTGATCAGCAAGACAATCTCAAAAAGAAAACACACATAAAGGAGACATTGTAGAAGGACAAGTTTCTCAAAAGAAAAGCCTTAAAAACTTGAATTGTAGGTGCCTCTTGATGCATTGACAGTCTTATGGAATGTGCATGACTCGCACATTGTCTTTTCTTCCTTCCACCTCAAATCTACTGTATGGAGGTTGGTCCCAAAGCTCGCATGGCTAGCACATACATCAGGGTTACTATATGTGTGTATGGCAGAATATATGACAGTGTTGGCAATATTACACCATTTCCATGTAACTTGTGCTAACACTTGTAATGTAGCATCAGTCATTCCAGAAAGTTGCAAATGAGAGATACTTATACAAAGAAGGCAAACAAAGATACCTTCATCCTCAAATTTATCCCAGTCTTCATCCCAATCAGCCACCCCTTCTGTTGGTCCGGATTCCCAGCCTTCAGAAAAATAAACAAGAAATGACCCTAGAACTGATAGGAAGAGATGAAAATGAAGGGAAAAAATTTAAGAAACAGACTATACACATGCACAATATGAAGGAAAAAAGATCAACTGCTTTGCATGTTGAGATCAATACTAGGAGAGTGTTTTGTTTGCTATAGTATGAACCAAGGTTCGTTGTAGTGTACCACTCATACCGGTTTGTTGGTACACCCCACTGTACCATGTATCGGTATAACAGTACAGTTTGGTATGTACCATACCAATGGCCGATCAGTACACTGGTAAGGCGAACCATGGTATCAACAGCTCGTTTTTCTAAATACAGCAAACAAACAATATGATATATACAATATCATCACTGTTTTCTGAGTAAATTAAACTCATTCGTCAAGAATCTTCTAACATAATCAGGCTACTCAGCTATGTATGTAAAAATTGTTTTGAAAAAAGAAAATTTAGAGAGATCATATAATACGATGAAATTATGCCTATTACCAGATATTTAGTCAGGTATAGCCCATTGTTTCCCAACCACAGCAAAAAATATTAATTGCAATCAAGCTAACGTTTGGTAGCTGTGCTCCTTTCATCCCAGGAATTCTAATATGTCGACAGTTAATAAAGCAAAGCGCAACTAAAACATAACAATAAGTGTGTACTTCTAAATCTAAAACCATAGCAAAAAAATTAATTGCAATCAAGCTAAAGTTTAGTAGTTGTGCTCCTTTCATCCCAAGAATTCTAATTTGTCGACAATTCATTAAAGCAAAGCACAACTAAAACATTACAATAAGTGTGCTTCTAACATGTCATCCTTTGACTAGGATCACCAAGAACTTAAAATTCTATTCTTACCAATTTAGAGAATAACAAATTCTATACAAGTGCAGATTAGACAATCTAAAAGAACCACCCCATTGTCACGAACGGTCGTCGCGCACCCGCAACAACTTCATTCAACGAACCGTTCGTCGCTTTTGTTTATATGTACCGATGCTTGACAACATGTTTTGCCTTGGTTTTGTGTTCTTTTGCTTGTAAAAATGTAAGTTCAAACAGGTTGTAGCGCTACAGTGCGACTGCTTACCGCACCGAGCAAAACAGCCCAAAAAGGCTCCGTTTTCGCATGCCACGGGTTGTTTTCTGCAGCCCGCTGCTGCACGTGAAACATCAGCCATCTCAACACTCTGGAACCACCCGGGTGGCACCATGGGGGATGGGGCTTCGGTATAGTGTCGGGCGTTGAACGATCTTTCACAAGTTCGCACGTTAACTTGATGGGAACTTGTCTTCGCGCCCGGCACCTGGTGAGCAGCTGTTTGTGGACTTGCAGTTGTTCGTTCAACCTTCTAAAATCCTTGTTTGCCTCCTTTCTCTCTTTTCTCTCGTACATGCAAGATGCTCACTGAATTGCTTATAAAGCTTCCCCTTTCGCGAGACGTCAGGACTTATCCGTCGCTCATTCTTCGAACTAATCAACTTTCTCTTTTACAGGTCCTTTAGGACCTGAGTAAGGTTGCAAATTGGCTGACCCTTTGCGGACGCATATCGCAAGGGTGCGTCACGACTTAGGCAATCCCAGCTAAGTCCAGGAAGTTAGTGTAAGGGTGCTTCACGACTTAGACAACTCAAGCTAAGTTCGCATCTTTGCCGCAATGGTGCCTCACGATTTAGGCAATTCCAGCTAAGTCCGTGACACCATGGTAATCTTATTTCAATTAACATAAGATACATAAGAGGATAAGATCCTATTTTGCAAATGTGAGCCAATTATTCATTTATAATGCCTTTGGTCAATTTACCTGATACAAAACACCAATACTACTTCAAAAAACACTACATGTTTTTATATGGTCCAAGCAATACCTTATGCACATGAAACACAAAAGGCACAAACAATTAGTTAACCAGAGAAAAAAACACTGATCCTGCACTTCCAGTCCTAACCTAGGTGCCTAAGTTAATTAGGATTGGCCAACCAACATACGAAAACTGAAAATCCAAACCACAATGAAAGTTTGACAAACTCTCTAGCCACATGTAAATCCAATTTCCCGAGATCCTACAAACCCACTAAACATCAAATGCAACGGATCATCTTTTTGTTACTTCCTATTACCATCTTCTTGTTTTAATTCCCGGCCCGATCTCATCCAAAGAGATTATAAGAGAGAGAGTCTACTCACCCTTAGCAACCGTAACCTCATCTCTCTCAACTCTCTATGGAAACAACACCCCACTTCCCTCCTCTCTCATCTCTCCCCTTTTTCAAAACTGTCCAGGGAAAATGAATCTTCTAGCACTTGCGAGATTTTCCGACTATCTAGAAAATTCAATGGCTAAAATTTGAAAATATTAGCATCTGCATATTTATGGTTAGTCGAATTATATATGAATTTCTACATTTCATATATTAGCATCCGCATGAAAAACAACTTGATGAACTATTATGCACGAAAAACCTTCAACGGCTACAATTTGAAAATATTAGCATCCACGTATTGATGGTTAGTCAAATTATATATGAATTTCTACATTTCAAGGGAAAAATAACTTGGTGAACTAAAAGTAATACTTAGCAAGGGTAAAACCTATTTAAAGATGTTTCGGACTCTGTCTTCTGATAGTAGTATTTAGCGCATTATAGAAACTCTTACTGCAAGCAACTTTTCTTTCATTCAGGGACATTCTTTGAAAGATGACCATAACAATGATTGCCATATTACAGAACTGATAAGTGCTAGCAATCACTGGAACATCAAACCATGCTAGTGGCAGAAAACCCAAGTCCAGAAACAGATAAAAGCACTTCAATGCATCCAATGTTTCAGCATCTCCGATTTTCCAACTTATGCTGGTCGCTAAGGAGTACCACTATGCCGTTCTAAGTTGGGTAGGGACAACCCCCTTACACGATAGTCATCATGCATAGGAACTTTGAAACTCTCCTTTTCCTAGTACCTGGTCAGAACTTATTCTTCTTCTGAAAACTTTAAATCCAGGATGAATTTACATAATTTCCTTTTCCGTGACTTTTTTTCATAATCCCAAAAAATTTTATTTTCCACATTATTATTTTGACAAAATTTTAGTCCTCGTTAGGCATGTACAACGAACTGAAATAAATACTAGAAGATAAACGACAGGGTTATTCATATATCATAGATCTGAAGTGCTAGTGTTTAATTTCATTTATCACTACTACAACCTAAAATATTAAAAACCAATACTTAAACAACAATCATCAAGCATGAAATTGAAAAGGAAAATTGACTTGTTAATTCTTAGTTATGTACAGAGACCATGGACTCAGAATATACACATTAGACTTCGCAAATGTCCACAATCAAAATAAACAGCACCATGAATAACATGAGCAAAAGGAAGTTTGGGCTTTGGAGTACCAAAAGGAAGCTCAATTGATGTAGTTGCCTTAACATGAACATCATATTGTTTGCAACGTTCATTAAGAGCTTTCTCTAACCCCTCAAGATCAGATTGTATTCTATCAACACGAACCTGTAAAGTAAAATAAATCAGGTATGTGTAAAAAATCAAGCAAATGCAAAAGCCTACCTGAAGCAGACCATCAGCACTGCCACCTTGTTCCATCTTAACTATTGCATTATGCAATTCCATCTTTCTTTCCTACAAAACCAATCACATGGATAACAAAAAAATCACCAAGAAAAGATCACCTCCGGAAGTAGAGAGATATGGAGGTTGCCTTCCCATGTCCATTTAAGCATGTCCTATGGTATACCTGAATATCACGGTGCTTAGCCTCTTCGACTGCCAATTTTGAAGCTAACTCTCCAACTTGCTTGTATTTCTCTTCATATTTTTTTGCCAACAACTCAACCTAAGTACATCAAATACATAAAAATTTCAAAGGAGAGAGAAAGACGTGTAGAAGGTGATCTGAGATCAGAAGTGTCTAAAAGAAACCAGCATAAGATTATCATGGTTCAGTGACCATGGAAGTTGGAACTCTCAGCAATTCACCCTGGCAAACATCTACAGTTTAGCAAAATAAGAAGTCAATATCCTACTAAAAGTACCCTTTTATGGATAAAAAGATGATCCTATTGAATCCAACTACAGAAGGTGACATATCAAAAAAGTGGAGGACAATACACCTTGACATCATTTAAATGTCACTCAAAGAAACTTATTAACATATAAAGATTAAGAGGAACTGCAATAAAAATGATAATAATAGTCTTTGTGATATGAAAATCTTAAACATCAGTGACAGTGACTTTGGAGATTTGCTAGCATAATATGGCTCAGCACCATACCGCCAACATGCCCCTTGTGCTGGTCAAAGCGAGCCAAAAAATAGCCTGGTCAGTTGTTAAATTGCCAGCTCCGCACATGTTATTCTCTCCCAAAGAGAACTTCATTACATGGTAATGTGAAGTTGTGAACTATCTCCACCATTTTTTATTTAAAAAAGAGGCAAAGGTCATATTTTACATGGTTAAATAAAGGCTCTTTAGTTGTATAATGTTGATGGATAAATGCACTAGATACTACTAGTAATAGAATTTGTAAATGGACTAAAATATGTTATTGTCACCAACTGAATGAAAGAATCATGCATACTACAATTATCCAGTGATCTGGTATGCAAAGCATCATGAATCACAGTATGCATAAGTATTATAATGGAGATAAAAATCCCCAAATCACAATACAAGAGAATAGAGGGTTCTTGAATCACAATTAAAAGGATGGAAGGATCCCAAATACTGTGATTTCCAGACCCCAAAAATTAAAATATTCATCTATTGATTATTGGCGAAGAAGCAATATAAAATGACTCTGACCAGAATCCATGAGCAACAGTTTCAAATAAACATTAAGCTAAAGGCAACACAATAAGCCTTTTAAGAGCATTTTCTAAGCTAATGCTTCTTATGGAACAATTTTAAGACATAGTATTCAGAAAATAGTTATAAAGCATAAACATAAAGAGCACAACAAAAAGGCAAGTGAAGTCATAATTATCAAAATTTTCCAGTATGAGCACCAAAGTAATTGAGTCAGTAAAATTGTGGTACCTCACGCCTATCAGCAGATGCTCTTTCAGTGATCTCATTTAGTCTATTGTCACATCTACTCTTGTAAAGAACCTAAAACACAAAGAAAAAAGATGTAACAGATAAGATGAATATTAATAAAAAATCTCAATCAGGTATGACCAAGCTAGGCTATAGAGCAAAAGGACGGGTTTAGCTTACAAAAGCTTGATTTGTAAGGACAATTGATTCAATTAGCGAAGCTACCACAAACGTGAGAAGATAAATGATACGCTGAAGCAAGGCAAATAATGATCTTTTTCGTGCTGAATTATACAAATACCATACCAAATCAGAAATGTCATGCACAAGATTTTAAGTTTTTCTATAGTTCAATTGTGTAACTTTTCTTTCTTTGTCTAATACTTCTAGGGAAATTGTGTAGTTACGAATTTTTAAAGTTTGGCTTAGATATTCCACATATCTAGCCTCTATCATAAACTAGAAATCATGTTTTTTAACGTTTTTGTCTCTCACAGATACAGGTAACCATAGATATCAAATTGTAATCAACGTCATCATTGATAGAATACTACTTCACCTTCATTTAGAAACTTTTACATCAAGGACACTGTCAACCACCTAATATATTTATTTGAATGGTGATAAAGTGGAATGAATTAGAATTTATGTTACTACCATTAAAATAACTTATCACTATGAGTATATGAAATAACTTACTTTCTGTCAAAAGAACAATGACCACCTTCGACTAGATATAAAATGTAATATATTGGTAAAAAGAATCATGCAGAGAATAATCATTAGACTCACAAGTTCTTGCATTTTGGTGCGATAGAACTCAATCTTCTCCCTTGAATCCATGATCTGTTTTTCCACTTCTTGAACCTGAAACCAGAAGAAAGAGAAACTCAATCTTATGACCCATAGAAAACTAGCAGATTATTAAATACTTCAAAATATAAGTCAGTAGTGATCTACATGAGAGAATTTAGTTCATTAGGAAAAAATACTTCAACAAACAAGAAGGTCAACAGACAGTATCAAGCATCATGCTAAGACATTAAACATGGTGTCTGAACTCCAAACAACATCACCCAATTGTTACTGAAATTTGTCCTTGAAGTCCACGTTGATGTACTCTACCTTGTATGCCTTTTCAAAGTATTTTCCTAGCAGTACATGGGTGCACACCATCATGCAAAAAGATGTCGCATAAGATAGACATTAAATTCTCAAATAGTCATGCACTAACATCCAGATCTAATGAAACACAACTGCTACTCCTGAACAAATTTCCATATATGACAATAGTATGATTCTGCAATGTAAATAACAGATTATTGTCACATTCAGAGGATGAAAGACCTATTTCCTATTTTAAATGGTGGTCTTAACAGAATAAGAAATTAAGTATGTGACCTTTTTTATCAAACAAGGAGAAACAGACACAAGGAAAAGACAGAAGACATTTTATAATGTATGAACCTGATAACTCCACCTGATGAAGCAAAAAAAGGTGCAAGGAACATCTGTGATGGATAGATAATAAAACTAAACAAGGTGAAAAAAGGGAGCATAGGACTCCTAAAATATGATTGCAGGAAATAGAAGTGATACTAAGGAATTAACAATATCTATAAGGATATTGAATCAATCATCTAGGATATCCTAGAAAGTAGAAACAAGATAAGAAAACAGAGAAAAGGAAGCTACCAAGATCCGAATGATTGCAGATCATAAATGATTGTAGTTTACATGCTTTTGCTACTGAAACATCAGAGTATTCTTGCATGGTTCAAAGCTAAATTTGCCCACGAAGGAAGCTCAAGAATAGACACAAGATCACCATCTAAGTGATTACACAAATATATAAAACACTAGATTGTCAATAAAGAATGAAACATCACATCTTATCCATTATGATGTGGGACAGTATTTCCAGAAGACTTCATTTAAACTGGATATCAGAACGTTTGATGAGACAATTTTATAGCTACATCTTTTTTATGCCAAACGGAAACATAAATCATGTTAAATTCCTCCATAGTCCAAGTACCCCAAAAAAAAAAGGCTTTCAGAACAAAAGAGAAATCACCTTATTGTCCACATTTGTTGCTTCCTGGTTCTCCAAGTTCACTGTAGTCTGTCTATCGTTGCCGAGGTTTTTTAGCATATGATTATCCAGGCCAGGTTTTCCTAAGGTTTGCTGCATTGGTTGTGCTGCACTAAAAGCCTGTGATGGGTTAGAATTCTGTATCGGGGCCCTTATTCCAGTTGTTGGCATGACAAGATGAGATCCACGAAGAGATTGTTGTGGTAATCCTAATCCAGAATAGCAATTAGCATAAGGATGATGTAAAAATCTGCAAAATTAAGAAAAGGTGCTAAGAAATATCAGTACCTGGTTGCCAAGTTGGAACGCCATAAGCAGCTGAAGGCATGCCTGTGGATCGCAGTAACGTCTCATCGTACATAATATTACTTGGAAGCACTGATGGCAAAGGAAACCCTTCTCGGGATCTTTCCATTAGATAGAGGGCAATACAGAACTCTCTCAAAGAAAGCATGCTATCATTATCTTGGTCAGATAGGTCCCACACCTGCTTTAAGACCTCTGGAAAACCAAAATAATAAACAATATAAATAATAAGACACGAGAGAAACATGTAATTTAATAGTTCCCAATGTTCATTCTTGGTGCAATACCCAGGCCTTACCCAAAAACGGCTAGAAAAAAATGAGGATACTAACATCCTGCATGCAATGACTACGTGTAAATGCAGATTTACTCATGCAGACATAGGACCCCCCGGTTTGCTCGGGTATCACTTATAATGGCCAAGTGCGAACCTAGTAAAGCAAACAATTTTCCCTAAATCAGATGTCCAAGAGAAAGATACTTGGGTATTAGTTAACTTATGGATGGGAAGCCATTATAGGCGAGATCCCGTTTGTCATAAGTGACTCTTTTACACCTTATGCATTTACTTTTCTCATCTAAATAATGCAAAAAAGACAATGAAAACACGCAAAGAAAGAGACAAGCTGAAGTAGTTGTCAATATCATGTTGAATATCATGGAAATTTTGACTTCAATAGTAACAAGAAAAACAAAACCACAGTGATGTTAGAAAATAGTGGTCCTACAGCTACTCATGTTTAAAAAAGAGACATTTTGCTAACTTACATGTGTAACTTTATTTGCTCTTTGCAAAAGAATTTTTTAAAGAAACATTTAACTGTGATCTAGTGGCTACCTCTAGGAAGTTTCCAACTCAAGAACAAGGTCCGTGCCTGTTCACCCGTAATTTTTCCATCTCTGTCCTTGTCTACATTGACAAAAACATTAGTGTACTTCTTAATATCAGCTTGAGTTATCTTTGGCCATTGAATCTGAGGCTGATTTGGAGCTGAACTTGCAAGTCCAGCTGCACCATTGGATGCAGTCGGAGCTGAACTAGTCTTTCGGTTATCAAGTTGATTTTGTTTGACGTTGGACTGAGCCTGTTGCAGCTGGCTACCAGCAGGAAGAAGCAACCCAGCATTCTGAAAAGGATCAAGCTGTCCAGGCCTAATGAAACTTTGAGGACCAGCAGCCGCTGAAGCAACACTGGATGAGTTGGCCATATTTTTCACTGATAAATCAAGTATATTAGAATCTGATTTTTCCTGCGAAGCAGCAGAAGAAACATTCGCTCCAAAAACTGAGTCAGAAGAAAAATCATTTCCATATACAACCGGAGTATTCGGCTCATTGGGTTTAGATGGTGGTAAGTTCGGCTCAAGACGTTTTGGAGAAACTGTGGATGATAGTGCAGATTTCATTTGTGGTTTAGAAGGCACTCCAGTCGTGCCTGAAAGTGTTAAGCCAAAACCATCCAGGCTCTGAGAGGGGATACTGCCTCTATTAGGAGTCCGAGGTGTTCCACCAACCGAAGATCCACTTGACTTGCCACCAAGCCAATCAGTTGATAGGCTCAAATTGCTTGAGCTTGGCAAACGTGGACCTGCAACACTACCTCCTGTGGTTGATCCTAGATTACCTCCCTGCAATTGAGTTGGAGCAGCAGCAGCAGCAGGTGTTGCTTGAGGTGGCCTCATGAAATTGCTGTTTGCTGTGGGGAACTGTTGATTCATCACTGCATTTTGAGGCGATTGTGTTGGCCTGAAACCAACATTTTGAGGTGTGTTTGGTGCTACAGTACCCAACGGATTAGAAGAAAGTGGCAAAGAATTTGTTGGGACCATAGATGTTGCTGCAGAATTTAACTGTGATGTAACACCAAACTGATTAGGTGAACGCGAAGAATTTGTTGGAGCTGTAGGTGTAGCTGCAGAATTCAACTGAGGTGCAGGAGACGATACTGGATTTATCTTTGGTGCAGGAATCTTTGCTGAAGCTGGACCATATAGTGCTGACTTTACAATTTCCGGTGTCAGTTGACGACCACTTTGTGCCACAGTGACAAGTTTCAGGGCATTATAGAACTCTGGGCGTCCAAGGAAGCCAATTCGGTTCTGATCAGCATACATCCATACCTGCATAAAACCCGCATCACATATAAGGAGAGAAATATGCTCATCATCATTTGCATGACACATGCTTCAATGGTGAGCAAACCATGGGCTAAAATATAGCTGCCACAATGCTTGAAGCATTTACATTGAATCCAACTCGGTTATCATTGACCAATCTGACATGTTAACATGTAAAACCATGAAGCACCATAAAGGAAAACTTATTGTAGTCATAAGGACTTGAATACACCGTTGCAAGTACCTCGTTCACTGCCCAATTCAGAGTAGTACTTATAGTTGACAAAGATCAAATGTACAGAATGCATCAACCAAGGAATGTTGTTTCACCCAGGCTGATATGAAATGGACAGTATGTATTGGTCCAAGCATAAACCAGCATGTGGACCACATCGGTTCTGTGCGTTTCGATCCACAACAACAATAATAACAAAGCCGTAAGTCCCAACAAATCCATTTCAATCCCACCAATAAAAATAACAATAATAATAATTTAACAGGTTAGGGCCTGAGTTTGTGAGCCTTCTTCCTGACACAGACATGTTGCTGCTACCCGCCACCTAGCGTTGTTTCAGGTATGTTTCCTCCTCTTCTCCTTCATGCTTTCTCAACCTCCTTTCTCTTCATGCTCCTTTCTCCTCCACCACCTCCTCTTACTCCTCTTCCTCCTCCTTTCCCTTCTTTTTTTCTTCATACTTCTCTCGTCCTCTTTTCCCTCCACTGTGACGGACAAAACTGTAAACAGGGCGTTTGATGTAATGCTTATGTATGTCCGTGTCTTTCGGTTTTGTTCATGCTTTGTACAACATGTAAAGGGCTGATAGTAGGCTTAGCAGCCCCATTATCTTTGGTTTTGGTGGTCGTCTTAGGCTTGCGAACAAAGGTTGTGTCATGTGAGCACTTGTGGGGATTTCGGTCTGTAGTGGACCATTTTGGACCTTTTGTTGTGCGACTGTTCAGAGCTTGTGAAGCCTGTTTGTAATTTGCATTAGCTATGAAGTATTTGCTTAAATGATTGCTTGTGAACCCCGAGTGAGACTCTTTCTCTAACCCATTTTCTCTTTTGTAGGTCCCAAGGGACCATAGGAGGTTTCGGGAAGACTGACCTTTGCGGACAGATACGCAAGGGTGCTGCACGACTTAGGCAAAACCAACTAAGTGTGTGACATATAGTATCGGAGCGGGACAAGCACTCATAGAAACACTTGGCATGTAAACGTGTGGGACCTAGTGGGGCTGCGTTGAAGGCAGCCAGCACGCGTGACCGTTTGGAGGAAACGGGCATAGAGATGTAAAGAAAAGGAGTCGCTTAGAGGAGCAGGCATCTGAGATTAGCATCCAGAGGAATGGTTAGTCCTTCGCACAACAGGCACCACGAGGACAAGCAAGCTGGGAAGAATGCATAGCGCATAAAGGTTGGGATGACTGAGTTCGAGCAATGGCTCGACGTTGACAACCATACTTGATGGTGCTCAAGGCAAGCGAGGCGCTTGGTAAAGGATAAAACCATGCAAAGTGGAATGGGTTGTTCAGCGACCGAAAGAGTTATGCAAAGCTCACAGAGGTGAGGGGAATTGCAAACTCGACGAATTCAATACTCATGTAAGGGCTTGTATACGGACGATGGAATGTTCGTGGCCATCCCAAGGTGATTAAAACTCGGCGCCATGGAGCATTGAAACTTTATCTTTAACATGAGAAGGATACGTTCGTAGGAGGCTGAAGTGTACAGCGAGTTTCAGCATGTTGCTAGGACTTGAGGGGTGCAACAGGGGCTGTATTGGCGAGGAGTCCCAATCTTGCAAGTGCATTTGCGAGGGCAAAGCAATGCACAGTTTGTTAGCAAAGCGGAGTAGTCCAAGGGAATGGTGGTCTCTGAAACTTCCAAAGGGAATGATGCGAAGAGAGAAGTTGCTCCAACAGGGTAGATACCTTGGAGGGATAAGTCTCGGTTCTCCAGAGGAAGAATCATGTGCAACGGACTGCACATGTTGAGGAGGAGTACCAAAAGACAACAACCCCACAAAACTCAACGGACCGAGCGAGTGGCGAGGAGTTATCGCATGATCTCGCATGAGGTAATACATTGATGGATACATTGTGAGATCAAGTGAGGAGAGTGACCCAAGGCAACACAAAATGAAAGCACACTTGGAGCCGATATGGAGATTGGACTCAATGGAGGGCTAACCCGTGGAATGGTGGGCACGAGGCCACCACCAACTCAATGTAAATTGAGGAGCGGAGCCACTTGGGTGTAACTTGGTGAAGTACCCAAGCCGCATAAAGGGAGTCGACATAGAAGATGGAATATAGAGCGAAGACATGAAGCTTTCCTTGGATAGAGGTCAAGGAAATAAACTCTTGCAGAGGCAAGAGCGGGATCATGTCGTTCCATGGGTCCTTCATTCTGATAGAGCGGACTAATCTGGTATGGTGTCAAAGACGAATGGAGCTTCGAGACACATACACCACATCTAGGAGAAGCATTTAACGGAGGAACCAAGACGACTCAACTTACGAAGGCGAAGTTGGGTTCAGAAAGCCTTGGCACGAGGCAAAAGGACGCTAAGACAGGTACTCTTGAAGAATATGCCACAGTGTTGCCATTCGAGTTTCCATAAAGAAAGCAGTGCGCAACGGAGATTATGCTAGTGGGGGCAGAGGCCTAAGATCCAGACAATGATGCACCAATTTCAACGAAGTCGGTGGACTTCAGGAGCTACTAGGCGATGGACTGTCCTAGAGCGGACTCATCCTTGGGTCCTTCATTCTGATAGAGCGAACTCATCCTATATGGTGTCAAAGACGAAGGGAGCTTCGAGGCACATACACCCTATCTTGGACAAGCATTTGACGGAGGAACCAAGGCGACTCAACTTGCGGAGGCGAAGTTGGGTTCAGAAGGCCTTGGCACGGGACAAGAGGACGCGGAGGCGGGTACTCTTGAAGAATATACTACAATGCTGCCATTCGAGTTGCCATGAAGGAAGCAGTGCGCAACGAAGATTATGCTGGTGGGGGCAAAGACCTAGGATCCAGACAATGGTGCATCAATTTCAACGAAGTCAGTGGACTTCGGGAGCTACTAGGCGTTGGACTATCCTAGAGTTGTGCTTCGTCTGGGCGTAACCTAGAGAGCGAGTGGACGAAGGTCGATTACCAAAGGAGCGAAGACAATCGAAGGCAGAAGAGGCCTTGTGATGTGTTGGCAGAGGCCACACATGGAGGGATCACAATCCGAGTTCATCACACCATGATCAGAATGCAATGGAGATGTTACCAAAAGGCAACATGGTGCAGCAGATTGTGGTGGAACAATTCGTGGCAATGTGATACACACGAAACTGGTCTCGTAAGGGACTAGATCATACGAAGGTATGATCGGGAGCTATTGAGAGCTCCATTTCGGTGAACAACACGACGGTAAGAAAGGCTATGGATTCAATGAGTGAATGTCATGGTATCGCAGAGGCGGATCTTCCGTGCGTGCATCGAATTTTGCATCAAATAAAAACCTTGGTCATCAGTATATTGGGGTTGTGTACCACCGAGGGAGAATTTTGAATAGAAGTACCAATGAGTCTCATAGGGGGGACTTGATCATGCAGAGGTATGATCGGAGCGGCTAGAGATTTGGACTGATCCAGAACTCATATTCACTTAAGGGAGCTCGACAAGTCAGAGGACAAGGCCGAGTAAGCGAACGTTGCTACCAAGGAAGCTAAGGAGAACATAATCGGTGCAAACCCTACAACATGATGGCAGAGGTCATGCATAGGAGTTGCAGTTTGTCTTTCCATCAACCAAGGAGAACTGCTCAAAGAACACAAAGGCATTGAAGCAGGGTGTCGAAAGGGGCAAGGAAGCGACGAATCTATAGAGAGTTAGCTACCCAAACAAAGCATCGGTTAGAATGGAGGTGGATTTGAAGGAGTGTCACAGTGTCATAGAGGCAGATCTACCAATCGCGAAGAAAGGGACGTAGATGCGAGACGACGGATAGTAGCGTCACGGGCATGGCAACGCCATGGTACTGCAAAGGCTAGACTTCCATGAAGTCATCGATCCCTTATTCTCCCGAAGGGAGAGTGCTTGGTCGTGAAAGGGGCCGAGGAGGTGGAGAATGCAGAGGTAAACTCCAAGTACCGAGACAAGGCTGAAGGGCAGAGGCCAGGGAACGTCATAAGACCGGTGTCAACAAGCTTCTCATCAAGATAGCCAAAAGTGAAAGACTTCAAGTCAATACAAGAGTGCTCAACCAAGGAACAAAGTAGGCAGTACGTGGTGTTGTACCTTTACAACTCAGAGGAATAGGCGGCAAAGATGATGGAGAAGATGATACAATCCCGAAGGTGACCAAAACTATTAGAGACTTGCTCCAAGTTGAGGTGAAAACTTCTTGCATTCCAGAAGTTCGATGGCATTGAGAAGGTGAATCACAGTAACTAACTCAATGCAAGGAGTGCAAACACTTCGAGTGCTTCAGAAGTGTGAGCAAAAGAGCGGGCGAAAGCTAGTAACTGGCTCGATGCATGGAGTACAATCATCGAGGAGGCGGGTGAAGTCAAGTAACCTTTGTCTTCTCAACTCTTAAGAGAATAGACGAAAACGAGTACCCAAATTCTCTTATCTATCCAGCAGAGGAGCTCTACACAGGTTCAAAGACCTTTTGACGAAACCTAGCGAAAGACTCAAACCCTCACCAATAGTGATCGTTGATACTGAAAATAGATTATCCACTTCATTTCCCAACAGAATGTCAATCGAAAGTAGAAGTGATACGAACCTACTTTGAAACAACGACTAAGTGGAAGAAGAATCAATGAGCAAATTTTACGGAGGAAGGACCCAAAAACTTTAAAGTCTGTGAGACGATGCTCGTTAAAGCTCCAACAAGCATCCACCTAGTTCAAGCGGCATGAGGCATTTGAGAGACTAGCGCATACCAAGGATGGTTTTTTTTTTTCATCTGAGAGATCCGCAGGAAACAACCAGGATCAGCACAACTCAGTCGACCCCACACCAGAGTCAGAGTCATTAGCGAGTTGAAGCAGTATGACAGATCAAAGTTCGACTACTCAACAACAACGGCGAAGTCCAGCTGGGAGCCAAGAGGCGCATTGCAACTGGAGCAGAAGATTAAAGACTCAGCAAAGGCGAGGAGATACAGCGTTTGCAAAGGCTTCGACGAGGATGTCGAAGGAATAAGTGGAAGAGAATGTCACGGACAAAACTATAAACGGGAGTGTTTGATGTAATGTCATGTATGTCCGTGTCTTTCAGTTTTGTTCATGCTTTGCACAACATGTAAGTGTAACGACTAAGTGGAAGAAGAATCAATGGGCAAATTTTACGGAGGAAGGACCCAAAAACTTTAAAGTCTGTGAGACGATGCTCGTTAAAGCTCCAACAAGCATCCACCTAGTTTAAGCGGCATGAGGCATTTGAGAGACTAGCGCATACCAAGGATGGTCTTTTTCTTCATCTGAGAGATCCGCAGGAAACAACCAGGATCAGCACAACTCAGTCGACCCCACACCAGAGTCAGAGTCATTAGCGAGTTGAAGCAGCATAGCAGATCAAAGTTCGACTACTCAACAACAACGGCGGAGTCCAGTTGGGAGCCAAGAGGCGCATTGCAATTGGAGCAGAAGATTAAAGGCTCAGCAAAGGCAAGGAGATACAGCGTCTGCAAAGGCTTCGACGAGGATGTTGAAGGAATAAGTGGAAGAGAATGTCACGGACAAAACTGTAAACGGGAGTGTTTGATGTAATGTCATGTATGTCCGTGTCTTTCAGTTTTGTTCATGCTTTGTACAGCATGTAAAGGGCTGAGAGTAGGCTTAGCAGCCCCATTTTTCTTTGGTTTTGATAGTCGTCTTAGGCTTGCAAACAAAGGTTGAGTCATGTAAGCACTTATGGGGATTTCGATCTATAGCGAGCATTTTAGACCCTTTGTTTTGTGATCGTTCAGAGCTTGTGAAGTCTATTTGTAATTTGCAATAGCTATGAAGTGTTTGCTGAAATGATTGCTTGTGGATCTCGAGTGAAACGCTTTCTCTAACCTGCATTCTCTTTTGTAGGTCCTAAAGGATCATAGGAGATTTCGGTGAGGCTGACATTTGCGGACGGACACGCAAGGGTGCCGCACGACTTAGGCAAAACCAGCTAAGTGCGTGACAACTGTCTCCTCTTCTTCCTTTTTATTCTTTCTTCTTCTTCCTCCACAAGCATCTGTCTCATTAATTCATATTTCAATATGAAATTAGTGGTATGTACCAACGAACATGACCCTATATATGGACCACCCCATTTCAAGCAATCCAGTCGGACCAACTATTAGAAAAAAAAAAAAAGAAGAAAATTATTTCACCTATATGGTTGAGTGCTCACTTTTGCAAGCCCTAAAAAACGAGTCAACTTCCCCGTACACACAGAGCCCACAAGCCGTTGTTGTCACCCGCCCATTGATCTCAGGTATTCTACCTCCTCTTTCTCCTCCTCTCACCACTTCCTCTTCCTCCATTGCATCCTCTTCTTCGTTCCTCTTTCTTCCTCCCTACTCCTTCCTCCCCTTTTCCTTCCTCTTATCCTTCTTCTTCCTCTTCGTGTACCATGTGTTGACACATACCGATTCGGCTAGGACAGGATCGGTACGCATGGTTGGTATGAGATGGCAATCCATCCATGGATAGAACTTTTTCTTGGATATGTGACCATATCAGATTTGAATACTCCTGACTGACTAATGACATTGGTTTATCCAAAACTTAATGGCCATAAGACATCCATGTCACTGACTACAAATGGTTAAGACATTATTGCTCGTTGTTGTGGTTGTGTTGGTTTGTTTGAATAGTTCAAACGATCATTGATCCGTGCAGCAAGCTTAGCATCCTCTTCTTATAGGCTCTTATAAAATCTAGATAAACTTGAAAGGGTAAGGCATATTAATCCAATTTCCACCATATTAACCTCAATTGGTTCCATTCATCAACTTATCAGAAAGACCATCATCTTGTATTGTAACCTTCCTAGTTATTCCATTGTAAGCTCATCGTAAATTGCTCTACCTATTGTGTCATACCCTTCCCAAAACCAGGCACAAATAGGAGAAAGGAGTATGATTGTACTAGGCACCTAACAGCAAGGCAAAACTTTCTTCAAAGTTGAAACAATATGGTTATAGGAATAAAAACACCAGAAATGGCACTGGTAATTAGCAAAAAGATGAGAAGGAAAGAAAGCAATAACAATCAGACAAGCAGCGACCAAGAAGAACAAGATTGATACAAGAAAATCTCAGTCATCAATAGCTTTATCAACCTTCAACTTAAGAAACTCCAACTTTGTTGACAAACATGAACATGAACAAAAAGTAAATTTCGAAAGCAAAGAGGAGAAGAGAGCTACCAAGTACCGAACACATGAAATCAAAAAAAAGAAATCCTACTTAAAAATTCTTAACTAATAGAACCATTTCATTTCAAAGCAAAGTCGACCTCACAGATAGGATTTGACAGAAAGACAAAAGGCAGGCATCTCAGACATGCTAATGTGGAAAAATTGTTCAAAAATGCGGACGAGAAACAGTGTTATAAAGCTTAGATCACAAAAATACGAAACAATATTGCTGGTGCACCTCTTTCAGGTTTTGAATGTCAGCATCAGTATAGCATGGGTAGACAATTTGGAACTCATAATTATACATAAAAAGATTTAAATGCAACGATACAATGGTTAAGAAGTTTCTTACTCTAAGCTAAATCGCGAGGCAGTCCAAATAAAATAAACGACATAGGTTTCACATCACCAGTTAAGAGAAAAGTAAATCTGATGGGAGAAGTGAATTTTGATGGTCGAGCAAAAGTAAAATGACTTTCTGGATTTGGCAAACGAACGTTCCGGTCATCGTAGCCATATAGTTTCAGATCTGGGTTTGGCATCTAGTTTGCAGATTTATGGGAACTGGATGAACTTTCAGCTATTTTCTACCCAAAACAATGACTTTCTAGAATCGTTTGAGATTGCCACATCTGGAATGACTTTGACGGAAGAATAGAGGCAGATTCTAAGAAAGCAAGAAATCATGAACAAGATCCGAATTTAAAAAAAGCAGCTACGGACCAAGATCCCCACCACAAATCTAACCCATTCGAAACCCTCGTCTGAATTTCAACCAAAACAATCAGGTAAAATCTGCCAAGAAACACCGAAAGATCCAGAAAAGAGATAGCAACGGGGGCAACCTGAGCTAAGACGTTCTTAGGCAAATTGGACCCCTGGAAGAACGCGACCGCCTCAGGGCCGCTAATCTTCCCATCCCGATCCAAGTCCGCCCGCTTGAAGTACTCGTCAAATACGTCCATTGAAGCCGAGAATTCCCAGATCAGGTCCGCGCCGCGAAGCAACCCAAGAACATCGATTCGGGCGCGAAACGACGGAGGGCGATCGAAAGCAAACAGCGAGGAGGTAACGGGAGGAGGATCGTAAATTAGGGTTCTTTCTCCGGCTGCATTCGAAGGGGTCGGCCTCTCCTCGCGAGATGCGGAGAGTCCCTCGGCTCTCGATCTATCGAAGGGGGGAGGACGTGGGTTGCGATTTCATTTTCCTCTCTCTAGTTCCTAGTAACAGTCTCGTGATGATGGGACGGTGGAACACTAGTTATTCTTACCTCTGTTATTTTAATTAACACTCTAATATTGTACGTATTGGATCCCGACAAACGTGACGTTCGGGAACGGGTAAAGAGAGAAGTCACCCGTTCTCATCTCGTGGCCCCACTTAATCTGATAGAACCGGTGGGTCCGGAAAAGACCCACTCCGTGCCCTCCCATCGACGCGAAGGTCGGCCGGCGGGGAACATAGAGCAGGTAGGAACACTAGGTGGCAAGAACCATGCGGACCGGTTCAAGTGATCCTAAGCGACATCAATCCATCCGCACGTTAATTTTGCGGCCGAGTCAACTCGGATGACGCTGAATGGGTGAGTCCGGTCCGGGTTAATGGGCACGAATCTTGATGTGTTGATCCGTGGGCCTTTAGGACGACAGAGTTAAGCCCGAGAGAAGCCTAATTCTGTCGTGCCAGCGTCTCCTTATATATCTTTTGATTTTGTGAACAGATCTTAAAGCATCAAATCGAGGGACATTGATATGATTAAGTTTCCAATAAGGGACTACAATCGATCCATCTAATTGATGATTCGAACTCGGTGACGGTGGTGTTGCGGTTGATGCATTAATGACGTGTGCTACAATGTTTGACATCAACATCATATGAAAGCTGAGCTGGCAAAGCGTACGGGACAATAGTCCAGAATAAATGAGGCCCTCTCCCAGTCAACTTCTTTAATGGAGAGGTGTCGCGTAAATGCGTCGCTCGGTACATACGCATCGATTTTTTGCACTCTCGTCTCTGTGATCTCCGATAATTACGGATCGATTTTTTTGGCACAATATTCGTCAAATCGGATCGATTATTAAATTGGATCGTATTACGTATGCATACTATGAACAAGTAATGATGAAATATTTGTCCGTCTCAACGGCCTACCTGCCTGCGGGTAACGACGAGAGTCCAGCCTTGCGGGGCGTACCGAAGTGGCCCCCGTAGCCAATTAGCCTCTCGGAGGCGCTTTTGATCTGCGATCCGTCCCAACCACCCCAATCCGACCACACCAACCATCGCCTGATTGCTTGATCTGATTTAATCGTAATGCTGTTTCATGATTCTTAGAGCGATCGGAGACACGATTTGGGGTGGTTTCACTCGGTTCCAATTATGTTGAAATCACAAGGCAACCACCGCCAAAAGCGAGCCAAGCGTGGTCTACTCCATCACGATTTGACTTGTGGTCGTGGAATCGGCATTGTGAATTTATGATTGGATGGATACACGTACCCAAATTCCAATCCCCCGTCCGTTACTTTGCATGCCTTCACGATCGAGCTATGAGAGGGATTTGGGAACAAATCTTTGCTGTGGAATGTGTCTTCTCGGTTCAAAATCAATCGCACATCCACGCAATAATTGTACGTCATGTTGTTATCGCTCGGCGCATATATCCTTCGCTGGTACTCTTAAAACACTTTCGGAAATATGACGTGGTGTTTCCATGACGATACGGACAGAAAACATTTTCTGTTTTACGGGTCCCTGTGCTGCAATTACTCGGCGTCAACGCGAGTTGTAATGCCGTCTCCTGTGCACGAACTTTTGAGGACGCCGTCCATTCTTCGACGGCATTCATTCCTGCTCTAAAGCGAGGGATTTGAATTGCTCGGTGCCCCCACCGCAGCTGTCTCCAGCTCTCCCCTCCATTGCCAGCCCACACCTTTCTCCATCTCTCCCTCTCACTCCATGTCTTCTACCTCTCTCTCACTCCATTGCTTCTTCCTTCTCCTCTGCTACCTCTCTCTCTCGCTCTCTAAATACATATATATGTACACACCTTCCCGACTTCTCTCTACCACCGTAGCAGCGAGAGCTCCATAGACCATTGAAGATGATATCTAAGCTCTTCTTCCTTCTCCTCCTCCTTCCCACTCTTCTTCTTGCTGCATCACCTTTTCCTCGTGGCAGCAAAATCAAAGCAGCAACAGCCGATTTTCAGGCGGCAAGGATGAGATCAGCACAGGGAGCAGGCTCCGGCGCGCTGCTGTCGTCGTCCAAGCGCTACGAAGGGTCGTCCGACCTCGTCCACCTGCGCTACCACATGGGCCCCGTCCTCTCCTCCCCCATCAACCTCTATCTCATCTGGTACGGCCCCTGGCCCGCCGCCCACCGGGCCACACTCCGCGACTTCTTGCTCTCCCTCTCCGACCCCTCCCCGCCGCCGCCCTCCGCCGCGCAGTGGTGGTCCACCGTCGCGCTCTACTCCGACCAGACCGGCGCCAACGTCTCCCGCCGCGTCTCCGTCGCGGCCGAGGCCCACCTCTGGGGCCTCCCCCGCGGCGCCTCCCTTACCCGCCTCGGCGTGCAGCTCGTCATCGCCGACGCCCTCGCTTCCGGCTCTCTCCCCGTCGACCACGGCCGCGGCGCCTACCTCGTCCTCACATCCCCCGGGGTCGCCGTCCAGGACTTCTGCCGTGCCGCCTGCGGCTTCCACTACTTCACCTTCCCTTCCCTGGTCGGCCACACCCTCCCCTACGCCTGGGTCGGCCACAGCGGCGTGCAGTGCCCCGACGTGTGCGCCTACCCCTTCGCCGTGCCCACCTACATGACCGGCGTCGGGGCCATGCGCCCGCCCAACGGGGACGTCGGGGTGGACGGCATGGTCAGCGTGCTGGCGCACGAGCTCGCCGAGCTCTCCACCAACCCCTTGGTGAACGCCTGGTACGCCGGGGAGGACCCGACGGCGCCGACCGAGATCGCCGACCTCTGCGAGGGTGTCTACGGCACCGGCGGCGGAGGCGGGTACACCGGGCAGGTGAGCAAGGACGAGCTGGGGAGAAGCTACAACCTCAATGGGAGAAACGGGAGGAAGTTCTTGGTGCAGTGGGTGTGGAGCCCTATCGTGAAGGCTTGCAGAGGCCCCAATGCCATGGACTAGAGAACATATTAACGCACTAGATTTCCTGCATCCTCATACGATGCAGGCCTGCAATCGATGGAATCCCATTCACTCTCTGTATACTTTTTGTACACATAAGCTGCTGTATCAATAAGAGCTACTCTGTTGTGAGTTTGCATCGCACGTACGGGTCTCCAACATGAGTTGGTGTGTTGTTTCTTGCTCTCATATGCTGCCAACTAAATTATTGCTGACAGCAGTGGACTGTTGCTCATTTGATGCATGATCCAAACTGAGCTGGATAGAGTAGGCCATCGGACTGTTCATTTGCCGCCTACTTGTTCTACCAGAGCAGACATGCATGAAAGCCCCCATGATCAACTTCGAACAAAGTGTATGACATATTCTATATTCTGGTGGCCCTATTAGCATTGTTTCTTTGTTATTTTAGAATTTTGGCTTATGTTTTCGGAAGGCTAACCCAATAGTTGGTCGAAAATTAAAGTAATAGCTGGCAGGATAAGGTGGGGTGATCAGTGACACCAACATAGGAAGATGATGATGCAACAAGTAGAGGTGGCAACCATTAGCAATCCGAGGTGGAAATTGTTAAGGGCAAAAATGGCAACGTAGCGCGCCACGACGTTGTCGGACCCCACGCGCGTGATCGAAGCAGAGAAGCACGTCGATCGAGGGTGTGCCATATATCTGCGGAGCCCGGTCCTCCCACGCGACCCCGGTGGCCATGTCGGGGCACGCAAAGTCTTGTCCCTACCCCTGGCGGGCACATGGGGTAACATCAAACTCATCCATAAATACCCGGGAGTTCTAAAGCGAGCGGGGGGACACTTCTTCACTAGAAAAGCTCCCTTCCACATGATCCGACTTGATCGTCCGGAGGGGTCGGGTCGAACCTCAGGGCCCGACACGTATCGAGGAACTAAGGTGAGGTTGCCTCTTCCCGACGCGTTGCGGAGCTCTCTCCCACGACGGGACATCGGATCACCGCAGCGGCCCCCGACGGCCCCGAGGAACGCTACACCGGATCCCCGCGCATTCGGACCCGAACCAAGCCACGTCGGCCCCCGAGACCACGGCTAAAAAAGTTATTTACCATAACAGATTGGCACTAGAAGGAGGGTCGAATGTCGAGGGATCCTCTGGCTGATCCCGACGAACTCCCTGCCGAGGGATCGTTCTTAGCAGGGGCGTAGGTCGTGCATCCCTTGCGTGACGGGTCGTGGGCTGACAACCTCCCTGCGACCTTTGAATGCGGCTAGCGTTCATTCAACAATCCAGATCTGTTTCCGCCCGAGGGCGCTCCGAGTGTCCCCTCGCCGGTGTCATCCGAGGTCTTTCACAACCTCGCTCGTCAAGTCCAAGCTCTGACGGATATGGTGCTAACCATCATCCCGCTCGTCTCCCAACCTTCACCCCCACTTATGACTCAGCCGCTACGGCAACAAGAGCTATCCGCTCGGGCCCACATGACGCTTCTGGAGCCTTCCACTTCTCCTCGGGTCAGACCGACCCCACTCGGGGATCCAGTAAGGACAAACCCGAGCGGCCGCTCGGAGCCCGAGGTATTATCTCCGGAATCAACGGACTCCCTGCGAGCCCAGCTATGCCTTCTTAGTCGGTGACTCAACGAACTAGAGAAGGAGTTTCGCGAACTTTCGGAGGGAGAGCTTCGGGGTGGACACACCGAGGATCTCCGTTCGCACCAAAGATAGGAGATCACGTCGTTCCCAGAACTTCCGGCTCCCTTCTCACGGGATAGCATCTGACGGCGCGCCGACCCGGCGGACCATGTCGCCGCTTCCAGGTCCCAACTAGCTGCATGGAGCGTCGATGCTTTAATAATGGGGCGTTTCCCCACGACCAGGGGTCGGCCCACATGGTATGCGGCGGCACGAAGACCAAAACGATCGGTTCGCCGACCAAGCGCCAAGGACTTCGAGCTCCGCCGCAGCCCATGCCCGGTAGAGGCCCTCCAGGTGGCACTACTCCTCGGACTCAAACAAAGAGAGGACGAGCCCCTCTCATGTTTCGTGGATCGCTTTATCACGCGAATCCGGAGACTTCTGGGACACTCACCCCTCTTTGTTGGTGCGGTGTTCATGGTAGGCTTACGACCTTCCGGATTCTGTTGGTCCCTCGTAGAGCGACCCCCACCACCGATACCGGATATGCTCCAATGAGCCAGCAAATTTATCATCGCGGCGGAAGCTTGGGCGACCGCAAGAAAGAGGAGTGACTCTGGGCGACGGGCCCCGTAGCAGCGGTCAAGCACCCGCGTTTGCTATCCGGTGTAATCCTCATGCCAGGAATCTAGCCCCTTCCTCAGTCTCTTCCAAGCGAAGGTTCCATGCTTGCCTGATCGCCTCTCAGCTCACGGTTAGCTTCGGTCTAAACCCCCCTCCTTTTTGCATTCGCATGGCTCGGCCACGCGCTGCCGAGCTCCCCTCAGAACGGCTTGCCCGCCTGAGCGGTGTCACTCGACCGCAGCCTGCCTGCGCCGAGCTTCTCGGCCATACACTGTCGAGTTCACCTCAGCGCGGCCTGCCCGCCTGAGTTGTCTCTCGGCCCAGGCCATCTCCTCGGTCGCATAATGCCCGAGCCTATCTCCTCGGCCGCATAATGCCCGAGACGCATTTGCGCGGTCTGTCCGCCTGCGTCGTGCTCCTCGGCTCTTCGGCTTTACGTCACCCGAGACACACCTACGCGGCCAGCCCGTCTGCGTCATGCTACTCGGCCACATGGCCCTCGCGACCACGCTTGCGTGGTCTGCCCGCCTGTGTCGTGATCCTCGGCCGCATAATGCCCGAGACCACCTTGCGCGGCCAGCCCGCCTGCGCCGTGTTCCTTGGCCCCATGTTCCCGAGATAGACCTGCGCGGCCAGCTCGCCTGCGTCGTGCCACTCGACCGCATGACCCTCGCGACCACACCTGCGCGGTCAACCCGCCTGCGTCGTGCTACTCGGTCGTATGACCCTCGCGACCACGCCTGCGCGGTTTGCCCGCCTGCGTCGTGATCCTCGGCCGCATAATGCCCGAGACCACCCTGTGCGGCTAGCCCGCCTGCATCGTGTTCCTTGGCCCCATGTTCCTAAGACAGACCTATGCGGCCTGCACGCCTGCGTCGTGCTCCTTGGCCCCATGCTCCCGAGACACACCTGCGCAGCCAGCCTGCCTGCGCCGTGTTCCTTGGCCCCATGTTCCCGAGACAGACCTGCGCGACCAGCCCGCCTGCGTCGTGCCACTCGGTCGCATGGCCCTCGCGACAACACCTACGCGGTCAGCCCGCCTGCGTCATGCTACTTCGGCGATGACCCCGCGCGACCATGCCCTCGCTGGCCCGCCGCGCTGCGTCGTGATCCTCGACCGCGATAATGCGAGACCACCCCCGCACGGGCCGTACGCAGGTGTGGTGTTCTTTGGCCCCATGTTCCCGAGACAAACCTGCGCGGCCTGCACGCCTGCGTCGTGTTCCTTGGCCCCATGCTCCCGAGACACACCTGCGCGGTTCACTCGCCTGCGTCGTGCTCCTTGGCTTCTTGCTCCCGAGACATGCCTGCGCGGTTCACCCGCCTGAGTCGTGCTCCTCGGCCGCGTAATGCCCGAGGCCACCTCCTCAGCCGCGTAAATGCCCGAGGCCATGTAAAGCCCGAGGCCACCTCCTCGGCCGCGTAATGCCCGAGGCCACCTCCTCGGCCGCGTAATGCTCGAAGCCATCTCCTCAACCGCGTAATGCCCGAGGCCACCTCCTCGGCCGCGTAATGCCCGAAGCCATCTCCTCGACCGCGTAATGCCCGAGGCCGCCTCCTCGGCCACGTAATGCCCGAAGCCATCTCCTCGGCCGCGTAATGCCCGAGGCCGCCTCCTCGGCCACGTAATGCTTGAAGCCATCTCCTCGGTCGCATAATGCCTGAGGCCATCTCCTCGGTCGCATAACGCCCGAGACCACACTTGCATGGCCAGCCCACCTGGAGACAGAAGCCATGCATCGGACTCCCCTCACGTCACAATCGACGCATAGCTCCTTTGGGGGCGGAATATGATAAGGGCAAAAATGGCAACATGGCGTGCCACGACGTTGTATGACCCCGCGCGCGTGATCGAGGCAGAGAAGCACGTCGACCGAGGCATGCCCATACCTTGCGGTAGCCCGGTCCTCCACGCAGCCCCAGTGGCCATGTCAGACGTCACGCAAGGTACTGTCCTGCTCCTGCAAGCGGGCACATCAGGTAACATCAAACTCATCCATAAATACCCCGGAGTTCTAAACGAACAGGGGGGGACACTTCTTCACTAGAAAAGCTCCCTTCCACATGATCTGACTTGATCGTCGGAGGGGTCGGGCCTTAGCCCGACCCGACCTGTGTGCAGGAATGAAGGCGAGGTTGCCTCTTCCCCGACGTTGCAGCGGAGCTCTCCCCCTAATGGGACATCCAGATCACCGCAACCGGCCACCCCAGCGGCCCCGAGGAATGCTGCGCCGGATTTCCGCGCATTCGGACCCGAACCAAGCCGCGTCGGCCCCCGAGGCCACGACTAAAAAAGTTATTTACCATAACAGAAATGTTCCGCGTAGTTAAGATCCATTCCACGTGGATTATCGGTCGGCGTCAGTCACCATGAGGTTACACTCATAACCTTTCACATTAAATCATTTGGGCATATAATTTATCTGATAATTTCTCGATTCCGAGTTCTTCATAATTGTGGCAAGTTGCGGTTTAAACGATCCTTGAATTTCCTCGTCTAAGCAAAGCATTCATGAACAAGAAAGATGGAGACAAGAAATCTAACGAATGAAAAGGGTGAATTAATGCATGGAAGACCCGAGTAAGAAGAAGAGGTCTGCCTGCCAAAATTGACGCCGCCGCCTGAGATCAAACGCCGGGCATCCATACGTCGTTGAGGCGTCCCTGTCCCGCCTTGTCGTTGGCGCTGCTCAAATACCGCTGCACCGGATCTGGTTTCGGGCTCTCCTGCTCCGCCGTCGACTCCATTGCGACCACGGCCTCCCCGCTCACGTACTGCTGCACCACCAGCACCGACGCCTGCGTCCCGAAGTCGGCCGACACAAGCATGTCCCCGATCGGCCCCAGTTCTGGGTACTCGCTCCACAGCGTCAACCCGGCGAGCAGCGGCGAAGACTCCATCCCTTTCCCTCTCCCCACCACGTACATGCTGTGGACTCCGTTCATCGCGCGGACCGCCGTCACCGTCTCCTCGATGTTGTTGATGACCAGCTCGGTGTACGTGACCGAGTCGTTGGTCACGTGCCTGAGCCGGAACAGGTTCGTGCACTCGGCGTCCAGCTGCCGCTGCATGTTGGCCTCCGCTACCGCGGTCATGGCCGCCCTCTCGCCGGACGCGCATGAGGGAGCGGGGCTCGGCGGCACCATGGCCTCCTCTCCCGGCAGGAACCGGATAACGGTGAGGATGACACCGGGATGCTCCGCCATCCGCGACGAGTACGTAAGCGCCTCGCGGTCGTCGGGCCCGCCGAAGAAGAGGACCGCCACGTGGTGCTGCGCGAGCTGACACGCGGAGGACCTTCCGACCCCGCTAATCCCGCGGTCGACGAGGATGCACACGGTGCAAGGCGAGTGGGCCAGGACGTTCATGTTGACGCTACGGATGGCCGGGTCGGCCTCCTCGAAGTCCCCGGCCACCGATTGCAGCCTGTGGAAGGGGAGGACGATGATGGTGGTGTGGCGGTCCTCGGCGATGTTGAAGATGTCCTCGTGCATAGTGGAGTAAGGGGAGACGGCGGTGACCCACTGGACGGAGACGCCACCGGCCTGCTGCTCGTAGCTCTGGAAGGGTGCTATGATCTGATCCGCCTGCAGGGCGCGTCCCGATGATTTGGACCCGACCTTCTCCTGGGCATGCTTTGAGCTGGCCTGGTGGACGATCATCATCGCCGCGCCACGGCCAGTGAGCTCCAAGAGGTGGACGACGTAGACGAAGACCGGGGAGCGCTTGGTGGGGTTGGACATCTGGAGAAGGCTGATGATGGAGGGGACATTGCGGGCCGTATACACGCACGCCACCATCCGCATCTCCGAGTCCGGCCGGCACTGCTGCAGGTTCCGCCGCTTGTACGCGGCGCGGCTCCGCGAGGTCTTGTGAAAGATCTCCAACGCCGGACCTATGACCGCGGTCGTCAAGATGTATCCGAGCACCATCATGGTGTACGTTCGCTCATCCAAGATCTGCATGCATCATCATCATCATCGACCCACCATCATAATCGGCCCATTGGATCGACGAGCGAGGCGCGGTAATCGATTAGAAACAGTACCGCGATGTCGAAGTCAGAGTAGGCGATGGCGTACCCCTTTTTGTTTGCCGATGTTGAGGATGATCATATCGATGGAGCCTTTGGTGTTCATGAGGAGTCCGAGAGACAAGCCCCGGGAAGCCGGCATGGAATAGTACTGAGCAATGAGCAAGTTGCTGCCCAGCTTGGCCACGAAGCAGAGCACCATGATTACGGTCAGTGCGGCGACAAAAGCCGCGCCCTGCTCGTCGTCCATCGTGATGACGGACACGTTGGCCTTGAAGCCGCTGCCGCCGAAGTAGATCGGCAACAGGAGGCCGACCACGAAGTCCTCCAGCTTGTTCCTCAACTCCGTGGTGAGCGCCCCCTGCGGCATCAACAGACCAAAGACGAAGGCGCCGAAGACGGATGGGAAGCCGATGACGTCCGCGATCAGCCCGGCCGCCAGCACTCCGGTGGCGACGATGGTGATATGGGCGTCGCTGACGGCCTCGCCCTCCGGCGTCCTCTGCACAGTCCAATTCATGATCGGCAGCACCACCAACCAGCAGATCAGCCCTAAGCCAATGCCCGACAGCATGATCCACAGAGGCGCGAACGCCGAAGACCTGTATAGGTCTACGACGTCGGGACTAACGCCGTATGAGGGGAGAAGGACGCTTCCCGCGAGGAAGACCCAGGCCGTCAATTCAGAGAGGACGGCGGGGGGCACGACGAGCTGGCCGAGTTCGTCGTTCAGGAGCTTGAGTTCCGCTAGGAGCCGGACGAGAACCGGGAACGCCGTGACACCCATGGCAGCGCCGATGAAGGCGACGTGCGCCAAGTAGCTGACGTACTCCGGGGGCTGCAGGTTCATCGCGTGGGCTACTAGGACGGTGATGACGATGGGAACGGTCATGTTGACCGTCGCGATCGCTACCGCCTTCTTCTTCATTGCCGCCACCATTTGAATGTCGAACTCGGCGCCGATCAGGAAGAGGTAGTAGGTGATGCCAAGTGTCGACATCGCCTCCAGCTGACGGTAGCTCGCCGGCGGAAACAGTATATCGCCCAACGGGAGCGGCTTGCCTCCCTCGCCCCCGCTGAAAGTGATATTCCGGAGCCCCGTTGGCCCCAGGAGGACGCCAGCCTGCCCATGACACACAAAAACATGTCAGAGCTACATCAAATAATCGTCGGAGAATCCTCCATCGTGCATCGCACGCCGCCATCGCAAGAATTCTTGCATTAACGGACAGAGAAATCGGAAATGGAATTCACGGGGAGATGCCCACGAGGATCTCGGCGATAACTCTGGGTTGTCGGAGGGGTTTCAGCAGGAAGGCCAAGCCGCGTGAGATCGCCACCACCAGGACCATCTGCCAGAGCAGGACAGGCAAGGAGTAGCTGTAGAAGGGCTTCGATTGCCAGACTCCGCCGCCGACTATGTTGTCTGGGCGATAGCAGTACGTGATGGGCTCCGTTGTATTGTCCCCATCCATCGAATTCCAGACGACAAAGAAGACAACAAGCTCTCTCCTCCTCCTCCTTGTGGTTGCAGAGCCACCGCCACGGGGAAATGGAACAATTCGAGGGGTCGGAAGCCGTCCATGTCTTCTTAATGGGAAAGTGAAGAAGACGGTTGGATTACTGTTGCTCGTCTTGTAATTAGGCAGCTGATCGCAACTTTTGCCTCGAAGTCAAACTGGTTAGATTCCGTCCGTCGACGGAATGGCGGTTAAGATCAACGGACGGGCGGCCGTTTGGTCGTGACAGTAGTTATGCCCGGGTGGCAGCCTCCTTTTCCTCCGCCATTCCCCGCAGCCGCGAGGCTGCCGCGCCGTAATAAGCAAGAAGACAACTGTAACTTGGAGCCACCTGTCCAGAATAACGGTACAAATATTATTAACCGAGCTTGTTGGCTATTTACTTGTGTGTTCGTATAAGAATGTGATGGGATTAGAACCAATAACGACGTGTCCGGGTCGAATTCAGATCAGGGCTAACTAAATAGATCCGATTATCAAGATCCGTATCTGCGCCGCTCATGGTGTCGCGTCACTCGCCAACTGACACGCATGCGCTTGGCCTTCGTACGTGCTCGTAGTGTTGTGGGGAACAACCTTGAGCCGTGGCCTCGAGGCTGACGCGGCTTAGTTCGGATCCGGATGATAGGGATCTTCCCGGGACGACCCTTGAGACCGCTGAGGTGGCCTGTTACGATGGTCCGATCGGAACGAGGTCACTGTCTCCTTCGGGAGTGAACTCCTCGCCTGGGCGTCTGGTGGGAGGCCTCAGTCTTCGCAATTGCACACAGGTTGGGTCGGGATAGCTCGACCCGACCCCTTCGACGATCAAGTCAGTGGATAGTCACAGGGGATCTTTTTTTCGTCCTCCTCATTTCCTCGGAGGATGAGGGTTTTTATAGTGAGAGTTACCGTTGTCTGATGTGTCTGACTGCAGGGAGCAGGATCGTACTTCTGATAGCGTTTGACATTGATGTTGGCGTGACGTGAGGGATTGAGCGGTGTTAATGTGTCTTGGTCAACGTTCTGATCCGCGTTAACTAGGTGCGGACAGGTCAATCAAAGGCGTGAGTCGTCACCTGGGGCAGGTGACGTCACCTGTCCCCAGGTGACATCACCCGAGTCTTATCGCCATTATTACCCTCATCACGTAGCAGCGAAGTCTCCGGGCACGCCACCGCGATAGGCCCCGCCCAAGCGGGGTCGATAAAGGCTTCCCTCGATGCTGCGTCCTGGGCGCTACTCGGGAGCGGCGATGACGGACCGGGACAAGGACAAAGACGTGCTGAGGGCGTGTGACGACGCGTGCGGCTGCGTCGTCCCCTGCCCCGGCGGAGACGATTGCAGGTGATGGATACCCTGCCCGGTATGGCTAAGCCGTGATCTTTGCATCGTTTTCTGAAACTTTTAGAGGATGCGCAGGTGCAGAACAACGGAAGTGGCGGCGGTGGTGGCCGGTGCGGGAGTGGTGCACGCGGCGTGAACGTGCGGGGAGCACTGCAGCTGCGCTCCCTGCGCCTGCGGAGCTAAGTTCTCGCGGTCGGTGGTCGGACGGGCGGCGTGCACGTGCGGACCGGCTTGCACCTGCGTGCTGTGTTCGACGTGAGCCTGCAGCAGCAGACTCTGTCTGAGCCGTGTCATACATGTTTGCTCGGGTAGCATTCAGTGATGGAATAATGGGAGAAACGTGTGTCGGTACTTTGTGTATGCCGAAGATGAAGTCAAAGCATCCGGTTTATGTTAATAGTGTTAGATTTTGTGATCCGGATAAGATATATATATAATATAATTAATTGAATTCTGAATATATATTGGTTAAAAAGTTTACTTAAAGTAAGATTTTTCAATAGATAATTTTGATAAAATTTTTTTAATTATTTATTTTAGGTCTTTTATTTTTGTCTATAAATAGATATGACTTTTAGGGATTGAACACGGACTGAATACGGATTGAATACGAGAAACAAATATTATACTTGAATAATTAAAATTTATTTTTTAATTATTAATTTAAGTAGTTATATGAAAAGATAATAAGAGAGAAGAATTATCTAGTTCTTTTTGTAGATTCATATTGATCTTACATGTATAGACGATATTTTTATAAATTATAACAGAGATTTTTTTCATATGATTATATAATTAAATTTAATTTTAATTTAATATAAAAAATAATATTATATTTAATATAATTTATTATAGATTTTATGTTTATAATTGGTATCGGAGTTAGGATCTTGGGATCAAAATGTCAACTTTGTCAAATCTTTCGTACGATAAAAATCATTTTCGACGTAAAACCGATTTCGAAAACTTATCTTGAAAGCATACGTAAATGTATTGAAGGCAGTAAGCTATTGAAGGGGTTTGCAGTAAGATAATAGCAGGAAACAAAATGCAAACTAGAGAAGATGGGAGTTTATAGTGGTTTGGTCAATCGTGACCTACATCCACTCCTCCGATTCCTCTTCCGTCGAGGCCACCGGCATCCACTAATGATCTTCCTTTACTAGGCGAAGATCAACCTCCTTCTTACACCCCTCTTCTCCTTTTACCGGGTTTAGGAGACAACCCTTACAAGCACTCACTCTCCTCTCTAATAAAGAATTCTAACACTTAAGCTAGAGGAGGGATTTCTCAATTGATTTCTACAGCGTTTCTTTCCTTTTTTGCTCTCTGTGCTTGTGTAAATTAACCAGGGATGAGAGGGGTATTTATATGCCCCAAACCAGTTTGAATTTGGAGCTAAAAACTGTCATCTCCCGAAATTTCGGGGTATGGCGGTTGCACCGCCTGGCAAAGCTCGGAGACTGAGCCTCTGGGCGGTGCCACCTCCTGTCAGGGGCGGTTGCTGTTGGGAAATGCACCACTTGGCAGAGCTCGGAAATTGAGCCTCTGGGCGGTGCCACCTCCTGTCAGGGGTGGTTGCATCGCTTTGCAGAGCTCGGAGACTGAGCCTCTGGGCAGTGCCGCCGCCTAACAGGGGCAGTTGCACCGCCCAGTCTCGCTCGGAGACTAAGCCCTGGCGGTGCCACCGCTTGACTGGGGCGGTTGCACCGCCTGGCAGAGCTCAGAGACCAAGCTCAAGCGGTTCCACTGCCTGTCAAGGGCAGTTGCACCACCTAGTCTCGCTCGGAGACTGAGCCCTGAGCGGTGCCACCACTGGCCAAGAAATCTGGGTCCGAATGGGCTAATCCATTCGGCCCAATTTGGGTCTGTCAAGGGCCCAATTGTCCCAAGATTATGTTAATAGGACCACCTCCCATTTCTAACTTAATCATCATGCTAACTATGATATTTCTTAAGACATTTACTGCAACTTGCTCCGGTGCGTCAATCGCTTCTTTCGGCGAGCTTCCGGCGAACTTCCATCGATCATCCGATGAACCCTCGGTGATGCTCCTGTGGACTTCTGGTAAACTCCTGGACTTGCGATGATCCACTTGGCGAGTTCCGATGAGCTTCTTTTGGCAAGCTCCTAGACTTCTCGGATTTGTTCCCGTAGAACCTCCGATGACCGTCCGGACTTTCGTCGAACTCTCAAACTCCCAATGTGATCATAGTCTTGACTCCGGCGTAACTCCTACTACATGTCTTACTTCCATCGTAGTTATTACTGCACATGTAAAACAAAACTTCGACCGAGACAATTAATCCTAAGCAATTAACCAAGTTGTCCGACATGTCATTGGTCCCTCGATGCTTCGTCTGATTCTTCGGCGTATCGTTCTCTCCTATGGCCTATTTCCCAATCAGCCAGTTGACTCCGCAACTCCGATATCCTTGGCACAATACCCGCTCTTCTTGGCCCGATGCCTGAGTCCACGGCCTGAAGCCTTCTGTCGATACGTCGACCGATCCACCGGCCCGACGTCTAATCTTCTGACATGTTCCTCCGGCACAACATGATTTTTTCTGCTTTAATTGTCTCATCCTGATCGAAGCATTCTGCGTCACTCAAAATACATATTAAATAATAAACATATATTAATTGGTTTCATCATCAAAATACGAGATTCAACACTAGTGTCCTAGTACTCTCTGGATCAAATTATTCAGAATGGTTAAAGCATATGCAATTTACACTTAGTGTATTAGATCTTGATTTAGTATTACTTGTTAAAAAACTTGTAAACTTGATTGATGAAAGTATTATAGAACAAGTTAATGAAATGAATGCTTGGGAAAGATTGATAGGCTTAGTTTAATATTCATAAGAATGACGATTACAAATAACATAAAGACTTCAATACTGATTGCAATTAGCGCACAAGAATATTTAAAGGTTATTGAAGACATATTTAAAGGTTATTGAAGACATATTTAAATCTCTTGATAAGTCATTGGTTGACACACTAATGAAAGAACTGACTACGGTTCAATATGATAGCACTCGAGGAATTCAGGATCACATCCTCATTATGGTTGATAAAGCTGCAAAACTTAAAGTATTAGGCATGAATGTTGATGAGTCTTTCCTCGTGTAGTTCATTCTCAATTCCCATTCTTCTCAGTTTGGACTATTCAAGATTCACTATAATACAAATAAGGATAAGTAGGATTTGAATGAGTTAACTAGTATATGTGTTCTAGAAGAATTGAGATTAAAGTAGGAAAGTTCATATAATGTCATGATTGCTACTCGAGAAGCTGGTAACAAGAAAAGAAAATTGAAGCATCATCCATCAAAGAAATTTGTTGAGTCTAGAAATATTAAATAGGCTAATGAAAAGAAAACTTTTATAGTGAAGTGTTTTTTTTGTGGCAAGAAAGGAAATGTGAAGAATGATTGAATTAAACGTAAGAGTTGGTTCGAAAAGAAATGTATTAACTTGATCTTGTATGTTTTGAATTAAACATTACAGAAGTTCCATCTAATACTTGGTGGATTGATTCCGGTGTTTCAACTCATGTTATCAATAATATGCAGGGATTTTTTTCAATTCGGAAACCAAAAGAACATGAAAGATTCATCATTATGGGAAATCGTCTTAAAGCGAAAGTGATATCAGTGGGAACTTATCGCCTATGCTTAGAGACGGGTCATCTGATGGATCTTGTTGACACATATTATGTTCCTACTATTTCTAAAAATTGAATTTCTCAATCTAGAATTGATGAGTTAGGATATTGTCTTTCTTTTGGTAATGGTAAACTCAATATACTTTATGATTCAATAAAAGTTGGTTCTGGAATTCTATGTGATGGTTTATACAGAATTAATCTGAATCTTGAGTTTATAAAGATATTATTGACCCTGCAATTAAATGTTAGATTGAAACATAGTTTCAATGATGAAAGATCTTCTATATTGTGGCATAGACGATTAAGGTATATCTCCAAGGAAAGAATTGAAAGATTAGTAAAGGATAATATTTTGGAACATTTAGACTTTACTGATTTTAATGTTTGTATAGATTGTATTAAGGGAAAAGCAAACTAAACATATAAAGAAAAATGCCACAAGAAGTAAAGAACTCATTGAGATTATTCATACTGATATCTACGGATCACTCCATATTCCTTGTTTTAGTGGAGAAAGGTATTTCATCATATTTATATATGACATATCCAGATATGGCTATGTTTATCTAATACATGAAAAATCGTTAGTCGTTATACTCTTGAAGTATATATAAATGAGGTCGAGAGACAATTAGATAGAAAAGTTAAAATTATCAGATCTGATAGGGGTGGTGAATTTTATGGTAGATATGATAGATTTGGTTAGAATATTGGTCCTTTTGCTAGATTCTTAGAATAACGGGATATTTGTGCTCAATATATATTACCAGGTGTGCCACAACAAAATGGTGTTGTTGAAAGGCGAAATCATACTCTTATGAATATGGTTAGGAGCATAATGATTTTTTCCTCTATACTTGAATCAATGTGGGGTAAAGCCATTAGAACAATTATATATATCTTAAACAGGGTTCCTAGCAAGTCAGTTTGTGATGTCCATTAGCAAGTCAGTTTTATCAACTCCATTCGAGTTATGGACTAGTAGAAAGCCCAATTTAATACATTTACATATTTTGTGATGTCCTACAGAAATAAGAGTATTCAATCTATATAAAAAAAAAATTGGATCTAAGGATTCATAGAAAGTTGAGCTTGTAAACTTGAGAAATTCATTTATGACCTTAAATAAGCTTCTAGACAATGGTATATAAAGTTTCATAATACCATTACTTCCTTCGGATTTAAGGAAAATATTGTTGATTAGTACATATATCTGAAGGTAAGTAGAAGCAAGTTTATTATACTGGTCTTATATGTGAATGATATTTTACTTGTCAGTAATGATCTTAGTTTATTGTACGAAACCAAGATATTTCTCAACAAGAACTTTAAGATGGTTGATATGAATGAGGCAACATATATTATTGGTATTCAGATATTCAGGGATAGATCTCAAGAATTATTGGATTATCTCAAAAAGGATATATTAATCGTATCTTAGAGAGATTTAATATGCAACTTTGCTCAGGCAATAATATACCTATTACTAGAGGTAAAAAATTCAGTCAAGACCAGTGCTCGAAAAATGACTTAGAAAAGAATCAAATAAAAAATATTCTTTATAGGTGCATAGTTTAAAGTCTATTATATGCTCAAATTTGTACAAAACCAGATATTAGTTTTACAGTTGCAATATTAAGAAGATACCAAAGCAACCCAGCAATGGAACATTGAAAAGCTGCAAAGAAAGTGATGAGATATCTACAGGGGACAAAAGATTAAATATTCATATACAGGAGACCAAATTAGCTTGAAGTGACAGGATATTCAGATGCTAATTTTGAAAATTACCTCGACGGTAGGAAGTCCACTTCAAGATTTGTATTCATGTTAGCTAGTGGGGCAATTTCTTGGAAAAGTGCAAAGCAATCACTTATTACATCATCAATAATAGAAGCTGAATTTATGGCATGCTTTGAGGCCACAAATCAAGCTTTATGGCTACGAAATTTCATCTCAGAACTTGGTGTGGTCGACTCAATTACGAGGCCGCTGAAAATATTTTGTGATAACACTACAGTAGTTTTCTTCTCTAAGAATGACAAGTATTATAGTGATTTTAAGCACATTGAGATAAAGTACTTGGTGGTTAGAGAAATAGTTCAATAAGTGTTAATTGAGAACCTGAGCACAATTATGATGATTGCTGATCCATTGACAAAAGCTTTACAGTATAAAATATTTAAAGAACATGTTCTTAGAATGAGACTTTTGAGCAAGTCATAAAAGATATGGTGATGCATGTTTAGATAGATGCTATTATTAATATTTTTATTACTTAATTAAAATTATTGTTTATACTATCATGTTTACATTTATGTTTACGCATATTATAATTGAATGTAACAACAGGATTGTCTTGACAAAACAAATTATATGGATCATTATGAACTATATTAGGAAAGACTAACAATATTGTGGTATATAGAAGGGAGTATGACATTGATGATATACAACCGCTATGACCCGCATTAATAGTTGGACTTAATATAGTATTATCGTGTTTATTGGACTTATTGGCTTGTTTTAAAATTCATGGCTATGTATAAAATGTTTTTCAAAATTTTTTAGAATCCAATTAGATAAAATTATTTTCAAATAAATTTTATTTTATTTATTTTGATTTTAAATATATTTTTTATATCTTATCAATTAATGGGCAAAGTGAGAGAATAATAGATTTTGTGGCCTTTTATAATTAGATAAGATGTATATAATATAACTAATTAAATTAATATATTGGTCAATAAAAAAGAAATCTACTTAAAGTATGATTCCTTAGGAGATAATCTTGATGAGAGGAACTCTCTTAGTTACTTATCCTAGGCCCTCTGCTCTCGTCTATAAATAAACAGGACCTTTAAGGACTGAACACAAGAAGAGGAACATAGATTATAGTTGAGGGATTAAAGTCTCTCTCTCAACTCTTTTCTCTAATCATCAATTTAAGTGGTCCTGTGAAAGGATAATAAGAGAGGAGAAGGATCTAGTTTCTTTTGCAGATTCACAGCGATCTTGGATCTAAATACAACATCAAAAGATACGCATCGTAAAACTAGATCTAATTATATTTGATTTCAATCCTAGCATAAAAGATTATTTTTATATTTAATATAGTATATTACAGATTTTATGCATAGAACGCCTGAATGGTTCTCTCGTTTGTAATCCAAATGGAATACACTTGTAGTGTTATGGACAAATGCAAATTAGATATTTGTAGCATGGGTTTTCCATTTTGTTTCCTCTATGCTGTTGACTCGATAGTTAACACAGTTCGATTCACTCCATTTGTTGTTTACGTGACTCATCCCAGAAATCCAAAAAGATCGCTCATCGCATAGATAGTTTGCATGACGAATTCCTAAGGCTTAGTTGGCTCACAATGATTGATCTGTGATCTTTTTTTGTGAGATTCGTTTACTTGAAAAAATTCAAAGTCGATTCGTTTACTTAAGGAAATTCAAAGTTGTCCTGTTTGTCTTGATCTAATCTGGTGATGTTTTATGTCATCTTAGGGTGGTTCTTAGATCTGTTGAGGTTTTGTACAATTGATTACCATCGAGTGATTTTGTATAATTGATTAGCATCGAGTGGTTTTTTATTTTTTAATCCGATCCTTTCGGTAGATAAAATAGATAAGATTTAGCATAACTTATGAGAGTTTATGTTAAGTACCCCTCGTCTGATTTTAAGGGTTGGTTTTTATATATTTTTTTATCGATGGAGAGTGGACGATTATTTGTTCTTTTTCAATTTCTTATATCATTAGGGATTCATTTATATCGACAACTAGTGAACACGTCTAGTTACATCAGGAAAGGATGGTTAGGGCATACCATTTTGTCACGGACTTAGCTGGTTTTGCCTAAGTCATGCGGCACCCTTGCGTGTTCGTCCGCAAGGGTCAGCCTCCCCGAAGCCTCCCATTGTCCCTTAAGACCCACAAAAGAGAGAACAAGATAGAGAAAATACCTCACTCGGGATCCACAAGCAAACATCTCCGAAAAACACTTCATAGACAATGCAAATTACAAACAGACTTTACAAGCTTTGAACGGTTACACAACAAAGGGTAAAATGGTCCATTATAGACCAAACTAAAATAGGACTATTAAGCCTTCGGCTGTCCCTCTACATGCTAGTCAAAGTATGAACATTCCAAAAGACACGGACATACATAAGCATTACATCAAACATCTTGTTTATAAGTTTGTCCGTGACATTCTCCCCCACTTATTCCTTCGACGTCCTCGTCGAAGCCTTTGTCGACACTACAACTCCTCGCCTCTGCTGAGTCTTCAATCTTTTGCTCCAGCTGCAATGCGTCTTTTGGCTCCCAGCTGCTCTCCGCTGCTATTTTTGAGTGGTCAAACCTTTGATCCGCCTTGCTGCTTCAACTCGTCAATGACTCTGACTCTAGTACTCTAGTGTGGGGTTGGTTGAGTTGTGTTGATCCTTGTTGGTTCCTGTGGATCATCCAGATGAAGGAAAAGACCATCCTTACTACGCCAGTCTCTCAAATGCCTCATGTTGTTTGAATTGGGTGGATGCTTGTTGGAGCTTTTAACGAGTATCGTCTCACAAACTTCTGAAGATTTGGGTCCTTCCTCCACAAAATTTACTCATTGACTCTTCTTTTACTTAGTTGTCACATCCAAGTAGGTTCGCATCACTTCCGCTTTCGATTGGCATTTCATTGGGAAATGAAGCGTACAATCTACTCTCAGTAACACTAATCACCATTGGTGAGGATTTGACAACTATTGTCTTCCATTATCTTCGAAGGGTCTTTGAATATATGCAGAGCTCCTCTGCTGGATAGATAAGAGAATTAGGGTACTCGGTTTCGCCCATTCTCTTGAGAGTTGAGAAGGCAAAGGTTACTTGACTTCACCCGCCTCCTCGAGGTTATACTCCATGCATCGAGCTAGTTATTGGCCTTCACCTGCTCTTTGCTCACACTTCTGAAGCACTTGAAGTGTTTGCACTCCTTGCGTTGAGTTAGCTACTGTGATTCACCTTCTCAATGCCATTGAACTTCTGGAATGCAGGAAGTTTTCACCTCAACTTGGAGTAATTCTCTAATAGATTTGGTCGCCTCTGGGATTGTACCGTCTTCTCCATCAACCCTGCCACCTACTCCTCTGAGTAGCGAAGGTACAACACTGCGTACTGTCTACTTCGTTCCTTGGTCGTGCACTCTTGCATGACCCGAAGTCCTTCACTTTCGGCTATCTTGATGAGAAACTCATTGACACCGGTCTTACAAAGTTCCTTGGCCTCTGCCCTTCAGCCTTGTCTTAGTACTTGGAGTTTGTCTCTGCATGCTCCACCTCCTCGGCCCCTTTCACGACCAAGCGCTCTCCCTCCATGAGAGCAAGGGATCAATGACTTTCACGGAAGTCCCGCCTCTGCGGTACCATGGCACTGCCATGCCCATGGCACTGCTATCCCTCGCCTCGTATTTGCATCCCTTTTCTTCACAATCAGTAGATATGCCTCTATGGTACTCCTCCGAGTCCACCTACATTCTAATTGATGCTTGATTTTGGGTAGCTAAGTACCTTTGGACTCGTCGTCGCTTCCTCGCCCCTTTTGACCCCCCGCTTCAACACCTCTGTGTTCTCCAAGCAGCTCCCTTTGGTCGATGGAAAGATAGACTGCAACTCCTAAGCATGGCCTCTGCCATCACGTTGTAGGGTTTGCTCCAATTCTGTTCTCCTTAGCTTCCTTGGTAGTAACGTTCGCTTACTCGACCTTGTCCTCTGACTTGTCGGGCTCCCTTAAGCGAATATTAGCTCTGGAGCAGTCCAACTCTCTAGGTGCTTTGATCATACCTCTGTATGATCAAGTCCTTCCCATGGGACTCACTGGTACTTGCATTCGAACTTTTCCCTTGGTGGAACACAGCCCCCACATGCTGATGACCAAGGTTTTCATCCGATGTAAAATTCGATGCACGCACGGAAGACCCGCCTTTGTGGTACCATGGCCTTCACTCCTTGAATCCATAGTGTTGGGAAATCCTTGGGGGCGACATCATATGCGCATCAGAAGAACAAGAAAAACAAAATCCCCGATTCCCAAAGAGATGTTCGTCGTCATGCGAAGATTGGTATGTAAAAAATCCGCGAAACATGAAACTACGTATAGAGTAGATTGTGTTACCTAGGGAGATCGTATATCCATGTTTCCTTGCAGATCCTTAGGAGAGGGTGAAGGAGGTCAAACGTCCTCTTCTCTAGCGGTGATCCACACAGCAGGGTTGCAACGACGCTCCTCAAAACTCCAGACCTACTCTGAGGTGGAGATGGAGAGGAGAATAGGAAAAGGCAAACAAAAGCTCTCTACCCCATGAGGCTCTGAATCCCTCCTATTTATAGAGGTCCCCTGTCAAACCCTAATGGATCCTCCCCTAGTGGGTATTGGATCTGCATCCAATAAGACAAGGGCTCCGTTGGATATCTCATATCCGAACCTCTATTCATCACAATGCCTACCATATGTGTGTGACCCTCTAGGCCCAATATCGAGCTGGCCGTGAGACATACCTGTCAGAACTCCTTCTAACTCAGTGAATTATTATCTCTGTAATAATTCACTCGACTCATCGACTACGGACGTACTAGGCAACTCACCAGTAGTCCCCGAACGATCTGGGGAATCCAATCCATTGGACATGTCGTCCTCGATTCACGAGTGTACCTATAGTCCCTCATCCATCTAATATACCGAGAGACCGTATATCGAGCATGGTGTTGTGGGACTCACATGGTTTCTACCGAAGTCTCGCTCTAATCGGATTCTCAGGAGAACTCTTTCTCTCTCAACCCAATGACGGGGGATTTGTCGAGCAAGAACACATGGGATATTCCTCTCATGGATGAGAGTAGATGATCCTCTATCGACACTCAATAGCCCTCGTGAAGGTCGACTACCAATCCCAATTACTAGCTGTACTAGATGCAGGGGACAGCCAAACCTATAAGTCACGGTATCAAAGAGTGGAGCACTCATACGGGACATCCTTGGTGTCTCAAGTCTAAGGACCGGATACACCACTGGGGACTACGGAATGGCTGTCGACAATAAGGCATCATCAACCATCCAACATTCCGTGGCGGATCAATCAATGAACTCATTCTCCATGAGCACATGTATGTATCCCTAGTATCCCCCCAACAAGCAGCTATGAGACCATTTGCATCCATCATATGGACGGTGTACTCAAACACACTAGTCTGTCCAGGTTATCACGATATCCCTCTCGAGTAACCTATGACCGGGATTATTTAGGATATGTGTTTAAAGGTGAATCGATCTCACTATCGTGATCTCATCACGATCCGATTCCCATTGCACAAATCCAAGGACATCACAATATATGTATGCATTTATGCAATAGTTATAAAGTGATATATGCCAAAATATAATAAGCAAAAAGATTCTATATTAAGTCACACGTGCCATCACTCACGTGATTGGCTTGCTGGGCACCTATGACTAGCAATCTCCCACTTGACCTAAAGCCAATCACCTATGTGTATGATCCCCATCAGACCCTTGTGACGCTCAAAACAAATCTGAGACAACGGCTTTGTTAATGGATCTGCAATGTTATCTTCGGATGGAACTCTTTCCACTACTACATCTCCTCGGGTCACGATCTCTCTGATAAGGTGGAACCTTCTCAGAACATGCTTAGATTTCTGATGAGACCTAGGTTCCTTTGCTTGAGCAATCACCCCGTTGTTGTCGCAATATAAGGAGATCAGCTCTTCGCTACCCGGCACGACTCCCAAATCTGTGATGAACTTCTTCACCCAAACTCCCTCCTTTGCTGCATCTGATGCAGCAATGTACTCCACCTCTGTGGTCGAGTCAGCAGTGGTATCTTACTTGGAACTCTTCCAGCACACTGCTCCTCCATTCAAGGTGTACACATACCCTGAATTCGACTTGCTATCATCGACATCAGATTGAAAACTTGAGTCAGTGTAGCCTTCAACCTTAAGGCTATTACCTACATATACTAGTAAAAGATCCTTAGTCCTTCTCAAGTACTTAAGGATACACTTTACTGCTTTCCAGTGCTCTAAGCCTGGATCCGCCTGATACCTGCTCGTGACACTTAGAGCATGCGCTATATCAGGCCTAGTACATAGCATGGCATACATGATAGACCCTATTGCTGAGGCATAAGGTATCATATCCATGTTCGCCCTTTCTTCTGGAGTCTTTAGGGACATACTCGTAGAAAGCGATATCCCATGTCTCATCGGTATGAGACATCTCTTGTAATTTTCCATGTCAAACCTTTTGACAATGGTTTCTATGTACTTGGACTGGGACAAGCCAAGCATCCTCTTGGATCTATCTCTATAGATTCTAATCCCCAAAATATATGATACTTCCCCTAAGTCCTTCATGGGGAAGTGTCTAGATAACCAAGCCTTTACTGTGGATAGCATTCCTACGTCATTCCCAATGATCAGGATGTCATCCACATATAACACCAAAAAGGTGATAGCGCTCCCACTTACCTTTCTGTATACACAAGGCTCATCTTCGTTCTTAACAAAGTCATACGATCTGATTGCCTCATCAAATCTTATGTTCCAACCTCGGGAAGCTTGCTTTAATCCATAAATGGATCTAAGCAACCTACACACCTTATTTGGACAGTTCTTGGACACGTATCCCTCGGGTTGCATCGGATACACCTCCTCCTCGAGGTTCCCATTGAGGAATGGTTTTCACATCCATCTGCGGATCTCATAATCATAGTGTGCTGCAATAGCCAATAGAATTCTGATGGATTTTAGCATTGCTTCTGGGTGAGAAAGTTTTTCGTCATAGTCAACACCTTGCCTTTGGCGATACCCCTTAGCCACTAGCCTTACTTTATATGTCTCTACCTTTCCATCTACTCTGATCTTTTTCTTAAAGATCCACTTGCAACCGATGGGTACAATACCTTCGGGCACATCAACTAGGTTCCAAACCTTATTGGAGTACATAGAATCCATCTCAGAATTCATGGCTTCTTGCCACTTCCCGGAGTCTATACTCATAATAGCCTCCTCGTAGGTCTGAGGATCAATATCCTCTGCATCCTCTCCTCTAATATGTCCCACATATCTCTCAGGAGGATGGGATACTCTATCAGATCTGCGTAAAAATTGAAACTTGTGTATTAGGTACACGAAGCAGGACTCGAGGTAGAGAGTGGTGCTTGAGCTTGGTTCTCCAACCTCGCTCAATTCTATCATTCTCCCACTATCTCCGCCAAGAATGTGTTCCTTCTCAAAGGAACACTGCTCTCTTTCTACAAAGACCTTTTGGTCCTCGAGATGATAGAAATAATACCCACAAGTTTCCTTGGGGTATCCCACAAATTTGCATCGCTCTGTCCTTGATTCTAACTTATCGGGGTTGTGTCTTTTAACATGTGTAGGGCAGCCCCAAATCTTAACAACCTTAAGATCAGGCTTCTTCCCTTTCCATATCTCATATGGTGTAGACACTACCGACTTAGTTGGAACTCTGTTCAGAAGGTAAGCTGCGGTTTCTAGGGCATATCCCCAGAATGAGATGGGTAGGTCAGCGAAACTCATCATGGACCGTACCATATCTAATAATGTACTATTTCTCCTTTCAGAGACACCATTGAGCTGAGGTGTATAAGGAGGTGTCTATTGGGATAATATCCCATGTTCCTTGAGGAACTGAGTGAACTCTGTACTTAAGTACTCACCTCCTCGATCTGATCGAAGAGTTTTGATACTCTTTCCAGTCTGGTTTTCCACCTCATTCTTATACTCTCTGAATTTCTCAAAGGCCTCGGACTTGTACTTCATTAAGTACACATATCCATACCTTGAGAAATCATCAGTAAATGTAATGAAGTAGGAGTAACCTCCAATGACATGAGTTGACATGGGTCCATATACATCACTATGTATGAGTTCCAACAACTCAGTGGCTCTCTCTCCAGTTTCACTAAATGGAGAGTTGGTCAGTTTTCCACGAATGCAAGGCTCACAAGTTGCATATGACACATAATCGAATGGATCTAGATATCCATCATTTAGCAACTTTTGAATTCTTCTTTCATGGATGTGACCTAGCCTACAATGCCATAGGTATGCATTGTTCAACTAATCTCGTTTCCTTTTGGACACATTTACATTCATGATATGTGGAGTGGTGTCTAATAAAAATAAACCATTATGCAATGCTCCTTTCATGATGATCTTATCATCTAATAATATCGAACAACCATTGTTCTCAAAAACAAATTTATATCCACTAACTGTTAAACATGAAATGGAGATAATGTTTTTGATAATAGAAGGAACAAAATAACATGCATCTAATGCAATAAAAGCTCCACTAAGCAGATGTAGGGCGATCTCGCCAACACTACTACAGAAACAACTTTTTGCTCCATTACCCATCTTGAGGTCCATCTCGTCTCTCAGTAGTCTCCTAGGCCTTGCAGAACTGCAACGAATTGCATATATGATAAGCACTACGGTATCCAATACCCATATGTTATCATAAGAGTCGACAAATGGAGTGATCATGAATATACCCTGAAGCTTCATTAAGCTTTTTGTTTTGCCCCTTTCTGCTAGGCACTCTTTTTAGTTTCTCTTCCGGTGCCCATCTTTACCATAGTGGAAGCACTGGCCTTTGTCCTTCTTTGGGTCTTTCTTAGCAACCTTTGTTTTACCTGGTTTAACCTTGCCCTTTCCCTTCTTAAGGGACCTTTCGCTTTCCTTTTCCTTTTTTGGTCTCACCGATTGTAGAGAACTGGCTTCTCTTTCTTGATAGTACTCTCTGCCTCCCTCAACATATTGAGAAGCTCGGGAGAGTCACTTCAAACTTGTTCATATTAAAATTTATTATGAGCTGTGAAAAGAATCTGGTAGGGACTGAAAGCACAATGTCCACACACAAGTTATCCTCTAGGACCATTCCTAGACACTGTGAGTTTCTCTATCCACTCAATCATCTTTGGGAGATGGTTCTGAACCGGTGTCCCCTCTCGGTCATCCTAAGCTGGAAAAGGCTCTTAGATATCTCATATCAGCTGAGTCCTTCCCTGTTCCTCAAACAATTTGGGCATGTAGGAGAATGGATCGGCATCCATATTTTCATGTTGTCTCGTAACTTCGAGTCATAGAGCCCAACATATAGCACTTGAGCAAGAGTGGAGTCATCAATGTACTTCACATGCGAAGCGATCTCATCCTCGTTTGCCCTTCTTGGTGCGGGCATCATCAGTATCAAAGACATACACGATTTTCTCCATTTGGAGAACAATTCTCAAGATTCTGAAGCCAATCAGAGTATAATTTGGACCGGTGAGGCGGTTGATATCAAGTATACCACGTAAAGGGATTTGAAAGCGACATTTTTGAAAATAAAGATGCATAAAATGAATAACATGCAGATTTTGCAAGAAATAAACTATCAAGATATGGACTTCTATCTTAATATGCTCCCACTATTTTACTAACGAGTCACGCGACACCCTCAAGACGTGAAACGGAAGTCTCCGTGCAGAACTTCTAGTGGGGATCAGGATCAATCAACATCTTAGCGTAACCTCGAGGGACTCGACCAATCACACTAAGCCTAAAAAGGTATGCAACTCTTGCCGATCACAACTCTTTGTGATTCCGTCTTATTCGACCTCCAATCACCATGGCCTCGAGGGACTCGACCAACCATGATGCTTCGGTTAAGTCAACACCTTCGTTACAAGATGAGTCGATTTGATGATATACCCTCGAGGGGACTCGACCAAGTATACCATGCCCTCAGGTCACCGGTGATATCTCTATATCGTAAGCAAGATAACTTAATCGCGATATAGGTGAGTCTCCGGGGACTCGACCAACTCAACCTACACCGGGAATTGGTTCCTACTTATAACGATGGAAGGTCACGTGGGTCAATCTAATTGCCTCACGTTTATTAACTTAATATTATCGAGAGATGTTTCTATGATTTGGTCTCCTAATATGACATGTCACACATATACATATTTAATATATATCTACATCGCATGCAAATATATATACATATCTAGTATGTGTATAAACAATTACACCAGATGATCATGGACCACAACCTAATATGATTAGGCCCGAGCCAGTAGGCATAATCACTCACATCAAGATCTATGTGTGCAACGGTGCATCTCCATGCCCTGTGATCGTCCATGTCGTCCTTGTTTGGTTCCGTCGACATCTTGATGCATCTTCATGCATCACGATGTCAAAATCTTGTGGGTCCCGCTTCGATCCACGCTTCCTCATTTGCCCTCCTCATGTGATTATAACTTAATCATAGGCACGCAGGCCGACAATAAACGAGAAATATAATGGAGGTTCATGAGACCTCAATAATAATAATCACAGTACACACACATCACACGGTCCATGATCATCCGTCCACACATCATACATCACATGTATAAATAATCATCATCATGTAGGACTACTAGATAATAATAATAAAAAATAATAATCAACTAAACCTTTTAATTAATTAATATTTTTTGAAATCAAGGACATTATAGGGAATTTCTGAATTCATAGGGGTATTTTCATAATTTGGGCAAAAGACAGAAACTGGAATTTTTCAAATTCCGAGGGGAAAAATTGTCTTTTGCCCAGAAAACTCTAATGCCCTTTCCCCTTTTAGTTTTGTTGCCGTCACTTGCCGTAACGTCATCTTGGGCGGGCGAAGGGCGCCATCGCGGCGAACAAACAGGCACGAGCGCCGCATTGCCTGGCCTTTGTGGGTGGGCGCCCTTCGAAGCCGCCCCGCCTCCCAGGCGGTGATTGCTGTCCATCGGGCGACCGCCCCTGTGGGGGGTTTCACCCGCGGGAGCAGCGGTGGTGGGCGTCGCTGCCTTGCGGCGGTAGGCGCCGCTGTCCTGCGGCGCCTCTGTCCGTGGGCTGCCCGCTTACGGCTGCGCTGCATGCACGCAGATCGAGGGCAGCAACTGTTGCTGCCCTTCCTTGTTTTTGCGTCAATAATTTTGACGTCAAAATTCTTCCTAAACACAACACACGCAATTCAAAACCAATCATTCGCACGAGCAACCTGGCTCTGATACCACTGTTGGAAAATCCTTGGGGGCGACATCATATACACAGCGGAAGAACAAGAAAAACAAAATCCCCGATTTCCAAAGAGATGTTCGTCGTCGTGCGAAGATTGGTACGCAAAAAATCCGCGAAACATGAAACTGCGTATAGAGTAGATTGTGTTACCTAGGGAGATCGTATATCCATGTTTCCTTGCAGATCCTTAGGAGAGGGTGAAGGAGGTTAAGCGTCCTCCTCTCTAGCGGTGATCCACACAACAGGGTTGCGACGATGCTCCTCAAAACTCCAGACCTACTCTGAGGTGGAGATGGAGAGGAGAATAGGAAAAGACAAACAAAAAGCTCTCTAGCCCATGGGGCTCTGAATCCCTCCTATTTATAGAGGTCCCATGTCAAACCCTAATGGGTCCTCCCCTAGTGGGTATTGGATCTGCATCCAATAAGACAAGGGCTCCGTCGGATATCTCATATCTGAACCTCTATTCATCGCAATGCCTACCATATGTGTGTGACCCTCTAGGCCCAATATCGAGCTGGCCGTGAGTCATACCTATCACACAGCCCTTCTTGTCATCATGTTGTTCACCGAAGTGGAGTTTCCAGTAGCTCCCGATCATACCTCCGTATGATCCAGTCCCTCACGGGACTAGATTGTGTGTATCGCATTGCCACGAACTGTTCCACCATGATCCGCTGCACCATGTCGCCTCCTGGTGACATCTCCATTACATTGTGATCCTTGTGGGATGAACTCGAATTGTGGTCCCTCCATGTGTGGCCTTTGCCAATACATCGCAGGGTCTCTTCCACCTTCGATTTTGTTCGCTCCTTTGGCAATCGATCTTCATCCACCCACTCTTGGGTCACACCTAGATGAAGCACCGCTCTAGGACAATCCGTCACCTAGTAACTCCGGAAGTCCCCCGACTTCGCTGCAATTAGTGCACCATTGTCTGGATCCTGGGCCTCTGCCCCTACCAGCACAATCTTCGCTGTGCACCGCTTCCTTCATAGTAACTTGAATGGCAACACTGTGGCATATTCTTCAAGAGTACCCGCCTCTACGTCCTCTTGCCCCGTGCTAAGGCCTTATGAACCCAACTTCGCCTCTGCAAATTAAGTCACCTTAGTTCCTCCATCAAATGCTCCTCCGAGATAAAGTTCATGTGCCCAGAAGCTCCCTTCGTCTTTGGCACCATGCAAGATGAGTCCGCTCCGTTAGAATGAATGACCCATGGAACAACATGATCCTGCTCTTACCTCTGCAAGAGTTCATGTCCTTGACCTCTGTCCAAGGAAAGCACTATGCCTCCGCTCCATGTTCCATCTTCTATGTTGGCTCCCTTCATGCGGCTTGGGTACTTCGCCAAGTTACACCCAAGTTGTTCCACTCCTTGTTTTTTGCATTGAGTTGATGGTGGCCCTTGCACCCACCATTCCACGGGTCAGCCCTCCGCTGCACTACTCAAGGCCTAGCAACATGCTGAACTCGTTGCACACTTCAGCCTCCTACGGATGTATCCTTCACATGCCGAAGAGAAAGTTTCAATGCTCCATGGCACCGAGTTTCGGTCGCCTTGGGATGGCTACGAACATTCCATCATCCGCATACAAGCCCATGCATGAGTACCAAATTCTTCGAGCTAGCAATTCCCCTCACCTCTGTGAGCTTTGCATAACTCTTTTGGTCGTTGAGCAACTCATTCCACCTTGCATGGTCTCATCCTTTCCCAAGCACCTCGCTTGCCTTGAGCACCATCAAGTATTGTTGTCAATGTTGAGTCGTAGCTCAAACTCAGTCATCCCAACCTTTGTGCACTTCACATTCTTCCAAGCTTGTATGTTCTCATGGTGCCTCTTGCGCGAAGGGTTGGTCATTCCTCTGAATGCCAATCTCAGATGCCCGCTCCTTCGAGCGACTCCTTTTCCCTACATCTCCATGCTCGTTTTCCCCCAAACGATCGCGCGTGTGCTGACTGCCCTCAACGCAACCCCGCTAGGTCCCCCACGTTTGCATGCTAAGTGTTTCTATGAGTGCTTGTCCCGCTCTGATACCATCTGTCACGGACTTAGCTGGTTTTTCCTAAGTCACGCGGCACCTTTGCATGTCCGTCCGCAAGGGTCAGCCTCCCTGAAGCCTCTCATGGTCCCTTAGGACTCACAAAAGAGAGAACAGGATAGAGAAAACGCCTCACTCGGGATCTACAAGCAAACATCTCCGAAAAACACTTCATAGACAATGCAAATTACAAACAAACTTTACAAGTTCTGAACAGTTGCACAACAAAGGGTAAAATGATCAATTACAGACCGAACTAAAATGAGACTATTAAGCCTTCGGTTGTCCCTCTACATGTTAGTCAAAGTATGAACATTCCAAAATACACGGATATACATAAGTATTACATCAAACATCCTGTTTAGAAGTTTATCTGTGACAGTTTGTCAAGGTAGGAGTTTGTTTGAAATAAAGAGGGGATGGGGATCGATGTTAGGTGCCCAAAGAGTTAGGCCACATCGTCAAAAATTAATGTTCCTTGTGATTAAACGTGTGACCCCTTCCAAAATCATGGCCAAAGATGACGGATCGCTAGTTACCGATGGCACGATCGAGGAGGAGCAGAGAGGTTTGACCGTTGGAAAGTTGAGAAGTTGGGTCTGATTGTCGTGTACCAATGGTCGACTCATGTGATTTTACATGTGAGCGAACGACGCAAACTCTTGTGTGCGTGTTGATTCTAGATCAAATCGGTAGTTCAATACATGTGCAATTACTTTCCCTATCACCATTAAATAAAAATTCAAAGATCCTAGTTCATGTTACAGTACATGTTATCAAGTATATAATTAAAATTTATGTTGGATTAAAGTATAATGCATCCCAAAAGGAAAGTCATTACTAAAATATAGCTACTCGAAATATTCAATTAGATTTGGGATTATTGGGTCACGATTGATTCATTAATTTTATTTGAGTATAAATGATTGGTCTACTATATTCAAATTTAAGTGAATAATAATATGTTTATCTATTTTTTTACCAGTGCATTTAGGTTGCCTTTATGGAATTAATTTGAGATATGGTGCCTGTAAGTTCCAATTCGCATTCCCTCTAAATTTGTTGGCATATTCTTTCTCTATTTGAATCTTAACTTAATAATACCATCATTCAATATGATAAAATAATAATTTGATTAAAATATAATTTTAAGATTTTTATCTCAGTAAATATTATGAAACCAAAACAAAAAATTCGTAGAAATAAATACTCATTTAAATTGTGGATTTCTAAGTTCTGCAAGTCAAGGAAAAAAAAGCTCTGCATTATAGTACATTCGAAAATTGAAAGCTCTTAGTTTAAACTTAGATGTTCTAACTTGCAAGTATTCATCAGAGTTCAATTTTTATTGTGTTTGTTTCTATGGTTTAGTGCCGATAGGATTTAATAAAATTATAATAAAAGAAAGGGTAGTGTTAGGAAAATTTATGAGGTCTTTTCAACCTTATTCCTGCATAAAGATTTAGGTAAGCGATTCTCATTAGTTGATTTCTTCGATGTTCAAATTAATATATAACTATAAATAGGTTCGTAATCGATTCAAACTGTCCCTTGATCCTCGTATAATATATTTATAGTTGACCTAAATTATCTTTTATTTTTTAAAAAATATTTATATATATTATATAGATGATTCGAATTTTAATTTTTTTGAAATATTTTTACGGATATTATATAGAGAATTGATTTGTAAAACTATTCCTTAATCATTTTAGAATATTTGTCTGAATATTTCATAAAAAAATTGATTCATCTTCCTTGCGGTGGTTCTAAAATTGATTTAAGAGTTCAATGTTATGGATAAGAGAACAGCAATCATCATATAATAATGATTTAACAAATGGTGGGTGTTAGTGTCAACATCTTTTACGTCGTGGCCTCGGGGCCAATGCGGTTGGGTTTTGGTCCGAATGATTGGAGATCTTCCTAAACGACCCTTGAGATCGTTGAGGTAGTCGACCGCGATGGTCCGATCTAGATGGGGTCACTATTTTCTCCCTGAGGGGACCCCTCACCTGGGCATTCGATGGGAGGCACTCCGTCTTCGTACCTGCACACAGGTCGGGTCGGGAAAGCTTGGCCCGACCCCTCCGACAATCAAGTCAGTCGATAATCTCCGGGGTTTTTCTTATTTTTTCTCCCCCCCTCATTTGCTCCGAACGCGAGGGTGTTTATAGGGAAGGTCACCGTTTCCTGATGTGCCTGCTTGCAGGGAGCATGGTCGTACCTTGGATAACGTCTGACACCGGCATTGGCGTGGCGTGAAGGATCAGGCTCCGGCAAGATGGCGACGTGCCTCGGTCGACGTTTTGGTTTGCTTCGGTTAGGCGCTATCAGGTCAGACCGAGGCAGGCGACCCCCGTAGCTCCTCGGTCTGGGGGTTATTATTTGTCAGCCCGATCGAGCTTCCGGATTAGCGGGGCCCCTTCCAGCAATAAAGGATAGAAGGGGTGTTTCTTTTACATTTGCTGTGCAAGGGGCTGGAGTTTCAGGCTCCGGTGGTCCGCACACATGATCGATAATACCACCCCAGTTTTGAACGATGACAAGCACAAGGACCTCCGAAGGCTCAAGGAGATCCTTCCCGCCTCTCGAGCCATCTGAAACATGATTGAGCAATGGTTGATCGAGGTAGGTCTTAGCCCGATGCCTCGAGGTATGCCTATAGTGGGTGGTTTAGGGTTTTTATGAATCATTCAAAATACCGACCAACGACCAACACCCATGTTTTCGCACAGAGATGGTGAATCTTAGGTCCGTGCATGGGGGGCGGGCTTCGTCAATTTCGTCCTTGTGCCCATCGACCGAGCAGATGATTGGCTTGAAAGATGTGCTGATGGAGGTCGAGGCTGGTCAGCCTCGGAAGAAAGCAAAGATCTATGCTGCGAAGGGATCTGATGCGGCAGCGGCCCAGTCGGAGGAGCCGCTACTGAACCGGCCAATCGTGCGGGGAGGAGCCTCGGGCGGGGTGAGGCCGGCCCCAGTAGGGAAGGGGCGGGGAAGGTGCCTCAAGAGCCTTCCGTTCGCGAACTATGCCGCCTTTCCGCGGGTACGAAGGACGTGCCTTACCAGGTTCGAGCAATGGACAATCTCCCGGAGGGCGAAGCCTCCGACCCGCTAGTGGCCCGCTGGGGTGGCTTGTCCCACGGGGACCGGATAAGGGCTGACGGGGATTCCGCGGCCTTGTTCGTCCGCGGGGGGCTTCATCCTGATATGGCTTTGGAGTTGTACACCTTGTCCTCCGAAGTCCTGCTTGGCAAGTCTGCCAAGTCACTATTGTGGGTAAGCATCTCGCCATCGGCTTCCCGTCTATACCTGGGTGGTATTGTTCTGACTCCTTCCCTTGCAGGGCCAGCACTACACCATGGTGCTGATGGACTGCATGTGCGACACTGGCCGAGTCATCGGCAGCTTGAGCAACCACAACATCGAGCTGCGTAGGAAGATCGAGGAGATCCGAGCGGGAGCGGCTCCTGAGGCGGTGGCTGCGGCCGAGCAGCATGCATCAGATCTGGAGGCGAAAGCGACACATCTCAAATCTAAGCTTAAGGTGGCTGAGGAGCAGAACAAAGAGCTCTAGGTGCATCTGAAGGTGACTCAGGCCGAGGTTCGCCTGGCGAAGGGAGAGTCGTTCCAGGCCCTGGCTGACGAGATTCGTCAACGGTCGGAGAAGGACAAGAAGCTGATCGAGGCCTACAAAAAATCCTCAGGCTTCAAGCTCGGGCTGACTCGGACGGGGCAGGTTACCTATGAGTATGGGTACCGGGTCACCTTGGATCGCTTCAGAGCACGCTACCCCGACCTTGAGGTGGCGGAAGATCCCTTCGCTTCCTTTCCTAAGGGCTTGGGCGTCGACAGGCTCGAAGAAGCTGATCGAGGCCTACAAAAAATCCTCAGGCTTCAAGCTCGGGCTGACTCGGACGGGGCAGGTTACCTATGAGTATGGGTACCGGGTCACCTTGGATCGCTTCAGAGCACGCTACCCCGACCTTGAGGTGGCGGAAGATCCCTTCGCTTCCTTTCCTAAGGGCTTGGGCATCGACAGGCTCGAAGAAGTTCCCTTCGATGATAGCGTGGAAGTCCCCGAGAAATAGGGCAGACCTATTGTAACATTTTGTCGACAAGCGCTGCAGGACATGGTCGTCCGGTCCTGTAACCGAATTTTTGTTTTAAATGAAAGTTTTTCGTTCAGACTTCTTCATTGTCTCACTTGATTTCATTACATGAAAAACCTTTTAAGATTCTGCACGTTCCACGTCCTTGGCAGGAGGTGGCCTTGCATTGTTGCGAGCCAGTACGTGCCGATTCTAATGACGTTAGCCACCCGATAAGGTCGTTCCCAGTTGGCGGCGAGCTTGCCGCGCGCTCGGGTCGGGTCACTAACTTCAGCTTTGCATAAGACTAGATCGCCCAACTTAATCGATCGAGGGTGCACCTTCCGGTTATAGATTATGGCGACGGCTCTCTTGTAGGAGAGGGCTTTTAAGTGTGCATCAGCACGCCGCTCCTCAAGCGCGTCAAGACCAGCTCGGAGTCCTTCGATTGACGTCCTTTCCTCGTAGTTTTCCATCCAAGGGGTGGGGATAATCACCTCGGGCGGTAGGATGGCCTCGGTCCCGAATGCGAGGCTGTAGGGGGATTCTCCAGTCGTGGTTTTGGGGGTGGTTCACAAGGACCACAAGATGCTAGGGAGCTCATACACCCAAGCCAATCGGGCTGCGGACACTCTTCCTCTGAGCCCGTCCAGAATGGATCGGTTTGTTACCTCCGCCAGACCGTTCGTCTGGGGGTGGGCCACCGATCTGAACCTCAACTGAATCATGTTGTTTGCGCAAAATTCTTGGAACTGTGCACTGGCGAACTGGGCCCCATTATCCGTGATGATGGTCCTGGGCAAGCCAAACCGAGTCACTATATTTTTCCATATGAATTTCTCCACCTGATGTTCTATGATTGTTGCTAGTGGCTCGGCTTCGACCCACTTGGTGAAGTAATCCACTCCCACGATGATGTATCTCCGCTGCCCCGAGGCTGGCGTGAAAGGTCCGAGGAGGTCCAATCCCCACTGTGCGAATGGCCATGCACAGTCAATGGGGGCGAGCGGAACCATAGGCTGCCGGGGCGTCCGAGTGTGCCTCTGGCATGAGCCGCATCGTTGTACATAAGCTTTCGCATCTCGGCACATGGTGGGCCAATATACCCTTGGCGAAGGATTTTGTACATAAAGGTTCGCCCACCGATGTGTTCTCCACAAATCCCTTTGTGGACCTCGACCATAACCGACCGAGCTTCTTCGGGTTCTAGGCACCATAGGAGAGGATGCGAGAAATGTTGGGAAATCATGGGGGGCGACATCATATGCGCAGCGGAAGAACAAGAAAACAAAAATCCCCGATTCCCAAAAAGATGTTCGTCGTCGTGCGAAGATTGGTGCGTAAAATCCGCAAAAACACAAAACTGCGTATAGAGATTGTGTTACCTAGGGAGATCGTATATCCCTATTTCCTTGCAGATCCTTAGGAGAGGGTGAAGGAGGTCAAGCGTCCTCCTCTCTAGCGGTGATCCACACAAAGGGGTTTGCGACGACCCTCCTCAAAACTCCGGGCCTCCGAGGTGGAGAGGAGAGGAGAATAGGAAAGGCAAGCAAAGACTCTAGCCTATGAGCTGTGAATCCCTCCCTATTTATAGAGATCCCGTGTCAAACCCTAATGGGTCCTTCCCACAGTGGGTATTGGATCTGCATCCAATAAGACAAGGGCTCCGTCGAATATCTCATATCTGAACCTCTACTCATCGCAATGCCTACCATATATGTGTGACCCTCTAGGTCCAATATCGGCTGGCGTGAGTGAGTCATACTGTCGAACTCCTTCTAACTTCGGTGAATTATTATCTCTATAATAATTCACTCGACTCATCGACTACGGACGTACTAGGCCACTCTGGCAGTAGTCCCCTGACGATCTTGAGGGGAATCCAATCCATTGGACTGTCGTCCTCATTTACCATGTACCTATAGTCCCTCATCCATCTAATATCCCGGAGACCGTATATCGAGCATGGTGTTGTTCAGGACCCCATACGGTTTCTACTCGAGTCTCGCTCTAATCGGATTCTCAGGAGAACTCTTTCTCTCTCAACCCGAATGACCTGGCTAGGGATTTGTGCAGTAAGAACACATGGGATATTCCTCTCATGACACCAGAGTGGATGATCCTCTATCGACACTCAATAGCCCTCGTAAGGTCGACTACCACTCCCAATGACCACCAGTACTAGATGCGGGACAGACCAAACCTATAAGTGCGGTATCAAAGAGTGGAGCACTCATACAGGACATCCTTGGTGTCTCAAGTCTAAGGACCGGATACACCACTAGGGACGGAATCATTGTCCCGACAATAAGGCATCATCAACCATCCAAGCATTCCGTAGCGGATCAATCAGTGAACTCATTCTCCAATGAGCACATCTGTATCCCTAGTGTCCCTACACGAGCGGCTATGAGACCATTTGCATCCATCATATGGACGGGTATACAAAGACACCGGTCTATCCGGTTATCGATGTGTCCTCTCGAGTAACCTATGACCGAGATTATTTAGGATATGTGTTTAAAGGTGAATCGATCTCATTATTGTGATCTCATCACGATCCGATTCCCATTGCACAAATCCAAGGACATCACAATATATATATGCATTTATGCAATAGTTATAAAGTGATATACGCCAAAATATAATAAGCAAAAAAGGATTCTGTATCAAGTCACACGTGCCATCACCACGTGATTGGCTTTTGGGCACCTATGACTAGCAATCTCCCACTTGACCTAAAGCGAATCACCTATATGTCCCGATCCCCATCGGACTTCGCGGACGCCTTCAAAGACAATCTGGAGACAACGGCTTTGTCAATGGATCTGCAATGTTATCTTCGGATGGAACTCTTTTCCTTTGCTACATCTCCTCAAGTTCTGATCCTTTCTTATAATTTGGAACCTCCTAACAACACCGATGAGACCCGGGTTCCCTTATTTGAGTAATCACCCCATAGTTGTCGCAATATAAGGAAGTCGACTTGTCATTATCTCGTATCGACTCCCAAATCTGTGATGAACTTCTTCACCCGGACTCCCTCCTTTGCTACATCGATGCAGCAATGTACTCCGCCTCGTGGTCAGTCCGGTGGTGGTATCTTGTTTGGAACTCTTCCAAACTGCTTTGCTCCTCCATTCAAGGTGTACACATACCCGAATTCGACTTGCTATCATCGACATCGGTGAAAACTTGAGTCGGTGTAGCCTTCAACCTCAAGGCTATTACCTCCATATACTAGTAAAAGATCCTTAGTCCTTCTCAAGTACTTAAGGATACACTTTCTTGCTTTCGGTCTTCAAGCTGGATCCGCTTTGATACTGCCGTGACACTTTCGAGCATGCGCTATATCGGGCCCAAGACATAGTATGGCATACATGATAGACCCTATTGCTGAGGCATAAGGTATCATATCCATGTTAAGCCCTTTCTTCTAGAGTCTTTAGGGACATACTGTAGAAAGCGATATCCCATGTCTCATCGGTTATAAGACCTCTCTTGGAATTTTCCATGCCAAACCTTTTGACAATAGTTTCTATGTACCGGACTCGGACAAGCCAAGCATCCTCTTGGATCTATCTCTATAGATTCTAATCCCCAAGATATAAGATGCTTCCCTAAGTTCTTCATGGAGAAGTGTCTAGATAACCAAGCCTTTTCTTGTGGATAGCATTCCCTCGTCATTCCCAATGATCGGGATGTCATCCACATATAACAAAAAAAGGTGATAGCTCCCCACTTACCTTTTCTGTATACACAAGGCTCATCTTCGTTCTTAACGAAGTCATAAGATCGATTGCCTCATCAAATCTTATGTTCCAACTTCGAGGAAGCTTGCTTTTAGTCCATAAATGGATCTAAGCAACCTACACACCTTATCACGGGCAGTTCTTGGACACTTTAATCCCTCAGGGTTGCATCATATACACCTCCTCCTCGAGGTTCCCGTTGAGGAATGCGATTTTCACATCCATCCGCCAGGATCTCATAATCATAGTGTGCTGCAATAGCCAATAGAATTTCGATGGATTTTAGCATTGCTTCTGGTGAGAAAGTTTCATCGTAGTCAACACCTTGCCTTTGACGATACCCTTAGCCACTAGCCTTGCTTTTATAGGTCTCTACCTTTCCATCTACTCGATCTTTTCTTAAAGATCCACTTGCAACCGATGGGTACAATACCTTGGACATCATCAACTAGGTTCCAAACCTTATTGGAGTACATAGAATCCATCTCAGAATTCATGGCTTTTTCTACTTCCCGGAGTCTATACTCATAATAGCCTCCTCATAGGTCCGAGGATCAATATCCTCTACATCCTCTACTCTAATATGTCCCACATATCTCTCGGAGGATGGGATACTCTATCAGACCTGCGTAAAAGTTGATACTTGTGTATTAGGTACTGAACGGACTTCGAGGGCTGTAGAGTGGTGCTTGAGCTTGGTTCTCCAACCTCGCTCAATTCTATCATTCTCCCACTGTCTCCGTCAAGAATGTGTTCCTTCTCAAGGAACACTGCTCTCTTAGCTACAAAGACCTTTTGGTCCTCGAGATGATAGAAATAATACCCACAAGTTTCCTTGGGGTATCCCACAAATTTGCATCGCTTTCGTCCTTGATTCTAACTTATCGGGGTTGTGTCTTCTAACATGGGGGGGCAGCCCCGGATCTTAACAACCTTAAGATCGGGCTTCTTCGCTTTCCATATCTCATATGGTGTAGACACTACCGACTTAGTTGGAACTCGTTGAAAGGTAAGGCTGCGGTTTCTAGGGCATATCCCAGAATGAGATGGGTAGGTCGTAAAAACTCATCATGGACCGTACCATATCTAATAATGTATGATTTAACCTTTCAGAGACACCATTGAGCTGAGGTGTATAAGGAGGTGTCCATTGGGATAATATCCCATGGTCCTTGAGGAACTGAGTAAACTCTGTACTTAAGTATTCACCATTTCGATCTGATCGAAGAGTTTTGATACTCTTTCCAGTCTGATTCTCCACCTCATTCTTATACTATCTGAATTTCTCAAAGGCCTCAGACTTGTACTTCATTAAGTACACATATCTATACCTTGAGAAATCATCAGTAAATGTAATGAAGTAGGAGTAACCTCCAATGGCATGAGTTGACATGGGTCCACATACATCACTATGTATGAGTTCCAACAACTCATTGGCTCTCTCTCTAGTTCTACTAAATAGAGATTTGGTCAGTTTTCCATGAATGCAAGGCTCACAAGTTGTATATGACACATAGTCAAATGGATCTAGATATCCATCATTTAGCAACTTTTGAATCCTTCTTTCATGGATGTGACCTAGCCTACAATGCCACAGGTATGCACTGTTCAACTCATCTCGTTTCCTTTTGGACATATTTACATTCATGATATGTGGAGTGGTGTCTAACATAAATAAACCATTATGCAATGTTCCTTTCGTGATGATCTTATCATCTAATAATATCGAACAACCATTATTCTCAAAAACAAATTTATATCCACTAACTGTTAAACATGAAATGGAGATAATGTTTTTGATAATAGAAGAAACAAAATAACATGCATCTAATGCAATAAAAGCTCCACTAGGGAGATGTAGGGCGACCTCGCCAACCCCTAATACAAACAACTTTTGCTCCATTACCCATCTTGAGGTCCATCTCGCTCTCTCTCAGTAGTCTCCTAGGCCTTGCGAACACAGAACGAATTGCATATATGATAAGCACCTGGGTATCCAATACCCATGTGTTATCATAAGAGTCCACAAATGGAGATCGATCATGAATGTACCAAGCTTCATTAAATTTTTGTTTCGCCCTTTTCTGCAAGGTACTCTTTGTAGTTTCTCTTCCAATGCCCATCTTTACCCACGATTGGAAGCACTGGCCTTTGTCCTTTGCTGTTTCTTAGCAACCTTTGCTTTACCTTGTTTGCCCTTGCCCTTTCCCTTCTTAAGGGACCTTTCGCTTTCCTTTTTTTTCTCGGTCTCACCAGTGTAGAGAACTGGCTTTTTTTTTCTTAATAGTACTCTCTGCCTCCCTCAACATATTGAGGAGCTCTGGGAGAGTCACCTCAAGCTTGTTCATATTAAAATTCATTATGAACCGTGAAAAGGAATGGTAGGGACTGAAGCACAATGTCCCACACAAGTTATCCTCTAGGACCATTCCTAGACACGTGAGTTTCTCTATCCACTCAATCATCTTTAGGACATGGTTCTGACGGTGTGTCCCCTCGGTCATCCTAGTGGAAAAGGCTCTTGGATATCTCATATCGTTGAGTCCTTCCCCTGTTCCTCAAACAATTTTATGGACATGTAGGAGAATGGATCGGCATCCATCTTTTCATGTTGTCTCTCAGAACTCGAGTCATAGAGCCCAACATATAGCGAGCAAGAGTGGAGTCATCAATGTACTTCACGAAGCGGCGATCTCATCCTCGCTTGCCCCTTCTTCGGGCGTAGGCATCACTGTATCAAGGACGTACACGATTTTTCTCATGTGAGAACAATTCTCAAATTCGGAGCCAATCCGTATAATTTAGACCAAGAAGGCGGTTGACATCAAGTATGCCACGTAAAGGGATTCAAAGCGACATTTTTAAAATAAAGATGTAGCGAAATGAATAACATGCAGATTTTGCAAGAAATAAACTATCAAGACATGGACTTCTATCTTAATATGCTCCCACTATTTTACTAACGAAGTCACGCGACACCCTCAAAGATTGAAACGGAAGTCTCGGTGAGACTTCTAGTGGGGATCGGGATCAATCGGCGTCTTTAGTGTAACCTCGGGGACTCGACCAATCACACTAAGCCTAAAAGGTAGGCAACTCTTGCCGATCACAACTCCTTGTGATTCTCGCCCTGTTTCGGCCTCCGAATCACCATGGCCTCGAGGGACTCGACCAACCATGATGCTCGATTAAGTCAACACCTTCGTTACAAGATGAGTCCGATTTAATGATATACCCTCGAGGGACTCACCAAGCATACCATGCCCTCGGATCACCGGTGACATCTCTATGTCGTAGCAAGATAGCTTAATCGCGATATAGGTGAGTCTCGAGGGACTCGACCAACTCAACCTACACCGAATGGGGTTCCTACTCATAACGATGGAAGGCCACGGGTCAATCTAATTGCCTCCACGTTCTTTATTTTAATATTATCGAGAGATGTTTCTATAATTTGGTCTCCTAATATGACATGTCACACATATACATATTTAATATATATCTACATCGATGCAAAAATATATATACATATCTAGTATATGTATAAGCAATCACATCGGATGATCATGGACCACAACCTAATATGATTAGGCCCGAGCCAAGAGGGCCTAATCACTCACATCAAGATCTATGTGTGCAGCGGTGCATCTCCATGCCCCGTGATCATCCATCTTGTCCTCGCTTCGGTTCGCCGACATCTTGATGCATCTCCATGTATCACGATCGTCGAATCTCGTGGGTCCGCTTATCGCATCCATGCTCGCTGCGCCTCCTCATGTGATTACAACTTAATCATAGGCACGCAGCCCAACAATAAACGAGAAATATAATGGAGGTTCGCGGACCTCAATAATAATAATCACAAAGTACACACATCACACGGTCCATGATCATCCGGTCCACACATCATACATCACATGTATAAATAATCATCATCATGTAGGACTACTAGATAATAATAAAAATAATAATCAACTAAACCTTTTAATTAATTAATATTTTTCTGAAATCAGGGACATGTAGGGAATTTCTCAATTCCTAAGGGTATTTTCGTAATTTGGACAAAAGAAAGAAACTGAAATTTCTCAAATTCATAGGGGCAAAACTATCCTTTTTGCCCAAAACCCTAATTCCCTCTACTGCTGCCACCGCCGCCACCGCTGGCGGTGGTCTGAGGGAGGGGGAGGGCAAAGGTTCGCCCAGCGGCAAGACGCCCTGGGGCACCGCCGTTGCGGGTGGGTGCCCCGGCGCCCCCTCCCCATGAGGGCTTCATGAGGCGGGTGCTGCCTCGGTGGCGGTCGCCCTAGGTTTTTTTTGCCGGTGGGGCAAGGACCCGGTAGCGCCGCCGCCCTATGATGCCTCGGCTGCTATTTCACCCTCATGGCGCCTCACGGCTGGTCGTGGCCATGGCGCCTCTACTGCTGGCTGCCAGCCCGCCGACGCCAAACCCTGCTGCAAGCAGACCGCCCGCCGGTTTTGTAGAACCTGGCGGTTCTAAGATCTTGGCCGTATTTGTCTTCGCTTTGGTCGATTCTTGTTTGTGGTGGTCGCAGGCATGATCGAGGAGGGCAGCAACTGCCCTTGCTGCCCTTTTTTAAGGCCAACGATTTTGACGTCAATATTCTTCCTAAACACAACACACGCAGTTCAAAACCAATCATTCGCACGAACAACCTTGCTCTGATACCAATGTTGGGAAATCATGGGGGGCGACATCATATGCGCAGCGGAAGAACAAGAAAACAAAAATCCCCGATTCCCAAAAAGATGTACGTCGTCGTGCGAAGATTGGTGCGTAAAATCTGCAAAAACACAAAACTGCGTATAGAGATTGTGTTACCTAGGGAGATTGTATATCCCTGTTTCCTTGCAGATCCTTAGGAGAGGGTGAAGGAGGTCAAGCGTCCTCCTCTCTAGCGGTGATCCACGGCAGGGGGTTGCGGCGACCCTCCTCAAAACTCCAAGCCCTCGAGGTGGAGAGGGAGAGGAGAATAGGAAAGGCAAGCAAAGACTCTAGCATATGAGGTCGTGAATCCCTCCTATTTATAGAGATCCGTGTCAAACCCTAATGGGTCCTTCCCTAGTGGGTATTGGATCTGCATCCAATAAGACAAAGGGCTCGTCAGAATATCTCATATCCAGAACCTCTACTCATCGCAATGCCTACCATATGTGTGACCCTCTAGGCCCAATATCGAATGGGCCGTGAGTCATACCGTCAGAACTCCTTCTAACTCGGTGAATTATTATCTCAGTAATAATTCACTTTCGACTCATCGACTACTTGGACGTATTTAGGCCACTACGGCAGTAGTCCCCAGACGATATAGGGGAATCCAATCCATTGGACTTGTCGTCCTCGGTTACCATGTACCTATAGTCCCTCATCCATCTAATATCCCGGAGACCATATATCGAAAGCATGGTGTTGTCGGACCCATACGGTTTCTACTCGAAGTCTCGCTCTAATTGGATTCTCAGGAGAACTCTTTTCTCTCAACCCGAATGACCCGCCAAGGATTTGTCTAAGCAAGAACACATGGGATATTCCTCTCATGACACCGAGTGGATGATCCTCTATCGACACTCAATAGCCCTCGTAGAAGGTCGACTACCACTCCCAATGACCCGGTGTACTAGATCCGGGACAGACCAAACCTATAAGTCGGTATCAAAGAGTGGAGCACTCATACGGGACATCCTTGGTGTCTCAAGTCTAAGGACCAGATACACCACTAGGACTCACGGAATCATTTGTCGACAATAAGGCATCATCAACCATCCAAGCATTCCGTAAAGCGGATCAATCAGTGAACTCATTCTCAATAAGCTTTGTCATCGTATCCCTAGTGTCCTTCCTACACGGCAGCTATGAGACCAGCTGCATCCATCATATGGGACGGTATCTGACACACCGGTCTATCCGGTTATCACGATGTCCTCTCGAGTAACCTATGACCGGGATTATTTAGGATATGTGTTTAAAGGTGAATCGATCTCATTATTGTGATCTCATCACGATCCGATTCCCATTGCACAAATCCAAGGACATCACAATATATATATGCATTTATGCAATAGTTATAAAGTGATATACGCCAAAATATAATAAGCAAAAAGATTCTGTATCAAGTCACACGTGCCATCACTCACGTGATTGGCTTGCTGAGCACCTATGACTAGCAAAAAAGACCTTTTATAGAGTCGTCCATTCATCTCGGAGTACCATGCCTGCATACGGCGTAGGTGCCAAGCCGCGGTCTCGTCAGCGGGAAGAATCCTATCCCTCTTGAAGCGTAACATCTCATGTACCCATGTAGTTTGTGCGTTGGCCGAGGACACAGCCACGATTGCGATCACGTGAAAAGGAAGCTCCTCGACCTCGGGCTAGGCTTCGGGATCTGACTTTGATGCTAGTTTAGCCAACGCATCTGCTCGCTCGTTCTCACTCCTCGGGACCCTAGATAACGTAAAGCGAGAGAAGTTAGCGGTCAGGCTTTTTACCTTTACCGGGTACTTTGACATGGTTGGGTCCCGGGCCTCATATCCGTCGCTGAGGTGCTCGGCCACCAGTTGCGAGTCGGTGAGGACGTGTATGGCATCCACTTGCATCTCAATCGCCAACCTGAGTCCTTCTAGGAGTGCCACATATTCTGCCTCGTTGTTCGTGGCTTAAAAGCTGAAGCGGAGGGAGCGTTCAAATGAACGTCCGTCAGGGGATTCCAACACTAGCGCCGCACCCGCGCCCTTCGAGCTGGCCGATTCATCCGCATGCAGGACCCATCCTTCTCTAACCCGCTCAGGATCTTTGTCCTCAAGCTGAGTCAGTTCTGAGATGAAGTCGGCTACCGATTAGGCTTTGATGGCGGTCCTTGGTATATATTGTATGTCGAACTCGCCGAGCTCCACCGACCATTTGAGGAGGCGACCTGCAACGTCGAATTTTGACAAAACTTACCGGAGCGATTGGTCGGTAATTACCTCAATTGGATGGGCTTGGAAGTAGGGGCACAGTTTTCAGGCTGTTAACACGAGCGCCAGTGCTAGTCTTTCAATTGGCTAGTATCGCTCTTCAAGGCCGCTTAGGACATGGTTGATGTAGTAGACTGGTAGTTGCTCCCCGGAGGCTTCTTTGGTCAGGACGAAGCTAACCGCATGTCAGGAGGCGGCCAGGTAAATACTGAGCTTCTCCCCGGAAGAGACTGAGGCAAGGCGGGGGAGGCTAGCCAGGTGTTATTTTACACATACGAGGGCTTCCTTGCATTCTGCCATCCATTGGAAGTTCTTCGGGTTTTTCGGGGCCCGGAAGAAAGGGAGGCATCGATCACCCGATCGGGAAAGAAACCGAGATAAAGTAGCGAGCCTCCCATTCAACCGTTACAACTCCTTGATTGTCCGAGGGGCCTGCATACTGATGATGGCCTGGACCTTCTCTGAGTTGGCGTCGATTCCCCTTCCGTGTATGATGAATCTGAGGAATCTTCCCAAGCTGACGCTGAAAGCACATTTTGTCGGGTTGAGTCGCATGCTATATCTTCGCAACGTGGCAAACGTCTCGGCCAAGTAAATCAGGTGGGCCACTGCTGTACGACTTTTTACGATCATGTCATCGACGTAGACCTCCATATTTCGCCCGATCTACCGGGCGAACATCTTGTTTACATTTCTCTGATATGTAGCCCCATCATTCTTTAATACGAACGACATAACTCTATAAAAATATACCCCCTGATCGGTAAGGAAGGCCATGTGCTCTTGGTCTTCAGGGGCCCTCCTGATCTGGTTGTAGTCGGAGAAGGCATCCATAAATGAGAAGTGAGCATGCCCGGCTATCTCATCGACCAACCGGTCGATCCTCGGGAGGGGGTAGCAGTCTTTCGGGCATGCACGATTGAGATTGGTGTAATCAACGCACATCCTCCAGCTCCCATTAGATTTTTTCACGAGGACTATATTGGACAGCGACCACGGGTACTTGACCTCTTCTGTGAAGCCGGCTGCCAAAAGCCACTCCACCTCCTCACGGACATCCAGTTGTCGGTCAGGGGCTTGTCGGTCGGGGGCCTGTCGTCGGGGCCTCTGCTTCACTGTGCGAGCATCGGGCGAAATGTTCAGGTGATGTTGGGCAACCTTTGGGTCGACGCCCGTCATGTCAGCTAGCGACCAGGTGAAGACATCGGCGTTCTCCCGTAGGAAGCTGACAAGCTGCTCCCATTCTCGCTCGTGGAGTTCCGACCCGATTTTGATTATCCGGTCTGGTCGACCCTCCAATAGGGGTAAGCCACTAGTGGTTTCCGTTGGCTTGGGATGTTGGGTCGGTCTCTTTGTTTCCCGGGGATCCCCCAGGGGTTGTTCAGTCCTCGCCCTTTTGTGCGATGAGACCGCCATCAAGTAGCACCGTCTAGATTCGCAGGGGCTTCCCCAGACTTCCTCGACCCTGGCGTGGGTCAGAAACTTCACAGTTTAGTGGTAAGTGGAGATAACGACCCTGATCTTGTTGAGGGTCGGGCGACCGAGGATTGCGTTGTATGCAGTGGGGAGGTCAACCACCAAAAAGGTCACTATCACCATCTTCGACCTTGGCGGGACTCCGAGGGTTAGGGGCAAGGTGATCGCTCCCAATGGCGAGATCGAGTCACCGGTGAACCCGGTGAGTGTCGAGCACATTGGCTCCAAGGCATCTCTAGTTAGCCCAAGCTTTTGGAAAGCATCTAGATAGAGCACGTTGGCCGAGCTCCCTATGTCGATCATGATCCTCCTCACTTGGGCGTTGGTGATCCTAGCCGCTATTACAAGTGCAACGTCGTGCTCGGATTGCTCGGCCCCCTCAGCTGGGAACGTGACCTCGGGCTCGGGTCTGCGTCTGGGGCCTTCGGCCGCAGCGGCGCGGGCGTATGTCTTTCGTCTGGACATACTGTTCCCTTCGGATGCTGGGCCGCTTGTTATCACGTCGATCTACCACTCAACGGGGCCCTCTGGGCGGGGCGAAAGCTCCTTACCTTATCGGAGGTACCAGCCGAGTTGTCCTCCGCGAATGAGCTCCTCGATTTGCCGCTTCAATTCGTGGCACTCCTCGGTGTCATGTTCGTTTTGTCGATGGAAACGACAATACCTGCATTGGTCCGCGAGCTCCTGCGGACTTCTTATCGGGTTGGGGGTTCTAAGAAACCCTTCTCTCTTATTTGGAGGTATATCTCTATTCAGGACGTGCCCAAAGCGGGAAGCGGGGACCTCGACACCGGCGAGTTAGGTTGGTCCAACTTGCGCCTCGATGTGGCAGACTGTTGCCCCCGGGGTGGCTCCGGCTTGACCCTTTTGTGCTCCTCTCGCCTCCCGGCCATCCAGGCCTCCGTCGCGATGTACTGGTTAGCCCGCTGGAGCATTTCTAGTACTGCGGTGGGGGGTCGCTCCACAAGGGACCAGAAGAATCTGGAAGGTCATAGGCCTATCATAAACACCTGCATTAACAGAGAGGGATGAGCGTCCGACAACCCTCGGATTTTCGTGGCAAAGCGATTCACAAAATGAGAGAGGGGCTTATCCTCCCTTTGGTTAAGTTCGAGGGGCAATATGATGGACGGCTTTGGCCAGGCGTAAGCTAGGAAGTTAAGCTCAAAGTCTTTGGCAAGCTGATCAAAGGAAGTGATCGCCCCGGCCTTCAGGCCGCTATACCATGCGCGGGCTGGGCCCCTCAGAGTCGTGGGAAACACTCTGCACATCAAAGCGTCTGATGTTCCGTACAGTGCCATCTGGGCATGGAAGGTGGCTGACCACCGGGTCAGTGGCGTCATCGTATGCGTCGAGAGAGGGGTGTCGAAAATTCAGAGGGACTGACTGATCTTGTATTTCAAGCGCGAACGGAGACCCCCGGTGCACGTCCTCCTCGAGTTCTTCCTTTGACTTACGAACCTCCCTCTGCGCTTCGTCGAGTCACTGGTTAAAGAAGCGCAGCTGGGCTCGCAGGGAGCCCGTTGAGTCTGAAGATAACACCTCGGGCTCTGGGCGGGTGCTCGAGTTTCCCATTGCTCGACCTTCAAGCGGGGCCGATCGGACCCGAGGCGACGCGGGGAGCTCCGGAGGTACCGTGTGAGCCCGAACGGGCAACTCTTGTTGCCGCAATGGTTGGATCGTAGGTGGGTGCACCGGATGAGAAATGAGTGGGATAATGGTCTGCACCATCCCAGTCAGAGCTCGGACTTGATGAGCAAGGTCCTGAAAGGCCTCGGGCGATATGGGCGACGGGTTGGTTGGGGCGCCTTCGAGCGACGACAAGCCCGGGTCATTGAATAACTGCCAATAGCGCTATGAGGTCGTGATGGGGTGCTCAGTTAGAGGTTCACCAAGTGGGGGACGTTCCCCCTGAGCCCCGATCAGGTGTGACCCCTCAGTTGTGGGTTCGTCTGGGTCGATCTGTCGATCCCTCGACATTTCGCCCTCCTTCTAGTGCCAAACTGTTAGTGTCAACATCTTTACGCCGTGGCCTCGGGGCCAATGCGACTGGGTTCTGGTCCGAATGATTGAAGATCTTCCTGAATGACCCTTAAGACTGCTAAGGTAGCCGACTGCGGCAGTCCGATCTAAGCGGGGTCACTGTTTTCTCTATAAGGGGAACCCTCGCCTGGGCGTTCGATGGGAGGCACTCCGTCTTCGTCGAGGCACGGTCTTCTCGATTTCGACTCCCGAGAGACGACGACTCCACGTGAGGGATCGCCCCCCGGGCTCCTGTGCAGATAAAGATGTACTTGGCCACCCGTGTTCACAAACTGCTGCTCCAAGCAGTTGCTCACCCGCAATCTGCCCGAGTCCACTTCTGTGCGGCCTGCCTGTCTGAGCTATGTATCTCGGTCGTAGTCTACCCGAGCCCACCTCTACGCGGCCTGCTCGCATGAGCCGTGCCCCTCGATCACAGTCTGCCTGAGTCCACCTTTGCACGGCCTGCCTGCTTGAGCCATGCCCCTCGGCGCAGTCTGCCCGAGTCCACCTCTGCGCGGCCTGCTCGCCTGAGCCGTGTCCCTCGGCCGTAGTCTGCCCGAGTCCACCTCTACGCGGCCTGCCTGCCTGAGCCGTGTCCCTCGACCGCACTTTGCCCAAGTCCACCTCTGCGCGGCCTGCCCGCCTGAGCAGTGCTCGTGCCTTAGCCTCATACTTCGATTGCAAACTGCATGATTCCTACACCTCGGCGCCACCTGCTCTCCCGAGTCTTCTGCCTTGCTCAAGTCATACCCCATGAACACACGTCGCACAGGATGACGGACCAGCAACCGACCATCGCGACCCTCTGGGAAACCTCCTCAACACTAACCAGAGAGCAAATCGGCAAGGACAACCACTTAAAGCAGAAGCCACGCCTCGGACCCCCCTAACAACAGTCGATGCATGGCTCCCTTCGGGGGGGGGGGATGATGAGGGTAATAATAATGATGGGACACGAACTAACATCACCTGCTCCCGGGTGACGTCTCTTGGGTCACGTAGACCGAGGAGCTATGGGGGTCGCTTGCCTCGGTCTGACCTGACAGCGCTTGGCCGAAGCAGACCAAAACACCGACCGAGGCACGTTGCCATCCTACAGGAGCCTGGTCCTTCATGCCACGCTAATGCCGGTGTCAGACGTTATCCAAGGTATGACCCTGCTCCCTACAAGCGGGCACATCAGGAAACGGTGACCTTTCCTATAAAAACCCTCGTGTTCGGAACAAATGAGGTGGAGAAATAAAAAGAAAAACTCTGGAGATTATCGACTGACTTGATCGTCGAAGGGGTTAGGCCAAGCTCTCCCGACCCGACCTATGTGCTGGTACAAAGACGGAGTGCCTCCCACCGAACGCCCAGGCAAGAAGCCTCCCACCGAACGCCCAAGCGAGAAGTCCCCTCATGGAGAAAACAGTCACTTCGTCTAGATTGGACCACTGCGATCGGCTACCTCAGCAGTCTCAAGGGTTGTGAGTATTTGATCTTATATTTTCTACCAAATAGAAAATAAATAAAGTGCATTCAAGTATAATCAGCATGACATATGAGATCGTATACTGCCACATATTTTATATTTCTGATAATTATAATTATAATCAGACTTCTCGGATGACAATATTTTCTATTTGTATTTACGTCAACTCACATGTAAGGACGGACAGATGCGGGGACGTCCGACTCGACGTCGCCGAGGATAACGATTACGTGGCGCACGAAGCGGCGCTTGTATAGGAGAGGCCTTCCACATTTTGATCCATGTCGCCACGCGTCGGTCCCCATCTCGCTCGAGCGCCGTATAACAAATGACCCTTCTCAGAGTTAACGAGATGAAAGAACAGAAAACAGCACACGATGGCGGACGGAGCTTGCGACGAGGCGTGCGGCTGCCCTGTCCCCTGCCCCGGCGGCGACGACGTCTGCAGATGACCCTCGCCACCCCTCGCTCTCCATATCATCCGTGGTCGTGGTCGCTTAACCTTTGTCTTCCGCCGACGACAGGTGCAGGAGAGGAGGAGGAGGAGGAGGAGGAGCCGCGGCAAGATCTCTATAACAATCGTAATAACACAGTCAGATCTTCCATGATAACAACCTCAACAACAGCCACGATCTCCCTAACTACATGATATCATAAATCTGTTAAGAAAAATATTCTTCTGTTAAGGAAAATTCACCCTTGTAAATATATAAATATATAGTATTATATATTATTTTGATCAATACAATCTTGCATTTTAATGTATTCAAGCTGAAATTATTTTAATAAAATTTTTTCTTTAATAATTCTTCTTGCCTTCGCTACTACCCCAATCATTGTCGCGCAGCATCATCATCAGGTGCGATCACAATAATGAGGGTTTGTTTTGGTGCGATCGGTTGCTCGCCCTCAGCAGTGGATCCTTTTTAAACCCCTGCTCGCTCCTTTCCTCCTTTGCTGTAGCCTTCTTCTCTATTGTAATATTCCTTTGCTATAGTCTTTTTCTCTATTGTAATATCGTTGTAGCTTCCTCTTGTTTCATCCTCTGTTGTAGCTTCTTTCTCTATTACAGCTCTATTGTAGCTTTCTCACTCCGCTCGTAAACTATTTGCTTGGCGGAGTATCATCTTACGGGGGTATGACAGCAGATAAAATTTCCTAAACTGTTTGTTTGGTAGGAGTATCATCTTGCGGGAGCATAATAGTAGATAAAATTTCCTAATAGGAGAGGGATATGTAAACTACTTCAATAAAACTTCTTCAATAATTATTCAATATAAAAAAAATTATATTGATCAAAACAATACATAATACTTCATATTTATAATGTTTAGAAGGGAGAATTTTTCTAGGTGTTCGTGTAAACAACTTTAAGCCGTGGTCTCGGGGTCGACGGCGCTCGGTTCGGGTCCGGAGGACAAGGATCCTACCGAAGGTCTCTGAGGGTTGCCGACGGGGATGGCAGAGCGGATCGGGCAACGTCGGGGCTCACCGGAACGTCTTGCGAGGAAGGGTCCCTCTCCCTAGCGCTGGCGAAGAGGTGGCTTGGTCTTCGTACCTACACACAGGTCGGGTCGAAACTCAGTCCGACCCCTCCGACGATCAAGTCAAGTGATGTCAAGAGGTTTGTTTTGTTTGTCTTTTCTTTTTCCTCCTTCTCCGTTTAGCATGCAAGGGTATTTATAAGGAAACTTATTGTGCCCGTTGAGGAGGCAGGCTTGTACTCCTGATAGCGTCTGACACTAGCATTGGCGTGGTGTGGAGGGCCGAGCCTGAGCAGGTCGTTAATGCGTCTCGATCGACGTCCCAATTAGTTTGACCAGATACTGTCGGATCAATCGAGACGTGAGGCGTCATCCGGGGCAGCTGACGTCAACCCATGTCTTGTTTTCACGAGAGATCTTGATTATTAGCTGTGATTCTACTCTTTCATATGACAGTATAATCAACTTCCAAACAAGCTAGTATGTCGAGTAAGTATCATTCCGACTCATATGTCGTCGTCGCACGAGGAGAAGGAAAACATGATGTTATACCGGTGGATCGAAGCTGGAAGTGTGCAGTACGAACCATGTCAGTCTTTGTGGGACGACGGGTGATGTGTTGTGCATGCAGGAAACCCAACAAGCGTGCGGGCAATTGCCTGTTTGAATGCGTGAAGCGGATCCCAGAAGCGTCACTTCCCGGCCGCTGTTGCCAGGCAACTCTGGTCGGTCCCGCTCGGGAGGCGTCACGTGAGCGGGACCCTGTCACGTGGAATGCCGAATAAAAAGAGAACTAACTGAAACTCCCGCGCGCGCGCGCGCGCGACAGAGGGCAAAATGGGCAACGGCAGTGGAGACGCCGTCGACGCGACGAAGCGCAAGAAGAAGAGGAAGGGCCGCCCTTCCCTCGATATATAGAAGCGAAGCCTCCGCCACCAGAACCATCAGAAACGGCAGAACAACCGCAGCACTGTCCCTAATCCCAGTCCCCGCCACAAATTACCCCAATCCACCGCCCACCCTCCTTCCGCCGTGTCAGCCGCCGTAAACCTAACCCACCGCGAAATCCGGAGCAAGACGAGGACGAGGACGAGGGAGGAGGAGCCTTCTGCGGCAAGCGCAATGAGAAGAAGCTCAAGCTCGTCCTCCGCCCCCGAATTCGACGACTTGGGCCCCAGGCGGAGGAAGATCGACCGTGGAGAACGCCACAAATAAGCTCTAATTTGATCCCTTTTGATCGACTAATCGACGCTGTGGCGATTGTCTCGGTTGGGGGACTTGGAAGTCAGAGAGTGGATTGTGAAGTGGAATGAAATCGACTTCTCGGATCCTGGTCTCTGGATTTCATGGATTCTTTCCCTGCCTACATCGAGGCCGTCGGGTGGGCCGTCTGGTTGGGTTCCGTTCTTTTATTGGTCTCTTTTCCTCTCTTTAGCGAATATCCAGAGTGAGAGATGATTGAGTTTTGAGTCGGTCAGCTCCAATCATTTCTCGGAAAACCTAAGCGGCTGCTTCATGGGGAAATTTCACACACAGTTACCTTTTTGCAACCTTGATTGCGTTGGGAAAAAAAAAGAAGCTTTTTTTTGTCTTTTGTCTTCTTCCTACTTTTTCTTGTCATTTCTGATTGAATTTGCGCTGCTCATTTTTCCCCAGTGATTTTGTAGGTGATCTGTTGAGTGGCCTATAAATGTTCCCTATTTTTTTGCTCAATCTTTTGGTTTTGATATTAGAATTGATATGTGTTTTTTTTTTTTGTTTCTGTTCTAATTTTCAGGCCAAGAGGATCAATTCCACGAAAGCAATGTGCTCGGTTCCAGGTTTGTGTTCGTGCATTTATTTCAATGGAAAGCTGCACGCGACCTACACTGGATTGTAAGAAACATCTAATTTGTTTGGTTAGCAACAAGGAAGCATTCAGTTTTGGGCCCACGACACTCTGCCGGACAAAAAGTTGTCGGTGTTCATCCTTGATAGGCTCCAGAAGTGCGCAACTCTGGTGTCTTTTTTTAGCCGGTGTGATGTTTTCCTCTGAACATTTGTTTTCATTGTAATCTTGCTTGATCTCCGGGTAAGATATCTACGGTGTCTTTTCCGAGCCCGGAGGTCTGTTTATGAAGTTCTTATATAATTGATTGCTTCTTTTCTTGTAGTTCAGTAAGCTCATCCTAGACCTGGAGTGCTTAATGTCTGTGTCTGATGTTATATAGCTAGCTTCCAGACTATCATGAAGTCATAGAGCATCCGATGGATTTCGGAACCGTGCCGAACAAGCTGTACAGCTGAGCATACACTAACCTGGAACAGTTTGAGGTTTGTCGAAGCTTCTGCTGTTAGTAGTTTCCATTTCTTTCCAATTTTTCCAATAAAGATATATAATTTTAATTTATTATCTGGTCTTCTCTGATTGTATGTCTATGCATGTTGGTATACTTTCGCTTTTCATATTTTGCACTGCTTTTCTGGCTAGCTGGATAATTATTGAAAAGAAACATGACCTTTGGACTGGCTAGAAAATATGGTTGCTTAGCATATAACATTGTTTGCTTGGTATCATGAATTTAATACAATATTTGCATGTTAGAATATATTACACAAGCTGAACACTAAACTGAACCGATTAGGCATATGGCATGGTGCTGATGCCATGAGACTTGCCATACTGATTGGTTAATGAAAGGAAATGGCTGATGCTGATGCCAGGAGATTTGCATGTTAGAATTTATTATCTGGTCTTCTCTGATTGTATGTCTATGCATGTTGGTATACTTTCGCTTTTCGTATTTTGCACTGCTTTTCTGGCTAGCTTGATAATTATTGAAAAGAAACATGACCATTGGACTTGCTAGAAATACGGTTGCTTAGCATATAACATTGTTTGCTTGGTATCATGAATTTAATACAATATTTGCATGTTAGAATATATTACAGAAGCTGAACACTAAACTGAACCGATTAGGCATATGGCATGGTGCTGATGCCATGAGACTTGCCATACTGATTGGTTAATGAAAGGAAATGGCTGATGCTGATGCCAGGAGATTTGCCATGCTGGTTGGTTAATGAAAGGAAATGCTTGATGCCAGGTAGATTGACACTCATCTGTTGGAATATGAGTCTAGTTTAGTAATGGACAAGCTTGCAGCAATTTTCTTATAATTAAACCTGATATGATGCTTTTGATCTAAGCATCGTAGTTTCTACCCAATTCCATTTTCTCATTACCTGTGTTGGGTACAGCTCTTGGCCCATAGCCCTCAAGAGATTTGTGATTGAAGTATATCCTCTGTTTCCTGTGGTGGTATGACAGCCCTTTATAGAGGATAGATAGTGCATTATTCCAAAAGCAAAAGGTTGATCATGATCTATTTTCCTAAAAAATATGGTTGGTTTGTGTTTGATTTGCAAGCCAAGTTGGTAGCTTAATAAACTTCCTCGAAAGAGTTGACACTATCATCTTGTGACGTTTTGCTGCTGTTGCATATTTTTACCCCTAGTTTATCTCATGCAAATTTCTGTTTCCAACACACAACTTCAAAAATCATGCGTCTGATCATATGTTATCATTTCTAAACATATCGGTATGTTTTATTGTGGGATCAGGTCGGTCCTCATTTGGAATATACATGACACAGGCGCAAGTACTTCGTTTGGTGGTGGTACGATTCTTCATCAACACATGGGAATGCAATCGACTGGTGATGGTTTCGATGCTTCATCTAAGTTCAATATTTCTCTTACCATAAGATAATCCGTATACTTTTTTGTTTCTTTTGAAGATATCTGAGGAGTTTTGTTTACCTTTCAGTTCTCTGCGGATCAAGCCAATGTCAAATGAGCAAAGAAGACAAGAAGTGAACTCTCGAGTCTACAGACAAATGTGAGAAGATGACGGAATTCGTGCCTTTACTTATCACCACAAGCCTTTTGGCGTCGCGTATCGAACTCCCTCTTCGGCATGGTTCCCTGCGGCCACCTGGTCGCTGATGTTATGACAGAACAAAAGTAGCGCGCGGCACGGTTCATGTGATGCGTAGGACCGTATCATACAACAGTGGTTTTCTCACTTGGAAGGCGAGTACTCTTTTGGATCCGGTTTTATCATACTGTTTAGTTCCTCTCGATCATTATGTATGTTTGTAGAAAGAGGAGAGACGGGAAGAGTAAAAGAAAATGAGTAATGAGTTGATGCAAAGGGATTGTTTTTCTTGTTTTAATAGGTAGGATATAGGTGAGACAACAGAGATCAATTGGTCAAAGAAGACGTTGGAATTCAGGTGCGTGTCAGCTGTGATCACCCAGATGGTGTTCCATGAGGAATTCAGGACACTCGACTGAACAGGGAGTAGCAAGTCATCTTCACCCGGTCAAAGGTTGAGAAGCTTATCCCAACCTTTTCCACTTGTTCAAGACTTGGGACACTCTCGGCGAGCGTGTCCGATGAACGACTCACATCCAGAGGTCGCTCTCTGCCTCGCCAAGCTCAGCTCAGGCCAGTCAGTCTTCTGAGATCTATCGGCGAACTCCGGTTTCGCTCTCTTCAGCAGCTCCGTGGAGGAAGCAGATGATGGTAAGTCAGCCGGTGCATCGTGATCTATCACATACAGTCTGAGAAGCAGGACGCCGAACAACCCCCACTGCAAATTGCAACTTGGATATGTATTTTATTCCATTCAGCTTTCTTTTCCGAAAGGTTTTCTGTGAGAGAGAGAGAGAGAGAGATAACAACATGCAGGTTGTCCGCGGCTGGTTCTCGCCTTCATGCACACCTTGCGCCCTCGCGTGTCAGTTGTCACGTTCTCGTTGCATGCCAACAGAGTTAAAGCAACACTCAAGGAATGGAAGCACAGACAAGAGTTCATGTTCCACTGGTAGCCGCTGTAACATCATGCACTCCCCAGCCCTTCCCTCCTCCTCCTCTCGTCCTCTATCTGCTCTCTTTGTATTCCGAAGCATCCTCAACCAAGGTTATCTTCTTACAGAGCTCTCTGTTCTACTCCCGCAAGCTTCACTCTCAATCGCTGGTTTTTGGTGCAGAGCTAATCAGAAGCCTTCATGGGTACCAAGGCTCGGAAGAGGAGGAGGAGTGGGTGGAGAGGGAGTTCCTTTTCTCTCCCTCCTCCTGCATCGAAATGCGTGATCCCATCCCTGGGCCTATCATGGTGGCGTCGACGGCAGGTGATGGTGGCAATGGATTCCGGTACAGGTTCAAGGAGGGGCAGAGTGTGGGGCTCTGGCGCTGTATACTTGCATTTGACTCTACCGTGGCCTTCTCCGCTTCTTCTTCTCCGATTCCTCCACTCCTCTGTCTTTCCAGGTAACATAAATAGTGAAGGAAAACGAAAAAAAAAAAAATTGCCAGAAAGAAGCCATTCTTCTCCATCTTCTTAATCATACATTTCATGTCAGGATTGCCCCTAGCAGATTATATTTTGATTGAAGGAAGTTGTCCATTTGCTTTGCTATTTCTTTGATAGACAATTGGTTGTTCTTTGTTATTTTTGCTAGAAATTTCACCTTTTCTCGAGTTATTGCTTCTGATAGAATGATTGGTTTGCATAACAGATTCTGGGGAGGCTCCGCTTATTGTCCCAGCCTCTTGAACTGTGTGACAATAAGGATTCTAGTGAAAACTACAAGAAGTCTAGGAATCCCTTGTCATAGTTCATGTGTGCAGCTTTTGTTCCTGCGTCATGTTTTGAGGAAATACAATTGTCACATGCAAACTCTTCCAAAGACATCTCTAATGTTCTTTACTGGCTGAGTGACTGCATTAGTCAAGATTCGGGTTGTTATGCCTGCTTCATGTTTGTTCTACCATGAGCAAGACATGCACTCAAGATTTGGAATTTACTTTATTTTTTCTTTCTGCCTTTGTTTTAGCCTTTTATTTTGTCTTGATAAGCTCTTCTATTTTTCAGACGAGCAAATTTGTCATGTATCTTATCATGCATTCCTAATTCCTATATGTGATCGTTGAAAATTTGGCTATAGGTTGGTATTTATTAGTCAAACTTCTGTGTGCAGACTGTCAACGACACTAGATCTATTTTCATTTCTTACCAGCTCTGTTCCTGCATCATAGTCGCTAGCCTTAGCTCCTCGAATTACTATATTCCCTTCCTGTTTCTATATTTCTTAAGTTTTGGTCCTAAGCTAATGAACTATTTGACTTTCTACTTCAAGACCATCTTCAAAGTTCATTTCAAGGTTTTTAAACCTAAGTGAAACTGAACAATCTACACCGAAGTAAGCTCTTATAGAAGCACCTTCTGAAATTTTTAGTAATCTCCGTATTTGAGATTACGGTTCTTACTGGGGTTTGCAATTAGAATTATAACTGAGATTCATATGTGTGTGGCAGAAATCCCAGGTTGAAGAATATACCTACTTTGTTAGGTGATCTCCAGGAGGCATTCCAGTTGAGGTGTGAAATGGAAACTAAAAATACCATCAGTTTGGCTTCAAAGGGGATTCAGGTATGTGAAGGAAAAGAGCCCCATGATACAGCAGAATATGCAGATACTGGTTATGAAGATGGGTCCTCAGATTCATGTTCCACTATCAGACATGTAAAGTTGAGGAATCAGAAAAATCACAGAACCTTACAAGGTAGCAAGTCTTCTATGAGTACTGGTTTTCACTACAATCACTCCAAAAAAGAATAAACTTTCTTTTCATCTTTTAAATATATTTCACTCTTACATTGGTGTCTTTTATCAACTCGCAGACTCTTCCACTCCTCTCCGTTTCACATTTTTATCAGCACATACAAGTGTGATATAGATTATTTTGATGAGCAACCAAATAGATGATTTAGATAATGTTAGATGGATGCATGGAAAGGCACAATTTGTTTCTGGCACATATATACTATTTATCGATTTGATACATATACTATGCCGTTAATCTATGAACAGCATGTGCATTTGTTGGGAATTTGTACAAAATGTGGTTGAGATATTATTGTGAGCATTTGTATAGGTTAGAATGTAAAATATGATAACAGTTGTGGTTGAATTATCCATTGCGATGAATAGGGAATTGCTGATGGTTTAGGACATTAATTTGTTTTCTTTGTATAAAAGAATCTTATATTTGGATGTTGCCATTTAGGATATATTGAATAAAGATAGTTCTTTATTGTCAGAGCACATTTAGAAAATTGGCATGCAAGTCCATTATTCCTCTATTCGCAAAGATTAATCATATAAGTTCATTTCTTGAGAATTCTATCCTCTTAGCTATGGCTTCTAATGGTTTCTGTGAAAGACTGCAGAACTTGCAATCCCCATGAAGAAGAAGAGGGCTGCAACAGAGCATGTAGCTAATATTGCTTTAACCGACCTTGTTAAATACTTCGATCTTCCAATTACTGAAGCTTCGAAATATCTGAGGGTTGGACTTACTGTTCTGAAGAGAAAATGTAGAGAATTTGGCATTCCTCGTTGGCCACATCGGAAAATCAAGTCTCTCGACAATCTGATACAAAATCTCCAGGTAATTAATTGCAACATCTCTTCTGATACTGATTCTTGGTCACAGTTGAAGGTCACAAACAGTATGCAGTGCCATATTCTGAGCCACTAACCAAATCCCATGTCTTTACTAATTCCGGCACATTGATTTGCACATTTAAATCTATTTAATTCTGGTGACATCCTAAGATACTGCTTAGTAGTTGTGTTCACTTTTTTGCTGTCAGCATCACACCTATGCTTCATATGAAAATTGGCTTCTAAGGAATTATGAGTCACAGTTATGATACCTCATCGATGTGTCTGTCTGACACCATTCCTGCAAAAGTCACTCATGAAATGATTATGAATGCACTTAGATTTGAAATTGTCTTGCAAAACCTATCATATTCTATGAAATCTTTTGATGATGCGCAGGAGGAGGTTCATCGACAGGAGAAGGAGAACAAATCAGCTGCCATGAAAGCAGTCATTAAGAGGCAAAGAATGCTGGAAGGTGAAAAGGAGTGCATAGAGAAGAATCCTTTCATGGAGTTGCAGATAGAAACCAAGAGGTTCAGGCAAGATGTCTTCAAGAGAAGACACAGGGCAAAAGCTCTTGTTAGCAAGCAAGATTTTAGCACATCTCCAATGAAGGCATGCACTTGATCCTGGATTTCTTCTCTCATCCTCAGGGTATGGTTCTCAAAGGATGCAGTATCCTCACTTTTTGGTTGTGTTATTAATGGCAACATAGAACAGTGATGATGATTTATTTGTTGTAGTATCATGTCACTGCATATGGTTATGCTGATGGTTAGTAACATTTGTGCAATTCTGAGTGACTCCTAAAGGTTCCATCAGAACTTACAAACCATACATCTTCTTGAAGAATGATTAGAAAGAGAATTGCAACAAATCACATATCACAAGGAATTATGTTTCACTATAATATTATATATATAGCTTTTATTGATTTAGAAAAGGTCTAGGGTTTCTAAAGTTTTATTATGATGAGTTAAAAAAAAAGTATATTCATTAATTATATTGATGTTATTAAGAATATGTATGATAATGTTAAAAGTGCTTAGTGAGTTTCTTATTAGTATATGATTACATCAAGCAAGAATCCGTATTAAGTTTTTATTTTTTTTATGTTGATAATGGATGATTTTATAAGTTATTTATAAAATAAACCTTGTCGGTATATATTATTTGTTGATAATATTGTTTTAGTTGTTAAGAGTTAAATTATGGAGATAATTTTTAAAAACTAAAAATTTTAGATTAAGTAAGATTTAAATTAAAAATATATAATATATAATCTTAGTAATGTTAAGAATAGATGTAAGGATATAATTAAGTTAGATGAAAAGAAATATTTAAATAAAAATTTTAGATAGTTTGAATCAATTTATTTGAAGAGAGAGCATGAAAACTGGATCCGGCCAGAGATCAAAGCTGCGTTCTCTTCGGTCCTGTTGGAAGAACATACGGCTGGAAGAGAACAAGTCGGGCCAGCCTCGCCTGGGGACGGTCAAGCCGGGCTGCGTTCTCTTCGCAGTCGCGTGTCACTCAATGTCCATGGCCTCCGTTCGCAACATGGGCCGATAATTGGGCCGATGTTTAAGTTTGTGGCCCATCATGCTCTCTTCTGGAAGAACGTGGCGGTATCTGGACCTTATGGTGATCTTATCATACACCTGTTGGATGACAAAATGGCCCAAAAATAATTTTTTTGAGCTAAATCCTTATATATTCGATTTTGTTACTCTCACATCGGTGATCGGATCCAGTTAATCTGATTGCATCTCTTCGACATAAGACACTCCGTGTCTTTTGGGCCTAAACGAGAGAGGCCCGCACGTGACGCTGTTTGCTTGAGGCTGGAATTCTGGGTTCGGATACCAATTTTGGATCCGTAACCCGAACCCGTTGGCCAACACGGCGCATCATCCCATCATCGTTCCTCCACCTCAAACATCCTACTCGGTGGGTCGCCGACCGCGGCGAATACGGCGGCGGCATAGGCATAGCAGTAACTCGAGGCATAATGGTGGGCGGCTTGTTCCTTAGTTTGGGGCGGCCCACGCGACAGCAGCAGAAGGCCTGCATCGCCCGCTCCGGCGACTTCAACTACGACCCCAAATTCCACGGCGCTTCCTCTCCTCTTCGAAGTAGTCTCGGAGACAACGTAGTAGTCGAAGAAGAAGCCCTTTCCAAGAGCGGTTTCTTCGTCAACCGCGCCCGTGTCCTCCTCGGCGCGGGTCCCCGCACCTTCGACCTTGCCAAATCCGCCCTCCTCTCTTGGAAGTATACCCGTTGTTTCCCGTCTTCTCCTGTTCCGATTGTTCTCTCGTCGGATTGATGCTATGCTTGTCTGTGTAGGCACTTTGAATTGGGATGGACGTTTGTGGATCCGGAGACGCCGGTCGAGAAAGGAGAGAGGCTCTGCGTCTGCGTGAAGGAGGTGATACCGTGGCTGATGATGCCGCTCCAGATCGCCTACGTGCGTGACGAGATCTCTGGCCGCGGCCCGACCAAGGCTTCCTTCGGTTTCGGCAGTGGCACTCTCCAAGGCCACCTCTTGGTATGATTCTGTTCTGTTTCCCCTTTACTGAGCTTTGTAGTATTTACTTTCTGAGAATTGCTATCACTAAATCATGATGGAGAGGTGAAATTGTTTCCTGGTGAAGACTTTGTGCATTAGCAAAAGCATCTCTCTAACTCCTGAAACCTATGCACTCAATTGGCTATGACATCTTGATTGTAAAGCTCAAGCAATTCACTAGAACTTTTCACTTCAAGTCTAGTCAAAGTATTCTTGTGATGCCAGTATTGAACCTTGTTTGAACTCGAATTATTTGTGTATTAATAATTATAATAAGCTTCATAATAGCTGGTTATATTTTTTGGAGGCATTCTTTGTCTTAGGCAAATCATGCATCTTTGTGTAGCTTCAGCTTCTGGCATGTTTAGATTGTTGTATGGCATAGACAAGATTTGATAATTGGCATGATCAATGATGATCCTTATTATTCATTACAGAGTTTAGTTTGTCATCATGATCATATAGGTTTGAGCTTAAAGTGGGAAACCATCCTCTAACCTTTAGATTGAGAGAGAGAGAGAGAGAGAGGATACTGGAATCAACACTATAGATTTCGTGAACAGTGGGATTGGTACCTGTCATCGAAGAGGACCTGTTCGACTAGTGGGAACAGTTGATATGATTTAGCATCACTGGAAGATCAAGCTTTAGATCAATGGCTTCTATTTTCTATCATTTGGTTTTATATGTGAACTTCTACTTATCTGTCTACTTGTTTTGTTTCAGGTTAACTAGTTGTATGGCTAAGTCTATAATAGCAGTGATCATCATTATATATGTTAGGTCTTGTTTGGATCTTATTAGCACATAAATTGAGACTATTAAAGTGGTTGATGTTAAAGGGCACTCTACTGCATAATATTGGATCTTGCATCACTTCAAAAAGAAGAAAATGTGGCTTAATGCTTCATATTAACTGATTAGGGCACCCATCCCTCATGGGCATGTACAAGAAAGAAAAAACAAAGAGCAAGGGATGGAAATCTGGAAGTAGATGATAGATAGAATTCAAATGAGTGAATAGTTAGAAAGTTTAGTGCTGCCAAACGACTACAAAAGATGATAATTTTATATAAGTCTTTGTTAATGTTAGAGAGCTTGTCATTTTTCTAGATTTTCACTGTTCTTCTATTCTGTTAGCTTTAGGATTGAGATCTTGTTTGATTTTGACCTCAAAGCAGTTTTTTCTTTCTATGACTGAATTCTATTTATAATATATTTTATGTCAAATTTACTTTTTTTTAATGAGTTCTAAATGTCAATATATCTTTCTAGACTATTCTGTACTAGTGATCTTTGATTCTAGCATGAATTACCACTTGCGTTAAATGTGATAAGAAAATATTTCAATATTGGAACATTAGCTTGACTATGTCACTTGAAATATTCATGCCCTTTTGGATTGAGGTATACACCGTGGGGAGACTGGAATAGTGAAATAATGTTTATCCCTTTTTAAGGATTTTTTATCTTTTGAAAGGAGAGGGAGGGGTAATCATTGTTCACGTTAGTTTGGATTTACATTCAATTAATTATATGTGGATCACTTCTGCCAAAATATTCTTGGTTGAGATAGGAAACAAATGAACTGTGATTTATCATATTTCTATATGATAGGGAATGATGATCTGGCTGACACCTCCACACCATGTAACCGATACTCTAGCATTACGTGGCTAACACCTCGTCACGTAATCAACACCCTAGCATTGGGTGGTCGACACCTCCTCATCACGTAGTCGATATCCTGACGTTACATGTAGTCGACACCTCATCATGTAGTCGATACCCCGGCATTATGTGGCCAACACCTCTTTGCCACGTTGCCGATGGCCCAGCACCATGTGTCCAACATTTCGACATCGTGTGGTTGGTATGGAGTCATCCCCCATACTTATAAACCATGTCACAATTGTTACATGTTCCTCGGATCTGGCGCGACATGATTTCGTCGGAACAAGGAGAAGCATGTATTCGTCTCCGACATCAATACATGTTTTCAAGCATAACGATTCTAAAGCCACACTATAAAAGGCCTCTTTAGATGCATACCTCAACATATTGAAAATTTGAGGCTTTTGTGCATTCACCTCTTAAGGGTTCGGCTCTTTGTCAATATCTCATAACTGAGATTAATCTAAGCATCAGAGGGACTTTGTCGTGCACGTCCCTGTCACTATTCTGTAGGGTTAGCACCCAAAGAGACAAGGAGGATTCGGCATTCTCTCAAAGTTTGTCAGAGGCAAGCGCAAAATAGGAACTCGATTAGCTCCAAATTGGTTTTACGATCGAACAAACCAAAATCTGCATTAACCTTATCAATTATCAGTTTTAGGTGAAAGATCACGATAAAGAAAACTCAGCAAGCAACTTACAGAATGTCAGGCTAACTAGCTTAACTAGTGTTGTTGATCAGATTTCATAAAGAATACGGTAATGGTCGTAGAATAAGAATATTATGTCAGACAAATTTGTGGTGTGTGTTTAAACCTCATTTAGTGTCTCTCATAGGAATTCTCATAGTACCTGAAATGCTGGATATTTGTTATTGAGAAGAAAGAGAGTGCAGTATCATCCATCCGTTTGCTTACTTCCTGCCCTCTTGTACATACCCTTTATATTTCACCTCTTCGATCCATTGCAACAGCACGCAAGTCCACAATATTACTATCGAGAAGAAAGAGAGAGTGCAGTATCATCCATCTATTTGCTTACTTCCTCTCCTATTTGTACATACCCTTTATATTGTACCTCTTCAATCCACTGCAACAGCTCATAAATCCACATACAATCTTTTATTGAGGCGATGGATAAGCAATGCTAATCAAGTTAATGTACAATCTGACCCTAATCTGATGTTCAGATCTTAGTTCACCTTTAATTCTTATACCATTTCCCAGTAGTTTAATATCTGTTCCCAATAAGAAACGACTTCTTCTGGCCTTTACTAATGGAGATCGGCTTCTTTGGGATGGACAAGTATAACACTAGTTAGAATCATCACCGAGTATGCAAATAAATTGCTTGCAAAAAGATGAAGAGCCTGTCTTTCCAGAATTATGTTGTGTATATATAGAGGAAGGGTGCATACGCTATCCCTTCGAAAAACTAGATAAAAAATGTTCTCATGTTGCTGACGGCCATGACGAAAACATTTGTTTTTTTTTTTTGCTGCATATGTCGTGAATAGGCTGGGGAGGAGCGCTTCTCGATCGAGCGGGACGAGAACGACGAGGTCTGGTATGAAATCTATTCCTTCTCTAAGCCTGCACACTTCCTCTCCATGGTTGGCTATCCATATGTAAAGCTTAGGCAGCAGTTCTTCGCTCATCGTTCTGCGAATGCACTAAAAAAGCATGTTGCCATGAAACAGCAGTGTGCGGTAGGAGAGTGAGGACTTCTGCCTTGTGGAACAATGACTTGTATTAGCCAACATATGTGTATTTGCGTCCTCTCATAAAAGGCAACTGTAGCTTAGCTGGAGTTAGCCGAGATCTTGACTCGGCATTACATGGTACACTATCTTTGATCATTGATACGGAGGGTCTTGTTCATCAAGAACAGTGCTGACAACGTGTGTACATTTGGTTCTCCACAGCTTCAATGATCCAAGCAACCAACCCATCATTTAATGTCATGGCAAAACAAATATATCTTCCACTTTACAAAGTCACACGAAGAGAATAGAACGCGATCTTGTTAAATGAACAAATTATATAGTACCAAGCAGCACTAAGCTGCCAATTACACAACCATTATATGGAACCTTTTGATACTACTCAAGGCTCCAAATCTCATCAGTATCGATCACCACAAGTTGATGTTTATTTATCATCATAGAGTATCAATACAACTATTGGGAAAAGGGTAATCGATATCTATTAAACTTATACACCAAAGGCAAATTAAGGTTCTAAATCAAATATCCAGAGAAGTTGTCTTAGAACCAGTTAGTATGGGAAGGGCTGTAAAGAAGCAGGCATAGTTTGGCATTTGATACACATATCGAGATATCATATTATAAAGAACATGATATGTAGATAGTAGGATAGGAAGACTCAACAGTACATTATAATACCAGATCTGTCATAAATGGATCATACTCGGATGTACTCAGTACAAATACATTTAACATCAGTTTCATCTGGACACCATTCCAATTCTCAGTAGTGCAGTATCAAAGCTTATTCTTGACCATAATTGGCAGCACCTCACATGGTTGGTTTTACATTAAGACGGGTTGCGATCTTCTGACCAAGAGACTTGTCGCACTGCATTATAAAGAAACCAATCATGTTTGAAACCAGATGGAGGAGAGAGAGAGAGAGAGAGAGAGAGAGAGAGAGGAGGATATGGGAGACCAACCTGAGACCAGTAGGAAATCCATATGTCCCTTATTTCATGTGTCACCCGAGGGTCAGATAACGCATCAACCCATCTATGGACGAATCGCTCTTGGCTGCATCAAACATTTCAAGGTCAGGTAGATCTCAGTAATACATGCTATACTACATATATACACCATAAAAACAAGGACAAACCGATCAGGAGCCCAAGAGCGGTATCTCTCTCCAGGCTGCTTAAAGTTGTTCTCCTTGTTGATGATAGACTGCATCAGAAAAAGAAAACAATCTAATGATGACTGTGTACTTCGGATAAGATTCAAATGGCAAGGTTGATGACAATCATAGAAAAGCTCAGGTTAAAGTTCATGGGTCATCCTAGAGGAAGCATAGGGTGATGTTATATAGAGGGGACTCACTTTCTCACGCCTTCCAGTAACAACAGAGGATGGGATTGGGAACCTCTCTGCATGTCGAACAGGATCATACCTGGAGGGGAAGTAGTTCACCTGAAAGCAACAATCAAAAAATTATGTTTGTTGGATACCATGTAAAGGGCCAAGATGTAGCAAAAGTAAAAAAACTAAGATTACCTCCTCATCCCTGTGCATGAAGTTCATAAATCCATCATGGTGGTTGTTGTGATGAGCACACTTGGGAGCATTTACCGGAAGCATCAGATAGTTTGGTCCAAGACGGTGCCTCTGGGTGTCGGAATAAGAGAAAATTCTGGTCTGAAGTAGCTTATCATCTGAGTAATAGATTCCAGGCACTATGATTGCTGGGCAGAAGGCAAGTTGCTCGTTTTCGTTGAAGAAGTTATCAATGTTCTTGTTCAAGACCATGCGCCCAACTGGCTGCAGAGGAAAGATGTCTTCTGGCCATGTCTTGGTGACATCGAGTGGGTCAAAATCAAACCTATCCTCATGCTCAGGATCCATGGTCTGAATGAAGAGCTTCCACTCCGGGTAGTTTCCAGCAGCAATGGAATCATAAAGATCCTGAGTGCCATGGCTATGGTTGTTTCCTCCTACTGTCACAGCCTCGTCCTCCAACAAACACTTCACACCACTTGTTGGTCTCCAGTGGAACTTAACATATGTAGCTTTTCCTTCCCTGTTGAGAAGAGTAAAGGTGTGCACACCAGAACCATCCATGTGCCTGTAGTTCAGGGGAACACCAACATCATCAAAGAGGAAAGAAAACATGTGCAAGCTCTCTGGGTGGTGAGAGAAAAAGTCAAGAATCCTCCAATTCTCCTGAATGTGAGACTTTGGGTTTGGTTTGAGAGCATGGACCATGTCGGGGAACTTCATCCCATCACGGATGAAGAACACAGGGAAGTTGTTGCCCACAAGATCAAAGTTGCCCTGGATCAAGTAAAAGATAACAAGGGACTACGTAAGTCGATAGCCATACCAATATCTCACAACCATAGTTGTCGACAACTCATGTGATAAAAAAAAAATCAAACGTTTGCAACTGGTGCATAACATCACAATTCGGAATTCAACAACAACAACAAAGTCATAAGCCCCAACTGTTTGGGATTGACTACATGGATCTTTTGCCGCTATTGAGATATAGAAAGCCATATGCTTAGTTAAGTTTAAAGTATTTAAATATTTATTCAGAATGAACAAGCATATTATGTCTTATAGATCAAAAGCATATCATCTTGTCTGTAGAAACATTTGTTATATAGGAATATGCGTTATACCGTGGGACAAGAAGAACAAGAAATGTAACCTCATGCAACTTTCCATGAAGTATTGAATTGCACTGTCTGCAGGAGAAGGTAAATGAGTGTATGGCAAGTTTCCATTTACCTCTCTTGTATAAAACTTCACTGCAAAACCACGTGGGTCTCTCAAGGTTTCAGGACTCCCACGCTCATGAATAACAGTTGAAAAGCGAACGATGATAGGGGTTTGTACTCCTGGTGCACGGAGGAAATCAGCACAGGTCAGGTGAGAGACATCATGGGTAACCTCAAAGAAGCCCTTTGCGCTTGCTCCCCTGGCATGAACAACGCGTTCAGGAATGCGCTCTCTATCAAACTGGGCAAGCTTTTCAACGAGATGGTAATCCTCAAGAAGAATAGGACCTTTCAATAAGAAAAAAACCAGCATTCTTTAGTCAAATATTAGAGAAAATTTTCTAGACTCATAAGAACATCAAAATATTGAGACCATGTTGTCTTTGAGGATAGAAGGCAAGCACCCCTGCTGAAACATCAGCAATTTACGCAAGACAACATGACTTGTAGAAGCAATTGATACACAAAATTTTCTCAGTTAGTTTTGTTACAATTACCAAATGAGAAAAACCATCAATTTGAGCTGCAATTATTTCCTATTTTCAATAACCAAGAAGGAAGTTAAGTGAATGAGTGGAATGATCGATATTTATAAATATAGAGGTAAGACTAGGTACCTTGACATCGCTATATTTGGTATTTGAATCCGCTCTTTTTTTATTAGGATAGCACAACAAAGAACAACTTCATGAATACTTCTCACCTTTTACAAAGGACTAAATCATTTTCAACAATAATGTATTTGCCACAACATAAACGCTAGTCTAATTTACTATTGTAACTAGAGCAAGCCAGCCATGTAAGTTCAAGAAGATACAGCGAGATCCAAATGTGTTGCTTCACTTGCACACTAATCAATCTCTTGTGACATAAAATTCTACGATTATGTGTTTGATCGACTCCAAAAAGCTGATTCACTTTAAGAATTTGTAAATCCTTAATCCAATTTATCCACATCCGCTATTAAAACAACACCAAGATTTCAGGACTTGTGTTAAAACAGAACATACCAAGAAGAACAATGAAATAACTAGATATAAGGAAAGCCCTACAAGCAAGATAACAAAGATGAAACAAGACAATAAACTATCAAACATGGATAGTTCTTGCATTACCTCGGATTCCGACGGTGAGTGAGGAGTTATTGTTCCAAACAGGAGCCCCAGAGTTGGTGGTCCAGAAGGGGGAGTTGTAGTTGCTCGAAGGTCGGTACTGCACCAAAATTTTTCGTCAACAACGACATAAAGATCCAGACTTCATAGCGATCAGAACACGATCAGAACAAAAGGGTGCAATCGAACGGATTCTTCGAATCTCTTAGCAAATCTAACGTTTCATAGCGAATATTCGACGAAGAACAAAAAGGCTCACAAGAAAGAATTCAAGCCAACGTACTATTCGTCAAATCGAAAAATAAAAGAAGAAAGAGAGAGAGAAAACCCTAAAATCATTCGACTTCCAGAGGTGGGGGAGGGGAAAAGAGACCAAAGGAATAGATCTTTCATCGGTGAGGGGAATCGACACACTACCTTGTAAGGATCCATGGCGATGACCCGATCTCGATCGCTCTCTCTCTCTCTCTCTCTCTCTCTCTTCTCCAATGGGAACGAGGCAGAGGCAAATCGTCAGAGGTTTGCGGGAAAGGAGGGCATTAAATAGCACTCCGGCGTCCAAGCGAGTTCTGCGAGGGGCCACCAGATTTCCTGCTACACGTGGCATAAAAACCGTGGTCAGATTTCCTATTCCGTGCTCCGATTCGTGCATCAGATCGACGACTAGACGAGACGAGACGAGTCGTTCCGCGATATGATGCCCGCAAACATTGCCGTTGTCAAGTTTATCCTTATCCGCTTACGTCAGACTGTTGGGCAGCCTTCGATGACTTGTAAGTGTGAGGATCTTTGGTTTGATCCCTATCACCAACTCCAATCACATGACGGGTAGGTGCTACGGGTAAGTTAAACTACATGATCTAATTACATACTAATCATGAATGACAACAGAATGTCTCGAGACATGTCTTCGAGCCATCTTAGTTGGATTCAAATAAATCATTATAAGGAATTATATATTATAATCATTATTTAAGAAAGGAGGTTTAACACCTCCATCCCATCACATTTTTGGAAATAAAATATTTGCTTCTCCAAGTTTTTATTGACTATATCCATTCCTCCAAATTAATATAAATATATATAATAGAGTGGTCCGATTGTATTAACATGATCACCTTCACAGAATGCTTGTTAGTATAGATTATATTATATCTCTCAATATTTAAATTATTAATTATGATTAACATTATTGGTCATGGTTATTTATGATTTAAAAATAAAATAAAATTTCTAAAAGCTGAAATATTATATTAGTTATTTCCTAAACCAAAATTCAAATGAACAAATGTGAAAATAGAAGAAAATGCATATGCAATATTTTAAAATTAATTATTATTAAAGGAATATTAAATATAAGTTCTTGAATTGTATTAATTTGGATATATATCATACGATATATAATTATGGAAATTGATTTTTGCGTGTGTAGTTGTCGATCACGATCTTATCTTCTTTATCCATGCATCATCACATGAGACAATAAATATGAAGCTTATCTGTCTCGCGAGATATCGCCGAGATGGGCAACTCGTGCGAGCGACCTCCCCCGCACACGACACCTCAGCGCCAACGGGAAAAGGACAGACTCCGCGCGCCGCCGACCCTTATTTTGCATTCGGTGCGCCCCCCCCCTATCGGCTTATCTCTTTTGGGCTTTTCTACGAACACCTCGCCGCCACTTGCGCGCGTCCCGTGTGTCTCCACCCGCTTCCTCCGTTTGCAGGTTGGAAAAAGACTGGCCCGACGAGGCAGACGACATGCGCACGGGAACGACCGCTGGGCCACAAAGATCGGCTTCTCCTCGTGTGAACGGAATCTTGCCAGATGAAAATATCGATATTATTATATTTTTTTATTAAAATAATAATATTATTCAGGATGTTAATATAATCTTTTTTTTATTGTTTCAAAGATTAATACATATAATGTGCTAACTATCCTTTCAATAATTTTTTTTTTATGATAAGAGATATTCTTACACGTAACAACAGTTGACAACTACTAAGGATCCAATATCAGACAACTAGATCATAAACAAAGGTCCGAACAAGTCAACTCGTGTTGTCAAAAGCATATCGATCGATCACTCGTTCGATCATGTTGAATGAAACAACGACAAGCATTAATGATCCATGTATCTTCGAGCGATCTCTACAAGTATAAATTATAAACATTAACTCTTTTCATCGTAAAAACGACTTGTCGATTCAATCATTTGAGGGATTAAGTTAGGAATCCCCTTCTCGACATCGACCTATCGTACAAGAATGCGATCTAAGAGAGACGACTAGATTCACCTCGGGTCAATATCGTAAATGTATTCGAGGCCCGAGAGCCGATCCTTAATCTAACCTCATTTCCTCTGTCTCCTCGTCCTAAGAATTCATATGGACGACCATACACTTTTAAAACAGGACCAAGCCACCGTACAAAGATACATAACAATTAATTTGAATTTAAGTCTAATATATATATATATATTATATCTGTCGATAAAATCTCAAATATCAATTAATTTGAGGTGTATATTTGTCTTTTCCGCAGGTGGAGAGCCAGCCATCAATCAATCACTGGTCCTATAATTTATCATCTTCGGATATAGTCTACTGCAATCTTTGTGAAATCATATGAAATGTGGGATAGGTGAAGCCAAATTGGAACTATGATAGAGAAAGGGCTATGTACCAATCGAAGTTGTCCCAGGAAGGGCTTGGAAGTCTCTCGAAGAAATAGGAAACGTCTACTAATTCCTTGGTAAGTAAATATAAGATAATTATGAAAACACTTGAAGTGTCAAAGTCTAATCGATCTGAAAAAGGCTTAATTAGATCCAACCCTCTATAGCATGTATTTGTTGAATATTACATATTATCCACTAATAAATAAATATTTTTATCGATTAATGTAATAAATACGGATGACTTAAATTGATTCAAGTCACCATGTGCAATAGGTCTAATGTGATTGAAAGAGAGCCTCTAATGTTAATTTGGTGATCGTTTGAATATTGCTTAGCATGAAGATTAAGGTCGAATGAATTTTTTTAAATGACTTATTGGACACGATAGAAAGTGAGAGTGTTTTAGTTAACAATAACCGATATCGATTATTAATGATCCGACAACTTCTATAGTATATTTGGTTGAAGAAAATATCATGCCGCCATATAGATTGAATATCTTTTTGATCTTCTATTATTAATCTCGATGTGTTTTTCTCTTAGTAACTTGTCAAGTTGGGATCGAGATAAATATTTCTCTTATCACCTACCTATCATAATTTATCTTTATTTATAAATTAGATAAATAAAATAATTTTATAAATAGGATGATGACATATGAGGCTAATGGTTGATTTTTTACTATTTTATGCATTAAAATAAATAAAAAAATTAATAATATAAAAAAAAACTCTGTGGGTTCTTATAATATATATATATATATATATATATATATATATATATATATATATATATATATATATATATATATATATATATCATGTGACTATTCGTGTGGATAAGATTTAATATCTATCTCATTATTATCGTTATTTTTATTTTATAAATAGATATTTTTTATGCATGAAAACATGATTTATAGTCGTAATTAAAATAGAAAGATCCTTATTTTACCAATAACTATATGCTTGACATTGTTTCTTATCGCTCAACCTTAATGCCGATTGGATCAGATAAATGTGAATTCAACCAACACCAAATACATAATTAATTCGAAACTGATATAACACAAATGTATATATATTTTTTTTTAATATTAAATCCTTAATCCATATTTTATATTACTTATACTCGATCATAATTCGATTTAAATCAAACCAAAATGAAACCGAGTCAATGGCTTAGTAGTTCGGTTATTAGAATCTAAAATTGGAATTGAAATAGTTTTGATTTGGTTTCAAATCAAATAAAAAATTAAAAACATAAATTTATCAATTTTAATGGTTTAATAAATGATTAATTGAGACGACATTTTATATTTCTAATTCGATGTCAAATTCGATTATTTAATATTTAGCAAATAAAAAAAAATAAAATAAATGAACGAATTTGCTTTAATATTTAGCAAAGACACTAAATTAATAGCCACAAATTTCACTCCACCTAAAACTCGGATTCAACTTAATTAGTTAGGAATCCGAATCCGAATCCAAACTCGGACCCGATTTGAATACCTTATTCTCAATCCGAACTGGTTTCGATGGATCGGTTGCTACGGACGCTCGAAAAAATCCGATCCGCTATTTAACCCTCCAGAGACACATGAGCTGATTGGTTTGAGCTGCGCGGACTCCGACGGCGCACAATTTGCAGCTCGGAGGGGTCTTCCTTGCCGCATGGCACCTGGCCCGAGCTAATGGCGATCTCGCGTCGAGGCTACCCCTTCCGCTCCCCCTCCCTCGTCTCTCGCCTACACACCCTCGTCTCCGACCGCCAGGTCCTTCGCCTGCCCACTCCGGCCCTCTCTCTCTTTCCGCTTTCTGTTCTGGCATTTCGTCGAACAGCTTTCTGATCTGGTTCGCGCTTGTGTATTTCTTTTCTTCTTGTCCTTAGAGGTGGAATCATTCGTCCACGGGGGAAAATGGTGATACTGGCTCGGTTCTTCCGCCGAAGGAAGGTACCTTGTTTTTCATCTTATTATTATTTTTTTCGCTGCACACAGCGAGGGCAAAAGATTTTTCTGTTTAATTTCTTCATCTTAGGCTGTAGCTTACCCTAGGTCTCAACGGAGGTTGGTATATTGGGCTGCTTAACAGGTCGTTCAAGTAGTAGTCTGCTAATAGTTACTTCGCGGATGATGGGACGTGAATCACTAAATTGATGCATTTTATCTCTCTTTGGTTCGCACGCCATCTACCAGCTGAGGATCTTGGTTGTCGGAACCGATATAATTGTCCAAATTACTTGGCATGGCTGGCTTTTTTGGTTTGTTGTTCTTTAGGATATTTTAAATCAAAGGCATTTTTTTAAAAATTCCTCTAAGCGAAAGATATCATGGAATATAAGTTTTTTTCTTTTCCCTTTCTCTTTACATTAGTATAATATGACATACAGAATTTGTGAATCAGATGTTGTGGGGCACGACAATGAGCAGGTTGTGGACAATGCGATTTGATCAATTTGTGCTGGAAATCACACTTATTCGGTTTCTTTTAGTCGACTGAGATGTTTGAATTTTCATGAAATTAGGTTCATATGATCAATCATCTTGGAAGACAGTGGACTCAAGGGCTGTTGGTATTAGGAGGTCATCTATATCATCCTCTACATGGACTGTACTGAATATTCTTCAAAGAAAAGGTTCATATTCATTGACTTTTGTAGTTTCTAATGCAGGCGCACCTTTTGAGTTGTAAATATTGAAATTGTAGAACTTAGACTTGCTTGTTACTATATATGGTTTATATAAATCTGTCAATTCTTGCCATTTATTGCCATTATAAAATTTTGATTCTTGTACTCTAACAACGAGCTATGAAATAGGTGACTTTATCTATTCTCTTGATATTAAAGATCAGGATCACCAAATTTGCTGACAATTCTGTGAGAGAACTTTGGCTGATTAAACAAATGAGCAACTTTTTTGAGGGAAACGATAGACGAAATTCTAGCCAACTCATTTTATTAAGATAAAGAAATAGTATAAAGGAAAAATCAAAGCAGACAATAAAGGAAAGGTGAAAGGAAATGAAACATGAAAAGAGAAATGTGCTTGACAGTTCTTTCGTTGTCTTTACTTTAAAGCCTGATCATTCTTTTGTAGTGTTACTTTGTCCCTCTTCTACTACTCCGCTTCCAATAATTATTTCACCATCTTAATGGAGTAATTTTGATAGTTTCTCTGATCTTTTGCATTAAAAAAGAAACAATTGGTTCATACTCGCTATTGTTAAGAAACAAATAGTGAACCAAGACCGAGCTATTTTCTAGGACACTGATCATTGTTATTTATTCATTATAATTCCCAGTGAGAGTTGCAACATATTGAGGTTTGTGATGTCCAGGATTTGATGCCTATCTAGTTGGTGGGTGTGTGAGGGATTTGCTTCTGGAGAGAATACCAAAGGACTTTGATGTAATTACCAATGCCACACTCAAACAGGTCTCATATGTTCATTCAATTTCTGGATATTATTGTTTTTAGTTCTTTCCTATTGTATTTGGCTAATACTGTTTCACATGCAGATCAAAAAACAATTTCGGCGTTGTATAATAATAGGGCGCCGTTTTCCAATATGCCAGGTTCATGTTCAAGGTTCCATTGTTGAGGTTTGTGCAAGCTTCTCAAAGTATGCTTGATGTATCAATTTTCTTTTCATTTATATATCCGAACCTTATTCATTTGCATTTGGAATTTGTGATGTTAGGTTTCTAGCTTTAACACCGATGACAAAGATCTGAAAAAACAAAAAAATGATGTGCACTCTCAAGTTTCCAATGGTTGTGATGTGGATGACTTCGTTCGCTGGAAGAACTGCATGGATCGTGATTTCACGATTAACAGGCAAATTATCATTGTTGTTTGACTGCTTTCATTGAAATATCATAGGCCATTCTGAAGTTTTTGCAAGTTGAGATCTATTTATTTAAGAACCGTGCTTTACCTTTATCTGATAACTCAAAATGTTCAAATATGAATGATTTTGATTATAATACTTTCTGTCCACAGTTTATTCTTTGATCCTACTTGCTATACCATCTATGATTATGTTGGTGGAATAAGGGATTTAAGGACATTAAAGGTGATAACTTCATCCATTATTACATATTCTTTCTATTAGTATATATTATTATATTTTTGGTGGTCTTTGGTACCAGGTCCGGACTGTCATTCCTGCTCACCTATCATTTGACAAGGACTGTGGTAAGTTTTTATATAATGGTATTCAGATTATTTCAAAGAGTTTTTTTTAGTATGCTAGCTCCTTGGCAGTCATTCAAAATGTTGATGAAATTTTATGTAAGCAGCAAGAATCTTGCGTGGCTTACGAATTGTTGCTCGGCTTGGTTTGCAATTTTCAAAGGAGACTGCGGCTGCAATACGAGATCTTTCTTCGTCCATACTGACTCTTAATGAGGTAATTTTATGATAGATTAGAAATTTGTCTCTTGATTATTGTCTTTTGCCTTGTCTGTCATGTTTTTTAATCAAAGCACAAACATTTTTAGTCAAGGCTTAGGATGGAGCTGAATTTTATGTTAGCATATGGCGCAGCAGAATCCTCTATACGCTTGCTTCAAAAGTTCAAACTTCTTGATATTTTGCTTCCCATACAGGTGAGTGGTATTGCAGCTGGTTTAATTTTGGTTACATTTTTCAGCATGAATTCTAGGAAAAAACTTCAATCTATTTTCTAACAAAGATTTGGGCTTCAGGCAGCATATCTGGCTGATCAAAGCAGGAAGCAAGTTGCACAGGGCTCTACCATGCTGATGGTGAGATTATATTTCCTAGTAACCTGTATCAATTGTTTGTTTCTGAAATTAAGCTTCCTTTATGGTTCATCCATTGTAATGAAACTGATGAAGTATTGAGTTTTAGATTGTGCTTTTATAGTATATACCTCTCTTTTGGTAATTCCAGCAACTTGACTGTACACCCTGTGAAGTTTCGTATTTGGGCATGACATAATTTATTATGACTTATTGTAAATAATCTTTAATTGCTTAAAAATTTGGTCTCTTTAAATCTTGTCTTTCTTTATTATTAAATAAGAAACAACATGTACAAAAAAAAGTTGATATAAGCCGATATGAGAATTTTAAGGTGGATATGTGAGGTTTCTTGAAAAGGTAGAACTTTTTTCGCCCGTGAAGAATCAGGTACATCTTTGGTAGCAGATAAAACTAAGGAAAACATTAAGATAATATAGACATATTTGAAGGACACCTATAGATACTGTGGTTAAATGAGGATATTCATTTGATATTAATTATATAAGGAGTGGTAGAGGAAATCTAAAACAGCTTTTCAAGAAACAATAAGAAGAGATCTGATTGGTCTTGATTTAGCTAGTGATATTGCTCTATACAAGGTTTCTTAACAGAAAATAAAAAATCCATGTAGTTAATCCCAAAGAGTTGGGTGACATCATGACTTGTTGTTATTGAGGAATTGAAGAGAAATAAAAATGAGAGAAAAATAAAGAAAAGGAGAGCGGACAAATGGGGCATAAGACCAAAATAAACAAATGCAGCAGATCATTCCACTGAAATAAGAAGATTTCGGTTGTTCATAAATTGCATGGAAGGCCACTACATTGTGTATGCTTCAGATTATGTTTATGGTGGCTGTAATTTGCAGAGAAACTGAGAAAGTTTACTTGGTATGTGGTGAAAGGCCACCAGCACAACACTAAGGGAACGTTGCTACTGACTGTCTCTTTGCATACATAATATTAGTTACAATGTGTGGCAGCTGACACTATTCAGGTATGGTATCTGCTTTTCAAGTCAACAGATTTTGGACTGAAATCATATGCTGATGAGGGCCTAAATGAACTTATCCACAGGAAGCACAGTGAACATAATACCGAGTGGTGATATTGCTTGCATGTTCCAAAATGATAAATCAAGTTGATTCTAGTTTCAATGTGATTTATCCTCTCACACAAATCAAACATCATTGTATAGGTTGAAGTATAGAGTAGCCTACTGATGTCTCTTCCAAGAAGTAGAGATGCCATCATAATCAATAAATTGATTAAACTACCAATAGCTATCAACCTTAGCACAAACTTGTGCTCAGTAGATAATGAGTTTTCATATCCACCTGCAACCATTCCTACAAAAAACCAACTACAAGGAGCTCACATTTAGTGGATAAAGCTTCATTTCATGCTCCATCAGGATTTAGAAATTTGTTTGTGCTTCATAATGCTGAAGGTGTTTTATGAGTTCGAAATTGAGCATTTTTGGGTAAAATTGCTACTCTGAATACTTAACCAAGAACTTGGAACTTTGTAGTACAGAATCATTTAATGGTAAATCCCATCAATTATGAATGATGTTGAGATTACAGTAACAGTTAAACTAGCAGTAAAAATAGCATTTGAATGTTGTTATTTTTTGCTTCATTGCAAATTCTGCAACATTTCCAATTGAGTTACTATTTATAGGTCAAGCACATACTTTCTCATTTGCCTGAAATAAAAGGTCTTTTAGATGAGTTACAGGACTCACATACATTCTATACGTGTTCACTAGACATCCAAAACTATAATACGTTAAAGGTTGTTGTAACTGTATAAACTTCACTAGTACTTGCTATAGGAATCCTATCTATTACTCATTATTTCAAGTGAATCTTCTGAAGAAAGGTAATCAAAATCCTATGGAGTAAGCTATGTTCCAAAAAGGCAAAAAACTATATATGCAATGTAGACCAGAGTCTGATTTTCATTAGGAAACATTTGCCTGTAGTGACCAATAGTAAATTTTATATAACATTCCATATTATGGCAAGTTTTGATGACAAAATTACAGATTCATGTATATTAACATTCACATTTGTGTTAGGATTTTGATGTCATATGTTATATAATACATGTTGACAAGCCCTCTGATGAGATGGATTTTGTGTTTTACAGAAATTATTTTCTAATGCTGATAAATTACTTGCTGCTGACCACCCAGCTGACAGCATCTTGTGGTAAGAAAATCTGACACAGCCATTGTGTTGTCCTAACTCTTCAGATAAACTGCAGTTGTCATGTTTGAATGTCTACATCTCTTCTATTTCTATGCCTGACTATTGATCTACAACATCTGCTCAAGATATTATATCTTGGTGAATCATAAGTATCACTCGGTGTAAGAAGTTAAAAAAATCATGAAGTCTAAGTTTTGTTGGCAACAGGACCTAAATTCTGCTTTAACAGTTACTCCACTTGATTAGTTTGTGTATTGAAGTTCTGCAAAAGAAAATTGTGGGTTTTAGTTTTGGAGCATTATTTGTCTGAAAAATTTAGGCTAGTGAACTCAAGAAAGTTTTAGAAAAAGGATGAAACCAATAATATGAAACTTAAAGATATCCCTTGGTTTGGAAGAGCTAAAAGAGATCAGGAATAGCTTAGTTAACTAATTTATTTAACAAAAAAAGTTTCATAATACAAAAATGTTTGACGAGTGAAGTGAGGTGACTATGACCTTTGAGAAGTGAGATGACCATGTTGTATCTTTGGGCTGTAGCAAGTATGTTTAAGGGTTTTGATTCAGTGACTTGGTTCAATAGACTTTTAATGTTGCTTCTAATACGAGTCAAAACTAGAAAGGAATTTTATGCCTTGTTTTTTAATATAGGCTAACATATTCCAGGAGCAGAGGAAAGAAGATGAATATAACTTTGTGGATATTGAGGATTTGTGCCACATTCCACTGCCTGAATTGGAATACTATGCAGTACTTTTCAAGGTTATGAATAACTAATTTGGGGCAGGTTTCACCATAAATCATTAGGTTCTGGCCTGCTTTGATCAAGTACTATCACTTGGTCCATCATATGTTTCTTTCTACTCAATTTATTAGTCGAGCAACTTTGTTCACAATATGATTTGGCCATACCCTAGATAGGGGTATCATGAGAAAAAAATTGAGTATTTGAGGTGAGCCACATAAGAATAAAATGCCAGACAAAATGCAGTCCTATCTCCATGATCTTATTTTGTGTTATGGTGTAATCTAAAAATTGGTCAAGAAAATTTAGTTTCCAATTAATTGGTGCTAAACTTGAAAGTCAGAATAGTTGGGTGGTGTGATTTCTTTGATAGAATTGTGTCTATGTCCTGGTATCGATGCCAGTCATGGAACGTAAGTCAGTTTGCTCCCCTCAAATGATCATGAGTCATTGACTGTCTGATGGACAGCAGTTAATAGTCTCCAATGGAGTTACGGACCAGATGGTAATGTGATTAGTATAACCTATTTGGATATAGATTTAGATTTCCATTGAACTCTCTGAAGAGGTCTGGAATATAGATTTTCCAATTTATCCTATGTTGCATTGTCTTATCTTTTAACTGCACACCTACTTTTCAATGTTTAAGATGACCTGTTTGATTGCATCTCTTATTTAATTTATGACCCAACCAAGATATCAGCAGCACTTGACCCACATTGCATATGATGTTATTGGTTCTAAGAAAGATAGGAGGGACAGAAGTAACTCCTGTTCGATAATACGTGGGTGACTTATATTTCAAGTGTGGACTTGATCTTCCTGTTTTTATGATTTTTTATGTGAATGTCTAAATGTCTAATTTTTTCCTTTTCTATACTAGTATTTGTTAGGATCAAAGCAGCAACTAAGGGGTGAATTAGTGCAGCGGAAAACTTTTCAAAACGATTTTGGTAAGAAAAGTCGATTAAGTAAATCACTTTAACTTGTGATCAAGCGAGATGCGATTAAAGCAAAGATATAAAGACGTTTTGCAATTATGATGGAAATCGAATGTGTTTAAACCGAAATATGATGTTAAGAAGTTCAGACGATAAAACCGATTCCGCCTTAACGTCGATTCGGAAAATACTTAACTATGAAACACGTTCAGTAAATGAAAGGAAGACAAGAAGCTACCGAGGAGGTTTTAAAAGAAAGATAAGATGCTAAAAGTAAATGCAAACCGAGATTTAGAGTGGTTCGGTCAATCTTGACCTACATCCACTTTTGGCTTCCTCCTCCGATAAGATCACTGACGTCCACTAGAGGCCTTCCTTCAATAGGCGAAGGCCAACCATCTTTTTACAGTTTCACTCCTTTTGACGGGCTTAGGAGACAACCCTTACAGAATTTCTCTCCTCTCTTGAAAGCTCAAAACTTTCAAGAAAAGAGGGAGGAGAACTTCTAGACTTTACAATACTTTTGAGCTCTAAAATCACAGAGTAAGATTAAGCTTTCGGTGCTTTTGGTTGTCCTTTCATTGCTGAAAGAGTGGGGTATTTATAGGCCGCAAACCAGTTTGAATTTCGAGCTCAAAACTGTCATCTCCCGGAATTCCGGTCCGGCGGCACAGACCGCCGATTGGGGGACAGACGCCGGCAGAGTTTCAGAGACTAAGCCTCAGGGCGGTGCCACCACCCTGCGGGCAGGGCTGCAACCGCTTGGTAGAGCTTCGGAGATCGAGCCTTTCAGGCGGTGCCACCGCCGCGGGGTTGTTGCACCGCCCGCCTCACTCGGAGATCGAGCCCAGCGATGCCATCGCCGATCGGGGTTGTTGATTGACCGCTGGCGAGCTTCGGAGACCGAAGCTCGTGTGGTTCCACCGCTTATCAGGGGCAGTTGCATCGCCCAGCCTAGCTCGGAGATTGAGCCCTGGGCAGTGCCACCGCCGACCCAAGCGGTGCCACTACTGGCCAAGAAATCTGGGTCCGAATGGACTGATCCATTCGGCCCAATTTGGGTGTATCAAGGGCCCAATTGCCCCCAGATTAAGTTAATGGGATCACCTCCCATTCCTAACTTAATCTACATGCAAACGACGATATTTCTTAAGATATTTACTGCAACTTGCTCCGGTGCGTCAATCGTTTCTTCCGGTGAACATCCGACGAACCTTCGGCGATGCTCCGACGGACTTCCGGCCAACTCCTGGACTTGCGACGATCCACTTGGCGAGTTCCGACGAGCTTCTTTGGCAAGCTCCTGGACTTCTCGGATTTGTTCCCGCAGAACCTCCGACGACGGTTCAGACTTTCGACGAACTCTCGAACTCCCAACGTGATCATAGTCTTGACTCCGACGCAACTCCTGCTGCATGTCTTACTTCCATTGTAGTTAATCCTGCACATGTAAAACAAAACTTCGATTGAGACAATTAATCCTAAGCAATTAACCAAGTTGTCTGGCATGTCATTGGTCCCTCGACGCTTCGTCCGATTCTTTGGCGCATCGTCCTCTCCAGCGGCCTATTGCCCAATCGGCCAGTTGACTCCGCAACTCCGATATCCTTGGCGCAATACTCGCTCTTCTTGGCCCGATGCCCGAGTCCACGGCCCGAAGCCTTCTGTTGATATGTCGATCGATTCACCGGCCCAACGTCTAATCTTCTGACATGTTCCTCCGGCACAACATGATTTTTCCTGCTTTAATTGTCTCATCCTGATCGAAACATCCTACGTCACTCAAAACGCAGATTAAGTTATAAACATATATCAAGTGGTTTCATCATCAAAATACGAGATTCAACAGTATTTTCTTTATTTCTCTTTTCTTGGTATTTGCTTTTTTTATTGTACACTCTGGTAATATTTTACTTTTTTTCAGCAGTAAAATAACCTGCTTTCTACAGCCAAAAGCCCACCTGGTCACTACATAATTGTTCATCACGTATAAGCTTATTGTTATATGCTGAATTTGTCATTAAGTATTTGATAGTGCTGCTAAGCATCTTAATCCTGTGTTTGCGTTTTTTATTGTACACTCTGGTAATATTTGTACTTTTTTTCAGCAGGAAAATAACCTGCTTTCTACAGCCAAAAACCCACCTGGTCACTACATAATTGTTCATCATGTATAAGCTTATTGTTATATGCTGAATTTTTCATTAGGTATTTGTTAGTGCTACATGCAGATTTTTAGCTGCTGCCATTATGTTCCAGTCTGGTTGCTTTGGCATTGTTTAGAATATGTGGTTTAAGTGTGTTGTTTTCTTTATTACCTCAGCATCTGTCAAAGATTTGATGATTGATGACTTATTTGTGACCACATGTGCTTGTAAAACAGGTTGGCATTGTTGGCATTTCACCTCGCATTAGTAGAAAATCCTCAAGATGCTCTTGTAGTTTGGACGTTTTCTGCCATCCTACACAATGGGACGTGGAAAAAGGCTTCAGAATATGCAAGGAAAAATGTGAAGGCTCATGCACAATTTGTTCCAGAAATTCGATCATCATCAGATACTAAATCTGATGAGCTTATCTTGGAAGAAACCTCCCATTTAGCTTCACTGGTTAAGTCTTCTGTCAATGCTTTTACAAGTATAGATGCTCTTCAGCAATCACTAGGCAGATACCAAGGTCCTTTATCTTCAGGAGTGGTGAGTGCAAGTACCTGCCCTGTGTGTGCTGAAACATTATTCAGTACCAAGTATGCTTCTTTTGTTATTTTACATATGGGAGCCGGAGTATATAGCATTCTTCATAGTGTTCCCTAACATCATAATCAAACAAAACAATTTAAATATAAAAAAATTCATGAAAACCAACACGTCTGTTTGCCTAGATGTGATCTTATAATGTATTGGCTTTTATCTTTTTTTCTCCTTTATTCCTGAATCTTAGTCATTGAAGAACTTTTAATTAGATTTCATCAGGCTTGAAATATGCATTATCACATGGACTAATCCAACTTGGTTTTTATCTCTATTTGTCCTGCTACATGATCTTATATAATTGGAAGGACAATGGATATGTGAAGAGAGCTGTGCTTTCCTTTGTTGCCCATGCAAATTCTACTCACTGCTAATTGATAGCTTTTCTGAAGTCTAGGTAATGAAATGCCACTTTTATTTTGGTTGATGAATGTTGATGCTTGTGATTGCATATTCCAGTTTCTTCCTATGCCTCTCTCCAAGCAAGTTAATAGTTCTGAGCTTTGTGAATACCTTTTGAGTACCCGATAGATTCTCAGTGTCCATGGAGTTACCAATGCAGTCAGCCATATATGTGCTTCTTGTTATGTATATTTTCTGAATAGTTTTGTAGTTTGATGACATTTTAATTAAGTGTGTGATACAAGCTTCAGGGTTCCCTTGCTGGTACAACTCATGTGATTATCTGTCTTTGTTTAGCGAACATCTGCTGCATGGCATTCCCAGACTCTTGTATATGCTGTATCTTTTTCTCCCTTATTTTCAATGAATTTCCAGTGAAATAATGAGACACAAATCAACATGGTTTTATGAGAACTCTTTGCTTTGGTTTTACAGGTATTAGTGTCTGAGAAAATGGGGAGCAACGTGTCCAAACTTTTTAAGATCCTGGAAAGCGATATAGAATCATATGACAACGGAAGAAAAACATGCGAAATCAATTATCAGCTACTCAAGAAAGGAGATCCAGATGAAACCAGATTCATGCTTGGAAAAATCATCATGGAGACAATGAACAGTGAGTCCGAGTCTCCGCATGAACAGAGTCAAAATTTGCCTACAACGCAGAAAAGTCATCATAAGCTGTCTGCATTGTTCAAGTAAATTATCCTAAGCATATTGCAAGAAAGATGCGTATACTTAGCCTCTTCTGAGGTCATCAAACTAGTCATCTTGAGGTTCTTCCGGGATTTCCAGTTGCTGCAAAGTCGGCATTCTTGGAAAGAATTAAATGGATCAACTATCTTAGCTTAGGCCTATTGCTTGTGTATTAAGAGATTTGTCTCCCATCCACACAGCGTCTTTGGATCTAAACAGTCTGAAGTCGAGGCGTACTTAGGAAAAGCAATACTAGGTTTGCTGTCGAGAAATTTTGTTGCATGTAATATCTCATTTTTCAGCAATAGTTTACAATTGTCTTCTTTTGTACAATTTTTATGGTCCATAATTGAAGTTGGTTTTGGTTAGGTCCATCGGACATGTTATTTCAGGTCCATTATATTTGTAATGTTATTGACAGATCTTCAGGTCCATTATATTGAAGTTGGTTTTGCACATTTTCTGCATACTTTGCATTTAGTTTATTTGAAGGAAGATGTGTTCCATCCTACTGTGCTTTAATCCCATTTGCAAACTCATTCTGACTTTTTACAACTTGAAAATGTCAGCTTTTGTTATTCCGTCTAACGTGTAATTCCATTGGATATCATTTGAGTTTGGGCAAAGAGCAGGTGTACAATCTTGATCTTGGAAGGGGTGTTGTATCTCTGTTCTTTGGAGCTTATGGATAGCAGAATTGTCACTTCAAATTTCAATATGACATATATGTCCTTTCAAATATTCAGAATTTTTACATGTATTACTTAGTTTAGGATCGATTCAATACACTCATGTTAGTAACACTAATCATAATTATCAATTAGTTAGAAACACATTAATATTCAAATATTTAGAATATTTGTGATCACTTCCTAAAAGTAAATGGGCAAATTTTTTTAAAAAAAATCTTGAAGTTTTTGCTCTTTTAAAGGTAGTCCCAGCTTTGCTTTATGCTTGTAGTGTCTCATATATTGTAAAAGGTGAGATTATCCTTGGCTTTCGCTTCGTTGTGGTCGTCTTCATCCCCTTGTTTTCATATTACTTTATAGTGGTTGCTTGTCACCTCCGTGTTGTCGTGGTCTTGTCATGTTGCATATGGATAGCCTTCATCACAACGAGGCTGTTATCATTGTCCTTGCTGCCTTTGCTCTCATCACCTGTCATCCTCTCGTTGCCCCATGATATCATCATAGAGCACCCCTTTGAATACTCTCGCCTCACCCTTTGCCTTCTCCTCCCAACGTTATCTCCATGTTCCTATATTCGATAAGAGAAGAAGGCGAGGGGAAGGTAGCGAGGACAATGATGCTGACGATGGCATACAAGCAAGGATGACGACAAGGACGAGTATACGTGGGTGAGGGCGACGACAATAACAAAGGCATGTGGGAAAAGAAGAGACAGGGTGAAGGTGACGAACAACAATAAGAGAGGGAGACGATCATGATAGGGCAGAAGCCAAGTAGAATTTTATCTTTTAGAAAATAAAAGATGCTGTATGAGAATAAAACAAAAAAAATATATTTTATGAGAAAAAAGTGAAATTTATCCAATTTAAATTAAAGAGACAAATGTAAACAAAATAATTATGCTATATTTGTAATATTTTAATGGGAAAATAAAGTTAAGATGAGGTTCTACATCATTATATTGGTGGATATTAATTACAATAATATGTTTATACATTCTTGACTTTTCTAAAGAATACACTCAAGTTTTCTCCTTTTTTTTTTTATAATTAGAGTGTCTTATTTGTATTTATCAGTATTTGTGCGTGTGTGTGTGTGTGAGTGCAGGGAGCACAGGCGTCTTGAGGTGTGGAAAGCTGGTGTGAGTGAGGGCAAAGGCTTCATGGCACCTTCTGTGGTGCAATGAAAAACTCATCCCATGCTCTCTCTCTCTCTCTCTCTCTCTCTCTCTCACCTTCTGTGGTGTAATGAAAAGCTCATCCCATGCTCTCTCTCTCTCTCTCTCTCTCTCTCTCTCTCTCTCACCTTCTGTGGTGCAATGAAAAGCTCATCCCATGCTCTCTCTCTCTCTCTCTCTCTCTCTCTCACACACACACACACACACACACACAGCCACACAGCTTTTAGGTAAGGCGACAGCAGCTCATTAAGCATCTCTTTCAAGTTTCATGTGCAGTGGAGGGGTCATTTTGATGATGTACTTGAAGGCATAAAAAAGAAAAAAAAAGAAAAGAAAACTCATCTACCTTTTGTCTCGTCGCTACTCTTTTCTTCTTCTTCTTCTTCTTCTTCTTCTTCTTCTTCTTCTTCTTCTTCTTCATTTCTGACAATTACATACTGAAAGATGATGCTACGTTCGAGGGTTTACTCCACCGAAACATAAATGATAAATGTTACAATCGATGAATCGTAGATTCGATTGAGTACCGAGTCTCTTCCTACCCAACCATTCACACCTTAATTTGATTATCTGTAGTCTAATTATGAATCAACAGCCAAACCCTCAGCCGATTCCATTTTACTAATGATCTGAACGTTTGAACATTAGAAAGATATTTTTTTTAAAAAAATTATTATTAATAAAAAATCGAGACATTCTTACTTATTATTAATAAAAAAATTAAAAAAAAATCAAAAAGATCATTACGAGGATAAAACATTTTACATTAGTCTAAGAGAAGAATAAGAAGAAGAAGAAGAAGAAGAAGAAGAAGAAGCCAAAATACCTTATAAACAATATATATATATATATATATATATATATATATATATATATATATATATATATATATATATATATATATAGTCATCGATTGATTTATTTCTCATCTTCCTTTCTATTCAAATCACTATCTTTAATTGCATCAGTCCAACCTCACAAGCAACTAAAACTTCCCCAACACAAGTCCACATGCCACCCTCAATTAATAATAATAACCCATTTCCATTTCAAGTCTCTTACGCACACCTTTTGCCTCCCGACAACCACATCAACAACGGTCAAGTCTGAAAGAGAGAGAGAGAGAGAGAGAGAGAGAGAGAGAGAGGATTTTGTGAATTTTTTAGAAATTATAAATAAAAAATTAAATATTTTAATTTGACTAAGGATGTTGTTTTATATGATGGAATAACATTAAATAACTGAAAAATATTTATATGAACGAATCTCAAATTATTGGGATATTATTTATGGGGGCAGAAATCATCAAAAAATGGAAAATTCTTATTTATCTAAATATCTCTTGAATAAAAATGCCTCTTTGATGGTTGACGGACAATAACAACAGTCATACTTATTTTCTTTGGAGTTTTAGGGTTTGTTTACAACAAAAAAGTCCGACCCGTTGCGTACGAACCCAATCAATTTGAACAAGTAGCCGTTAGGGCATAGGTCGCACCGTCGGACCGTCCAGATGAGATCCAACGGTGAGGATTCGCTAGCCGTTGGCTTTAGACGCGACGGGGGGAAGCATCTACGGACACACACCCATTCTTCCCGTGCCAAAAATCCCTCTTTCTTCCCTCTCTTGTTCCCAACTCCTCCTTTAATTCCCCCTCCTCCCCTCTTTGGTCTCTCCCGAACCCCAACGACGAGAGAGAGAGAGAGAGAGAGAGAGAGAGAGAGAGAGAGAGAGAGAGCATTAAATCTGCATCGATCGCCCCGATTCATGGGGGACGCAGCTTGATCGATGCCCTCGCTTCCCGATCGGAACCCACAGCGAGCTGAGGGCTGGGATCTCCGAGAGGCGGACCGATCGAATCGAGGGAGGAGAGGTTTCGAGGTTCCTATCCGGTTCTTGATCTTGTATTTTTTGTTGGTTCTTGGCCTTTGATCGGACCTCTGTAGTGGGATTTAGGACATCGGTGTGTAGATCTACGAGGGCAAAGATCGGTTCTTGATTGTGGTCTCTTGATCTGTGGCCGAGGGGAGATGGATCGAGTCGACGAGAACGGTCGAGGCATGACGAGGCCAGCGAGTTTCCGAGGTTCTTTGGGTCGTTGATTTCAAGATTTCGGATGCTGGAGTTCGAAATCTTGGCTGCGGAGGACTGATCTCTTTTTTTTTTTCTTCCTTGTAGTCACAGATACGGGCAATCGAAGAGCTTTAAGAGATATAAGGAATGTGGTGGGAGCGCCACCATATGCTTGTCCGATCGGAAAGAGGGGATTCCCGGAGTAATGCATATAACTTGGACCTCGTCTTTGGTTAATTGATGTCTCCTCTTGATCTAATTTCTTCTGCCATCTTTTCTTTCAACAGCAAGGGTAGTTTAGACGATAAGAAACTAACACTTGTAGCTCGACGGCCCGCGACAAGGTTGGGTTGAACCTGGTCTTTGTTCCCCTTTCCAATTCTTGTATGATTCTGCTCATAACTATTTGAGGGGTTGAACTTTTCAGGAAATTTGTGGCTACATTGGCAAGCAAATCACAACCTTATCAGCAGGTAATTTTGCCTAACCAAATCATTAAGTAATACAAAAAATTGATTGCTTTCTTTGCTGAGGGATGCAATTTTGTTTAGGGAACTAATGGACAGCATCGAGAAGTTGGGAGTCAGAGCCAGTACAATCCTCCAGTGCCATTGGTGTCAAAATCGAGTTGTTTGGATAGTTGTACTACAATAGACGTGGATTATAATTCTAGTAATGACATTGCGTTGCCCATGGTGGAAGAGATGGAAGAGATGGTCCGTTCTGAACTGTCCCCTATTTTCATGTAAATATTTCCAGTTCTATTTGAGAAATGGACTCCATTTGTGAGCCATTCTGATAGCAATCATTGTTGCAGGATAATTCTGACCTCAAGGAGGTTGCAATGGAGGATCTTGTCATCGAGACACTTCCAAGTATAGATATCTGCGATTCAATTAATCCACTTGCGGTCGTCGAATACGTAGAAGATATATACAGTTTCTATAGACAAACCGAGGTGCACATCTCATTATTTATCAGTTGTTTTGCTATAGACCATATGAAGATTAGATGATGGCATTCACTTTTCACTTAGCTCGATCATTATATATGAAACAAGGCATTAATGAAGAAAACTTACCGAACTGCTCATTTTTGTCCTCAAGAGCTAATCTGTTGTTCTAGGCTCTCTTTTACAATTAAGCCATGTAAGAGGAGCATTCCGAGTTCTTTATCAACATGTTTTTACTTACTTGAAATGTATTCAATATACTGTTCAGGTTACGAGTTGTGTGAGCCCTGATTACATGTCCCAGCAGTTTGACATTAATGAAAAGATGCGAGCTATCCTCATCGACTGGTTGATAGAGGTATTGGAGATTTTCTAAATATATACTCTATTTTCAGGAGCCATTTCGTTCATTCTCCACTTTCTTCGGTAACATCTGATCATTCTTCAATCTTTCCTCTACAGGTGCATTACAAATTTGAATTGATGGAGGAGACACTTTTTCTAACTGTGAACATCATAGATAGGTTCCTGGCAAGGCAGACAGTGGCAAGGAAGAAGCTTCAGCTGGCTGGTGTTACAGCCATGCTTCTTGCTTGCAAGTATGAGGAAGTCTCGGTTCCAGTGGTGGAGGATCTAATTCTCATCTCGGACCGGGCTTACACAAGGGAAGAAGTCCTTGAAATGGTAATGCTCTTGTTATGCTTCTGCGGTTGATTGCTGCGAAGGCTTTGCATTTAGTTATGACACGACTCTAACAGAGAATAGCATTGATGGTATTGTATTTAAGATAACATATGGGCATGTTTCAAGGAGAGCTAAGAAAATCTTAGTGATACCACTAAAGGAGATTTGAATACTCCTGATTTGGTAAAGTAATTCACCATACAAGAAGATTAATGATTGGAAAAGATTCTTGTAAATAGGATGATGGTGTAGTATTGAGGAATTAAGATAACATATGGGCATGTTTCAAGGAGAGCTAAGAAAATCTTAGTAATACCACTAAAGGAGATTTGAATACTCCTGATTTGGTAAAAGTAATTCACCATACAAAAGTTGATCCTAGATAATTTCGACATTACTGTTGCGTCACCGAATACATTGTGATTGGCTTGTGAATTTTGCTTATCAAATATATTGTTATTGGTTTGGTAACTTTTTTTCTTCCCTGACCTTTGCCTCTTCTCTGTCTTATGATGTTTAATACAATACAGGAAAAGCTGATCGTCAACACACTGCAATTCAACATGTCTGTGCCTACTCCTTATGTTTTCATGAGAAGATTTCTCAAGGCCGCCGAGGCTGACAGAAAGGTAAGACTTAGTTTTGGGCTTAGAATTGAATCAGCACGCAGATTTACATAAGAATGACAATAGGTTCTGACGAACGTATCCCTCTTTGCCTGTCGTACAAAACCAGCTCGAGCTACTTTCGTTTTTCATCATAGAGCTTTGTCTGGTCGAGTACAAGATGCTCAAGTTCCGCCCCTCTTTGCTGGCCGCTGCTGCAATCTACACTGCACAGTGTTCTCTGAGAGGTCTCAAGTACTGGACGAAAACTAGTGAGCTGCACAGTAACTATTCAGAGGACCAGCTCCTGTGAGTTCTCATCATCTGTGCCTCGCAAATCCCTCTTTCTATTTCTCGACTCCGGTTCTAACATTTATCGATTGTTGTCTGTCCCAGAGAGTGTTCGAGGTTGATGGTGGATTTCCACCACAAGGCTGGGCTAGGAAAGCTGACTGGAGTACATAGAAAATACACTACTTTAAAGTATGGATGCACGGCAAAATCAGAACCAGCCCTCTTTTTGTTGAACACTATTCTCTAGTGTCGATTGAGCATGAGCAGGTGTTGTGAGTGCAACGGAAGTTGCTGGTCATGCAATGGAAGTTGCATAAGTACAAAATAATTGTTCTTGTGTTTATCCGATGATTAATTTTGTTATTTTTAACTTCTTGGAAGTCACATCAGCTGTTAATTGCTTATTCTGATATCAAATATGACGTTAAATTTGTGTAAAAATTTCATTTTCCAAGTGGCAAAAATAAGAAACATGAGCTGTAATCACCTATAATTTTCTCTTTAACATAAATTAATAATAAATTATTTTCTTTAAATTATTATTATTTTGTTTGTATAGTATGATTAAAATTATTTTTTAATTATCGAGATAAGTTAGAGATTTTATCAATCAAATTGAATTATCAATTGATTTATTTATTAACGAGGGATGTGATTTTTAAAAAATAGATAATTAAAATTTTATTTTTGTGTGTGAACCATAAGAAATAAATATTATAATTATATCTTTGTGTGTATGAAAATAAAATAAAAATAAAAATTAAATTATTATTTATCTTTAAGGAGATCTCAGACTCTTTTATATAATGGGGTTTTTCTTTTCTCATTTCTTATTCGGTACAATAATTAAGAAATTAATTTTCTAGGAGATTAATTTTTATTTATATTTTAAAATATTTGATATTAGAGTTGTTATAATTTGTATGATGCCTAATCATATTTTAATTTTAAAATTTTATAATTATTAAATAATTATTATTAAATTATGATGTTAAAATGATTAGTTAATTTAATTATACTTTTAATTCATTTAATTATATATATTTATGTTTTAAGAAATTATGTGTGAATTTTAATGATTTAATTAGTTTTAAATTTAAAATTATGAATTTAAAATAATTAATTTATTAAAAATAGATTTGAGGTTTTAATTATTATTTTTAAAATTTTTATTTTTTTAAATTAAAATCTAATTTAGTAAAAAGGCTCAAATTGAGGGCCTAACCTAAGTTAAAATGATTGATGAGGTCAACCCATGTGGCTAAGTCTGACCTAGCAACCTATGTGATTAGTTATAACCTAACTTAGGTGGTTATATATGATCCAACTCATGTGGTTAGGCATGATCTGACTCATGTGGCTAGGTACCAACTCAGCCTATGTAATTAAGTATGACCTAGTCTATATGATTAAGTATGATCCAACCCTTATGGTTATGTATTATCCAGCTCATATGATTATGTACAACTCAACTCATGTGACTATGTTTGACTCAATCCATGTAGCTAGCTAGGTACGACATAGCCTATATGGATAGATACGACTTAGCCCATGTAACAAGATACAACCCAACTCATGTGACTAACTACGATCCAACCCACGATTAAGCATGATCCAACTCATGTGGTCAAACATAACCCAACCCATGTGATTAGGCAAGACCTAATATACGAGCAAATGTAACACAGTTCAGTGGTAAGACTCAGCCCAACTTGTGAGTGAAGCTCAGCATGCTAAGTTTGCCTAGCTATGCGATTGGTATTAAACATATCGTCACCTCTCTATCCAGCCAATTGTACCTCAACTAAACTTGTTACTTTGGATAGGCATATGCGATACTCGTGACCCATCTAAGGCTTAGGTTGGTCGGTTCGATTTGGGTTAGCACTATACGAGATAGTATAATTTCTTCTCTTTTTATTGGTTTGAGCTCGTCAGTTGATTGAATTAAACAAGTTCGATCAGTTCAAGTCGATTTAAAGTGATTCTAAACCAACTTGACCAAATCAAATATAGTAATCTAATTAAAATCAATCAAATCTAAATTAAACCAGTTTAGGGTGATTCTAAACCGGTTGCATAATGATTTAAGATTGGTTCCGTCATGTCCTAATTGAATTGAGTTTGGTTTAAGTTACTTGAGCAATTCAATTAGGGTTCTAGTTGATTAAGGATCGTTGAGAGATTAATGTCTCATGTTTTTATTATATGATAAGGTTAAAAATTATATTATTTAAAAATTATTATTATTATTTTAAAATTAAATTGATAATATTGATATGAATATTATCGTGTAATATATGTAACTATGGTGTGTAATCCACATTATAAGTACAAATGAGCTACAAGTCATCACAATACAGAGCCACCAAAGGACATTATCTTATTATATAATTTCTTATATGCATGTTGAATATAAATGAATGAACATTGTTGACTATGTATCCATGTCGAGAGTAGGTACGACGATTCCCTTTGAAAATTAACAGGTCGTTAAATAGTTTCTCTATAAGTTGTTTAGAGGAATGTATTCTAACTTGGACGAGTGAGTGATACCACTTTATCCACTATTATGAGTACGATATCAGTTCTCTTCATTCATCACCGTTGGGAGGAATCCGTCCTATAGAATATGTCTCTCTATTCATTATTGAAAGAGTACAATATTCAGTATGATGCATGTTTTTATTATCTAACTATTATATATGTCATAAAGATATGTTACATATAATTGATGCATAATTTTATTTATCATATAAGAATTATTATTATTTTTTATACATAAGTTTTATAATATATATATATATATATATATATATATATATATATATATTATGAATATTAACAATTATTTTTATAATTTTTTAAAGATTATTATTAATTTGTGTGTTTAGTGATATATATATATATATATATATATATATATATATATATATATATATAATCTTATATTTAATTTCAGAATAATTTATACTATATTTGACGTTTGGATAAAGGATATTTTTACTAAAAAGATACAATTTTTTAGCTAAAAAAATTTAGTATTATAAAGATAAAAAATTGAATTTATTTTTTTAAAAAAGAATAAATTATGAATAATAGAATGAGAGTTTTTTTTTTATATATAAACGTGGGACGAGACATGAGCTTTAGAAAAGCTTCGTCTTTTCAGATAAATCTTGTCTTTTTCTGGCTTGGACTTTTCATTTAGAAGCACATACAACCGACGAATAGCAGGAGGAGCTGAATTGTTCAAAGATTCCACAGATTATTCTGATGAGAATTTCCCCTCACAAAGTTCTTCTCTAATTAATGTCTTGAATCAATTTTGTCTCATGCCTCCTAATGATAACACAGTAAATGTGGCCTTTCCCTACTGTTTCAAAGAAAGAAGAACTATCTCAAACCAGTCGTACGTTTTTCACTGAAAGCTAAAAGATGTAATAGAATGACGTCTGCATTTTGCTACAAATAATTACAAGACCATTTCTATTACGAAGTATGTGTTCTTCATCTTATGGGGCTCACGAATTTACTTTTATTGGTCGAACTATGAACTGTTTGTTTGTCCGGAATCACTCCCCATCAGTCGAACTGCTGAAAGCATCGATGTTTACCTGTATACTATCTCTACTTGACGTGGGATCGCCCCCTCTACTCGATGGCACGGATTGAAAGGAGGCGTAATGGACGGTGGATCCAACACAACGATAACGTACGGCGATGATTAATTACTAATTACTACACACATTATTTATTTATTAATTATATATATATATATATATATATATATATATATATATATATATATATATATATATATATATATATATATATATATATATATATATATATATATACGTATAATATTAATTTTCCACAAATTGAATGAATACAAAAGAAGCCTGATTTCGTTCTCTCCAACCGTCTCTTTCCTCTCCGACGAATTGGGCCGCCGTGAGGGGACGACGGACGAATTCCCGGTTTCCAAAGGCAAGAAGACCCCTTTGGAGATCAAACCGATTATTCGCTTCCTTCTTGAATTCCATATGGTCGAATTCGGTGAGTTAGGCATCGGTCGCCACGGCCGCTCCATTTTGGTACATCTAGGTTTTCCTTTTTCTTGAAGATTTGTATTCATTCTCGTATGATCTTTGTTTCGAATTTGGCGATCGATAGGATACGTCGCGATCTTTGAGTTTGAATCTCTGAATTATCTTTCTTTCGGTTCCTTCAGGTGATGAACAGGCCAAAGAAAAAGTCGCGATTTGTTCCCGTTTCGATCGAAGCTTGGATCCTCCGCGATGACGTTGAACTATGATAAGAATCTGTGAAGTATTTGGCCGGTCCAACGTCGTCCTTCGCTATGAGGGTGATGGCTGGTTTTCTCTCTTTGGTGCACTCAAACTTTTCGCCGTCGGCATGGGCAACTATTGTTGCCGGCTTCTTTGTTCTTGTTGCGCTTTCGTTTTCTGCCTTCCTTGTATTCGAGCACCTTTCTGCTTACAAGAATCCCGAGGTTTTCCTTACCTCCCCTCTCCTCCTTGCCTCTGTGTCTTCTCATTCTGCGTCCATGAACTTTCACATGTCCGTCATCTTTTTTACAGGAGCAGAAGTTCTTAATTGGGGTCATCTTGATGGTTCCTTGTTATTCAATCGAGTCTGTGAGTATTTCTTTCATAATCTTGGACAATGTTGATGTTGAAACCATATTGCATCAAAGTTGGCAGCTTCGTTTCGTGATTCGTGGAGGCAGTTCATGATCGTATGTTGGTGGTTACTCTGAGTTACAGAAGCTCGTCCGACCACTTTGGATGCAAGTGATTTTTTTATACAACTTTCGGATGATATTGACAACTTAATAAATTGGTCACTTTCAGGAAGTGCCACTTCTTTGCCTCTCACTTTTCGCCAACCAAAAATCCTTAAAATTACATGTTATTGGTGGAAATTTATATCGATCCTTCATCAAAAACTTTGCTGCTTTTATTTTATTATCGTTCTCTTTCCTCTGTAGATATGCCTAACATATATGTATTTTTTTTTTCATATTGTAGTATGTGTCATTGGTGAATCCATCGCTCAGTGTTGATTGTGGTATCCTACGTGATTGCTACGAGGCCTTTGCCATGTACTGCTTTGGAAGATATTTTGTTGCTTGCTTGGGTATGCCTCTATCATGACAGGTTCTCTAGTTCAATTTGTTCTGGCACTCATCATTCAAGAGTGAGAAAATATTGCTATTTCTTTTCTTTGAAACTTGTGTAAAGTTCTTGATCGATTATGGATATAGTTATAGGTTATGATATTTACTTTTGAATATTCTAATTGGTCCATATATACTTGAGTAATTACCAGCTAGTCCTGATGCTTCCTTGAAAATCCTCAAAGGTTGAAAAGAAAGAATATTAATTTGAATGGCGGTGGGAGATCTGTGAATATGATGTGGTTTCTGATGGTGAAGTGTTGCATAGGCATTTGAAGATCATAATGGTATCAGGCAGCCAGCAACTTAAGATCCACCGGCTTACGTGAAGGGGTAATAGGGAGAAGCATTCCATGTGCTGGATCGATCCAGTTGCATCCAGGTTAAAGATCTTTATTTAGTTTATGTTGGGTTCAAAATGGCCTCGTAAAACAAGTCAAGACCATTACGAGTGTTTGAATTGGATTCGTGTTGTACTCGTGGTTGGATGTAGTTTCCACCGATGATAGCAATTTGGTTTAGATTCAGATCCGGATCCATCTATACCTGATCAATCTGGTTATATCCCTATTTCCACTTCATTAGTCAATATAAGATGGCTGCTTCTACCCAATGTTAGCCTTTTAGGTCTTGTTGCAGATAGTCATATACCTAATTTGCCTTGAACGCATCATAGCTCCATTCAAGAAGGTCATATGGCAAGCTGGTAGTACAATTCCTACTTGCATTAAAAGGTTGCATCTGTTGATAATCGGTACGTTTATGTAGGTAATAAGAATCTTGAAACAGTAAATAACAATTTTCTTTCTTTTTCAACTCTGGAACTTGCCCATTTGTTTCATTTACAATCTTTTTTAATGCACTCTAAACTCCAAACTACAATTTTCTTTTGTCAAATCTGCAATTCTGTGCATAATGAAGCATGCATCAGCTTCTTTACTTGATGTTTATGCGCATGCTTTGCTTGTGGACTGTCAGTGCAGTTTTCTCTGGAACTGTTCCAACCCTTGTTATACCTATCTCAAAGATCATAGTTTACAATGCTTTGTATATTGGTGTATTTCTTCTTGGTAATCGGTATTTAGTAAACTTTGCTGGTTTAGATGGAGAAGAGAGGACAATCAAATTTTGCCTTTCTTTGTCCACCACTATGCTGCTTCTTGATAATGAAATTTAATTATACTTTGCTGGTTTAGGTGGAGAAGAGAGGACAATTGAATTTATGGAGAGGGATGGTTGTTCTTCTGCCGCTACGCCCCTCCTGGATCATGCTTCAGAAAGGGGCGTTATTCATCACCATTTCCCAATGAACTATCTTTTAAAACCTTGGAGAGTTGGCAGGTGGTTTTACCAGCTTATAAAGTTTGGAATTTTCCAATATGTAAGTATAGATGCAAGAAAATCCTTTGTTTTTTTTTTGTGTAGAAACAGTTCATAACAGATGTCTTTTTTTCTTGCAGATGATAATAAAGACTATCACAGCAATTCTGTCTGTGATTTTTGAAGCTTTTGGTGTATACTGTGAAGGAGAATTCAAATTGGGCTGCGGGTAAGACAAGTTTGATTATATGCTCAAAACTTGGACTTTGGTGGAAATAGTTTGACATCATGTTATTGTTCTTCTTTATCGTTCACTTTCTACATAAGTTAATGAAGTTTTCTCTTTCCTTTTAATGTGGATAATAAGTCAGATCATGTCAAAACGTTTCTGAGGATAATTGTTGGGTTCACTCTTGAGGTTTTCTTAGCATACACACTTTTTCTTGGCCATGGTCAGCTGGCTTGGTTTGTCAGTACTTGTGTGTTACCTTCTCTTGTTTTCTTTACTAGGTACCCGTAAGCCTTACTATATCTGGGTTATTCTTGTTTTCATCTGCCATGACTGATCAATTTTCCTGTATATTATCGCCCTGGATGTTTCTTGGTCGGAGGGTTCTAGATTCAGTAAAGGATGTAGAACCAGCTACAAAGATGCGTATCTTTGGTTTAATTTACTGGGAGCACATTGTTTGACCGTATTATCTAGAGACATGCTGTGAAGCCTTGTGTGTTGGAACCTTGCATTTGCCTTGAGCACATGATTACAAATTGAAGATGTTATATACTATCCATACTATTATGATATACTCTCATTGCTCCTGACATTCTGGTCTTGCAAAGCCTATCACGCATAGGTTTTGGTTCTTAAATGTGCACATCCTGTTTGTTAAGTGGAATTCATGGGCTTGGATCCCGTTTAGGTGTTTTACAGATATGTTGCAGGTAGAATGCTGTTGAAGGTGATGGTTATCTGAAGCTTTTTTTTTTTGTTCATCTGGTTCTTGGGTTTTTGGCGCTTTACTCACAGGACAGAATTGTGGGTCCTTGTATGAAGCTGCTAAATTTTGTTTGGAAAAATAGGCTTAAAAGATAAAAACTGCTTTTAGTATAAAAGCCTTTATGAGGTTTCCTAACTAGTGAGCCACTTTAATTGTTGCAGACAACTAAGCCTTCTCTCTTTTGTGTTTCAGGTACCCTTACATGGCTGCTGTTCTCAATTTCAGTCAATATTGGGCCCTGTACTGTTTAGTTCAGTTTTACACTGCTATTAAGGATGAATTGGCACACACAAAGCCACTGGCAAAGTTCCTTATGTTCAAATCCATTGTCTTCTTGACTTGGTGGCAGGGTGTGACAATAGCACTACTCTATACATTTGGTTTGTTGAAGAGCCCTATAGCTCAAGGCTTGCAATTCAAGTCAAGTATTCAGGACTTCTTTATATGTATAGAGGTACTGTAAGCAGTCTTTTAGATGAGAATGTGCAATGTTCGATATATAAATGGCATAGGCGACCCGGTGAATTTTTTTGTTGTTTGATTTCAGATACTTTTATGATCGTTAGATATCTAGAAGCACCACTAGTTCCTTTCTCCAAATTTTATCATGACATTGTAATCCATCACTACATTTCTGAATAACCAAGTTCATCAAAATGCTCATATATTGTTTTGCAAGTTGGAAATTTCTGCAGTTGCAAGATTCATCTAAGCTGAAAGTTTTAACAGATTCACTTGTTCTTCCAGCACAGATGGCTGTAGCAGCTGTTGCTCACCTCTATGTGTTCCCTGCCAAGCCATATGAGCTATTGGCTGATCAGCCGCCTGGAAATGTTTCAGTGCTCGGAGATTATGCATCTGCAGACTGTCCTATTGACCCCGATGAAGTTAGGGACAGCACCCGACCTACAAAGCTGAGACTCCCTCAGCCTGATGTCAGTGCCAAATCTGTTACAGATATCAGAGAAAGTGTTCGGGATATTGTCGTAGGTGGTGGAGAACATGTAAGTCCATCCCATCTCTCATTATTTATTTGTTTTTCTGTTAGAAAAATCCACATCATGGCCATATAAATCTGCTAAACTTTGTAAGTTTATAGTTTTACGCTGACTTGTGTCTGTAATGTCACATCACAACTGAAGACACAGAATATATTGAAAGCCACGTTGACTGAGTTCAATATTGAGTCACCCTTCGATCACATAAGACATGAGGTAGCCTCATGAAATAGAATCGTCAGTTAGGCATATAGAACAGTAGACCATGTAGGGTGTACTAGCTTGCTGATTTTATGTGAATTTCACTATTTCTTAGACAATTTGCTGAATAAACATTTCTTTGCTACTCCCAACCAATAATCACAGTTGTCTGCAAATATACCTGATTGTCAATATGTTTTTGTTAAGAGTTTATATCTTTTCCCTTGCAGATTGTAAATGATTTCAAATTCACTGTAACCCAAGCCGTGGAGCCTGTGGAGAAGAGCTTCACAAGACTCAACGAGAAGCTTCACCGGATCTCCAAAAACATAAAAAAGCATGACAAGGATAGAAGGAAAGCTAGGGACGACAGCTGCATCACATCGCCGATGAGGCAGGCAGTCCGTGGGATAGATGATCCTCTCTTGAATGGGACCACCAGCGACGGTGGGGCTTCCAGAGGAAGACAACGCTCAAGAAAGTCAGGTTATACCAGCAAAAGCGGGGGAGAGAGTAGCAAACAGGGCCGTGGGGAATACGAGATTCATGGCTGCAGATGGGTCATAAGGGATTAACTCTGCCGTGAATAATGGTTTCAGTATCAACTGCACGAGAAGTTGTGTCTAATTCGGAGCATGATGCCACAAGAAACCATCTCCTTGCGTGTATATGTTGTGATAGATTCCATTCGTTTTTGCCATATTTGAATTGTATTTAGCGAAAGGCAAGCAAGTAGTGACATGTCCGTTGGAGATACATCTTATGTTGATTCATTTGGTACGTGAGCACATTCTTTGTTTCGCTCTCAGTTCCGTGGTAGCATGGCACTTTGCCCACCTATTATGCATTGCAAGACGGGTATTATTCGATCTGAGTCTGTTCGATATAAACCCGATCGAATGATAAGATCCTGAAATCCAAATCAAATCCAATAGGAGATCGACCAGATAGCATCATAACATCGGTTTATTTTGGTCAAACTGCAACATTTGACCCGACCCTGTTATGATGTAATCATAATATTAATATTCTGGTTGGAAACACACCAAAAATTGATTTGGATTGGTGGCCGACTGCGATCCGATTCATCATCGACGAGGATACGGCCAACGCGCGCATGCATGCAAACGTGTCCGCCGTCGACGTGACATCATGAGTTCCATCATCCTTATCCGTTTCCTCGGTCAACCCCAATTCGTGGGTCCCACTACGATTGGACGGATTGCCTTCCTAATTCCTTTGATCGGAAACGGTCCGATCTCGACAATTCGACCGTTGGAACCGGTCCCCACGACCCAACGCACCCCCCACCCCAATATTTACATCCGCTCCTCCTCGCAGCCCACAGTCAGAAACATTCTCTCTCTTCTTCTCCCTGCGATTTGGAGGAGAGACTTCTTCGTCGCGGCATCGGAGGAAGCCTGGGATGGACCTCCGGCCCCAGTTCGCGGTGTCTCCACGCCGCCTTCGCCCCCGCCGACCACCACCGGCCTCCTCCTACGACGCTCCATCAGTTCGAGCCCCGCCGCCAGGTACCAAAACGCACGACCACCTGCCTCACCCGCTGTCGCCCCCGTCATTACTCTTGACATGATGTATGTACCTCCTACAGCAACCTCCAAGAGGCCGCCGCGACCGCACCGCTCGTCCGTGTCCGTCGAGTCGCCGGCCCGGACCGACCGCCGGCTGGTGTCATCGGAGCTGGCGGCGCTGGTCGAAAGAGCGAAAGAAGAATTCCAGAGCTGCGGCGACGCGGGAGCCGCAGCTGCCGTGTCCTCCGGGGGCGGCTGCAGGAGCCCGGTGTTCGAACGAGGGCGGTTCTACGAGCTCTACTCGGCGCGGAGGAACGAGAGGCTCAAGAGTAAGAAGGGGGAGATGTCCGAGGAGGCGGTGGCGGAGGACCATGGCAAGGCAGTGGAGCTTGCACGGAGGAGGGTGCCTAAGAAGGCGGAGGGGGTGAGGAAGTCGATGCTGGCGGACTTCTCGGTGGGCCGCGGCAGCAGCAGCAGCAACCTGCGGTCGTCTGTGAAGAAGAGGCCGTACTCTGCTGCCGGTGTTGCCGAGTCGTCTGCCGGTGGTGGGCGGATAGTTAACGCCCGATCAGTGCGCAGGCTGTGAATTACCTTACAGGAACAGTTTGATTGGATGTTGTGTGGGTAGAAGAATCATTCATATCTTGGTTTTGGTCTCTCTTTTTTTTTTTCCATTTTTATTTTAGACAAATTAAAATGGGAGTATAGGAAGTAAAAGATATCTGAAAACAGTGATTATATATTTATTGTAGTTGACGACGACGATGATGATCTTTTTTTTTTTTTTTTAATGTATAAAATGTTCGTATATTTTTAGTGGAATTTAGCTGCGTGGTGGAATCATTATTTTGGGAAAAGTTGGAGCAGGATGATGGTGTATGACTGCAGGGGAATATTTGATGAAACGCTTTGATTTCTTTCCCAACATTAACTCAATGCGTGATTCTTTTTTTTGCCGGTGTGTAGGAGGAGAACTAAATTTATGATTATGCTATATATTAGTTGTCATAAATATAGAAAAATATATGATATTAGTGAAAATTGATTATTTAATTTTAAATTGATGAATAAAAGAATGTATGATTATGCTATATATTAGTTGTCATAAATATAGAAAAATCTATGATATTAGTGAAAATTGATTATTTAATTTTAAATTAATGAATAAAAGAATGTATGATTATGCTATATATTAGTTGTCATAAATATAGAAAAATCTATGATATTAGTGAAAATTGATTATTTAATTTTAAATTAATGAATAAAAGAATGTATGATTATGCTATATATTAGTTGTCATAAATATAGAAAAATCTATGATATTGCTGAAAATTGATTATTTAATTTTAAATTAATGAATAAAAGAATGTATGATTATGCTATATATTAGTTGTCATAAATATAGAAAAATCTATGATATTAGTGAAAATTGATTATTTAATTTTAAATTAATGAATAAAAGAATGTATGTCAATCAGACTAATTAATCTCATGATAAAAATGTGAATTCTCAAAATATCAGTCTTAAATTTGTTATTTTTATGTTTTACAGAAAATTCATTGTATCCGTCAATAAGAAGTTTTTTAATAGGATTATAAATTTATCTTAATTTTATAATTGCAAATGACAAATTACATGGCTCACTCTGTTTTAAGTTTGTTGCTTATTTTTCATCTTTAATTTTATAAAATTAAGAAGATACATAATCAAAATTATAGACTCGATATTTAAAATAATATAAACAAATAATATATATTTATAAGGTTTAGGAAATAAAAAAAAAGAAGAAATTTTATCGATCTCCAATCGTTGACTGAAATGAGTAAACGTTAATCGGTGAAACAATTACAATCACATTTAATAATAGGATATTATTTGATGACTACATATCATCATGCTTTACAGTTAATATTGTCATGTAGTGATAAGGGCAAAAATGGCGACGTGACGCGCCACACGTCAGCCACGCCAGGTGGACGCACTGCCCGAGGAAACAAGCATTAATGCCGACTTAATGTGTGCCAACGTCACCAGCTCTCAGCCAACAACCTCAACATTTGACCCCGCGCGCTCGGCCGAGGCACGGGAGCACGTCGATCGAGGCTCGCCCATACCCTGCGGCAGCCCGGTTCTCCACGCGACCCCAGTGGCAATGTCAGACGCCACGCAAGGTATTGTCCTGCCCCTACAAGCGGGCACATCATGTAACATCAAACTCATCTATAAATACCCCGGAGTTCTAAACGAACGGGGGGACACTTCTTCACTAGAAAAGCTCCCTTCCACATGATCTGACTTGATCATCGGAGGGGTCGGGCCGAGCCTCCGACCCGACCTGTGTGCAATAACGAAGGCGAGATTGCCTCTTCCCAGACGTCGCAGTGGAGCTCTCCCCTTGACGGGACATCCAGATCACCGCAGCCGGCCACCCCGGCGGCCCCGAGGAACGCTGCGCCGGATCCCCGCACATTTGGACTTGAACGAGCCGCGTCGGCCCCGAGGCCATGGCTAAAAAGTTATTTACCATAACAGATTGGCGCTAGAAGGAGGGTCGAATGTCGAGGGATCCTCAAGCTGATCCCGACGAACTCCCTGCCGAGGGATCGTTCTTAGCAGGGGCGCAGGCCATGCGTCCCTTGCGTGACGGGCCGTGGGCTGACGACCTCCCTGCGACCTCTGAACGTGGCTGGCGTTCATTCGACAATCCGGATCTGTTTCCGCCCGAGGGCGCTCCGAGCGTCCCCTCGTCGGTGTCATCCGAGGCCTTTCACGACCTCGCTCGTCAAGTCCGAGCTCTGACAGATATGGTGCAAACCATCATCCCGCTCGTCTCCCAACCGACACCCCCACTTATGACTCAACCGCTACGGCAACAAGAGCCGCCCGCTCGGGCCCACACGACGCTTTTGGAGCCTTCCACTTCTCCTCGGGTCAGACCGACCCCACTCGGGGATCTAGTAAAGACAAACCCGAGCGGTCGCCCGGAGCCCGAGGTATTATCTCCGGAATCAATGGATTCCCTACGAGCCCAGCTACGCCTTCTTAGTCAGCGGCTCGACGAACTAGAGAGGGAGTTTCGCAACTCAGAGGGAGAGCTCGGGGTGGACACACACCGAGGATCTCCGTTCGTACCAGAGATACGAGATCACATCGTTCCTCCGAACTTCTAGCTCCCTTCTCTGGACACATATGACGGCGCCACTGACCCATCGGACCATGTCCCGCTTTCCGTGCCCAACTAGCGCTGCATGGAACGTCTGACGCTTTAATGTGCAGGGCATTTCCCACGACCCTGAGGGGTCCAGCCCGCACATGGTACGACGACCTGAAGACCGGAACGATCAGTTCCTTCGACCAACTCGCCAAGGACTTCGAGCTCCACTTCGCAGCCCAAGCCCGGCCGAGGCCCTCCGCGGCACTACTCCTCGGACTCAAACAAAGAGAGGACGAGCCCCTCTCACGTTTCGTGGATCGCTTTACCATGCAAATCCGGAGCTTACCAGACACTCACCCCTCTTTGTTGGTGCAGGCATTCATGGTAGGCTTGCGACCTTCCAGATTTTGTTGGTCCCTCGTAGAGCGACCCCCCATCGCAGTACCAGATATGCTCCAGCGAGCCAACCGGTACATCGCGGCGGAAGCTTGGGCGATCGCAAGAAAGAGGAGTGACTCTAGGCGACAGGCCCCGTAGCAGCGGTCAAGCATCCGCGTTTGCTATCCGGTGTAATCCTCGTGCTTGATCGCCTCTTGGCTCACGGTTAGCTTCGGTCTAGCCCCCCTCCTTTTTGCATTCGCACGCCTCGACCACACGCTGCCGAGCTCCCCTCAGAACGGCCTGCCCGACTGAGCGGTGTCACTCGGCCGCAGCCTGCCTGCGCCGAGCTTCTCGGTCATTCACTATTGAGTTCACCTCAGCGCGGCCTCCCCGCCTGAGTTGTCTCTCGGCCCGAGCCTACCTCCTCGATCTGCGTCATGCTACTCGGCCGCATGGCCCTCGCGACCACGCCTGCGCGGTCAGCCCGACGCACGTCGTGCTACTCGGCCGCATGGCCCTCGCGACCACGCCTGCGCGGTCTGCGTCGTGCTCCTCGGCTCTTCGGCTTTACGCCACCCGAGACCACACCGCCGACGGCCCCAAAGACGCAAGGCCAGTGTTCCTTGGCCCCATGTTCCCGAGGACCGGACTGGCAGCGGACTCGCGCGCGTCGTTGTGCTCCTTGGCCCTATGTTCCCCAAGGCGCACCTCTTGGCATGGTCGGCCCTCCTGCGCCGAGCCCCTCGGCCACACGCTGCCGAGCTCCCCTCGAGGCGGCCGCCCGGCTGAAGCGATGTCCCCCATTGCGGACACTGCAAGGCCGAAGCTTCTCGACCCTTCATTTGTCGAGTTCACCTCGGTAGCGGCCTCCCCCGCTGAGTTGTCTCGGCCCGAGCCTACATCCTCGACTGCGTCGTGCTTTCGGCCGCATGGCCCCTCGCGACCACGCGCTGGGCGGTCGACTCGACGGATTTGTCACGGACTTATTTTGGTTTTGTTTAAGTCGTGCGGCACCTTCATGCGTGTCGTCAAGAAAGGTCGACCTCCTCGAAGCCTCCCATGGTCCCTTAGGTCCCACAAAAGAGAGAACGGACGGAGAAAAGGCCTCACTTTCGGGATCCACAAGCAAACATCTCGAAAAACATTTTATAGACAATGCAAATTACAAACAGACTTTACAAGCTCGAGCGGTTGCACAACAAAGGGTAAAATGGTCCATTCTGGGCCAGAAAAATCTCCTGCGTGTCCACATGACACAACCTTTATTTACAAGCCTAAAGCGCCATCGACCCAACTAAAATGGGACTATCAAGCCTTGGCCGTCCCCCTACATCTTTGTACAATGCATGAACATACCAAAAGACACGGACATACATAAGTATTACATCAAACACCTGTTTAGAAGTTTGTCCGTGACATTTCTCCCCACTTATTCCTTCGACGTCCTCGTCGAAGCCTTTTGTCGACACTTTGCAACTCCTTGCCTCTCGAGTCTTCAATCTTTCTCCCGGTACCGCACGCGTCCCCTTGGCTCCCAACCGCTCTCCTTTGTTGTTTTCGGTAGTCGAACCTTTTGATCCGCCATCTTTGCTTCAACTCACCAATGACTCGACTCGGTGTGGGGTTGGCTGAGTTGTGTTGATCCTTGTTGATTCTGCGGATCCTTCAAATGAAGGAAAAGACCATCCTTACCGCACCGGTCTCTCAAATGCCTCATCTTTGCTTTGAACTGGGTGGATGCTTGTTGAAGCTTTTAACGAGCATCGTCTCAAACTTTTCGAAGATTTGGGTCCTTCCTCCACAAAATTTGCTCATTGACTCTTCTTTCACTTAGTTGTCACATCCAAGTAGGTTCGCATCACTTTCGCTTTTCGATTGGTATTTCGTTGGGAAATGAAGCGGACAATCTACTCTCAAGAATAACACGATCACCATTGGTGAGGATTTGACAACTATTGTCTTTCATTATCTTGAAGGGTCATTGAACTTTTGCAGAGCTCCCTCTTTGGATAGATAAGAGAATTGGGGTTTCGGTTTAGCCCATTCTCTTAAGGGTTGAGAAGGCAAAGGTTACTTGACTTGCCCGCCTCCTCGAGGTTGTACTCCATGCATCGAGTTGTTTACGGCCGCTTTGCTCTTTGCTCACACTTACGAAGCACTTGAAGTGTTTGCACTCCTCGCGTTGAGTTAGCTCTTGTGATTCACCTTTTCAATGCCATTGAACTTCCGGAATGCTGGGGAAGTTTTCACCCCAACTTAGAGTAATTCTCTAATAGATTTGGTCGCCTCCGGGATTATACCGTCTTCTCCATCAACCCTATCGCCTACTCCCACGAGTAGCGAAGGTACAACACCACGCATTGACTACGCCGTTCCTTAGTCGTGCACTCTTGCATGACCCAAGTCCTTCACTTTCGACTATCTTGATGAGAAACTCATTGACACCGTCTTCTACGAAGTTCCTTGGCCTCGCCCTTGACCTTGTCACGGTACTTGGAGTTTGCCTCTGCATGCTCCACCTCCTCGCCCCTTTTTTACGACCAAGCTCTCCCTCCATGAGAGCAAGGGATCAATGACTTTCACGGAAGTCCCGCCTCTGCGGTACCCATGGCTTTGCCATGCCATGGCACTACTATTCGTGCGCCAAGCGCATCTGCATCCCTTTTCTTCAGTGGAGAGATATGCCTATGTGGTACTCCTCAGGAGTCCACCTCCATTCTATCGATGCTTGATTTTTGGGTAGCTAAGTCCCTCGGACTCGTTGCCGCTTCCTGCCCCTTCGACCCCCGCTTTAACACCTCTTGTAACATCCCATTAGTCCCACATCGGAAGTGGGGGAATGTGTGATTAGCTTATAAGGGGGCGATGAGTGTACTCGTAACCTCCGCTTAAGCATTTTGGTCCGTGGTTGCAAGGACCAAAATGGAGTTATTGGCCGATTAGCTCATCGGGGACGGGTCGTGACTTTTTTGGTATCAGAGCCGACCTAGCATTTTGGGGGGGGTGAGAGGGCTCGAGTAGGAAAGGGCTACCCGTGGATGGAGTCGAAGAACTCATCGGCGTGGAGCCACCTGCGAAGTTAAACCTCACATGCACTATGCTAGGGTTCGATCCGGGTTATGTCTGGCCTTGACGAGGACGTCAAGCTAATTGAGTTGGGGATAATGTAACATCCCATTAGTCCCACATCGGAAGTGGGGAATGTGTGTGATTAGCTTATAAGGGCCTGATGAGTGTACTACGTAACCTCCCGCTTAAGCATTTTGGTCCGTGGTTGCAAGGACCAAAATGGAGTTATTGGCCAGTTAGCTCATCAGACCCGGGTCGTGACACCTCTGTGTTCTCCAAGCAGCACCCTTTGGTCGATGGAAAGACAGACTGCAACTCCCATGCACGGCCTCTGCCATCATGTTGTAAGGGTTGCACTGATTCTGTTCTCCTTAGCTTCCTTGGTAGCAACGTTAGCTTACTCGACCTTGTCCTCTGACTTGTCGGGCTCCCTTAAGCGAATATGAGCTCTGGAGCAGTCCAACTCTCTAGCTGCTTCGATCATACCGCTGTATGATCAAGTCCTCCCATGGGACTCACTGGTACTTGCATTCGAACTTTTTCCTCGGTGGAACACAACCCCCATATGCTGATGACCAAGGCTTTCATCTGATGCAAAATTCGATGCACGCACGGAAGACCCGCCTCTGAGGTACCATGGCCTTCACTCCTTGAATCCATAGCACTTTCGCCGTCGTGTTGTTCACTTAGGAAGTGGAGCTTCCAAGATAGCTCGATCATACCTCTCCAGATGATCTAGTCCCTCGCGGGGCTAAGTCGTATGTATTGCATTGCCACGAACTGTTCCACCACGATCCATTTGCACCATGTCGCCTCCCGGTGACTTCTCCATTGCATTCTCGATCCTTGTGGAAAAACTTCGAATTGTGAACCCTCCATGTGGCCTCTGCGCCACACATCGCAGGGTCTCCTCTACCTTCGATTTTGTTCGCTCCTCTCGCAATCGACCTTCATCCACCCACTCTTGGGTCACACCACGATGAAGCACCGCTTTAGGACAATCCGTCGCCTAGTAGCTCCCAAAGTCCCCCCGACTTGGCTGCAATTAGTGCACCATTGTGCGGATCCCGGGCCTCTACCCCTACCAAGCAATCTTAAGCTGCGACCAGCCTCCTTTATAGCAACTTGAATGACAACACTGTGGCATATTCTTCAAGGGTACCCCGCCTCTGCGTCCTCTTGCCCGTGCTAAGGCCTTCGATCCCAACTTCGCCTCAAAAAATTGAGTCGCCTTTTAGTTCCTCCATCAAATGCTCCTCCGAGATAAGGTGCATGTGCCCCAAGCTCCCTGCGTCTTTGGCACCATGCAAGATGAGTCCGCTCTCGTCGGAATGAAGGACCCATGGAATAACATGATCTTACTCTTGCCTCTACAAGAGTTCATGTCCTGACCTCTGTCTAAGGAAAGCACCGTGCCTCTGCTCCATGTTCCAACTTTTATCTTTGGCTCCCTTCAAGCCGGCTTGGGTACTTCACCAAGTTACACCCAAGTTGCTCTGCATCTCGCTTTTGCATTGAGTTGATGGTGGCCCTCGCGCCCACCATTCCAAGGGTCAGCCCCTCCCTTGAGTCCGATCTCCGATCGACTCCAAGTGTGCCTTCATTTGTGTTGCCTTGGGTCACTCCCCCCACTTGATCTCGCAATGCATCCACCAATGCATTCTCTCAAGTGAGATCATGCGACGACTCCTTTGCCGCTTGCTCACCCATTGAGCTTCGTGGAGTTGTTGTTTGTTGAGGTACTCCTCCTCAACTTGTGAGGTCCGTCCCACATGATTCTCCCTCTCGGAGAGCGGGACTTATCCCTCTGGATAATTGTCCCATTGGAGCAACATCTCTCTTCGTTTGAGGAGACCACCATCCCCTTGGACTACTCCCGATCCTCTTGAACAAACTGTGCATTGTTCGCCTCCTGCAAACACACTTGCTAGATTGGACTCTCCGCCAATACAACCCCTTTGCGCCCCCCTCAAGGCCTAGCAACATGCTGAACTAGTTGCACCCTTGACCTCCCGGGATGATTATCTTTCACATGTCGAAGAGAAAGTTTCAATGCTCCATGGCGCCGAAGTTTTGGCCGCCTTGGGATAACCACTGAACATTCCGTCGTTCGATACAAGCCTATGTATGAGTACCAAATTCTTCGAGCTAGTAATTCCCCTCACCTCCGTGAGCTTTGCATAACTCTTTTGGTCGTTGAGTAACTCATTCCACCTTGCATGGTCTCATTCTTTACCAAGCGCTACCGCTTGCCTTGAGCACCATCAAGTATAGTTTGTCAACGTTGAGTCAGCTTTCAAACTCCAACCATCCCAACCTTTGTGCGCTTCACATTCTTCCAAGCTTATGCGTTCTCGTGGTGCCTCTTTTGCAGAAGGGTTGGCCATTCCTCGAATGCCAATCTCGGTGCCCGCTCCCTCGGCGACTTTTTTTCCTACATCTCCATGCCCGTTTTCCCCCAAACGGTCAAGACATGTGGCCGCCCCCTCAAGTAGCCCCCGTTAGGTCCCGCGTTTGCATGCTAAGTGTTTTATGAGTGCTTGTCTCGCCACGATACCATCATCATCACGGACTTTTGGTTTTGTTTAAGTCGTGCGGCACCCTTTGCGTGTCCGTCAAGAAAGGTCGACCTCTCCGAAGCCTCCCATGGTCCCTTAGGTCCCACAAAAAAGAGATAACGGAGGACGGAGAGAAAAGGCCTCACTCGGGATCCACAAGCAAACATCTCTAAAAAAAATACTTTATAGACAATGCAAATTACAAACGGACTTTACAAGCTCGAACGGTTGCACAACAAAGGGTAAAATGGTCCATTATATATCAAAATCTCTCCTGCGTGTCCACATGACACAACCTTTATTTACAAGCCTAAAGCGACCACCGACCCAACTAAAATGGGACTATCAAGCCTTGGTACCGTCCCTCTACATCTTTGTACAATGCATGAACATACCAAAAGACACGGACATACATAAGCATTACATCAAACACCCTGTTTAGAAGTTTGTCCGGTGGACGGGACGTCGCGGTTACTTTCGGTAGATGGCCCTCATGCGGACGCGCTTTGCGGTCTACCGCTGCGTTGTGCTCCTCGGATCTTGGCTTTCGCCACCCCGAGACCACACCTACGCGACCCCGACCGACCAAGGTAGGTGTTCCTTGGCCCCATGTTCTCGAGACAGACCTGCGCAGCCTGCCCGCCTGCGTCGTGCTCCTTGGCACCATGTTCCCGAGACACGCCTGCGCGGCCAGCCCGCCTGTGTCGTGCTCCTCGGCTCTTCGGCTTTACGCCACCCGAGACCACACCTGCGCGGCCCTAGCCCGCTTGCGTCGTGCTCCTCGGCTCTTGGGCTTTACGCCACCGAGACCACGCTTTGTCGCGGCCGCTTTTCGTCGTGCTCCTCTCTTCGGGACTTTCGCCACCCGAGACCCGCGTCCAAGCGGCCGACCCGCTGCGTCGTGCTCCTCCTCCCCCTCGGCTCCGTTCTCCCGAAAGCTGCGTCCATGACGGCCAGCCCTACACGGAGGCGAAGCCATGCATCGGACTCCCATTGCGTGACAACCGACGATAGCTCCTTTCGGGGAATATGATAAGGGCAAAAATGGCGACGTGGACGCGCCACGACGTCGACCACGCCAGTGGATGCAATCGCCGAGGAAGCAAGCATTAATGCCGACTTGATGTGTGCCAACATCACCGACTCTCAACCAACAACCTCAAAGATTTGACCCCACGCGCCGGCCGAGGCACGGAGCACGTCGGCGAGGTTCGCCCATACCGCTGGCGGCCCCGGTTCTCCACGCGACCCAAAGTGGCAATGTCAGACGCCACGCGAGGTATTGTCCTGCCCGTGCAAGTGGGCACATCAGGTAATATCAAACTCATCTATAAATACCCCGGAGTTCTAAACGAACGGGGGACACTTCTTCACTAGAAAAGCTCCCTTCCACATGATCTGACTTGATCGTCGGAGGGGTCGGGCCGAGCCTCCGACCCGACCCGTGTGCAGGAACGAAAGCGACGTTACCTCTTCCCAGACGTCGCAGCGGAGCTCTCCCCCTGACGGGACATCCAGATCACCGCAGCCGGCCACCCCGGTGACCCCGAGGAACACTGCGCCGGATCCCCGCGCATTCGGACTTGAACGAGCCACGTCGGCCCCGAGGCCACGGCTAAAAAGTTATTTACCATATAGCATATTAACCTGACAAGCATCCGAATCGATGTCGGATCCGTCGTGACATGTCGTGCCAACGGCCACCTAGCAGATTCCCCTTGTCCACGCAGTGAAGGCCGGCAGCGAGTCTTCTTCTTCTTCTTCCTCCGCCTCCTCCTCCTCCTCCTCCTCCTCAGGTAATTCGCGAAGCGAGTCTCAAATACTTCTCGTTCTTCTCCTCACCAAATCTTTGCTTGAGATGCACCGTCGGACGAGGTCAGAGGATCTGCACGGTTGTTCGGCAAATGCAGCAGTGTCGTAAGCGGACTTCATCAGTGTCTTGTCTTCTTCCTCCCTCGATCGATCCTCTTCGGTGCTGCGCTCATCTCACCATGAAAACTGATGCAGCAAACTTTGCATCACTTAATTAATCGACATGAATTCTTGCTGGCAGTGCATTTATTGTTTGGATTTATTTTTGCCTCTTAAATCAGTGTTAGATAGAAACACTTTTTGGGACTCAAATTCCAATCTTTAATATGGTAGAAATCGTATTATACCGCTTGATTCAATCCCTCAAATATGTTCCAACCTTATCTTCCCAACAAATCTAAATCTAAAGCTATGATAATAATTCCATCCAAAAAGGAGAATTTGTGATAACTGAAAGATTAGGAATTATTTGATGAATTATTTATTATTTTTATATCTTTGTTTATGATTGATTATTCTAATTATGGTTTCAGAATATCATATATATATATATATATATATATATATATATATATATATATATATATATATATATTCCCAGTTCAAATAATTATCCGTCTTCTTCTTTTCTACTGGCAACCCAACAGAGTCGATGGATTGGTGGTTTTAAGTCCCTAAGGGAAAACTAAGCGAAGTATAAGAGATATAAGGAGGGAATATAAGAGGGTGCGAGGGAAGGGAAGAGAGAGAGAGAGAGAGAGAGAGAGAGATGGCGTTTCAGAGGCGGCGACGACAGGAGAGGCGGGTGGTCCCGGCAGTGCCGGCCGCGGCAGCCATCTCCGGTGGCGCGCTCCTCATCATCGCCGTGCTCGCCTTCCACTCCCTCCTCGCGCCCTCGCCCCTCTTAAACGGCGCTGCCCCCGACATGGCTGGGCCCGCCCGCCACCGCCGCGCAAAGCCTTCCTCCATCTTGGTACGGTCCAAGAAAACACTCGTTTTGACGGGTTTCTCGTCGTCGTTCCTGTCCTTTGACATGATTCGTTGGTTTGTAGCTCAAGAAACCGGTGGACCTACACAGGAATGCCGCCGGCGCCGTCGATGCTTTTCGTGTGCCGGTGCGTTGCTCTTGTTCTTCGTTTCGTCTTTTGACCGACCGTGCTTTTAGGAAAAGTGAATGGGAACGTACGGATTGAGGACTAGATGCTTGGTTTTCGTTAAAGATGGATTCTATTTTGCTTTTGATCACATCGAATCGTCTGATATGGGTTGGATTGTTAGAGTCGAAGAGGGAGCCCGGTGACCGGCCTTTGGGGTTCGAAGCAGTCTAAAGATTACCATGGATGCAGCAATGCTAGCAGCGGGTTTGCGAGTAGGTATTGTTCTTTTGTTTGTTTTGTTCTTGATATGATATTTTATTGATTTAATTCGGTTGGGGAATTTGATGGAAGCTTTTTCATGATGTTCTTCGAAGGATTAATCCCGAGACTTCGATCTTGTCTGGGTTTGGTGCAGTTCTAAGGTTTAATTCGATTTTAGTGATCTGATAAGGAATATTTATCTCATTTTACAGCTGCGGAAGCCAATACTCTTCCCAATAGGTATTTGATTATTGCTACTAGTGGTGGGCTTAATCAACAAAGAACAGGGGTGAGTTAAATGTTCCTATCTTTTTATTTTAGGTAAGCAAGATCGTCATGTTCATTGATTGGTTCATCTTTTCTAGGACAGTTGTCTCAAAAGGGTTGTGAGTTCTCTGTGATTTCAAACAATTTTTGCTCCATTGTGACATTCGTTATGTCAACGGCCTCTCGATCGGTGTTTAGATGATTAATATGATGGAAGATTGTGAAGTTCATGACAAATAATTTCTTGGTTCATGCCATGGAAGATGCCACTGAATACTGCTCATCTTGCAAACACTGGTCTTTCTCTTGGCATGGGCATCCTATGACCATTTTTGGAACAATAACTTGATATCCAGGCTTAAGGTTTCCACGTGGCTTTGAAAACTGGTGTTAACAAGAACTTGACACTTGCTCAACAGCTCAACCATCCACAAGCACTTTCATAGTGGTCGATTTCACTTGGTGCAGCACTGACCTGCTACATAATCTGGGTATCTTATCTTGGTTAGCACTTCTGCTTATAGTTCCAGGTGTATCTAAGGCATCACATGTATGAGTATACATTCTCTAGTTTCTCTTAGGGCATAAAGATTTGTCATTGTATGATCCCCTCAACCTGTGGATATGGCTTCAAATAGTTATCCGATTCAGGTTCTAAGATTGGTACTAGTTGCAAATGATGACAGATCTCAACCATTGTTATGGAAATATAATTGATTTGATCTATTTATTACTGACCTTTAGCCTCGGTAATGCAGTTCCAATGTCTCTAGAATTATACTTTGTTTCCACGATGCAGTTTGTTGTCTTCAGATTTGATGGTTTATCTTCCTGTGTGTTTGACTGTTTCCATGTTTAATATGGAAATCATTGCATATGGTTACTGATGGAGAAAATTTTCTGTTGTTTACAGATAATCGATGGTGTTGTTGCAGCTCGAATTTTGAATGCAACACTTGTTGTTCCTATATTGGATCAAGACTCTTTCTGGAATGATGCTAGGTTTGCTTCTAAGTACTGTTCCTCTTTTTGCAAGTGATTAGCTACTTATAGATCAAGTCATCAAATACTAAAAAATCAAGCATTTAAATCTTTGGTTACTGAAGCATTTTCTTCTTTCATGATTGTATGTCACAGTGATTTTTCCGACATCTTTGATGTTGACTGGTTCATTACGTCTCTCACAAAGGATGTCAAGATTATTAAAGAACTTCCTGAAAAAGATGGTAAAGTCATTTGGACTCCCTATACGATGCGTGTTCCTAGGAAGTGCACCCCGAGATGCTACCAAAGTCGAGTCCTGCCCGTGCTTACGAAGAAGCATGTAAGTTGCCTAGAACTAGACCCTTTTTTTCGAATTTTTTAAATTTACGAAAGTCCAGTTTTTTTCCCAGATATGACATCAAGAAAAGCTGGTGTCATAACAGACCCAACTCTTTTCCAGGACCAATGTATGAACAAGTAACAAATTCCACTAGGGATTGCTAGATGAACTATTTAGATAATATTTTGGATTTTTTTTCCTTTATTTTAATTATATATATATATATATATATTTTTTTTTTTTTTTTTGTGATAGCAAGTTTCTAATAATCAAGATACAAGATTGTTGGCTATGATAATAGTTTACTTTGCTTGGAAGAGAACACTCTTGTGTGAGTTCAATTGGAACTTGCTATGTAGACTTTACCTGAGAGATTAAATTGAGCTTATAATATATCTCATGCACTGATACATAACATTTTTACATAGGAATGTAAGTGTCAGAGCGTGATGTGGCCATCATAGGAATCAAAGACTTTGTAGTTAAATCTGTGGCTCTAGCATCATGTATGAGAAATTGTGTAGATTATCAAACATGTTCTTGTTAGAATATTGTTTGTTGATTCTTGAAACTTGTTTGCATGTTCTAGTCTACTTTAATTCAGAATCTCATATAGGATTCTCAAAAATGATCTTTTTGGTGTCTGCAATAGAAATTTAAGAACTGCTACTGAGTCTTTGTTTTCAAGAGTAATTACGACTATATATTGTTTCCTGTGATGGAGACGACTGTGCCTTGTGTAGGCTTTACCTACTAATTTTGGTTCATTTATTTCATTCAGCATGTGTATCCCATAAGGGAATTAACTGCTTCTGTGGATTGTCTGTGCCCATCTTTTTTGAAATGCAGGTTGTTCGGCTGACAAAGTTTGACTATAGGCTTTCAAACAAGTTGGACATTGATCTTCAGAAGCTGAGATGCAGAGTAAATTATCAAGGCCTAAAATTCACAGATCAAATACAAGTAATGGGTGACACTCTGATTCAGAGAATGAAGGCTAGAAGCAAGCACTTTATTGCCCTTCACCTAAGGTAAAAACATAATATGGTGATATTGCCTATGGATACAGATGCTCAAATTTAGCTCTTCTCATCATGTGCTTGTTCGTTGTGCAAGTAGTTTGCTGGATTAAGTTATGAAATAATTTTATAAATTATGACCAATATATTAATTGATACCAAGCTTGGGCTTATCTTTCCATAATTTCCATCTAATATCTTGTGCTGGCTCTTGTTCTCTTTTTATTCAATGTATTGCTCAAGCTGGAGATAATCATTGATTCAGTTTCTCCTGATTAGCTAGTTCATGAGCCATATATTGATCTGTTGATTCTGTTAACTCTTCTGTGACACTTGAAAACTTTTAAGGCTAAGTTTTCCTCGTATGTGCCCTCATTTTAGTCTTAGTTTAGCTATCATCATTATGATGTGTTAAGCATTTGCTGGTCCATGATCCAGTCCCCATTTGTACACCAAAATCAAAATGCAAATATGATTAAGTCATTGCATTCTCCTACTATTAGCCTCTTGCTACTGTTTTCTCTTGTCTCAAAGGTTCTTATGTGGTGCCTTTTCTTCGTTCTAGTTATGTAGGTTGTTGAGGTCATCTTGAAGCTGCAGGTTCATGAGCTTATAAGTGGATAAAATTACTCACTTAAAGTAGTTAACATATTGCATATACATCACTCCTACACTTGCCTGACATTAGTTGAATTTGAACCTTCAATCTCTACTACAAATTTAAATTTCTGAAAACCTTCTTGGGCAGCATATTTCTCATAAATAATTGTTTCCTTCCCCATTTTATTTCTTTTTTTGTATGTGGTCTCATTGCAGGGCAATCTTATGGTTAAAAAAAAAACTCCTAAAATATGTCTTATGATGAAACTTCAAAGATCTCCAACTTGCTTTCCTTTCTCAACTTTTGGTTTCTCTTTTGTCTATCAATATGATATTCAACCCTTGTCTTGGTAAAATAGCTATTTCCCAAAGTTTCATGAGGCTGGTAAGTGGTAATGTAGCTTCTAAAAGATCTATGATAAACAACGAGCCTCTAATTGACAGATTTGAACCTGATATGCTTGCCTTCTCTGGGTGCTATTATGGAGGAGGAGAGAAAGAAAGAACAGAGTTAGGTGCCATACGCAAGCGGTGGAAGAACTTGCATGTAAGCCTTCACTTTTCAGTCTATTGAATGCATGCATATTCCTTTGTTGCTACCTTTCATTCACCGTTCTAAGTTATATATACACACTTTGTACAGGCAAGCAACCCAGAGAAAGGACATCGGCATGGTAAATGTCCACTTATACCTGAAGAAGTCGGTCTTATGCTCAGGGCATTGGGCTTTGGGAATGACGTTCATCTCTATGTGGCATCTGGTGAGATATATGGGGGAGAGGAGACATTGGCACCTCTGAAGGCACTGTTTCCTAATTTTCACTCGAAAGAAACTCTAGCAACCAAGGAGGAACTGGCACCATTCTCATCATATTCATCTCGTATGGCTGCACTTGACTTCATTGTATGTGATGGCAGTGATGTTTTTGTGACCAACAACAATGGCAACATGGCCAGAATGTTGGCCGGTCAAAGGTAGCTCTATTTCTTTGTGACGATATCATATGTGAACTGTTCAAATTTACTAACCCCCATTTGCTTTGGCATTTTAATGCAGGAGATACTTTGGACACAAGAGGACAATACGACCGAATGCTAAGAAATTATACTCGTTGTTTCTGAACAGAACCAGCATGACCTGGGAAACATTCTCCTCCAGAATCCACATCTTTCAAAGAGGATTCATGGGAGAGCCTAATGAGGTCAGACCAGGCAGAGGTGGATTTCATGAACACCCTTCAGCATGCATATGTGGAAGTTCCGAGGTTGCAGCTCATTCTAATCACGATATCCAGACCAACCTTGGGAATAGAAAATTGAAGAGCATTGTAAGCCGAAGTGCTGGAGAAACAATAGACAACCATTCTAGCTACGAGGATTTTGACTGGATTGACTTGGATGATGGGGAAAATACACCTTTACATAGAAGTACCTCCAGTGGGATGGAATCAGAGTACAATGTCTTCATCAGACGAGAGGATCAAGAACTGGAAGACATAATTTGAGATTAGAATTGATGCCTGGATCTCGAGGGGAGTTTCCCTCGCAACCATTCTTTCATCATCTTTCTTTATACCTACTCAAGATTTTTGCTTCTGAAAGAAACTTACAGAGGAGCTGGTTACAATATATAATTGTCGGTCTTGGTGAAGTGGAGTTCAAAATTCTCCAACAAAAGGTAAGTAGGATAAAACAAGCAGATGCAAAGAAACTAAGTAAATTTAGATTTTCTTATGTCATTAAATTTCATGCTAGTAGAGATTGTTTTCTCTGTCTGACCACAAAAATCAGAATTTTTCTATGAAGCTACATCATTTTCCTAAACATGATTTTGTCAAGTGGGCTGTGTCAAAGAAATGAGATGATTTCTTGCTGTTGGGATGATGCCGATTCCAAGTCTTATTTGATATGAAATTGCAAATTCCATGGTGAAATGCAAATGTGGGAGATGTGACATGAGAAGCTGCTAATTATACTTTTTTGTTACTTCTGTTTCATGATTTTTCTTCATGTTATCTCCTGTCTAACGCAAATTCTTTTCTGCTTCTCTCAGGTACAGAAACAACAAGATCTTTACACTGCATAAAGTCTTGGATATCAGATATATAGAGATCCCTTTAATCATCTCATCAACCAGAAGAGCTTGGCAGATTTTGGCAGAATTAGAAGTTCATTCTTCAATAATTTCCTCTCTTTCTTTTATTTGCGGTTTGTTCACCTATTTTTATTAAATATATTATAAATCTTTTACCATCTTAACAAGCTGTATGGTGGGTGTAGAAAGACTCGTATATCCCAAGTAAAATTATAGTTTTACCTTTTAGAAATTAAAATTTCTTAACTTATGTCTTTAATTATAAAATTTACTAACTTGATCTATTTTAATCAAATATTTTGATCGAACTTAATCATGATTGCATATTGACTATTTAATTAGATTTAGATTTGATCAATCAAGTTTTGATCAAATTTAGACAAAATCAATTTTTGATCAATTTTTAATTTTGATCAACTTTTATTTTGATGGGTTTAATTAGACAGATGGTAGGCTTGTTGGGCCTAATTTGGTAGATAATTGGTTTAAATCTATAAACTCAATTTAGGTAGTCCAAATCTAGGTTTACCCAATTAAATAGGATTGATTGGTCTAATTTAGGATTCTATATAAACTTAAAAAAATATAAATTATGACTTTCTTTTATAGTTTCCTCATATGATATGGATAAAATTTTGTATATGATAATTATATTTAATTATTTTTCTTGATATTTGTTTGATTATTCACATGTTTGAAATTATGAAATAATATTTATTTTTCATGTAAAGATATGATTTATAATTTATCATGATTATTGTTATCATATAATTTTTTTTATGCTGGCTAATATTTAATAATTAATATATTTATTATTTTATTGTTATTGAATTATTTTAGCATATATTAGATTGAAAAATTTTAGTGAATAATATTTATAACTTATATCCCTAAATTTTATTTGACTAGTAATTGCTAAAGTGACTTAGGATGATAAACTTATGGGATGTTAATTATAATAAAATTTTATCATTTATAAAATATTTTATATTATATTTTATATTATTATATTAGTTTTATAGTTATTGAAGTGGTCTAGATTAATAACTTATAAAATTATACTGAAAAATTAGTCATAAATAATATTAAAATAAATATTCATAATGTCAAATATAATTAGGAGATTTAGATTAAGAGAATCGATTTTAAATAATTATGTAATAAGGTAGGATAATATTATTTTGGATATTCTTGTAGTTCAGAATTATATACTCGGAGGTAGTAATATTATTTCATAAAGATAGTATCAATCATTTGTAAATAATTTTAAGAGAATAATAAATATATCAATATTTCTTTCAAAGGTGAAATAGAGATGATAGTAATAGTTCAATATTATTATAAAACTCAAAGTATTAATATTATATTATATTATTATAATGATATCTTTATCATTATATTCTTATAAATATTTTTTTAGATTAAATTATTATAAATGATTTGAACAGATACACTTTATAGTTAGTGTATTAGATGTTAATTAGATTAGTTGAAAAGATCATAGATATAACTACCAAAAGTCTTTTGAAACAAATAATTGAGATAAATATAGTTGAGTCATTTATCGTATAATTTATTCTTAATTTTATTTTTTTAGTTTGGTTCATTTAAAATTTACTATAATAAAATTAAGAATAAGTGAAACTTAAATGAGTTAACTAGTATACATATTTTTAAAAAAATTAAAATTAAAATATGAAAGACTTCAATATTTTGGATGCTACTCATGGGTAACAATAAGGGAAAATTAAAATGTAAATCACTTGAGTTTTTAAATACTATATAAATTCATAAAAGAAAAATCTTCACTAGTAAAGTTTTACTTCTATGGCAAGAAAGATAATGTGAAAAAAGATTCTAAAGGTTTTAGTTGAAAACCAAAAATTATAAGTCTAATTTTTGTATGTTTCGAATCAAACGTTATACAAATTCTTTTCTAATACTTGATAGATTGATTCTAATGCTTCAACTTATATTACCAATAATAGAAGTTTATTTTAACATAAAAAAGTATAAAAGTATAAAATATTCATCATTATAGAAAATGATCTTAAAGCGAAAATGATAGTAGTTGGTACTGATCATGTACGTCTAAAGACGATTCATTTGATAGATCTTGAGGATATATACTATATTCCTATAACTCTAGAAATTTACTTTACCACGAAGATATTGTTTCTCTTTTAGTAAAGGTAAACTCATCATAATTTAATAAAAGATTTTTTTTGTATAATAGTCTATATATAATTAATATAAATCTTAAGTTTGTAAGATCCTATAAACAAATATTAGAATGAAATATAGTTTTATAAACGATTATATATGTCTATTTTCTATTTTAGTGGAGAGAGATATTTTATCATATTTATAGATTATCTATTAAAATATGACTAGCTAAGGTTTAGAGCTTTAGGTATACATAAATGAAGTTAAAGAAAATAGGTAGAAAAGTTTAAAATTATTAGATTTGATAGGAGTGATAAATTTTATCGTACTTACAATGAGTTGAATTATAATTTTAGATTTTTTGTTAGATTCTTTAAAAACCAGAATATTTGTATTTAGTATGTTTTACTAGATATACGATAACAAAAGAGGATTGCTTAAATATTAAACAGTATTCTTATGGTTATATTTAGAAGCATGATGAGTTATTATTTTTTATCCGAATCAATATAAGGAGAAGCTCTAAGGATAATTATATATATCTTGAATAAGATTCCTAGTAAGTTGCTTCTCAGAATAATTATATATATCTTAAATAAGATTTCTAGTAAGTCGATTCTTAGTAAGTCAATTCCATTACTCATTTTGAGTTGTGAACTCATACAAAATCCAACTTGAGACATCTATATATTTGAAATTTTCTTGTAGAGATAAGGATCTTTAAATCACATGAAAAGAAATTAGATTCAAAAACTATTTATAGATATTTTATTATTTATTTAAAAATTTTAAAATGTATATATTTTATTATTTTAATCATAATACAAGGATAGTTGAATTTGATAATTTAAGATTCCTAAAAAATAGCAAATTAGTAAAAAAAAAATCTTAAAATTTAATCTTGATATTGAGAAAATAGAGGTTGATATTCTTTTATCATTTTATATTCGAAAGATTGTTATTCCTCAAATCACTAAAAGAATTAATGATGGTGAACAACATATAATTGATGAAATCTCACGTAATATTGATATATTGATATCGCTACTGGTGAACTTGTTGAATAATCATAATCGATAATTTTTTAGAATATCTTAAAGGGAAAGGAGACTTGTTAATTTTATTATTATTATATAGTATATCTACAATAATCATATTATGACATAAGAATTAAAAGACCCCTAATTGTTTTCAAAGTTTATGAAAAATAATAATTTTAAAAAATGATATGGTATAATAAAAAAAAGTTGAAATCAATGAACTAAAATAGTGTGTAAGAACTCGTCAAATTGCTCAATAACTATTAAATAATCTATTATATAAATATGACTCAAAAGATAATCTCAAACAATATAACAGTTACACTTATGCTCAAAGGTTTTACTCATAAAAAAATACATCGATTAGAATGAGATTTTTTATTTTTAAATAAACTTATTAAGAATCATCGTGACATTAGTGACTCATTATGATTTTGAGTTATAACATATGGATGTGAAAATAAGTTTTCTGAACAAGATATAGATTTATATGGATTAACTCTAAATGATTTATAAAGAAAATAAAATAAATATAAATTTTGATATACAAATTTAGAAAATCTATTTATGACCATATACAATCTTTTAGACAATGATATATAAAGTTTCTTGATACTATTACTTCCTTCATATTTAAAAAAAATACTGTGGATTAGTATTTATATCTAAAGATCAGTTGAAACTAATTTATTATATTGGTCCACATTTGGATAATAATTTGCTTTGTAGTAATAATCTTAGTTTATTATTCCAAACCAAGAAATTTCTCATCAAGAATTTTAAGATAATTAATATGAATGAGACATCTTATGTTATTGACATTAATATATTTAGGGATAGATCTTAAAGATTGCTAAGACTATCTCAGAATGGGTAAATTGACAAACTTGAACAGATTTAATATAAAGGTTTATTCAGAAATAATAAAAGTAAAAAATTTTAATCAAAATAAGTGTTTTTAAAATGACTTAGATAAGAATCAAATTAAAAAAATATATTTCTTATATATATGTAGTTGAAAGTCTATTATATGCTTAAGTTTATACCAGACTAACTATCAACTTTGTAGTCAGAATACTGGATGTATGTTAGAGTTATCCAAGAATGATACACTAAAAAATTGAAAGGAAGTAATACGATACCTAGAAAGGATAAAGAATTATATACTCACATATATGAAATTAAATTAGCTTGAAATGATGATATTTTTATATATTAATTCTATAAATTATCTCGATGATAACAGAAGTCCACTTTACATTTTATATTTATATTAGTTGGAGGGATAGTTTACAGGAAAAGAATTCAGCAATATATTATTTTATTATTAATAATAAAAGTTAATTTTATGGTATGTTTTGAGGTCACTAATTAAGTCTTATAATTGTAAAATTTTATCTCAGGACTTAATATAATCAGACTCAATTGCTGAGCCACTAAAGATATTTTGAAAATATTATAGTAATTTTCTTCTTTAAAAATGTCTAAGTATTCTAGTAATTTTATGTATTACGATATAAAATATCTAATGATTATAGAAAAGAATCCAAACATAATTAATGTCAATTAAGAACTTTTATTGTATTGATTATTTTTATTCACTAACGCTTTACAACTTAAAGTGTTTGAAAAGAATATATTTTTACGATTGGGTTTGTGAGTAACTCGATACAACGATGCATGTTTGAGTGGACATTATAATTAACATTCTTGTTTGTATAGTTAAAATTATTTATTTATGCTATCATGTTCATATTTATATACGTATATATAATGTTTGAATGTGTATAACAGGATTGTCTTGACAAGATAAATTACAAGAGTTATTTTGGGCTATATAAGAAACGATTAGTAGTATTATGATATATAAAAGGAAATATGACATTAATGATATACAATTATTATAACTCACATTAATAATCATACTTAATATAATATTATGTTTATTGAATTTATTGATTTGTTTTATAAGATTCATGCACATGTATAAAATATTTTTCAAAATTTTAAATTTTAATTAAGTAAAATTATTTTTAAATAAATTTATTTATTTAATTTGATTTTAAATTTTTTTTATATCTTATCATCAATTGACAATAAAAAAAATTAATTTTGGTAAAATTTCTTAGGAGATAACTTTGATGGGAGGGATTTATCTAATTACTAGTCTAAACCCTTCGCTCTTATATGTAAAAAAAGACAAGACCTCATAGAGACGAAAAAAAATCAGAGATTATAAATCTTCTCTCATCTCCCCTCGATTCCTAATCTATTTTTTATTATAATTTTATAAATGATAGGAAGAGAAGAGAAGACAAGTCTAGTTTTTTTTGCAGATTGACATCGTCGTAGCTGCTTTCAGATCCGACAATAGTATGTTTGCAAATCAAATAAAAACTTTCTAAATAACATAAAAAGAATACAAATGGTACATTTTGATATATTGTTATTTGATTTTAATTTTTGATATTAAATTTTTTTCACATAATAGTAACATATTATGATTTTTATATTTATAATATCAACTCTTCAAATCAATTTTATGATGTATATATTTTGACAAACAACCCGAAATTTTTTTTTTGCAAAAGGAGCTTAGGTATAGGCCTCTTAGGCTAATCCATATTGATAGACTAACTGTCTAAAACCATGTGATCTAAAGTACTCTGATGATAATGACCAGAGTAGAATCGAAATAGTTGCTGTTGATCGTAACGCCCACCCATCGAGCGCTTATGAACAAATTCAAAATTTCTTCCGCCGCAGATATGACACTGAACCGAGGGCGGGCGTTACAATCAATATGTTCTCCTCACTCGGTATATGCAAACTTGATGCGGTAATCATTCATTCTGATGTCACTTGGACACAGCTTTGAGGTCAAAGAAATCACACTATTGTCATCGCATTCTTTCCTCACAACAAGCATTACCATGATAACAACTTTATACGTTCATGTTAACGAAAATGTAACACACTTATTCATCAATATGATGGGATGAGAAAATCAACATGTCTTCCATGTTATCGTCACTCTCAATGTTTGGAACAGCAACTATTTCGATTCTACTCTGGTCATTATTTTCCCTGGTAAAATATTTCTAAAAAATCTGGCATATATAAGCTCTCCATCAGAGCTCTGCAGCAAACAAACAGAAAGTTCACAGATGAGGTAGCTCATAAATCCAACTTCTTTGAGTAAATACAAGTCGTAAACACATAACATGATCCTCTATGGTGCAGAACATACAATATATATATATATATATATATATATATATAGAAAGAAAGAAAGAAAGAAAGAAAGAAAGAAAAGCAAAGAACCAATCTAACAAGTTTAGGCATACGCTCAAACAACAGTACACATATATTCCACTGAACATACAATAGAAAGGAATAGGCTCACAATAATTCAGCAAGAGTGGTAGTATACTAGAAGTGGACAACTAGTTTATTTGCCTGGTTTCACCTGACTGGCAACAGACATACCTCGCAAACAAGCAGCTATTTGGGCGAAGGATGGCCTTTGCAGTGGATCAGGGGCCCAGCACTGCTCCATAAGCTTTCTCCATTCCGGGTCGCACGTAGCTGGTACCGGAGGCCTCAATGTATTATTCACAATACCTCCTGCATTGGGTTTTACAAATTTGTCAAGAAAGATGCAGATGGCTAGTGTAAGGTAGTGCAAACAAAAGGACAACGAGAAAGGAAATTTCTAGCAGAAGATTGAACACTAAGGTAGCAGCAGACAAACCCTAGTTGTATCCTTGCATCTCATCACCAGTGCACATATGGAAATCAGTTTGTCAACACATGTATTTTCACAATGGAGCTAATAAACAAATACTTTTCATCATTCTGGTCAGAGCGATGTAGTCACTTGTGCTCGCTTTGCATTAGCAAACATAATCAAGTTCAGCCAGCTGCCCATGTTTGTGCGTGGTAAATTTTACTACCATAATCTAATGTACGTAGACACAGTTTCGGCAAAACCAGAATAAAAAAGATTTATCATGTGCCACTGATATCTGCAGTAATATCAAAGCACAAAAGTGATACTTGAGAAATTGTGCCTCAAAAGACTACTGATAACAGACACTTTCTTACATAAAGGCCATCAAGGCATTTTTCCCATTTCAATGTCCTTTTGCAACTCTTAAGAAATAGATAAAAAGAAGGCCTGCTTAATGTAAGGCTCCTGATTTATATGCAGCATTGCTCAAGGAGAGTAAATTACCTAAGCTGCCTTCCCCCTGCATGCATTGGTTCCAAAACTCAGATAATTAATACCCAGAATGAACAGGCTAATCCAACTGTTAAGGCAATCAGATTCACTCTCTCCTCTCCAAGTAAAATAGGTGCCTTTCACTGATGTTGAGATTTTCTGATGACATTTATGTATAGTTGGTCAGCATTAACTAAACTTCTAGTTCACCAAAACTTAACAAACTCCTGATCTATATAATAATTGTAATGTGTCTAAACTAGAAGAACTCAGTGGTAGTATGGTCAACCCAACAACAGAAACATTATTGAAAATCAATTGAATATGCTCCAAAGTCTATATTAGACCAAAAAAATATCTACTACTTCAAACCTATATTTGATCGAACAACATTGCGGTAATTAATAAGACAACTTGAATGTGGAGTTCAACTATAAATTAGTTCTAGAAAGTGCTTTGCAGTAGTCGACATTTGCTTCCAAACATTAAAGACAAAAAGGAGACAACTTTTTAAAAGAAGAGTATCATGACAAGATATTATATCCTGGAACCACCCAACGAGTATTAAATATACTCCTGAAGAGTTTGAAGCATACCTATAATTGCACCATAATGCATATTGGCATAAGGCTCTTCTCCCGTGAGGATTTCCCACATAACAATACCAAAAGAGAACACATCTACCTGCAGTCATCACAAAAGGTGATAGGGTAGATAAATACCTAGTATGCAATGTAAGAAAGTATCATTAAGTACTATGAAAATTTTTTGATTTAATTGACCGATTTACAGGGAGAGAATAATTCCTATGAGCCTAGATAATGGAACAAGAAACACAGGCTTCAAATCCTCTGAGAACTTAGATGATGGAACAATGACAATAGAGGTTTTGCTAGGCTCATCTCCAAGTAATCTAAATGTGGAAGACCAGCACTTATCCTACTTAGCAACGTCTAGCAAAACAAGAAACAAAATAAGGAAACAGAAAACACTGGTACCTTCTCAGACACCTTGTTGCTACTTCCATTTAATAACTCTGGCGCCATCCAAGGTAACGTGCCTCTGACACCACCAGAAACTAGAGTATTGCGTTTAATTTTTGACAAACCAAAATCACCGACCTGGAGAATATCCTCAGTAAAGTTAGCCAGCTTGGTAGGAATGATTGATGTCATGACATTTATGATGTCCATGCAAGGTCAAAGTTTTTACATCCCAAGGAATGGAGAAAAAATTACCAATGAAGTGGTAGACATAATTGAGCTTTAAAGAGCATACCTTACAGATGGGACGTGATTGATCTTTAAGATTTACAAGCAAGTTATCACATTTCAGATCAAAATGTACGATGTTTTTAGAGTGCAAATATTCCATCCCAAAAGCAGCATCCATGGCAATGATAAGTTTTTTACGACGATCGAGATACCTGTTAGGTTATACAATAAAAAGAAGATATTGATAAGTCATACAATAACAAGAAGATAACAATAAGTTTATACAATAAAAAGAATAATCCATCAATAAGGAAGAAAAAAAGAGTTTACTTGTCCTTGCGTAACAAAACATGCCGAAGAGAACCATTAACCATGAATTCTGCTACTGTTGCCATGGTTCCCCCTGGTCCATCCTTTACAACCCCATAAAAGGCCACCACATTGGGATGATGAAGTTGGGAAAGAATTTCAGCCTCCCGCCAAAACTCCATGGTCTGCAAGCAGTCACTTGTTATTTTTACCAAAGATTTCTACCTCTTGAATTTTTAACCTTTTCTTAGCTCCTACTTTATTGTTTAGACACAGGACAGTTAGTAGATTATTCACTCTTGTTATATATTATAGACAGAACTGTGGGACAACTTGGACACTGTACCAGTCTCTCCTGCTCAGATGATCGCCCAGTAAAGCAGCTCTTCTTTATTCGCTTTATAGCCACATCAGTGCCCCTCCATTTTCCATGATATACAGTGCCAAAAGTGCCAGAACCCAGTTCACGTAACTCTTCAAGATCCTCGTTTTTTATTAGCTGATAACATGCAACTTTTAGAAATGCATGTACTAAAATAATAGTACCAAAATAAAAAGACGATGCAACAAATGGAGGTCCTAACAAAATGAGATGAGACAATCAAACAAACTTTTTGTCTTGCTTCTCTATACTAGTCATTTAGTGTTTCAGTTTGCACTGTGTGTAATCAGAATATGGTTGCTTTGTCTTTAACCAGAAACCGGCTCCCACTTGTAACTAACTACAACCTTATGTAATTGCCAAATGTACATTGGGAAGTTGAACTCACTTGAAGATTTCAACTTCAGACAGTATTCGAAGAATGCAATTTTTTGCTAAAGTATAACAGTGGACGAGACCCAATAAAAACAGGTAGAAGAAGCTCTCCAAAAATTCTATCAGCACTTCACTTGGAAACTAAACTTCAATGCTCCCATTCTTGTTGTTGAAGGTTGTCATTGCACTAGTGAACTAGGAACCCCTTTCAACAATCAAAGATAACATACGAACACCGATCCCCTTTGAAAAATAAAAAATAACCAAAATGCTTTTGTTTGCTTATTCAAATTTATTAGGAATAAATAAGTTGTCAACTGGTGGTATACTGCATGAGACTTCCACCGATACAGGTCCAGATGGGTCCATATAAACAGACTTACCCCCTCATGCAGAGACCATATTGATGATGATTTGAGCCTTGGTCATTCAGGCTACTAACAATGGCACCAAAGTTACAAGGAATAAGTAATCTGTAGTTTTCACAAATTAATGGCAAGACAAGCATCGTACCTGCAGATTATTAAGATCAAAATCATACACAGAAGTGTCTAAGACTGACTCAGCAACTTCCCCACCATCAAATTTCAATTCCTAGTGTCAAAAAGAAAGATTTACCACTTAGTAGTGATTTTAGTAAATGAAATAAAAAAATATTATTCAACAGAAAAAAATACCTCATTCTCCGAAATATGTGTTCTAAAAGTCTCTCCTAACCTTGTGAAAGGATTCTCTACCTGCAAACCTTCCCCCTTGTCCATTCCAAGTGGATGAGATACCTGTGATGGAATATAACCTGGGTCCAAAATGTTGGGATCCTCTACAATGGTATCAGATGATTCCTGCATTCCCTCGTTAAAATTAATTTGGGGATCAATTCGACAAAAACCAACTCTCTCGTCTTCCAATTGTGCACACTGGTCTGGGTTAGAAACCCCTTCTTCCACTTTAGGAAGCAAAGATGTGTAATTAATAGGATCTTGATCCATAAGAGAAAAATCTTTTTGTTTAAACTCATCCTGGGCCAGTTTTCTGAAGAAAGACCAACGCTTAGGCTCATGGTTTTGCATGTTCAGACTGAGTCCAGTATCATCATTGTGCAGGGGCTTTCTATTTGACAAATCCTCATCAATCCTGGCCTTATTGAAGATATCAGAGAGCAGGTTAGGAGGGAACCGATCATTAATATCAATAAGAATATCTCTCCGCTCTGAGGAGGGAGCAGAAGAGTCCTGAGAGATGGCTCCAACAGTACTTTCCACCCAATTGAATGCTGGGGCATGCTCAACATTGGTATTATATGTATCATTGTTAGGTATTCCCTCCCATGGAATGTCAGGAACAGTGGAAGGATGTTCTTGTGGCTTAACAGAAGCTCCATCTGCATGTGCTTCTTTGATATTGATTCTGACCATGTCTGTTTCAGCAACAGTTGTAACCTTTTCAATGCCTTCGGTGATAGTAGGTTTATCATATGCAGACTTTAAAGGTGCATGTTGAAACTCAGTCTTCTGGATCTTCCCCCCTTGTTTATAACTTTTTTCATCAGTGATAGCATCAATTTGACCAAGCCCTGCCTGAACAACTGAACTTACAGCACCTTCATTTAGATCATGCATATTATGATTGGTCAAAGGAATCAAAGGTTGAGAAAACTTTGCACTTTCTGACCCTTGTGCAGTGGAGACAGGTTCAAATTTATTAGCTCGAGTGATTGTATTTCCTTCTTTCTTATACTTATGTTCAGTAGCTGCATTGCTAGGGCGTGGTGGCTTTGCAGATGATAGAAACTTATCAGTCTGTGAGCCCAGATCTCCCTCAAGTACGGTGTCAGTTACTTCTGGGATGGATTCTTGAGCTGCAATCAGGCATGCCTGATTTATCAGATATTGAGAACCAATGGAATCATCAGATTTAGATAGCCGATTTAGGAATTCTGCTTGCTCCCGAGGAAGCCTCTCAGACTGGTAACCTCGGGAAGGGCGTGAAGGTGGATTACTGCAGCTCACATCGGTGACATTGGCTTCATCATCAATAGAACCAGACATCAAAGCTCCATTAGAGGAGTATTGGTCATGTTCATTAAGGTCAGATCCATGTGCAACATTTGCAGCATTGGTTGATGAACCAAGTCCAGGCTCCAGCTGTTTCCCTTTACTTTTTGAAGGTGGCAGAGACGTTGAATTCTCCGGTGCAGCAACAACGCCCATACTTTCTGCATGCATATAGCTTGAAACTGTAATATCATGCTGCTGTATGGTTGAAATAGGTTCATTCTTGTGGGGGCCAGGATGCTCATTTTCAGTTTTTCTGTGAGAGGAACCACCATCAACTGCCACTTTTGCATCCTCCTTTACAGTCTCTTTATCAAATGGACTTATACCACTGTGTGGAACTTGTGGTACAGCTTGATAAGGGATTTGTTGGCCTGGCTGAGTAGAAGTACTAGTCGCTGTATAATTGGAGCTATATTGATAATCAGATGGTGCAGGTAGAGGAATGGAGATTCTGCTATTTGAATATGGATACCTGTCTGGAGGATTGATGGGACTGTAAGCATAGTGTTCACCTTCAACATAATGATATCTGTGGTCCTCAAAACCCTGTGAATAGTTACCATAGTCAGTGGATGAGCTTGCCTGCAGTGCTGGAGTTAATGTAGCAGGAGATGCTACAGGATCAGCAGCAAACCCAGCTGACTGAGTCACAATTGTGTAAGCACGAGCCCTTTCAGGCTCAATATTGAGATTAAGTAACTGATCCAAGTCACTAGTCGATGTGCTTGGCAATCCATGCCCATATGATGCTTTTCCAGATCCTAAATCCATGCCATTGACCGCAACAACATACTGGATCTCTGAGTCACCCTCCATACTGCCAAAGCTGAAGTGCACATCATCAGAATCATCTGAAGTAAATAGAAACACCCTGAGTTTCTGTGATCCCTCACCACCTTCAAGAATACTGTACTCTTCCATCATATTCTGTAGATCTTCGTCACAAGAAACTGATATCAACGCATCCAAATCCTCCCCAGGCAGTTGATACTTGACAGTATGAGGTCGACCATATATTGCCATTGTCTTTTGCATTAGTTCCGCCCATGAAATATCCCTGCTTACTCGTATAATACGTGTATCACCTCCCACATATCTCAGTTTTCCATCACTAGGTCGAGGTAAAATCTTACCACCAAAACTGCAAAGAAATTTCAATCTTTTCGATAAGATATCAGAAGCTTCTGAAGAAGTATACCCATGAGGAACTGTTCGACTGCTTCCCTCACTAGATGATACTCGTGGCATTGACCTTGATGATGCATAATGACCTTTATGTTCAGTTTCAGAGAAGTTGTTCTTCTCAGTCTCCTTCAAACGACGATTATCTCCGGTAACAAGCGCTGAAAGATCTGAAGCACTTTCAGACCCCATGTGTGGTATACTCAGCACACCCTTCATGTCCATGTAACTAGTGGTTATACTTTGATCCTCAGGTGCATTCTGGACAGCAGGCTTCTTGGACATTGCCCGTTCTCTCATAAATTCAAGAGCAAACTCCTCACCGGTCTGAATTGAGTAATTCAGAACAGGCCTTGCAACACTTGATACACTAACCTCTGATGGTCTAACATTAGCATCAGTAGAGTTTGGTGGATACTGTTTAGGTCTTTGGCTTGCTGAGCCAACTCCTTTCCTAGCATCCATTGAATATACTGAAACATTCAGCACTTATCCAATCACTTTACCAGCTTGCTTTTATCTTACTCCATTTACCTAAAACTGGAAGGGAAGAATCCCCATGACTAGACTGCCATGGAAGATGGTTAACTTAGAAGCAGGACATGCTGCCATTTTCGACCAAGATAAAAATTCCTTAATATACAGGGATCATAAGAATTAATCTTTTGCTGGTTGCTCCTCACCTCTAAGAAAAAAGACCCTATAAATAAGAGAGCAAATTAGACAGCCACATAGTACATCAAGTGACCAGTTAACAAGAAATGGACATTGAAATTCAGTATATTCAGGAAAAAAAAAAAAGGGGCCCCTATCACATCATATGTTAACACATTTGCTAAATTTGAGAGATTAGCACAGGTAAAATTATCATTCTTTGCTAGTGAAAAAATCAAAGAGTATGATACAAATTGGTCATACGAATGATTTCCTTCACAAACTAATAGCATAAAAGGATATCCATTCTCAATCAATTTTTTGTAGGGATGGCTCAGGTTCAAGATCAGCAAAAAGATCTGGGATCAGTATCGACTTGTATTGGTCGGACTGGATAATTATCAACAAAGGCCATCTACAGATCATCCAAGAAAATTAAGAACTCATCAAGGTGAACCTGAAGTGGTCCATCCATTTTATTAAATAATAATAAGATTTGATTATAAATCTAGTTCTAGCTACAGGACAAATGTATCCCAATGTATAAACTATTTAGATATATAACGGTGCCAACCATTTTGAACTAGTCCAATATTATTCTCTTTTTCCCTACAAACCTCTACCAGTTTATAATCATACACAACATAAATTGTAAGTATTTTATTGTTTCATTCAGTTTCCTTTTAATCATGCTTTGATCTTCTACTCCATTAAAATTAAACTATTTGGAGAAAGAAGAAAAAGAAAGAAGAATCTTTCCCATCATGACAAGTGTAGTTAAATAATTCAAGTGTTCTCTGGGAATAGTAAGCTAATGAAAGTCTAGTACAACTAATGAAAAAGCAAGAGAGAAATCTGTGAATGATTACACCAAAAAGTGGTAACTATATTTAGAATATCCTACCACTGAAGGCAGATTGAATCTCCATGACCCAAGCTGATATTGTCCTGCATCTGAAAGATCAACAACTAGACCAAAAAGTGGTAATTATATTTAGAATATCCTACCACTGAAGCCAGATTGAATCTCCATGACCCAAGTTGATATTGTCCTGCATCTGAAAGATCAACAACTAGCAATACCCTTAGATTCCAAAGATGGGTTGGTCCAATTGAAGAACATCTACAGCATCTGATCATGCTGTCTGCAAAGGCTGTGCTACCTTGTCAGTTGTGTAGGCTTTGGTGAGAGGCGATGAGCTCAGGATTGTGCCAAGCCGGTGCCACATTTTAATTGTGGGCATATGGAAGCCACAGGCATGGCATGCTGCACATGCCAATCAGTCATGAACAGCCTAAGACACTCAACTATGCCACAGGTTTCGGATTGGACAAATAGGGTACATGCCATAAAAGATTCAAATTGCCCATAAAATAATCAGACTAGCAGACCAACCGACACGATTGACTCATTTAACCAAACCAAATTTCTAATGTGTTTTTTTCTATTTTCCATCAATCCTATTCAGCTATACGCCAGTCTTAAGTTTTAACCCAGAACATTTATAACGAACTGATTTCCCACTTCACATCAGTACCAACTGCTCCTGGTAACTAAGTTAGGCACAAACTTGAAAGGTGCAGACAGATCCAACCTGATCCAACCAACCCAATCTGTTAAATTAATAGGGTTAGAAAAGTTAAGTCAACCGGACACATAATGCACGAGGTCAGAGCTTATGTTTTCGACAAGATGAACACCATGGTCGACCCAATCCACGTTGCAACACAAGGAAACAAAAGCAAGATGTACTAGGTAGTGTAACTAGATAATCTATAAAGCACAAACACTAGACTGACGATGTACAGGAACACCAACACAACACATCCTAGAATATTAGGGGACAACATGCCATGAACATGACAAAGAAATATTTATACATCTATATATGCTACTAATGGTTCTATATCATACATCATATCAGAAGCAGAAGAATCATTCACAAAATATGTCACGTCCATATACAGAACATATCTGCATTAGGAAAAATTCCAAAGGTGTTTACATGTCCATATTTGAACTGTCTAGGCCATATCTAGATGTTCATCTTCTGAAATAATATTATATATTAACATTAATAAGTGGAGATGATGTGAACATCCATATAGCCAACCCCAAATAAATGGGAGATTACAGTATATTTTAATCAGTTATATTTGTTTTGAGAGACACTGTGCTAAATTTTTTCTATTTTTCCACTTGAAACGTATGGTTTCGAAAGGCTCAATCAAAGTTCATATCTCCTTTTTGTTGCAGCCTTCTTTTGGATGAATGACTTATCAAGTTGTTGTTCATCAAAATTCAAAAGTACAGAAGTTATCCCAACTAAAACAATTTTCACCATAAGTGGTTATTTCTTGTAACTAATGTATCTCACTATTATGTATTAGACCAAAAAGATTGAAGCAAATCTTTGATAAGCTCCTTTGTAATAGACATACTCATCACCAAAGAATCAAATTTCGGTTAGGTCCTACCAAGGATTGTTTCCAGACCATATGGGTCAGCACTGGTCAGTTTTCTTCTTATTATCTTTTCTGGGGATGCTTGGAGTTAAGGATCTATGTACCAGCTGTACAGGTCTAATTAGTTGCCGAAACTCATATCATAATGAGATCTAAATTCTTGCTCATCACAGTATCCCATATTCATTTGATATACCAGCTCTGACTTAAAAGAATGGGCCATGCTGTATCAGAAATTCTTGGCATAATTCATGATTCACTGATGTGTAGCACCACATCTAAACCAATGAGGACTCCTTCCTATTTGATCACATTGATGCAAGCACAATCTAACACTATTATATGTCCAGCAAGAAGTTGATACCTCTTCCTGTTCACGCCAACTATAGACTGAAGCCACACGCAAAACTTATGAGTTTAATCCACCTATGGTATCATCCACTGAAAATCATTAGGATTAAGACAAGTGATATAATTTAACCGGTGGTACTAATACCATGATTAAAAAAACTAAAAACAGAAAAAGATATCTAGGGCAAGAGTACAAATTGCATGAGAAACAATCAAAATTATCTGCCAACCGAGCAAAACAATTGATCTTAACGAGATTCATGCATGCACGAGGTCAAGGATTTGCGGAATTTGAATCTCCACCTGGAAATCGAAGTCGGGAAATCTCCACCGGTAACTCATTCTAACTTCAAAATAGAAGACCTCCAGTGTTATTACGATAGCCTGCAAAAAAGAATCAACACTTACAAACAAGAAGATAATAACCCTAAACTCGCGACCCAAATCAAACCCAAGAAGACCTCAAGTTCAAGAAATCTCGAATCTTGATAATCTGAGGGCACAAGAGATCGACTTGAACCCTAAAGACATCCAACCTCAACAAGCGAAGCTGGAAAACTAATATCAATCAACAAGACACGGACCGAAAAGGGGGCTAGTGCGATCGGGCTCTGCAGCCGGAGGATTCAAGATCCGCACCTCGAACCGTTGACAAGAGACGACCGACGGAAGGACGAACCGCACGGAAGAGGGATCGGCAAAGAACGATCCAATTGGGTGCTACGGGGTCTCGTATGGCGTGCTACCTCCCTCCCTCTCGTCTCACTTCGTCCCCAAGCAAGCGGGGTGGACTGGAAGAGATGGCCGCAGTCCCTTCGGACAAACGCCCTATCGCGAGGGCCAAAAATATCATCAAAGCATCTCCTATTTAAAAACCGCTGACTGGGGGACGACCTCGTCGATGACGGTCGATTTGTTTCCTCGGTCGGCTCGAATCGATCGACTGCCGAACCGCGTCGTCGCATGAGACGATTGTCAAGTTTCGTGTTTGAAGGCGAGCCGGTTTATCAAAGGTGATGGACCGGGTCGAAGGGTTCTTTAAACCTTTGTTTGATATGGGAACCACTTTTCCAGGTATGTACGGTCGATGGAAATCCCGGAAACGAACAAAAGACCCGCGTGGCAACTTTACTACCTTGGTCACCCCCGAAAAGGCAGAGGTTGGTCCCACGTGCGAGGCCCACACGATCTCACGTCGCAGATCCAATCATCGCACAGTTAAGAAAGCAGGGTATCACGGAAGCCTACATATTTCGCCTTGTCCGAGACAATCATGGCACAGGTGGGAAGGCGGACGAGGCGAGTACCGGTTGTCAAAGAAGAAAAGGGAACCAATCAAGAGGGAATTGATCCCTGGAATGTTCAGTTTATTCAAGGGACGAGGTGGGAAGTTTAATGAGTTTATCAGATCTGCTCCATCAATCAACGCATGTGTAGACTAGAGAGTGGAAAATGGAGGAAGATTGCTGGAAATAAAGAGTTTAAACAAAGGAATACTAAGAGCATGAGTTTGAGCTGAAGAACTCAAGAAACTGTAGGATATCGTCTCAATCATTAGATCCAATCAACATGGAGAAGATAGGTGTTCATGGCTAAAAGCTGACACCACATATGCTTATGAACATATATACATACATATAAACAAACACAAATGAGGAATGCCTCTCATTGGCTGGAACTGTACTTTGTCATTCTGTATATTGTTGTTTACTACAAGGTAAAAAAAAATTTTGATTTTACCATCAGAAAGCAAACAAAATTTTCTGAAAAAAACAAGTCCACTTCGATTGCATGTTCATGTGCATTGGGCCAAAAAAAATATAGACAAATGTACCGACGTGATCATAGCAAATTTTTGCTATAATACATTTTCCTCGAACGACATGATAATCACAGAGTCTACGCAACAATTCTCTTCGACAAAATGAAGGCATTGAAGAGACGTGATGATCAGATGGACTGCTCTAGGGAGCTTTCCCATCCTTTTGCATCTTCTCCTCAAGACTGGTGGCTTCATGCAACATGTCCATGGCGTCACTTTGCATGTTCAACTTGGCTAGGGCAACTGCTTGCATGTAGAATGCTGTGGGCCAATTAGGGTAGATACACTGTGCTTGCATCGCGTCCCGCAGCGCAGCATCAGGCTGATCACACATCAGATGGCCCAGGCTTCGTCTCGCATATACTGTAGGTGAGACAATTGTTCCTGCATCTATGAACTGCACAAGAAAAGTAGGCAAGGAACAACATCTTAATACAATTACAGCTAAACGCTACTGAGACACTGGGCAAATCATTTGGAAAGAGGAGCAAAGGAATTGGTAATCAAAGGCTAAGGAACTTCTAGGAAACAACATCATCACCACCTAATCTACAAAAGACACACACAGCACAGCAGCACATAGTACCTGAGAGTAACAGTCAATTGCTGCCTTAAAATCTTTACAGCGGAAGGTGAAGTCACCCTTCTTTCTGACCTCCAGTATGTCCTTCATCTGCGGTGTCCACTCTTGGAACGATAGCTAGTGTGGAGAAAAAGAGAAAATATAATGTACATTTCTGATATTGAGGCAGACTATGCAATAAAAAATGAACCAACTCAAGTCAGAAGTCATATCTAGTCCAAAGTGTCATACATACCTCATTAGTTCCTTCGTCATCTCTGTAATGTGTGGTTACTAAAATCTGATGGATGGCAGAAAGGTCTATTCTAGAGCAAGCTTCACCCATTGGGGAAAGTGGGTGCTGTGGTGTGGCAGGGGCTTCCTCATGCTTTTGAATCCCCAGCATAACATAAGACGGCATCTGTGCATCAAAGCATTTCTATGGGAGTATTGTGCAAAAGCTGCACATAAAAAGCAAAACTACGGTCCGCACATTCATGGGAATGCAAGTCAAACTGTTGGTTTATACACTAGGACACAGATTTTAATAAAAGTCAAAATAACAGCTTTTGAAGAACATTTCAAAGATTTAAAGAACTATACAATGCTCCTGAACAACATTTGATATGGAGGACATCCAGAAAACACTATTTCTTCTAATATATTCAAAAATAGTAAGAGTTCATGATTGAGCCCCTCTACAGGTGACTTGATTTCAGATTCTTGATATCCTGTATCTGTTAGACACAGATATACATGTCCATCATGTAGAATATTGCATGCTTATCATTTGTGAACTCTAACATATTAGAAACAGTGTAATACTCTGCCAATGCACAAATAGTTGGTGGACAGGTGGAGGACAATATTTTTTTAAGGAATTCTTTAAGCATCACTACAGTGAGATTGTAGTTATAGTTAGCATGAAAATTTGGTAGCCAGATCTATGCTTGACCAACTACAGAAGTTTCTCTTGGATGCTAAGTATCATAAAATGAGACTAATGAGTTGTTCTATTTTGTTTCATAAAATAAGAAGAGTACCTGACTCATAATGGTATTGATATTGATAAGAAAGGTAGGATGGGTGATCTATCCTGCTACCAGAACTATCATGCTACTAAGCATGCTAGATTTAACTTATATTTTTGACTAAAAAATATCTTAACAGTTACTGATTTACTCCTTTGATTGAATGTTGTATATATCATTATCATGCTATCGCAATCCTGCTGATTTTGATTTTGTTATTAGATATACCAAAAAGCAAGTCAAGGTAACTCATACAAAGCGGCAACGAAAAGCCAAATATGGCATTACCTCTGATTTGCTTTGCAAAGGTGCAAGTGTTGAAACCAGTTGCTTTCTGTTGGGCCGATCCCTAGGTTCATATTGTAAGCACTGACAAGCAAGGTCAACAAGTGCAGTTGCCTCTTCTTTTGAGAAATTTCCCTCCAAATGTGAATCCATCAACGCTAAGCTATTTCTCACTCTTATCATGTCAAGTGCCTGCGAGAAAGAAATTATCAACAAATTATCAGAAGCTAACACAACATGTTGATCCATTCCTCATGCTAGAGAATGACATCTTCCCATATATGTTAAACTTCTGTCTCATAGGCATGCTAGTTAGACCTGGATCAACTTATAAGAATCTTCAATTCCATGAACTTGTCCAATACTCGTAAGTAACATCCTCATCATTCTCTTTAGGATGATTGCATCACATGGTGGAACCTATTGCTGATTATAACTGACCTTGATAGAACTTTACAAAAATTATAATATCATTTAAATCTAGGTTCTTATCTTAAAGTTATTTGCATAATCATTTAATGCAATTACCCCATCTATCACCACAAAAGATGAAATGTGTTAAATTACAAAGCAAAATGTTGCAGCTTGAGAAGTAAATAGCTTCAAAGAGTTAAGAAACATTTACAAGAAAAGAAGGCCAACCGAATGATGCAATAAATTCAAAAAGTATATACAGAGGAGTCAGTTAGGAGAAACATTTATGTTGTGTGATGTGTATATTAAGGGTAAAGTACTTACATGACTTGGTGGAATGTGTTTTCCACTGAGAAGATCTAAGAGGATAGTACCAAAGCTAAATATCATGCTTTCTGGCATGACCCTCCCTGTGAGAAAAGGCCTGTATTAACTAAATTGTAATTTGAATGTAAAATTTCTAAATTAAAACAAAAAAATCAGAAAACTTCTTTTCTGACAGAATTAACCACTACAATTGAGACTTATTAGATATAGTTTGTTTGCTTTAATAAGAATCACATGTAGGATGCATGTACCATTAAAACTACTAATTTATACAAGTTTGATTCTTCAGAACTCACTAAACAAAGAAAGTCAAGATTTAGGATTTTATCAGCATTCCTAGCAATATAGCTAAGTTCCCATATATCTTATAATTGATTTGGTTAATCTCATTAGATTGTCAGTATCTGAAACCTGATTACTACAAGATCATAAAGGCACATGAATAAGGAGCTAAGGTTACTATTAAAGTTCCTAGGCGTCTTAACCGTTGTAAGATGAGTCAAGATCATGCAGAAATATGAATATGTTAACTAACTCATGAATAGATACATAACTTTCTGGTTATTTTACAGTTCACCCATTAGTATAGCAGTCCAATTGTTTCTTATCTTCTCACTCTTTAAATTGCATTGCTGGACGACACATTGATTGGTGGTTCATAGATGCCAACTTTTGCAACAGTAATGGGGGCAAAAGCTATAGGAAGCGGCAAGCCAGCAAACGTAACTGCAGCGAGATCTTCCCACCAGTAACAAATTTATATACATCAATTGAAGCAATACACCGAACACCCAAAACTCAAAAAGAACAAAATAACTCCCTTCAAACACAAAAGTGAATACCATTTCTCAAATACTCCGGTGGTGTGTAAGCTAGGTTTGTGCTATAACTTTTTCCATCCCGGCTGTTTTTCATGAGACCAAAACAAGAAAGACATGGATCACCAGCCTGCTAAAACACAAACTTAAGTCATCCTTCAACAATGAAACTTTCTAAATGGACAAGATATAATTGCTCAGATAACTTGACGCAAAAGAACACACAGAAAGATCCTTCATTTCCATATCCTAGTAGCACACTAATCTTCATTATTACTTATTTTTAATTACCATGTACATTACAAAACATGTGGCACTAATGACTAAACCATTACACCAAATAATTACTATGTATCAAGGCTTTTAAATACTAGTCCTATATCAGTTTCAACAACCTATCAAACTAGTACGATACAAAGATACTGAACACTATAACAACATTTACTGCCAATATAAGCAGAGAATAATAAAAAATGATATGGCAGGCTGTACCCAACAATATGATCCAGAAAATAAACAGCTATTGATACTATTAGTGTGTTGATCCATATTATGTATAATACGAGACATATATGTCACTGATAATTAAAACTACCATCCAAAAAACATCCAAAGATGCTTATAAACAACCAATTATAAAAAAAAAAAAAGAAAACAGGCAGTCACCTCATCGAAAAGGACTCTGTATGCATTTAGATCATGATATAATGGCCATCCCTCACTGCTACAATATTCCAAGGCTTCTGCAATATAGATTGCAACCTTGAGCCGCATAGCCCATTCAATAGTCTGGCTTTCCCCTGTTGAAGCAAAATTATTGAGAAATATAAGTTTCCTAGCATCATAGGCATCCTAAAAGTATGCCAGAAGGAACTTTAGGAAATTCCAGCCAAAGAAATTTCGCATGGTCCTGTTATGAAAAGAAGTTCCCGCATCCAACAACGACACAGCTTTGTCTTTAAGACCAAAGACCATACTTCTCACAATATTTTATACATTGGTATTTGGAAAATAATGAACACATCAAACTCTCCTTTGACCAAAAACAATTTTCCACCATGAGAACCAGTACAAAGCACTAAGACGAATCCTTGATGGTGACTCCCATTCCAATGAGGGTCTTTAGTGTACAGCTGCTGATGGAAGGTCTGCTTATCATCGCCTTGCGGTGAGCTTATACCCGTGGATGGTTAGCAGTTAGGAGTGTGCTAGCAATGGCCAAGACGGAATATTAGATCAAACTCCAGAAGGCTGAAGCAGGGGCTGCCAGCCATGACAACAATCAAGTGGTAGTATCGACAATGCAAGAACAGATACAGCAGATCACGTATTATGATCAGCTGCCATATAAGGGTTTGGGCAACTTTGTATAGATTAAAGAAGGGACTCCGGATCTAAACCTTTCTCTATATAAACCAGGGTTCCACTACTTGCTCATTGTCTACATTTTACCTAACTAATCAAATCCAGCAGGAGTGATTTCTTAATCAAGGTACAGGCGTTCCACACAGGAACCGTGGAATCGATGAGGATAAGAAAGGTCTCAGCAGACATACAGTGGAACAGATGCTTGGCAAGGGTGTCATTGGGCATGTACTCAGCAACAAGAAGCCTGTTGTCGCCATCACAGCAGAACCCGATCAAATTCGCCAGCCTCCGGTGCCTCAATTTCCCAACTCCCCGAGCTTCCTCCTGCAAGCCCAATAAAAGTTCCTATTTTTTCATACAAAGAGTCCCAACCAAACCAATCCAAATAAAACAGCAACGAAAGCGTGAATCGAAGAAGCAAAAGCCTAGGAGAAGGGGCTGGGAGAGGGCGAGAAGAGCTAACAGCGAACTGCTTGGGATCAGGCCAGGCCGTCCTGGCGAACTTCTTGACGGCGATCCACCGGCGGTGCTGCAGCCGGCCCTTGTAGACGAGATTCGGGGCCTTGTCGCCGCTCTCGGAGACGATGCTCTCCGCGGCGAACCCATTCGTCGCCGCCTTGAGCTCCTCGAGCGAGAACTCGGCAAAGGCCGGCACCTCCCCGCCCTCGCCCGCGCCGAGCGAGAACGAGCGCCGCTGCTGGCGGCGGCGTCGGCGGCGGTGGTTCAATCGTAAATTGTGGTGATGATGGTTCTGCTCGTCGTCCGCCGCCGGCTCCGGGTGGTGGTTCCCCGGCGGCAACGACGAGCAACAAGCCCCCATCTCCCGCTCTGCCCTCGAGTCACAGCCTCCTCTATCTACAATTAGGAAGCAGAAAACCTCCTGCCTCTTTTCCTCCCTATTTATAGGGAAACAAATGCGGAGCCGTGCGGTGGGACCGGATCACCCGTTCTCCGGTGACGTGGCCTCTCAGAGATGTAGGATGACATACTACGGGGCCCACAAGCGTTCAACCTATCGCGGGAAACCACCTCGCCCAGGAAAATTTTCACACGGTGATTCGGCCAAACCGGGGAGCGTTTGCCTCGTCCGTTGGTACTCGAGGCTGACGGAGGAGGAGGTAGAGCGGAAGCTGGCACGGGAAAGGAAACCTTTTTCCTCACCATCGAACACGGTGATGCCCCTCAATCGGTGTCCAATCATTGACTTCGCCATGTGGCCGTGCCTGCGATAAGATTTGCCGTACGTCATGGTAGGGGCTGCAGGCTGTAGCTCCTCTGTACAGAGAGGTGGCAGGAAGAGGAAGGTGGGAGCAGCTGCGCGCGAGTGGCTGTCGGTTGCTCCGGGCGTTTGCGTGTGGAGCTGCATTCCTGCATCCTTTCGCACAGCACGGTGATGCTGAGGCTGATGCTGACGGAGATCAGAGTGTGCAGTTCAGCACGGCTAAAGATTTTGCGACGACATAATTTCCGAATCGGAGAAAAATAAGAACGTCATGACCATGTCGGAGCTTTTGTGGAGCACAAGGCCACACACGAGTTCTGCCACTCATCTCTTCGGGAGGTGAGGCCTTGGGATTAGCATTATTGATTGCGCTTGTGATGTCCACCTACATGTCACCATCCGCTGCCCAACTCCGAGTGCGATTAATGGACCACCCTCCGAATCCCCCACCTGGATTCTCTCACCCCATCATCTGTTTACTGTGATGCTGTCAGAGAAATATACGAAGAGTGGCACAGCCGAGAGAGAGAGAGAGAGAGAGAGAGAGCAACTGCAGTGAAACGGCAGCTTGCACTCTGCTGATCTTTGTTCTCTCTTCGGTCTGATGTCATGTCCAGCTGCTGGGGATAAGCTCCCTTCTTGTGCAAAATTTACCATCAAGTTCTCGGGGCGGCAAAAAGTCTCTTCACTGGTAGAGTAGGCATGGGGGTGATTCATCGAGCTACAGTGGCAGAAGTCTGGGGAAGAATCAAGTAAACAAAAGGGTTGAAGCTGGATTTGTTCAGCTCATCCTTGGAACGAAAGATGATGTGCTCCATAGAATCTGGGATATGACTGAAGTGATGGGAGTCGGATAATGGTAGCAGTGATCCCAAACAATGGCGGGAAAGGGAAGTGTTATGGTAAATAACTTATATAGTCGTGGTCTTGGGGTCGACGCGGCTCGTCCAGGGGTTCGAACGACGGGGATCTTACGTGGCGTGCCTGAGGTCCTTCTGGTGGTTGATCATAGTGATTTGGATGTCCCGTCAGGGGGAGTGTTCTGTCGCAGCGTCGGGGAAGAGGCAACTTCGTCTCGCACCTGCACACTGGTCGAGTCGGAGGTTTGACCCGACCCCTCCGACGATCAAGTTAGAGATGTGGAGAGGGTGGTGGAAGAGGGAGTGCTTCTATGTCAGTTGTGTTTTTTTTTTCTCCCCTTTTCGTTTAGAACTGTTGGGTATTTATAGATGAGTTTGATGTTACCTGATGTGGCTGCTCGTAGGGGCAGGATAGTACCTTGCGTGGCGTCTGACATGGCCACTGGGGCTGCGTGAAGGACCGGGCTACCGCATGTTATGGGCATGCCTCGGTCGACGTGCTCCTTTGCCTCGGTCGCACGCGCGGGGTCAGACAACGATGAAGCCGTTGTCTGAGTGCGGATGACGTCAGCGCATGTCGAGTCAGCATTATTGCTTGCTTCCTCAGGCAGTGCATTCACCTGGCACGGCTGACGTCGTGGCACGCTACGTTGCCATTTTCGCCCCTATCATATTCCCCCCCTGAAAGGAGCTATGCGTCGGTTGTCATGCAAGGGGAGTTCGATGCATGGCTTCTATCTCCAGGTGGGCTGGCCGTGCGAATGCAGTTTCGGGGAGAATGGAGCCAAGGCGCCGAGGGAAGTGGCTCAGGTCGAGAGTCGCACTTCGGGTGGGTAGGCCGCGCTGAGAGGGATTCAGCAACGTACGGCCGTGGTGCAGGAAGGTTGCGGCCGAGTGACATCGCTCAGGTGAGCATGCCGCTCCGAGGGGGGCTCGGCGGCGTGCGGCCGAGGGACTCGGCGTAGAGGGGTCGACTGCACCGGTGTGTCTCGGGGACATGGGGCCACGGAACACGGCGCAGACGGGCTGGCCGCGCGAGAGAGGTCTTGGGCACTATACGGCGGAGGAGGTGGCCTCGGGCGTTACGCGGCCGAGGAGGTGGCCTCGGGCGTTAGGCGGCCGAGGAGGTGGCCTCGGGCATTAGGCGGCCGAGGAGGTGGCCTCGGGCATTTACGCGGCCGAGGAGGTGGCGCGGCTTGACAACCCGAGAGGCTACTTGTCCGTGTTTCTTTTCCTTTTTGGCTATTTATCGGTGGCGGGGGTCGGATAGCTGTCGCATTTGACCTCCTTTCAGAAGGGCTTGGCTGCTTTCGTCGCACGCTTTCGGGCATGGAGATCGAGGCGCCAGCCTGCTGCCGCTCCAGTGGGGTTGCCACGTCAGGCTTTCATTAAGGCGGGGTGCCTTTTGGTCGTTTCCGATGCGATGTGACGGTTACGCACATGCGTAGGTGGGCTGTCGCCCACTCATGGGAGGTGAAGGGGCGCCGGTCTTGGTGGTGCATCTTCTTCAAATAGCGGACGCCCGGCTTTGATTCCATATTTTACTGCTAAGTCCCCTTCTCCTGGCCTTGCCGTCCCCTTTCCATCCTTCTACTTCCTGTATTGTCTTCCCCTTCTCCGTAGCACCTCCCCGATAAGGTCAGTTGAGATGTCGTCCTTTCATCCTTCCCCTTCTTCACCTTCCCGTGTGGCTGAGGGGGGACGTCCTTCGACACCCCCTATAGAATCCTCTGATGGGGAAGCGGCGCATGACCTGGAGGCCTTGATGTGGCCGCATGATATCGACTCCTCTGTGAGTGAGTCTCTGCTGGGGGGACTCCGGGAGCACTATTGCATCCCAAAGGACCACGTCCTTAATGCGCCCGAGCCGGGGCAGCGGGCGTATGACCCTATCCCGAAGGGTTTTGCGCTGACTTTGGACGCCTTGGAGGCGGGTCTGCGCTTTCCCCTTCACCCCCTCATTGTGTCTTGTCTGTCTTTCTGACGGATTTTGCCATCCCAAGTGGCGCCGAACTCTTGGCGCTACCTAGTGGTTTTCTTGGGGGAATGTCATTATGCCAATATCACCCCCACCCTCAGCCTCTTTCTTTCCTGCTACCGTCTTTCCAAGGGTTCGGGGGGTTACTTTCTGTCCACCCGGACGGGCTTTCGAGTCGGAGGGGCCCCTTCCAGTAATAAAGGGTGGAAGGGGAGGTTTTTTTTTGTTAGTCGGACGAAGGATTGGGGTTTTGGAGTTCGGTGGTCCGCGAGGGTGATCGACAATACCACCCCGTGTTTGGGCGGAGCAGAGCGTCGGGATCTGGGGAGGCTGAAAGAGATCCTCCCCAGGTCGCAGGCTATCCAGAATATGACCGAGCGATGGCTGGCCGAGGCGGGTCTCAACCCGATGCCTCCGGGTACGTCAGAGACGCTTGGCTCGGGTGTCGGCGTGGTTGGTTTCGGGTATTAACATTTTCCGTCTCTTGCAGAAATGGTGAATCTTCGGTCGCTTCTGGGAGATCAGGCGCCGCAAGCCTCTCCTCCAGTTCCGCCGGCCAACCCGCAACCCGGCTCGGAGGGCGCCCCGTTGGAGGTCGAGGCTGGGCGCCCTCCGAAGAAGGCGAAGACAGCCCCGTCGAAGGAGCCTGAGGCGGGCTTCCGTCAGGGCACGATTGGGCCAAGTCGGCGGGCGGCGGGGAAGGGTCCACGCCCAGTCTCCGTACATGACCTGTGTCGATTGCCAGCCGGGGTCGGGGAGCCATTCCTGACGCGGCTAGTGAGTGAAATCCCGCTTGGGGAAGCTAGCGAGCCCTTGGTCGCGCGCTGGGAGGGCTTGTCCCGAGGGGATAAAGTATGGGCCGGAGGGAGTCCCTCTGCAGCGTTCCTCCGAGGCACACTTCATCCCGATATGGCTCGGGATTTGTATGTCCTGCCCTCGGAGGCGCTGCTCGATAAGTCTACCCAATCACTGACCTGGGTAAGCACGCCTCGTCTTTTCTCGTTTGGTTTTGTCTGTCTGGCGTCGGTCTTCTTGACCCGTTTCTCCTTTTTGCAGGGCCTTCATTATGCGACGGCCTTGATGGACAGGGTGCGTGACGCCGGCCGTGTCATCGGGGGCCTTGTCGGTCGCAACGCCGATCTTCACCGCCAGGTCGAGGAGGTTCGAGCCGGGGTCGGCCCAGAAGCTGTGGCGGTTGCCGAGAAGCGCGCGGATGATTCTGAGGCGGAGGCGGCTCGCCTTCGGTCCGAGCTTGAAGCCTCCAAGAAGGCAAACGAGGAGCTCCAAAAGATAATAAGGGTGGAGCGGACCGAACTCCACCTGTTGAAGACGGAGGCGGGCGCCCTCAGCAAAGAGCTGGAGGAGGCCAAGGCCGAGACGAGGGTCGCCTCGGAGGCACTGGCGGAGGAGGCTTGGCTTCATCCTACCGGAGATAAGGAGCTCCTCGAGGCGTACAAGAAGTCCGAGGGGTTTGAACTCGGGCTAACGTGGACGGGGCGGGTATCCTTCGAGTATGGATACCAAATCGCCACGTCCCGTTTCCGCTATCATCATCCTGGTCTTGAGGTGGAGGAGGACCCCTTCACTCCCCACCCCGAGGATCTGGAGGTAGACATGCCCGAGGAGGTCCCCTTCGATGATCGCCTGGATGCTCCACTGTAATAGTGAAGGGTCTTGCTGTTTTCTGCTAGTAGATTTTGTAAGTCGGAGTCTTGTAATTTTTTCTTGAATAAAAGAAAACTTTTACTTTTCTTGTGCGTTGTTCAGCTTCAAAAGGCCCCTTATTTGGACGAGAAACTTCCTCTTCTTTAGGCGAAAAACTTCTTAAGGTTCTGGGCGTTCCATGTTCTCGGCAGGGAAGAACCGTCCATCGTCGCGAGCCCGTATGTACCCGGTCGGATTACCTTGGTGACCTGATAAGGTCCCTCCCATTTGGGGGCCAGCTTCCCCCTTGCTCGGGTCGGGTCGCTTACCTCAGTCTTGCGCAAGACCAAGTCGCCTAACTTAATTGGTCGGGGTCATACCTTTCTGTTGTAGACCCTTGCGACGGCTCTCTTGTAAGAGAGGGCCTTCAGATGTGCGTCGGTGCGTCGCTCTTCGAGCATGTCGAGGTTGGCGCGGAGTCCCTCGTTCGAAGCCTCCTCGTCATAGCTCCTCGTCCGAAGGGTGGAAATAGCTAACTCGGGCGGCAGGACAGCTTCGGTTCCGAATGTCAAGCTATACGGGGACTCTCCAGTCACGGTCTTGGGAGTGGTGCGCAGTGACCAGAGGATGCTCGGGAGTTCTTCCGTCCAAGCCAATCGGGCTGCGGACACTCTTTTTTTGAGCCCGTCCACGATGGACCGATTGGTTACCTCTGCTAGCCCGTTCGTCTGAGGGTGGGCCATTGAGCTGAACCTTAGCTGAATGTCGTGGCCGGAACAGAACTCTCGGAACCTTCTACCAGTGAACTGAGGTCCGTTATCCGAACCGAACCGAACCGAGTCACTAGGTTTCTCCATACGAACTTCTCCATTTGATGCTCCGTGATCGTCGCCAACGGCTCGACCTCGACCCACTTTATGAAGTAATCTACTCCCACGATGACATACTTCCGCTGTCCCGAAGCTGGCGGGAAAGGTCCAAGCAGGTCCAACCCCCACTATGCGAACGGCCATGCGCAATCGATGGGGCTGAGCGGGACCGCGGGCTGCCGGGGTGTGCGGGCGTGTTCCTGGCATGAACGACATCGTTGCACATGAGCCTTCGCGTCCCGGCACATGGTCGACCAGTAGTAACCTTGGCGAAGTATTTTGTGTGCCAAAGTTCGCCCGCCGATGTGTTCCCCGTAGGCTCCTTCGTGGACTTCGGCCAGAACCGTCTGGGCTTCGTCGGGCTCCAGGCATCGTAGGAGGGGGTAAGTGAAGGACCGCTTGTAGAGCTGCCCACTTACCTCAGTATACCACATGTGCATGCACTGCAGGCGTCGAGCTGCTGCTTTGTCGGGGGGAAGAGTCTCGTCCCGTTTGAAGCGCAACAACTCTTGTACCCAGGTGATAGGCACGCTGCTCGAGGTTGCCATTGCAACTTCGATGGCGCGAGTAAGAAGCTCCTCGACTTCGGGCCGGGCCCCTGGGGTCGGCTTCGACGCCAGCTTAGCTAGCGTGTCGGCCCGCTCATTCTCTCCCCTGGGGATACTAGACAACGTAAAGTGAGGGAACTTGGCGGTCAGGTCTTTTACCTGTGCCAGGTACTTGGCCATAATCGGGTCCCGGGCTTCGTATCCCCCACTGAGTTGTTCGGCTACCAGCTGCGAGTCGGTGAGGACGCGGATGGTGACCACCTGCATCTCGAGGGCTAACTGGAGTCCTGCTAGGAGCACCTCGTATTCCGCCTCGTTGTTAGTGGCCCGGAACCCGAAGCGGAGGGAGCGCTTGAACGACCACCCGTCGGGGGCTTACAACACCAGCCCCGCGCCGGCTCCTTTTGAGTTGGCTGATCCGTCGACGTGTAGGACCCAAGGCTCGGGGGGTTGTTCGAGATCTTCGTCCCTGATCTGGGTTAATTCTGCGATGAAGTCGGCCACGGACTGGGCTTTGATTGCGGTCCTGGGCACGTATCGTATGTCATGCTCGCCGAGCTCGACCGCCCATTTGAGGAGACGCCCTACAACATCGAATTTAGATAGGATCTGCCGAAGCGACTGGTTATTAACGACCTCCACTGGGTGAGCCTGGAAGTAGGGGCGTAGCTTCCGGGCCAACAGCACGAGTGCCAGCGCTAGCTTCTCGATTGGGGGGTATCGTTCCTCTAGCCCGGCCAGGACATGGCTGACATAGTAGATCGGGAGCTGTTCGCCAGAATCTTCCTTGACTAGGACGGAACTGACTGCGTGCTGGGAGGCGGCCAGGTAGCGGCCCAGCTTCTCCCCGGGAGAGATTGAGGCGAGTCGGGGGAGGTTGGCCAAGTGTTGCTTTATTTGATTGAGGGCTTCCTCGCACTCCGCCGTCCACTGAAAGTTCTTCGGGTTTTTTAACGCTCTGAAGAAGGGGAGGCAGCGATCACCTGATCGGGAAAGGAAGCGGGACATGGCGGCGAGCCTCCCGTTAAGGCGTTGTAGGTCTTTGATCGTCCGAGGTGACTGCATATTGACGATTGCCCAAACTTTCTCCGGATTGGCGTCAATCCCTCTTTCGTGTATGATGAACCCGAGGAATTTTCCCGAAGTAACGCCGAAGGCGCACTTCGCGGGGTTGAGTTTCATGTCGTATTTGCGCAGCGTGGCGAACGCCTCAGCCAGATCGGCCAGGTGGGCTCCCGCCTCTCAGCTCTTGACAATCATGTCGTCAACGTAAACTTCCATGTTCTGTCCGATTTGGTGGGCGAACATCTAGTTTACTGCTCTCTGGTACGTAGCCCCGACATTCTTTAAACCGAAGGACATTACCTTGTAGAAGTAGACCCCTTGATCGGTGAGGAAGGCCATATGCTCTTGATCTTCGGGTGCCATTCTGATCTGGTTGTACCCCGAGAAGGCATCTATAAACGATAGGCGGGCGTGTCCGGCCATAGCGTCGACCAACTGGTTGACTTTTGGAAGGAGGTAGTAGTCCTTTGGGCATGCATTGTTGAGACTGGTGTAATCAACGCACATCCTCCAACTTCCATTAGCTTTCTTGACGAGGACTACATTGGATAGCCATTGTGGGTATCTGGCTTCTTCTATGAAGTCAGCCTCCAGTAGCTGACCCACTTCTTCTCGTATGGCTAATTGCCGATCAGGGGCGTGCCGCCTGGGTTTTTACTTTACAGGGCAGGCGTCGGGTGTAATACTGAGGCGGTGTTGTGCGACCTACGGGTCGACGCCCGTCATGTCAGATGGCGACCAGGCAAAGACGTCAGCATTCTGCTGTAGGAGGCCGACGAGCTATTTTCGTTCTTGCTTGGGTAGCTCCGACCCGATCTTAATCGTCTACTCCAGCCTCTCCTCTAGCAGCGGCACGTCAATGGTGGACCCCTTCGGTTCAGGATAGGGGGCTGGCTTCTTTGTCTCCCGGGGGTCCACTAGCAGTGGTTCTATCCTGGCCTTCTTGCGCAACGAAACGACAACCAGGTAGCAACGCCTGGATTCTCGGGGGTTTCCAGCGACCTCTCCGGTCCCAGCGTGGGTCGGGAACTTTACAGTTTGGTAGTAGGTCGAGACAACAGCTCTGATTTTGTTGAGGGTCGGCCGACCGATAATGGCGTTATATGCAACGGGAAGGTCGATTACTAGGAAGGTGGTCATCACCGTCTTTGACCTCGGTAGGGCTCCCAGGGTCAAAGGTAAAGTGATCGCTCCTAGCGGCGAGATCGAGTCACCGGTAAATCCAATGAGTGCCGGGAATATTGGCTTCATGTCATCTCTGGACAAGCCGAGCTTTTGGAAGGCGTCGAAGTAGAGTATGTCGGCCAAGCTTCCGGTATCGACCATGATCCTTCTTACTGGAGCATTGGCTACTATGGCCGATATCACGAGCGCATCGTCGTGCTCGATTTGTTCGGATCCCTCGGCCGGGTAAGTGATGTTAGGCTCGGGCCCATGCCCAGGAGCTTCGGCCGGAGCGGCCCTGGCGTACTGTCACGAATGGTCGTCGCGCACCCGCAACAACTCCGTTCAACGAACCGTTCGTCGCTCACACCTGCATGTATAGCTGCTTGGCACCATGTTTTCTCTTAGTTTTGGGTCATTTTGTTTGCAAATATATAAGTTCGAACAAGCTGCAGCGTTGCAAAGCGATCGCTCACTGAACCGAGCAAAACAGCTCCGTTTTCGCGTGCCGCGGGAGGTGAGTGGAGAACTGCCTCCGCTCACCAAAATTTCAGCCATCTCAGACCCAAGGAACCCCTCGGGTGGCACATGGCTGGATGGGGCTTCGGTTATATACCGGGCGTTGAGATCTCTTTCGCAAGTTCGCACGTGACCTTTATGGGAACTTGTCTTTGCGCCCGGGACCAGGTGAGCGGCTGTTTGTGGGCTTGCAGCTATTCGTTCATCCTTGAAAGCCTTGTTTTTCTCCCTCTCCCTCTTTTCTCTTGTGCACACAGGGTGTTCGTCGAATTGCTTGTAAAGCTTCCCTTTTCGCGAGACTTCGGGACTTGTCCGTTGCTCGTTCTTTCGAACTAACTTCTTTCTCTTTTACAGGTCCTTAGGGACCTGCGAGAGGTTACAAAGTGGGCTGATCCTTGCGGAGCAAGATCGCAAGGGCGAAGCGCGACTTAGGCAACGCAAGCTAAGTTCGCGTCTTTGCCACAAGGGTGACTTCATAACTTAAGCAACGCATAAGCTAAGTTCGCGTCTTTGGCATAAGGGTGCCTCTCACGCCTTTAGGCAATTCTAGCTAAGGTCATGACATTGTGGTATCGAGCGGGCAAGCTCTTTGATCGAACAGCGAACAAACCCATAACTTCGCCATGGCAAAGCATCGTGGCGAATCAAGCAAGACGGGCAAGTCGGACCCTTGCCCCAAGCAGCCGCAGTGGGCTGCATGTGCACACTCGCCGAGATCTTTGTTGGAGCCGCTCAAGAGGGCTTGGCAGTGAACAGGACGGCGAGAAGTTAACAACTCTCCCTGATGGAGGAGGCGCATAATCTGGTGCGCTTAACGGGAAAAAAGAGTCATAAGGAGAGACTCACGATGGCGGAGACCCGCCTGGATGTTCTGGAAGTGAGCATGGAGGAACTCTACCATGACCAACAAAGACTTGTTGGGGTAGAGAGCTCGCAAGAGGAAGCAGAGTCTAGGATCGACAAGGTCGAGGCCCTAGTCGATCGATTGTCTGATGACACCAAAGACTCCGTGCAACACTTACAGGATGTTGTGGCGGAACTCACTGCAAAGGTGGCCATGCTCACAAGAACACTAAATGCGGGAGGAGGCAACACTCGCGCGGCACCGCCACAAAATTTGAGAGCACCTGAGCCTCATGGATATGGAGGGGCCAGAGATGCCAAGGAGCTCGAGAACTTTCTGTTCGACATGGAGCAGTACTTCCGAGCTACGAGGCCCGATTCTGAAGATACCAAAGTTTCTATAGCAACAATGTATCTAAACGGAGATGTGAAACTTTGGTGGCGAACTCGTTGGGAGGATATCCAACAAGGTCGGTGTCGAGTCGACACATGGGAAGACTTGAAGCGGGAGTTGAGAACTCAGTTCCTACCGGAGAACACCGAGTTCGTCGCAAGAAGGAAGTTGAGAACTCCGCCAAAGTACCACCATCCGAGACTATGTGAAGCAGTTTTCTGCATTAATGCTGGACATACAGGACATGTCCGAGAAGGACAAGTTGTTCAGCTTCCTTGATGGTTTGAAACCATGGGATCAACAGGAGCTAAATCGAAGGAATGTTACCGATGTGGTCGGGGCAATTGCCGCTGCAGAAAGGCTCACCGACTTTGTTTCCTATGAAGACCTAGCGAGAAGGAAACAATCTTCAGGAAATCGCCCTCCAAAACATTCTCGAGGGAAGGAGCTCGGGGGCGAACAAAAGAAGAAGAGCTCCCACAAAGGGCTGAACCCTAAAGGCAAGGCCTCAAAACCTGGAGGATGCTTCTTGTGCGGAGGACCGCACATGGTAAGGGAGTGCCCACAGAAACATGCACTCAATGCTTTGACGGCTTCCATCCACCCTCCTCGATCGGACAAGGGCAAAGCTGTTGCTCTTAGCTCAAGCAGTTCTGAATCCAGCAGCGACGATGAGGAGTCGCAAGGACCCCGAATGGGAGCAATGCGTCTGTTGAACTCAATGCTTTGATGGTCGTGCCACTGGATGACTTCCAAGTGATTCTTGGAATGGAGTTTATGCACGCGGCGAAGTTGGTGCCGATGCCGTTCTTGAACTCCCTATGTATGATGGGAGGCAATGACCCTTGCGTGGTTCCCGTCTCTCGGAGAGGAACCAAGGAGCCCCAACACATTTCGGCATTACAATTGAAGAAAGGGGTGCGAAAAGGCGAACTGACTTTCATGGCTGCTATGAAGCTAGAGCCACTCAACGAGGAGGCCATTCAAGAACCTGCTGTGGTGGCGAACGTCCTGAAAGAGTTCAAAGACGTCATGCCACCCGAGTTGCCGAAGACTCTTCCGCCACGCAGAGGCGTGGATCACAGTATCGAGCTAGAGCCAGGGGTAAAGCCTCCAGCAAGACCACCCTACCGCATGCCTCCACCAGAGTTGGCAGAACTCAAGAAGCAATTAGGTGAACTGCTAAGCGGTGGTCTCGTCCGCAGCTCTAAAGCACCTTTCGGGGCTCCAGTTCTCTTCCAGAAGAAACAAGATGGGAGCCTCCGATTATGCGTTGACTATCGAGCCCTCAACAAAGTGACAGTGAAGAACAAGTATCCCATCCCGCTCATTGCAGACTTGTTTGATCAATTGGGCAAGGCAAAGTATTTCTCAAAACTCGACCTTCGGTCGAGGTATTGGTAGGTGCGCATTGCTGAAGGCAACGAAGCAAAGACTACCTGTGTGACCAGATATGGAGCGTTTGAGTTCTTGGTGATGCCTTTCGGCTTAACCAACGCTCCGGCCACATTCTGTACTCTCATGAACCAGCTATTCAAAGAGTATTTGGATAAGTTCATGGTCGTCTACTTGGACGACATCGTCGTCTACAGCCAAACGCTCGAGGAGCACGTCAAGAACCTTCGGACAATTTTTAAGGTTCTCAAGGAGAACACTCTGTTCGTAAAAAGGGAGAAATGCTACTTTGCTCAGACTGAGATCCTATTCTTGGGGCATCGAATCGGTGATGGCTCCATTCGGATGGATAAGTCGAAGGTGCAAGCAGTTGCGGAATGGCGAACTCCAAAGAAGGTGCCAAAGTTGAGATCCTTCCTTGGTTTCGTCAACTACTATCGACGCTTCATTGTGGGATATTCGAAGCGGGCAACCCCACTGACGGAGTTGCTGAAGAAGGAGCAGCCTTGGAAGTGGTTTGACAAATGTGAGATAGCATTCCAAGATCTGAAAGCTGCTGTTCTAGAAGAACTAGTGCTCAAATTGCCAAACTATGGAGAGCCCTTTGAAGTCCATACAGATGCTTCGGACTTTGCTATTGGGGGAGTACTCATGCAGGAAGGTCATCCGGTGGCCTACGAGAGCCGCAAACTCAACGAGACCGAGAGGCGGTATCCAGTGCATGAGAAAGAGATGACAGCGGTGATCCACTATCTGCGAGTTTGGTGACACTACCTTCTCGGGTCGCAATTTGTGCTAAGGACAGACAACATCGCCCTGAGCTATTTCCAAACTCAGAAGAAGCTCTCCCCAAAGCAGGCACGGTGGCAGGACTTCCTGGCTGAATTTGATATGGCGATGGAGTACAAGCCTGGGAAGGCGAATGTCATGGCCGATGCGCTAAGTCGGAAGGTGGAATGCGTGAATGCTGCACAACTGGAGGGCAGAGGCCAAGCAAGTCAGTTGCACTCCAACTTCCTTTCCCGAATCAAGGATGGACTGTATAGTGATCCCCAGGCAGTTATCCTGATGCAGCTCATCAAAAAAGGCAAGGCACGACGATTTTGGGTCCAAGAGGGACTTGTTTACACAAAAGGGAATAGGGTCTATATTCCCCGAGTGGACAATTTAAGGCGTGAACTCTTAAAAGAGTGTCACGATTCCCTTTGGGCTAGACACCCGGGCATTCACAGAACGTTGGCTCTCGTGGAGAGGGCCTTCTACTGGCCGAAGATGGGGATTGATGTGGAGGAATACGTTCGAACATGCCTTACTTGCCAACAAGACAATGTGGAGCAACGGAAGCCGGTGGGACTTTTGGAGTTGTTGCCCATACCAGAAAGGCCGTGGGAGAGCATTTCCTTGGACTTCATATCAAGCTTGCCACCTATAGGGGGACTCGGATCGATACTCGTGGTAGTCGATCGGTTTTCAAAGTATGCAACTTTCATCGCTGCTCCCCTACACTGTTCAGCAGAAGAGGCGGCCAGACTGATGATGAAGAATGTAGTGAAGTATTGGGGAGTCCCGCACAATATCATTAGTGATCGAGACGCTTTGTTCCTGGGACGATTCTGGACCGAGCTATTCAAATTGTTGGGGTCAAAGTTATACTTCTCTACAAGCCTCCACCCCCAGACGGATGGCCAGACTGAAAGAATAAACTCGCTCTTGGAGCAATATCTTCGGCACTACGTGAGTGCCAATCAACGAGATTGGGTGAAGCTGTTGGACATTGCCCAATTCTCTTACAACTTGCAGCGGAGCTCTGCATCTAACAAGAGCCCCTTCGAGATTATCATAGGGCAACAACCGTCAACTCTACATACCATGGCGATTGAGTATACTGGGAGCAGTCCATCGGCCTATCATATCGCAAAGGAATGGCATCGAAATGCAGATATTGCGCGGGCTTACTTGGAGAAGGCGGCAAAACAGATGAAGTGGGCGGACTTGGGAAGGCGACCACAAGAGTTCAAAGTTGGCGATTTGGTGTTGGTAAAGCTCCAACCAGCATCACTCCAATTCTTCAGGAACAGAGTCCACAAAGGATTGGTGCGTAAGTATGAAGGGCCCTTCCCAATTATCAGCAGGGTAGGCAATGTCTCTTACAAGTTGCAGCTGCCGGCGTGGTTCAAAATTCACAACGTTCTTCACGCCAGCAACCTAAAAGCCTACCACTCGGATCCGCGAGATGCTTCCAAAAGTGTTCCAACTCGGCTACCTCCCATCACGGCCTCCTACGAGAAGCGAGTGGAAACCATTCTGGCGGATCGCAAGATGAAGCTACCCAACGGAGCGGAGCAAACAGAGTACTTGGTGAAGTGGCGAAAGCTTCCCCGAACTGAAGCCAGTTGGGAGCCTAAAGATGCCCTGCGACATGAAGATGAAGTCATCAACAACTACCAACAAGCGTCGACGAGGGCGTCGACAGTTTAAGTGGGGGAGAATGTCACGAACGGTCGTCGCGCACCCGCAACAACTCCGTTCAACGAACCGTTCGTCGCTCACACCTGCATGTACAGCTGCTTGGCAGCATGTTTTCTCTTAGTTTTGGGTCATTTTGTTTGCAAATATGTAAGTTCGAACAAGCTGCAGCGTTGCAAAGCAACCGCTCACCGAACCGAGCAAAACAACCCCAAAACAGCCCAAAACAGCTCCGTTTTCGCGTGCCGCGAGAGGTGAGCGGAGAACTGCCTCCGCTCACCAAAATGTCAGCCATCTCAGACCCCAGGAACCCCTCGGGTGGCACATGGCTGGATGGGGCTTCGGTTATATACCGGGCGTTGAGATCTCTTTCGCAAGTTCGCACGTGACCTTTACGGGAACTTGTCTTTGCGCCCGGGACCAGGTGAGCGGCCGTTTGTGGGCTTGCAGCTGTTCATTCATCCTTGAAAGCCTTGTTTTTCTCCCTCTCCCTCTTTTCTCTTGTGCACACAGGGTGTTCATCGAATTGCTTGTAAAGCTTCCCTTTTCGCGAGACTTCAGGACTTGTCTGTTGCTCGTTCTTTCGAACTAACTTCTTTCTCTTTTACAGGTCCTTAGGGACCTGCGAGAGGTTACAAAGTGGGCTGATCCTTGCGGAGCAAGATCGCAAGGGCGAAGCGCGACTTAGGCAACGCAAGCTAAGTTCGCATCTTTGCCACAAGGGTGACTCGCAACTTAGGCAACGCAAGCTAAGTTCGCGTCTTTGGCTGCAAGGGTGCCTCACGCCTTAGGCAATTCCAGCTAAGGTCGTGACAGTACGCCTTTCTTCGGGTCATAGAATCCTCGCCAGACGCGGGGCCGCTCGCTATCGTGTTGATGTGTCGTTCGATGGGACCCTCCGGGCGCGGCAAAAGCTCCTTGTCCGGTCGGAGGTATTGACCGAGGTGTCCCCTACGAATGAGCTCCTCGATCTGCCTCTTCAGCTCCCAGCATTGTTCGGTGTCGTGCCCATGTTGCCGGTGGAAGCGGTAGTACTTTGATTGGTCCGCCAGCGCCCGCGGACTCCTCATCGGGTAAGGTTCTTTGAGCAGTCCCTTCTCCCTTATGTGGAGGAATATTTCCGTTCGGGAGGAGTTCAAGGCTGGGAGGGGGGGCCCCGATACCGGAGGATCGGATCTGTCCAACCTGCGCTAAGACGCAGCGGTTTGCTGCTGCCGGGGCGGCTCCGGCTTAATCCTCTTGTGCTCCTCGCGTCTCCTGGCCATCCATGTCTCCGCGGCGACGAACTGGCTCGCCCGTTGGAGCATCTCGGGTACCGACGTGGGAGGTCACTCCACCAGAGACCAGAAGAACCTGGAGGGCCACAGGCCTATCATGAACGCCTGCATCAACAGAGAAGGGTGAGCGTCTGAGAGTCCTCGAATCTGCGTCGTAAAACGGTTTACGAAATAGGAGAGGGGCTCGTCCTCCTTTTGGTGGAGCCCGAGGAGCAACGCCATGGATGGCTTCGGACGGGCGCAGGCCAGGAAGTTGAGTTCGAAATCCCGGGTGAGTTGGTCGAAGGAAGAGATGGTCTCGGTCTTCAGGCCGCTGTACCATGCGCGGGCCGGTCCCCTTAAGGTCGTTGGGAACGCTCTGCGCATCAAGGCGTCGGAAGTCCCATATAGCACCATTTGGGCGCGAAACACGGCCACGTGGTCCGCGGGGTCAGCGGCGCCGTCATAGGCGTCTAGAAACGAGAGCCGGAAGTGTGGTGGAATCGCTTGCTCTTGTATTTCGGGCGCAAACGGTGACCCTTGGCATCCGTCCGCCCCGAGCTCCCCCTTCGACCTGCGAACCTCCTGTTGTACTTCGTTGAGGCACTGATTAAAGAGCCGCAGCTGGGCTCGTAGGGCGCTCGCTGAGTCCGTGGGTGGTATCTCAGGCCCTGGGCGACTTGACGTGCCTTCCGCCTCTCGGTCCCCGAGCTGGGCCATTCGATTTCGAGGCGAAATTGGGCGCTCGGGGAGTGGCGCATGCGTCCGGGCGGGGGGCTCATGCTGTTGCAAAGGCTGGGTTGCATGTGGGGGCGTCGGTTGGGAGACAACGGGATGATAGTCTGCATCGCGCCTGCCAGCGCTCGGACATGGTGAGCAAGATCGTGGAAGGCTTCGGGCGAAACGGGTGGCGGACCCGCGGGGACGTCGGGTGGCGACAAACCCGGGTCGTTGAACAACCGCCAGTAGCGCTCCGATGTCGTGGCAGGACGCTCGTCATGGGGTTCGTCCCACAGGGGATGTTCTTCTGGGGTGCTGATCGGACGCGACCCCAAGGCTGCAGGTTCGCCAAAGTGGATCTGTTGATCGCTCGACATTCGGGCCCTCCTTCTAGCGCCAATCTGTTATGATAAATAACTTTTATAGTCGTGGCCTTGGGGCCGACGCGGCTTGTCCAGGGGTCCGAACGGCGGGGATCTTGCGTGGCGTGCTTGAGGTCCTTCTGGTGGCTGATCGCGGTGATCTGGATGTCCCGTCAGGAGGAGTGCTCTGCTGCAGCGTCGGGGAAGAGGCAACTTCGTCTCTCACCTGCACACTGGTCGGGTCGGAGGTTCGACCCGACCCCTCCGACGATCAAGTTAGAGATGTGGAGAGGGTGGTGGAAGAGGGAGTGCTTCTGTGTCAGTTGTGTTTTTTTTTCTCCCCTTTTCATTTAGAACTGTGAGGTATTTATAGATGAGTTTGATGTTACCTGATGTGGCTGCTCGCAGGGGCAGGACAGTACCTTGCGTGGCGTCTGACATGGCCACTGGGGCTGCGTGGAGGACCGGGCTACAAGGTATGGGCACGCCTCGATCGACGTGCTTCTTTGCCGTGGTCGCGCACGCGGGGTCAGACAACGATGAAGCCGTTGTCTGAGTGCAGATGATGTCAGCGTATGTCGAGTTAGCATTATTGCTTGCTTCCTCGGCCAGTGCGTTCACCTGGCGCGGCTGACGTCGTGGCGCGCTACGTTACCATTTTCGCCCCTATAAGGAAGTGTTGGCAATGGTCTCTCCATGGCTGAAGAAAAGAAGCTGGTTGTTCTCCTTCTCCACCAGGGGAAATCTACTTCTTGTTTCTATTTACCAGTACAAGAAAGGAAAACATCTTCCTGCTAACAGCAGCAGCATTTCTGCCAAGGAAATTATATGCCTGTTGGCCAGCTTTTCATTGGGATGCACTATGTTTACTGGAAACAAGAAAACAAGCCATATGATGGATCATGGTGGGACTGCCATTTTGTGTGATCGAGCTGATCTTATGAGATTGGAACCGAGGATCCCTCAACAACAATGGTTCCAAGATCTGGTTGAAGAGTCACGTTAGAATATTATCAAGCCTCAGAATCTTGCACATTCCAAGATCAACAAAACAAAGAGTTTCAGTAGAGGTGTTCAGCAGAAAAGGGTCAGAGAATGTAACAATCCACAGATAAATCTTTGCAGAAACTGATGCAGCTGCTACCACCACCACACTGCAGCTACTCCTGTGATCAACCTTGCCTCACATTGTATCTCAGCCAACATTTTTTTTTCTCTTCCAAGACATAAAAAGAACATCTGGATGGTGACGATACAAATCCCAAAAACTTAAAGACTGTCGGGAATATATATATATATATATATATATATATATATATATATATATATATATATATATATATATATATATATATATATTGTGCAAACTCAAAAAAAGATTGATTGGGTGATGACAAATCTCAAAAACTGTGACTACAGAAAATGACCCAATACATGCCTTAGCAAATACAATGAATGAATCATGTATATTGTCAAGGCTCTTATCGAGTTAACTATAATGCACATAAAATCCACTATTGTTAGTCGAGACACGAATAGGAATATGTAAATTTTAATGTGCGAAAATGATCTACACTAATAAATTATTAATACATGGATAACAATGTATTAATAACAATTTGCATCTTCCATCATTTTAGTCCAACGCCAATATTTTTTTAAAATTTCTATTCGCATCAACGTCGATTAAATAAAATTCTTGACGATAATTATGAGATAAAACATAAAAAATATAATGACCGACATTGAGCATGATGAGATTTTATAATCAATTTAAATAAAAAATATTGTAAGATATAAATAGAATATTCTTTCAAAATTTTATATTGATCAAAACTTACAAGGTTCAACCATTGACCGAATCCTCGACCACCACCTGAATGTAATATGTGAATATTTTGCTTTGGAGGTCGGTCATGCAATTGGATGCTTGAGAGGGCATTAAAAATGCGTTAGCCCACTGCTGATATGATTTTTCTTTATTTACAAAATAATAATGACAGTAATATTTTGATATGCGTTCCCGTTTGCCAATATTTCGATTTTTCTTTTAATTTCTTGTTATTCGAAAGACATCTTTAGGTGGCGGGAGTGATAACGTTGAGGAGCGTGACTCTGACGTTGACCAGCGACTTGAAGACCAGCTCGCAGCCGCTCTCCAAAGACGCCATGCCGTCCTCCGCCGACCCCAGCCTCTCCAACGCCGTCCTCCGCCATTCCCGCTCCTCCTCTTCTGTCATCACCTCCTCCCGCAAAACCTTCTTGTTCGACGACTTCGACCTTGCTCTCTCCCTCCACCTCATCACCGCGGCGGCCCACGCGGACCGACACGTCACTGCCTCTGCCGCCGACGCCGCAGCCATGGACATCTGCGCCACACCGAGGAACACCACCCTCGAGGCATCCGCAGCCGCGACGGCGATCTCCCACATCACCCTGGCGACCTCCACCTCCTCGGCGTCCGTCACTGCCCCTGCGGCAGAAGCGGTCGGCGGCCTCCTCCTGATCTCGCGGACGGCCGCCGCGAGATCGGCCAGCTCCTTTCCCGCGCGGCGCAGGGCGCGAAGGCAGGGCGGGAGGCGCTGCACGTCGCGGCGGCGGATCGCGACCTGGGCGGCCGCGAGGTGCTGCTTGAGGGCGATGGCAGCGGCGCGGAAGGAGCCGTGCGCGTCGGCGAGGCGGAGGAAGTCGTCGAGAAAGCGGTCGGCTAGGGCGGGGGAGCGGCGGCGGTGGCGGCATCGGAGGGGGTCGTGGGCCTGGGGAAGCTGGAGGACGTCGGAGAGCCCCGCAAGGAGGAGGTGAAGTCGGGCGAGGCCGTCGGAGAGCCAGTGGACAGCAGCGGAGGAGGAAGATGGGGCAGGGGGCCACGACCGGACGGCATGGAGGTCGTCGGCGAGGTGGGTGGCAATGGGGTGGGAGCGGGAGGGGAGACTGATGCATCGGGTGCGGAAGGAGCTCTTGGCGGCGGCGGCGCGGCCCCCTGCAGGCTTCGGGGCCGGAAAGGATTCTGAGCGCCTGAACTTTCCTACGACCATCTTCTTCTTCTTCTTCTTCTACTTGTTTAGCAACTGCAAGCGTATATAAGATTGAGTGTGTCGGTGTGGGAGCTGCCGATGCACACAGGCTGTGGGAGCTCATTTCTTCGGTGTCTCCATTCCATCTTTTGGCCGGCCAAGGTTGACGTGTTGTGGGGTCAACACCACAAGGAGAACGCGGCAGTCGCACTACCCGGATATTTCGTCCTATGCTGCAAACACATACACACACACACACCCCCTTCATCTGACACCAACACCCGACCAACTTAACGCGACGAAGAAGCAGGTGCACGCATCGAGGCCCGGGCAGCACAGCCCGGTCAGCCGCGGGCCCCACGTTAATCCACGAGTTTCGTCACTCGTTCTCGATCAATCTCCATGGTTTCCGCCGATCAGATCGGGGTATTCTTTTACGTATTTCTTTGGTTAATATTAAAACAACATTGCAAGAAAAAATGAAATAAAATAATAAAAAAACTGAGCCTGGGAAATATCACATCATCGAAAAAGCACTTGTATGATTACGTCTCATGTGGCTTTTGGAGTTAATAATCTGTTCCATCTTATTCTTTTAAATGATCCATGGATATATGAAATTATTCGACACAGTATGGTGTCACTACCGCTCTGCGGAACTCGGGACACCCACGTGATCGCACAGCCTTGCCAACGTGCCAACCAACGGTTGCATGTGATAGTGGTAATAATGTGACGTGTGTTCACATGAGCTCCTCCAAGATAATGATCCACACCTCGGTTTGATTCGATGCGCCTTATCGAGACAGACACCTCGGTTTGACTCGACGCGCCTTATCGAGACAGACCAGGACGACGACCGGAGCACGCCACGTCCTGCGCAAGCGTGGTTCTTCACACAACGCCCACATTGGTGTCAGACGTTATCGAAAGTATGGGCCTACCCCATGCAAACGGGCACATCAGGAAACAGTAAGCTTCCCTATAAAAACTCTCGCGTTTGGCTCGAGAGACGAGGAGAAAAAACAAAGACAAAAACCCCCTAAGACTATCCGCTGGCTCGAGAGGAGGCTCGACCCGACCTGTGTGCAGGGACGATGACGGAGCGCCTCCCGCCGCGTGCCCAAGCGAGGAGTTCCCTTCCAGAGGAAACGATTGTCCCGTCGCGATCGGACCACCGTAGTCGACCATCTCAGCAGTCTCAAAGGTCACTCAAGAAGATCCCCAATCATTCAGATATGAATCCAACCGTGTTGGTCCTGAGACCACGACTTAAAGTTGTTAACACCAAAAGCATGTAGGTGCTTTACTTCATAGTTGGCTGTTGCACGGCAGGACATCCAACATAATATATTATCAGGTCATTGAACTTGCCACATCATCCTCTTTGGGTTTCACCATCTATCTCAAACAACAAAAAAATTTCATGTTTGGCAACATTACATGTGGATCACACAAGTTCCAATATTGTGGACTTTCCTGCTTGTCTATGAATCCATATGCGAGAGACGAGGAACAAAATACTTGACACAACATAAATAAATCAATTAATAAAATACTTGAACACAAGGCAATCAAACCAACATATTTTCTACGAACCGATAGAAGATGATTCATTATTGTCTCCAAAGGCACTTGATTATTAACATACATAACAGGTTTGTAGGAAACATTTAAGGATTAACTTTGATACACTTGACATTACAAGTTCAATATTTTGTATATTCATACATCACAAGCCAAGAGGGTCTCAGACCAGGCATAGCTAAATAAACCTGTGCCGTGTAACAGCTACCAGTACTCCCTCCTCCATGCAACAAAGCAGTCTTAGCTACAGACTCCCTGAAAAACTATGCATCCCAAGGAAATCCAAGTTTGAGTCACTACAGCTTGGAGGTGGCGAGCTTGACCAGGTCTTTCCTTAATATTTTCCCTGACGGATTCTTTGGAATGGCCGATACAAATGCTACCTTGCGGATTCTCTTGTATGGAGCCACCTATTATTGGTATCACAAATGCAGGACGTATCAGACAAAGCAACTCTTATAATCTGCAGCTTCACTACACTATCATAATAATTGACATCAAAGAGTTCAAACAAACAATCGATTGTAGCCCGTAAATAAGACCTCATGTATGGAGAGAGAGATCGACATAACCCAACTTGCAAAACTTGAATTCATCGGAAATTGTATATATTTCTAACGTGTGGCCTGAATAAGTTTTGAATAGATGATTTTTCCTTTCGGATACTACACCATAGGAGCAATATCAATGTCATCGCATCAAATAGTTGACGGGACGGATAGCATTATTACAGTGCGAAGATGCACGACCTTTCATTCCCTAAATTTCAAGAGAAATCGATAGTTGCAGGAAACTACGTCAGATTTACGCTTATATACCACGGATAGGAAATGTTCGAATGCATATATACCTGTCTCCCTACGAATTTGATCACTTCCTCCTCAGACAAATTGCTCCCATCCTTCCTCACCACATACGCCATTGGGATCTGACCAGCTTCCTTATCCGGATACCTGAATTCATTACAGGACACAGTTTTACCGATCGATTGCGGTGGAATGCTCGACAGCTTGACAATAATTGCTTGATAGAGATTATTACGGTATCACTGCAGCGTCGGCGATGTCAGGGTGTGTCAGCAACAGGGCCTCCAGCTCCGCCGGTGCTACCTAATCGATCAGAGATAAGAACAAACATCCACCATTTCATCAGATCCAACGTGCGTTAGTCGACTCCGTAAGCCGAGTCTTATTACCTGGTATCCCTTGTACTTGATCAGCTCCTTTAGCCGGTCGACCACGAAGAGGTATCCGTCCTCATCGATGTAGCACAGATCTCCCGTCCTCAGCCATCCGTCCTCCACCAGCGTCGTCCTCGTCGCCTCCGGCTTCTTGAAATACTCTGTAAATAAATCCACCACCAGCGAATCACATTACCAAACAACTACTGCTTTCCATTATAACGGCCGTTATAACGGAAAAATTAACACGTTTCACTATTGATCGACAATATCGGAGTCTGTTATATCACTTATGCCCTAAAGAACGTGCTGTAACGGCTGATAACAGCCCGTCATAATAGTTTGTAACGGCTTCGGCATTGGGCGTTATGACGGATTGTGAAAGCAGGTGGGGCGAGTCGTTTGCCCCGTACCTTTCATGACGTAGGGACCGCGAAGCCACAGCTCGCCAGTGCGGTTCACGGGGAGGGCCGCGCCAGAGTCGGGGTCCACGATGCGAGCCTCCGTGTTGGGGGAGAGCATCCCAGCGGTGCCGTAGCGGCGGCTCTCCTCCGCCGAGTCGGTGGAGGCGCCGATCCCCGTTGTCTCAGTGAGGCCGTACCCCTGCAGGATCTCCACCGCGGGGTACTTCTCCCGGAACCCCTCGATCACCTCCCGACTTAGCGGCGCCCCGCCTGAGAGCGCCCGCCGGAGCCGGCCCAGCGGCAGCGGCCGGCTCTGGTTCGCCATCGCCACCAGGATTGGCGGCACCAGCGGCAGGTACGTCGCCCCATACTCGTTGATCGCCCGCACCATCTCCCCCAGCTCGAACTTGGACAGCACCACCACCGTCGACCCCGAGCCCAGCAGCCCCGTGGCGAAGGCCACCAGGCCGAACACGTGGAACATGGGGACGGTGCAGATGAAGGTCTCCGGCTCAGCGCCGTTCTCCAGCTTGAACCGGTTGAGGACGATCTGGACCATGGCGATGAGGTTGCGGTGGGTGGCGACGACGCCCTTGCTGGTGCCCGTGGTGCCGGAGGAGTAGAGCAGCGTGGCGGTGTCGTCCTGGCTCACGGCGCCGGCGGTCCGGGCCGGGTCCGGCTCCGTCGCGATCATCTCGCCGATGGTGGCAACGATCCGGCGGTCGTCCGATGGGCGCCGGCGGTCGTCGAGGAGGACGATTCGGAGATCAGGGGCGGAGGCGAGCTTAGGAATTAGGGCGCGGGTGGTGAAGGCGAGGACAGGGCAGGAGTCGGCAAGCTGGCGGCCGATCTCGACTGGGGTGTTGAGGGGGTTGGTGGTTGTGAGGACGGCACCGAGGGACATGACGGCGAGGGAGACGACGGGAAAGTGGACCGAGTTGGGGGAGAGGAGGAGGACGACATGGGGCTTGCGGACGGAGAGGGGAGGGGAGGCGAGGGCGGTGGCGACCGCGGCAACGGACCGCCAGAGGGCGGTGAATGAGACGCGGTGGCCGGTGGCGGCGTCGATGAAGGCGGTGGTGCCGGAGTGGCGGCGGGAGGCGAGAAAGGCGGTGACGGAGAGGTTGGGATCGGCGGGAAGGGCGATGGGCGGCCGCTTGCTGTAGAAGGTCGAGTTCGCGTCGCAGTAGCCGCTCCGAGGGTCGACGCCACTCCTCGAGGACACCATTTTTCCCATCGGCCGTCCGCTCCGCACTCGTCCCTCTCGCTTTCTGTTTCACGTTTTTTCTTGTATATATATATAGATATATATTCTTGCTATCAATAATGGGACTGAAGGAGGCAGCGAGTGGCTCGTTGGAATACGGACATGTTTAACGTGGGAATGGGACGGCGATGTCGACACGGTAGACTCCATCAGATTTGCCACGAGTGTAGTCGCCACAATGGACTCCGTCAAATTAAATATTTCTTTTTCGTTTTATGTTAGTCAAACACACACAACATGACACGATTAGGTTGGAGACTTGACGGGAGTTTTTGGTTCGGATCCCGAATACCTCGCGGGTTAGGCCACTTCCAGCTGACACGGCGGTCATCGAGTGAACGAGAGGGGCGGGTCCCTTTTCGTTCGGAGATTTGAGTGACTCGGGTCGGGACGTGCAGTGTGGGAGAATCTGACGCATTCGGTCCACCTTTTGGTGACGGCTGTCGATCGGACTGTGTGGAGCAAAAGGTTGACGCAGACGCACCTCATCGTGACATGTAAGAGGTTGACCGAGTGACTTTCTGTTTTCACTGCCATCTTCATCGTCCAATTCCTTTGATCCTCTCATCCAATCCGTCAATTCATATAAGTCCCACACGTGAATGGGCCTAGAGTTATAAACGATTGGATTGGATGTGATTGATTGAAGAAATCTTCTTTTGCTTGTACACAGTGTTCCTTGTAAAAGCATAGTATCTTAAGATCTTGCTCCATCTATTAATATGCATCCTCCAAAATCAAAAGGGCAAATCTTGATCGGGCAAATCTCGTGGATCAAGATTTGCCCCATCATGATTACCTTTGTCTTGTTGTGAGCCCTCCTATCACTACAATCCTATCGCTTTCACCTAGTCGGGGTTATCTTTATGCAGGAGCTTTTAAGATATTAAAAAAAATAAAAACAAAAACTAAATATGGAAGAGGTCATCCTAAAAAAATAAAAAAAAGAAACTTTTATATAAATTACCCTAGGATAATAACTGCAATAAGACTCGTGTGATGTTAGTCGTCCCAAATAACGCCACACAGTACCTGGTCAACGCAGATCGAAACGCCAATCGAGACGCATTAATATCCTGCTCAGGCTCGGTCCTCCACGTCATGCCAACACCAGCGTCAAACGCTACAGTTCAAGAAGTAGTAAGTTTCCCTATAAAAACCCTCTTGCTCATGAGGGAGGGGGGAAAAAAGATTCTCGAAGGATTATCATCTAACTTGATCGTCGGAGGGGTCGGGCCGAGCACCCCGACCCAACCTTTGTGCAGGCGCAAAGCAGAAGGGCCCCGCCGGACGCGAAGACGAGGAATTCCTGCCCGGAGGAGACGACGACCCTGTCCCGACCACCGCATCAAATCACCACAACGGGCTCGAAGGCCGTCCCGGGAAGATACCCCGTCATCTGGGACCGAACCGAGCCGCGTCGGCCTCGAGGCCACGGCTCAAAGTTGTTTCCCATTATAGATTGGTGCTAGAAGGAGGGCCGGAATGTCGAGGGATCACCCGATTGGCTCGGACGAACTTGCGGCTGAGGGGTCACATCCGATTGAAGCTTTAGGGGAACATCCCCCGCATGGAGATCTTCGTAACGAACACCCTGCCACGACCTCAGAGCGCTATTGACGGATATTCAACGACCCGAGCTTGTCGCCACCCGACGGCGCTCCTGTCGACCCGTCGCCCGTGTCATCCGAGGCCTTTCACGACCTCACCCACCAAGTTTGAACTCTGACCGATATGGTGCAATCCATTATTCCACTTGTCACTCGTCTGCTGCATCCGCCGGCCGTCCGACCACTGCGGCAACAGGAGCCACCCGTTCAAGCCCACACACCACCTCGGGAGATTCCCGCTTCGCCTCGGGTCCCATTGGCTCCACTCGGGGATCGAGTGACGGTGAACCTGTTAGTCATAGGTGCCCAGCAAGCCAATCACGTGAGTGATGGCACGTGTGACTTGATACAGAATCTTTTTGCTTATTATATTTTGGCGTATATCACTTTATAACTATTGCATAAATACATATATATATTGTGATGTCCTTGGATTTGTGCAATGGGAATCGGATCGTGATGAGATCACGATAATGAGATCGATTCACCTTTAAACACATATCCTAAATAATCCCGGTCATAGGTTTTTCGAGAGGGACATCGTGATAATAGGATAGACCGGGTGTCTTTGTACCGATCCATATGATGGATGCGGCTGGTCTCATAGTCGCTTTCGTGTAGGGACACTAGGGATACAATACTGTGTGCTCATTAGAGAATGAGTTCATTGATTGATCCGCCTACGGAATCTTTGGATGGTTGATGATGCCTTATTGTCGACAAATGATTCCGTAGTCCTAGTGGTGTATCCGGTCCTTAGACTTGAGACACCAAGGATGTCTCTGTATGAGTGCTCCACTCTTTGATACCGGACTTATAGGTTTGGGCGTCCCGGATCTAGTACAACCTGGTCATTGGGAGTGGTAGTCGACCTTTACGAGGGCTATTGAGTGTCGATAGAGGATCATCCACTCTCGGCGTCATGAGAGGAATATCCCATGTGTTCTTGCTTTCACAAATCCCCGCCGAAGGGTCATTCGGTTGAGAGAGAAAGAGTTCTCAAGGAATCCGATTAGAGCGAGACTTCGAGTAGAAACCGTATGGGTCCGACAACACCATGCTCGATATACGGTCTCGGGATATTAGATGGATGAGGGACTATAGGTACATGGTAATCGAGGACGCATGACAGGTCCAATAGATTGGATTCCCCCTCAGATCGATGCAGGGGACTACTGGCAGAGTGGCCTAGTAATACGTCCGTAGTCGATGAGTCGAAAGTGAATTATTACAGAGATAATAATTCACCGAAGTTAGAAGGAGTTCGACGGTATGACTCACGGCCATTTCGATATTGGGCCTAGAGGGTCACACATATGATAGGCATTGCGATGAGTAGAGGTTGGATATGAGATATCCGGACGGAGCCCTTGTCTTATTGGATGCAGATCCAATACCCACTAGGGAAGGACCCATTAGGGTTTGACACGGGATCTCTATAAATAGGAGGGATTCACGCCCTCATAGGCTAGAGTCTTTGTTTGCCTTTCCTATTCTCCCTCCCTCTCCACCTCGAGAGGCCTGGAGTTTTGAGGACGGTGGTCGCTTAACCTGCTGTGTGTGGATCACCGCTAGAGAGGAGGACGCTTGACCTCCTTCACCCTCTCCTAAGGATCTGCGAAGGAAAAAGGGATATACGATCTCCAGGTAACACAATCTCTATCGTAGTTTTGTGTTTTCATGGATTTTTGCGCACCAATCTTCGCACAACGAACAACATCTTTTTGGGAATCGGGGATTTTTGTTTTCCTATTCTTCCGCTTGCAGATATGATGTCGCCCCTTGATTTCCCCAACAGTGGTATCGAGCCGGGTTGTTCGTGCGAATGATTGGTTTTGAATCGCGTGTGTTGTGTTTAGGAAGAATATTAACGCCAAAATCGTTGACGCAAAAGCGAGGAAGGGGGCAGAATTGCTGCCCTCGCCCTCGATGTCATAGCCACTGCGACCAATACCGCGACCGAGCACCACCACAAATACGGCCAAGATGCTGGCGGCCGGCCGCAGACAGAATGGCGACGGACGGCTTGTTTGGCAGACTTTATACGGCTGGGCCAATGCTACCGCTGGGTAGAGGCGTCATGGGTCACCGACCGCTGGGCAGAGGCGAGACGGGCAACAAGATCTGGGTCGAGGTGCAGGCGCCGTGGCGAGAACATGGGCAACAAGCAGCGGGTCGAGGCAATCGCAGCAGGGCGTGGCCTGGGTCGATGTTCCCATCGGCAAAAACCCCGAGGGGTGGTCGCTAAGCGAGGCAAAGACCGCTGGCTGGCGCTGCCTCTGGCAGAATCGCTCATGGGAGGCGACAACCCGGGGCGCCACCGCCCCAGATGGCGCCCCCGGGCGGCAGCCGTGAGCGAGGGAGGGCCGCCCTCGCCCGCCAATGCCGCCGCCCGATAGGGTGGCGGCGGGCAAAGAACAGAGGGAATTAGGGTTTTGGGCAAAAGGATAGTTTTGCCCCGTGAATTTGAGAAATTCCGGTTTACGTCTTTTGTCCAAATTATGAAAATACCCTTAGGAATTGAGAAATTCCCTACATGTCCCTGATTTCAAAAAAATATTAATTAATTAAAAGGTTTAGTTGATTATTATTTTTTATTATTATCTAGTAGTCCTACATGATGATGATTATTTATACATGTGATGTATGATGTGTGGACGGATGATCATGGACCTTGTGATATGTGTACTTGTGATTATTATTATTGAGGTCTGCGAACCTTCATTATATTTCTCGTTTATTGTCGGGCCTGCGTACCTATGATTAAGTTGTAATCACATAAGGAGGCGCAACGGGAGCGTGGATGTGATAGCGGGACCCACGAGACGGACGATCGTGATGCATGGAGATGCATTAAGATGTCAACGGAACCGACGAGGACGAGATGGACGATCACAAGGGCATGGAGATGCACCGTTGCACACATAGATCTTGATGTGAGTGATTAGGCCTCATCGGCTCAGGCCTAATCATATTAGGTTAATGGTCCATGATCATCGATGTGATTGCTTGTACACATACTAGATATGTATATATATTTGCATGCGATGTAGATATATATTAAATATGTATATGTGTGACATGTCATATTAGGAGACCAAATTATAGAAACATCTCGATAATATTAAAGCCCGGTAGGCGTGAGGCAATTAGATTGACCCACGTGGCCTTTCATCATTATGAGTAGGAACCGATTCCCGGTGTAGGTTGAGTTGGTCAAGTCCCTCGAGACTCACCTATATCGCGATTCGCTATCTTGCTTACGACATAGAGATGTCACCGGTGACCTGAGGACATGGTATGCTTGGTTGAGTCCCTCGAGGGTATATCATCAAATCAGACTCATCTTGTAACGAAGGTGTTGACTTAACCGAGCATAATGGTTGGTCGAGTCCCTCGAGGCCATGGTGATTCGGAGGTCGAACAGGATGGGAATCACAAGGAGTTGTGATCGGCAAGAGTTGCCTACCTTTTAGGCTTAGTGTGATTGGTCGAGTCCCTCGAGGTTACACTAAGATGCTGATTGGATCCCGATCCCCACTAGAAGTTCTGGCTGGAGACTTCCGTTTCGCGTCTTTGAGGGTGTCGCGTGACTCGTTAGTAAAATAGTGGGAGCATATTAAGATAGAAGTCCATATCTTGATAGTTTATTTCTTGCAAAATCTGCATGTTATTCATTTCTACTATATCTTTATTTTCAGAAAATGTCGCTTTCAAATCCCTTTACGTGGCATACTTGATGTCAACCGCCTTCTTGGTCCAAATTATACTGGATTGGCTCAGTAACTTGAGAATTGTTCTCACAGCGAGGAGAAAAATCGTATGCGTCCTTGATACTGATTGATGCCCACGCCCAAGAAGGGGCAAGCGAGGATGAGATCGCTCGTTACGTAAAGTACATTGATGACTCCACTCTTGCTCAGTGCTATATGTTGGGCTCTATGACTCTAGAGTTACAGAGACAACATGAAAAGATGGATGCCAGATCCATTCTCCTACATGTCTGAAAATTGTTTGAGGAACAAGGAAGGACTCAACGATATGAGATATCCAAGAGCTTTTTCCGCGCTAGGATGACTGAGGGGACACCGGTTCAGAACCATGTCCTAAAGATGATTGAGTGGATAGAGAAACTCACAGGTCTAGGAATGGTCCTAGAGGATAACTTGTGTGTGGACATTGTGCTTCAGTCCCTATCAGATTCCTTTTCATAGTTCATAATGAATTTTAATATGAACAAGCTTGAGGTGACTCTCCTAGAGCTCCTCAATATGTTGAGGGAGGCAGAGAGTACTATTAAGAAAGAGAAGCCAGTTCTCTACACTAGTGAGACCAGAAAGAAAAGGAAAGCAGAAAGGTCCCTTAAGAAGGGAAAGGGCAAGGGCAAACAAGGTAAAGCAAAGGTTGCTAAGAAAGACCCAGCAAAGGACAAAGGCCAGTGCTTCCACTGTGGTAAAGATGGGCATTGGAAGAGAGAAACTGCAAAGAGTACCTTGCGAGAAAGGAAGTGAAACAAAAGCTTGATGAAGCTTGGTACATTCATGATTAGTCTCCATTTGTGGGACTCTTATGATAACACATGGGTATTGGATACCGATAGTGCTTATCATATATGCAATCGTTGCAGTGTTCGGCAAGGCCTAGGATATAGAGAGGCGAGATGGACCTCAAGATGGGTAATGGAGCAAAAGTTCTTTGTATTAGCTGTTGGTTGGAATTAAGCCCCTACATCCGCCTAGTAGAGAGCTTTTTTATTGCATTAGATGCATGCTATTTTGTTCCTTCTATTATCAAAAACATTATCTCTATTTCATGTTTAACAGTTAGTGGATATAAATTTGTTTTTGAGAACAATGGTTGTTCGATATTGTTAGATGATAAGATCATCACGAAAGGAACATTGCATAATGGTTCATTTATATTAGATACCACTCCACATATCATGAATGTAAATATGTCCAAAAGGAAACGAGATGAGTTGAATAAAGGCATACCAGGTGGCATTGTAGGCTAGGTCACATCCATGAAAGAAGGATTCAAAAGTTGCTAAATGATGGATATCTAGATCCATTCGACTATGTGTCATATACAACTTGTGAGCCTTGCATTCGTGGAAAATCCGACCAAATCTCCATTTAGTAGAACGGAGAGAGAGCCAATGAGTTGTTGGAACTCATACATAGTGATGTATGTGGACCCATGTCAACTCATGCCATTGGAGGTTACTCCTACTTCATTACATTTACTGATGATTTCTCAAGGTATGGATATGTGTACTTAATGAAGTACAAGTCCGAGGCCTTTGAGAAATTCAGAGTATAAGAATGAGGTGGAGAACCAGACTGGAAAGAGTATCAAAACTCTTCGATCGATCGAGGAGGTGAATACTTAAGTACAGAGTTTACTCAGTTCCTCAAGGACCATGGGATATTATGCCAATGGACACCTCCTTATACACCTCAGCTCAATGGTGTCTCCGAAAAGGAGAAATCGTACATTATTAGATATGGTACGGTCCATGATGAGTTTCACTGACCTACCCATCTCATTTCGGGGATATGCCTAGAAACCGCAGCTTACCTTTCTCGAATAGAGTTCCAACTAAAGTCGGTAGTGTCTACACCATATGAGATATGGAAAGGGAAGAAGCCCTGATCTTAAGGTTGTTAAGATGGGGGCCCCATGCCCATGTTAGAAGACACAACCCGATAAGTTAGAATCAAGGATAGAGCGATGCAAATTTGTGGGATACCCCAAGGAAACTTGTGGGTATTATTTCTATCATCTCGAGGACCAAAAGGTCTTTTAGCTAAAAGAGAGCAGTGTTCCTTGAGAAGGAACACATTCTTGACGGAGACAAGTGGGAGAATGATAGAATTGAGCGAGATTGGAGAACCAAGCTCAAGCACCACTCTGACCCGAGTCCGTTCGGGTACCTAATACACAAGTATCAACTTTACGTAGGTCCGATAGAGTATCCCATCCTCCCGAGAGATATGTGGGACATATTAGAGCAGAGGATGTAGAGGATATTGATCCTCGGACCTACGAGGAGGCTATTATGAGTATAGACTCAGGGAAGTGGAAAGAAGCCATGAATTCCGAGATGGATTCTATGTACTCCAATAAGGTTTGGAACCTAGTTGATGTAGAAAGGTATTGTACCCATCGGTTGCAAGTGGATCTTTAAGAAAAAAAGATCGGAGTAGATGAAAAGGTAGAGACCTATAAAGCAAGGCTAGTGGCTAAGGGTATCGTCAAAGGCAAGGTGTTGACTACGCATTTAAACTTTCTCACCAGAGCAATGCTAAAATCCATCAGAATTCTATTGGCTATTGCAGCACACTATGATTATGAGATCGGACGGATGGATGTAAAAACCAGATTCCTCAATGGGAACCTCGAGGGGAGGTGTATATGATGCAACCCGAGAGATTCGTGTCTAAGAACCGCCAGATAAGGTGCGTAGGTTGCTTAGATCCATTTATGGACTAAAAGCAAGCTTCGAAGTTGGAACATAAGATTTGATGAGGGTCAGATCTTATGACTTTCAATTAAAACGAAGATGAGCCTGTGTGTATACAGAAAGGTAAGTGGGGGGCGCTATCACCTTTTTTTGGTGTTATATGTGGATGACATCCTCATCATTGGGAATGACATAGGAATGCTATCCATGTAAAAGGCTTGGTTATCTAGACACTTCTCCATGAAGGACTTAGGGGAAGCATCTTATATCTTGGGGATTAGAATCTATAGAGATAGATCCAAGAGGATGCTTGGCTTGTCCCAGTCCAGGTACATAGAAACTATTGTCAAAAGGTTTGGCATAGAAAATTCCAAGAGAAGTCTCATACCGATGAGACATGGGATATCGCTTTCTATGAATATGTCCCCAAAGACTCCAGAAGAAAGGGCAAACATGGATATGATACCTTATGCCTCAGCAATAGGGTCTATCATGTATGCCGTGCTATGTACTAGGTCGATATAGCGATGCTGAAAGTGTCACGAAAGTGTATCAAAGCGGATCCGTGCTTGGAGATTTGGAAAGCGTAAAAAGTGTATCCTTAAGTACTTGAGAAGGACTAAGGATCTTTTACTAGTATATGGAGGTAATAGCCTTAAGGTTGAAGGCTACACCGACTCAAGTTTTGATCGATGTCGATGATAGCAAGTCGAATTCGTGGTATGTGTACACCTTGAATGGAGGAGCAATGTCTTTGGAAGAGTTCCAAGCAAGATACCCACGACTTCGACCACGAGGCGGAGTATATTGTCGCATCGATGCAGCAAAAAAGAGGGAGTCCGGGTGAAGAAGTTCATCACAGATTTGGGAGTCGACATGAGATAGCGACAAGTCGACTTCCTTATATTGCGAATAACTATGGGGTGATTACTCAAATAAAGGGAACCGGGTCTCATCATAAGTGTTCTAAGGAGGTTCGGCTTTATAAGAGAGATCGTAACCCGAGAGGATGTAGCAAGTGGAAAGAGTTCCATCCGAAGATAACATTGCAGATCCACCGACAAAGCCGTTGTCTCATTTTGTCTTTGGCGGCCACGGGGTCCGATGGGGATCGGACACATAGGTGATTGGCTTTAGGTCAAGTGGGAGATTGCTAGTCATAGGTGCCCAGACAAGCCAATCACGTGAGTGATGGCACGTGTGACTTGATACAGAATCTTTTTTTGCTTATTATATTTTTGGCGTATATCACTTTATAACTATTGCATAAATGCATATATATATTGTGATGTCCTTGGATTTATGCAATGAGAATCGGATCGTGATGAGATCACGATAATGAGATCGATTCACCTTTAAACACATATCCTAAATAATCCCGGTCATAGGTTACTTTCGAGAGGGACATCGTGATAACTTAGGATAGACCGGTGTGTCTTTGTATACCCGATCCATATGATGGATGCAATTTGGTCTCATAGCTGCTCGTGTAGGGACACTAGGGATACAAAGACAGTGCTCATTAGAGAATGAGTTCATCGATTGATAAAACTACGGAATCTTTGGATGGTTGATGATGCCTTATTGTCGGACAAATGGCGATTCCAGTGAGTCCTAGTGGTGTATCTGGTCCTTAGACTTGAGACACCAAGGATGTCCTGTATGAGTGCTCCACTCTTTGATACCGAGACTTATAGGTTTGGTCTGTCCCCAAATCTAGTACAATTTGGTCATTGGGAGTGGTAGTCGAATCGACCACGAGGGCTATTGAGTGTCGATAGAGGATCATCCACTCTCGGCGTCATGAGAGGAATATCCCATGTGTTCTTGCTCGGACAAATCCCCGGCCGGGTCATTTGGTTGAGAGAGAAAGAGTTCTCCGGGAGAATCCGATTAGAGCGAGACTTCGAAGCGTAACCCGTATGGGTCCGACAACACCATGCTCGATATACGGTCTCGGGATATTAGATGGATGAGGGACTATAGGTACATGGTAATCGAGGACGAGACAGGTCCAATGGATTGGATTCTCTCATCATCGGGGGACTGCGGTAGTGGGCTAAAGCACGTCCGTGGTCGATGAGTCGAAAGTGAATTATTACAGAGATAATAATTCACCGAAGTTAGAAGGAGTTTCGGACAGGCATGACTCACGGCCAGCTTCGATATTGGGCCTAGAGGGTCACACACATATGGTAGACATTGCGATGAGTAGAGGTTTGGATATGAGATATCCGACGGAGCCCTTGTCTTATTGGATGTAGATCCAATACCCACTAGGGAAGGACCCATTAGGGTTTGACATGGGATCTCTATAAATAGGAGGGATTCCTGACCTCATAGGCTAGAGTCTTTGCTTGCCTTTCCTATTCTCCTCTCCCTCTCCACCTCGAGGCACGGAGTTTTTTTGAGGACTGGTCGTCGCAACCCCTGCTGTGTGGATCACCGCTAGAGAGGAGGACGCTTGACCTCCTTCACCCTCTCCTAAGGATCTGCAACGAAACAGGGATATACGATCTCCCTAGGTAACACAATCTCTATACGCAGTTTTGTGTTTTGCGGATTTTTGCGCACCAATCTTCGCACGACGACGAACATCTTTTTGGGAATCGGGGATTTTTGTTTTCTTGTTCTTCCGCTGCGCATATGATGTCGCCCCCTTGATTTCCCAACAGAACCCGAGGGGCCACCCGAAACCCGATGCACTATCTTCAGATCCTACCGACTCTCTTCGAGTCCAATTGCGCTTTATCAGCCAGCGATTGGATGAGGTGCAAAAGGAGGTTCGCAGGTCGAGGGGAGAGCTCGGGAAGGACGCACACTAGGGATCTCCATTCATACCCGAGATACAGGATCAGACAGTCCCCCCGAACTTTCGGCTCCCCTGCCTGGACGCTTACAATGGCTCCACCGACCCAGCGGACCATGTAGCTGCTTTTCCCGACCAGATGGCGCTATACAGAACCTCTAATGCTCTGATGTGGAGAACGTTTCCCACCACTCTAAGAGGACCGGCCCACGCGTGGTATGGCGGCTTGAAGATCGGAACGATCGCTTCCTTCGACCAGCTCGTCAAGGACTTCGAGCTCCACTTCGTGGCCTATGCACGGCCGAAGCCTTCCGTTGCACTGCTCCTCGGACTCAACCAAAGGGAGGATGAACCCCTCCCCCATTTTGTGAATCGCTTTACAACACAAATCCGGGGGTCGTCGGACGCTCATCCCTCTCTGTTAGTGCAAGCGTTTATGATAGGCCTATGACCTTCCAGATTCTTCTGGTCCCTTGTGGAGCGACCCCCCACCACAGTACCAGATATGCTCCAGCGGGATAACCAGTACATCGCGGTAGAGGCCTGGGTAGCTGAGAGGAGGAGGAGCGACTTTTGGCAGTGGGCTCCATAGAAGAAGTCAAGCACCCGTAGTGGCTATCCGATGTAGTCCTCGTAAAAGGAATCTAGACCCTGCCTTAGTCTCTTCCGAGTGAAGGCTCAGTATCTACCTGACTACCTCCCGGCTCGCGGTTAGCTCTGGCCTAACCCCCTTCTGTATCGACACGGCTCGATCGTAGATTGCCCGAGTCTACCTCAGCGTGGCCTGCTCGCCTAAGCCGTGTCCCTTGGCCGCAGTCTACCCGAGACCGCCTCTGCGTGGCCAGCCCACCTGCGCCGTGCTCCTCGGTCGCGTGTTGCCCGAGACCACACTTGCGCGGCCTGCCCGCCTGCGTCATGCTCCTCGGTCGCATGTTGCCCGAGACCACACCTGCGCGGCCTGCTCACCTGTGTCGTGCTCCTCGGTCGCATGTTGCCCGAGACCACACCTGCGCGGCCTGCCCGCCTGCGTCATGCTCCTCGGTCGTATGTTGCCCGAGACCACACCTATGCGGCCAGCCCGCCTGCTTCGTGCTCCTCGGCTCCATGCTCCTCGAGACCACACCTGCGCGGCCAGCCCGCCTGCGTCGTGCTCCTCGGCTCCATGCTCCCCAAGACCACACTTGCGTGGCCAGCCCGCCTGCGTCGTGCTCCTCGGCTCCATGCCTCCCGAGACCACACCTGCGCGGTCAGCCCACCTGCGTCATGCTCCTCGGCTACATGCCTCCCGAGACCACACTTGCGTGGCCAACTCACTTGCGTCATGCTCCTCGGCTACATGCCTCCCGAGACCACACTTGCGTGGCCAACTCGCCTGCGTCGTGCTCCTCGGCTACATGCCTCCCGAGACCACACTTGCGTGGCCAACTCGCCTGCGTTGTGCTCCTCGGCTCCATGCTCTCCTCGGCTACATGCCTCCCAAGACCACACCTGCGCGGGCAGCTCGCCTGCGTCGTGCTCCTTGGCTCCATGCTCTCCTCGGCTACATGCCTCTCGAGACCACGCCTGCGCGGCCAGCTCGCCTGCGTCGTGCTCCTCGGCTCCATGCTCTCCTCGGCTACATGTCTCCCGAGACCATGCCTGCGCGGCCAGCCTGCCTGCGTCGTGCTCCTCGGCTCCATGCTCTCCTCGGCTACATGCCTCCCGAGACCACACCTGCGCAGCCAGCTCACTTGCATCGTGCTCCTCGACTCCATGCTCTCCTCGGCTACGTGTCACTCGGGACCATAGCCTCTGCATGGCCTGTTCGATTGAGTTGTGTCCCTCGACTGCACACTACCCGGGGTCACCGTTGCGCATGCAACCCCCCTTGACTACGAACCTCTACGACTCCCGCACCCTTGGCAACGGACCGGTTAACGACCGACAGGGACAGTTTCTCAGAGCTGAAGCCATGCATCAGACTCCCAGTATGGCAACCGACGCATAGCTTCTTTCCGATGGGGAATATTATGAGGATAATAACTATGATAAGACTCGCGTGACGTTAGTTGTCCCAAATAACGCCTCACAGCACCTGGTCAACGTAGATCGGAACGCCGACCAAGGCGCATTAATACTCTGCTCAGGATCGGTCCTTCACGCCACGCCAATACCAGCGTCAGATGCTACTAGCCTGCTCCCTGCAAGGGGACAGTTCAGGAAGCAGTAAGCTTCCCTATAAAAACCTTCTCGCTCATGAGGGAGGGGGGAAAAAAGATTCCCGAAGGATTATCATCTAACTTGATCGTCGGAGGGGTCGGGCTGAGCACCCCGACCCGATCTTTGTGCAGGCGCAAAGCAGAAGGGCCTCGCCTGACATGAAGACGAGAAATTCCTGCCTGGAGGAGACGACGACCCTGTCCCGACCACCGCATTAGATCACCTCGACGGGCTCGAAGGTCGTCCCGAAAAGATCTCCCATCATCTGGGCTCGAACCGAGCCGCGTCGACCCCGAAGCCATGGCTCAAAGTTGTTTCCCACAACATATATTCTTTTCAATCTATACTGGTACATAGATTTCTCTTGGCATCTTGTACTTCCATATCTGATTGACAATCATGCCAGACTTCTCCTACATGGCAGAATCTTTGGCTCTTTTGAAAGTTACGTTGTGCCATGTAGGAGAAGAAGGCTATGGATGAGCATAGATTTTGTTTTCATTGTCAGTAGAAAGTTGCATTTCTGAGTGCCATGCTACCCAAGGATTTTGTTCCCCTGATCTTTTGAAAGTTCCATTAGACTCTTTCGAAAGTTCATTGGATTAATATGCCCCCTTGATCTTTTTGGCTTTGTTATTGAGGATATTAAATCTCTCCTCCTACATATGTTTTGTCTTCCTTCGATTCCTGGACGGCCCAGGGCTCCATTTTTATCCACAAGCTCTCACCGAATCCCGAAATGAAATAGAAACAACAACAAAATTGACACGCTGCACCTTCTCCGGAGTCTTAAATGATGAGGCTGTTTAGCATAGAACGTTGCATGCTGTATTCATTAGATGGTGTTTGGGGCTTGTGCTGACTTCGTTTCGTTGCGGAGATTGTATTAGCTTGTCGTCTATCATCATGCTTTATTCATGTCTCTCACAACCCTCGTTTGTTTTATATTAATTTTTGATCCATGATTTAAGTTGCTCAAGGTTAACGTTCATAAATAAAGTATCATCAGGTGATATGGAGAACATCAACGATATTCCAATCAGCTTAAAAAAACTCAATGTGATTGAGTGATAGAAGATGTGTTTTGTTGAAGTTTATTATATGTTTTTCCTATTTATAGAGGGAAGATTTTTCTTAATAAAGCAACGAGATTTCCTCTTGCAGTTGGAAAAATCTTATATGCTATCGTGCCTCCGCAAGATGATGTTCCTATCAAGGATGTCGATCTTAGATCGATGCAATAAAAATAATTTATGGACGAGAGGCTTCGTGAGTGAATCTGCTAGTTGATTAGCCTTATGTACGTGAGAAATACGTGGTTGATGTTGGACAATTTGATCTCGTACAAAGTGGAAGTCGATGACAATATATTTCATGTGGGAGTAGAACACTAAATTGACACATAAGTAGGTAACTCTGATACTATTATAATATATTGTAGAAGTAAGAGTGGAGTTGATGTTGAGTTCTTTAAGTAGATTTGTGTCTCAATTGAGTTCTGCAACAGTAGTGATGATAGCATGATATTCAGCCTCAATTATAGACTATGCAATTATCTTTTGTTTGTTAGAACTCCAACTGATTGGATTAGCTCCAAGAAAGATAATATACTTCGATGTAGATGTTCTATCATCAAAGTTTCTCACCCAATTAGCATCGACAAAGGCACAAAGATGCAGTGGAGAGTGTTTATAGAGAAAGAGGCCATTATTGAGGGTCCCTATAAGATATTGCAAGATTCGTTTGACTATAGACCAATGCGAAGTAGATGGTCGATGCATAAGTTATGATAATTTATTGATTGCAAATGAGATGTCTAGATGGGTAAGAGCTAAGTATTAAAAGAAGCTAACTATTTGTCGATATTGAGTGAGTTCCGTAGAAGGACTTCCATCACATAATTTCAATGATTCACTAGTAAAGAGGGGAGTTATAACATCTTTTGTATCATGCATATTTATCTTTGATAATAAATCTTGAATGTACTTTTTTTTGTGATAGGAAGAGACTTCAAGATGTATATGTTGCTTCCACTCCCAAAAAGTAACTCAAGGTTTCTAGATCTTTGAGGGAGAATTGATATGTCAATTGCTTGATGAATGCTTGGATCTCAATATGATTATTACCCATAACAATAATGTCATCCACATATACCAAAAGATATGCCTCCATTTTGTCATCATACAAATAATAATGTATCAGACTTAGAATTGATAAAGTCAATTTAAGTCAAAAACCAACCAAGTTCGATGTACCAGGCTCTTGGAGCCTAACAAAGTCCACAAATAGTTTTTTGTATTTTGCAAATATGTTTTGGATACTGAGGATGGATGAAACCAAGAGGTTATTGCATAAAGACGTCTTCAATTAGAGTCCACTGTAAAAAGGCAATGTTAACATCCAATTATCATAATTGCTAGCCTTTAGTGGTGGCTAAACTCAGGATAAGTCAGATTGTTGTGGGTTTAACAATGAGACTAAATATTTCAGTGAAGTCAACACCAGGTTGTTAATGAAACCCTTTGACAACTACACGCACTTTATATCTAGTAATGGATCCATCTAAGTTCCACTTAATTCGAAAGACGGACTTACACTAAATGATATTTTGTATGTGATGAAAGGGTAAAAGGTTCCATGTTGAGTTAGGAGAGCATCATATTCTTCACAGATGACTTTACGCTAGTGTGGAGATTTTTGGATTTTATTGAATGTAATGGGTTCAATAGTCTTAGGTGAGGATTTTGTGATAGTATATAGGTTAAGGACTTGACGTGGTTTAAAAATATAACCCTTGGAGCGTGTTATCATTAGATGTCTGGAGGCTATGGGATTGTAAGATTATGTTGTTGGTATAGGCAGTGGAGAGTCACTAACACGGGTTGGGTCATGCTAAGATACTTCAGTGTCATTAGGTCTAGAAGGAGGTAAATATAATGATTGTGTTTCAGAATGTATTGCCACATCAATCGGGGAAACTTGAGAAAAAGAAAGTGGAGAAGTAATGGAGGAAATGGGCAACTGCTGAACTGGAACAACAGTAGAGTGTAGATCTTGAAGGGAAGAATTGGACGGTGTCATGGGAGGCTCGTTCGATAGGATTAGAGATATACTCCAATGATGAATATTTGTTGGAGTGGCTTCACGACAAGAGACTCATGGTTTTAGAAAAGAAAAGTAGACCCCACAAAAATAATGTGATGTGATATAAAGATTTTTTGGGTTTGGAGGTTATAGCATCATAAATCATTATGTTCAAGAGAGTAAGTATCCTATGAAGATGCAAAGCTTAAATCTTGATGTTATCTTATGGGAGGCATATAGATGTAATCATGGATAACATAGACAACCAAATACTTTAAGTTTTCGAATGTTTGGAGGTTTGCAAAATAGTGTTTCAAATGGAGACTAATATTATAGGACTAGAGTAAGTATACAATTAATAAGGTAGACTATAGTTGGAAAGACTACGGACCAAAATGTTAGAGGCATGGAGGCCTGATGTAAGTGTGAGACTAGTTTTAACTATATGTCGATATTTATGTTCGGTAGAGCTAACTAGTTAAGGAGTATGTGAGGGTGACTTACCATAAACTGAGAGATATAATGTTAGAGCTTGATATTCACCTCCACCATTATAGTAAATTATTTTGATTATAGACTGTAAGTAGTTCTCGACCAACTTTCTCAAGTTAGTAAAGATTATGGTAACTTCATATTTATGGTGAAGAGGATATAATCATATGTAATTAGTGAAATAATATATAAAAATGATATAAAATCTGAATTTATCAAAAAAATGATTAGGGTAGGGCCTCAAGTATAAATAATTTTAAATTATTTAGAGTAATTTATGAAGGATATGCCAAAGGGTTGTCCATGACTTTTATTGCTAAGACAAGTATCACAATGAGTTATAAAGTTACTTGACTTAAAAATAGGAAGAGAATAACGAGAAAATAATTTCTATTGGATAAGGGATAAGGGATGACCAAGATAACGATACCACACATCAATTTGAGTTGTAACTGAAGAGTGAATAGTTGGCTGGGTTATTTGTGGAGCTAATAACCATTTGTAAATGTTGTCTTTATTTTGGCCTTGAACCAAGGATGCCCTCATGCTCAAATCATTGACAATAAAAGAGTTAGGAAAGAATTCAATTGAAGCATTATTGTATTTGCAGAATTCAGAAACAAAAATGATGTTTCATTTAATGTGAGGTGTGCACAAAATATCATTGAGTGTAAAAGTTACGATATGTGAATTAAGCGTTGCGAAACCTGCTAGTTATAGGTACCCAGCAAGCCAATCACGTGAGTGATGACACGTGTGAGTTGACATACAATCTTTTTGCTTATTATATTTTGGCATTTATCACTTTATATTGATTATTGCATATATGCATTTATATATTATGATGTCCTTGGATCTGTGCAATGGAAATCGGATCGTGATGAGATCACGATAATGAGACCAATTCGTCTTTAAACATAGATCCTAAATAATCATAGTCATAGGTTACTCGAGAGGGACATCAAAATAACCGGATATACTGGTGTGCTGTATACCCGTCCATATGATAGATATAACTGGTCTTATAGTTGCTCGTGTGGGGACACTAGGGATACAGTACAAGTGCTTATTGGAGAATGAGTTCACTAATTGATCCGCTTATGGAATGCTGGATGGTTGATAATACCTTATTGTTAGACAGTGATTTCGTAGTTCGAGTGGTGTATCTAGTCCTTAGATTTGAGACACCAAGGATGTCCTATATGAGTGCTTCATTCTTTGATACTGGACTTACAGATTTGGATGTCCCAGATCTAGTACAGCCGGTCATCGGGAGTGGTAGTCAACCTTACGAAGGCTATTGAGTGTCGATAGAGGATCATCCACTCTCGGTGTCATGAGAGGAATATCCCATATGTTTTTGCTCAAACAAATCTCTGGCCAGGGTCATTCGGATTGAGAGGGAAAGAGTTCTTCGGAGAATCCGATTAGAGCAAGACTCGAGAAGATGATAAGGGACTACGGTCTCTAAGATATTAGATGGATGAGGGACTCTAGGTACATGGTAACTGAGGACAGACAAGTCTAATGGATTGAATTCCTTTGTATCGTCTGAGGACTACGACGTAGTGACCTAGTACGTCAGCAGTCGATGAGTCAAGTAAATTATTATGGAGATAATAATTCACTAAGCCAGAAGGAGTTCCGACAGATATGACTCACGGCCAGCTCGATATTGGGCCTAGAGGGTCACACACATATAGTAGGTATTGCGATGAGTAGAGGTTCAGATATAAGATATCCGCCGGAGCTCCTATCTTATTGGATATCCAATAAACCCTTGAGAGATTATTGGATAGAGATCCACTAATCTAAGAGGCTTGGGTAGTTGGATGAAGATCCAATACCTAATTGGGGAGGATCCATTAGGGTTAAATTGATAGGAGACCTCTATAAATAGGAGGGATTCAGTGGTTCATAGGCTAGAGCTTTTGTTTACCTCTCTTATTCTCCTCCCCCTCTCTACCTCAAAGCAGGCTTGGAGTTTTGAGGAGCATCATCGCAGCCTTGTTGTGTGGATCACCGCTAGAGAGGAGGGCGTTTGACATCCTTCACCCTCTCCTAGAGATCTGCAAGGATTCAGAGATATACGATCTCCTTAGGTAACACAATATGTTCTATACATAGTTTTAAGTTTCACAGATTTTTGCGCATCAATCTTCGCACGATGACGAACATTTCTTTAGAAATAGGGGATTTTATTTTATGTTCTTCCGCTGCGCACGTGATGTCACTCCCAAAGATTTCCCAACAGAACCAGTATGAGTAATATGAATTCCTTTACCATCACTGATAATGATATCTTCATTTGCGCTATAGTTATTATGGATAGACAAGTTCTGAATAACAAAGATGATGTGATGAGAGACGTCAGAGTCCACAATCCAATTAGGTTGACTAGTAGCTAGAGTAGTCATGAGATTCACCTAAGGCCATCGTGAAAGAGTAGGGAGTTTGGGTCGAGACCGATAGACTTTCACGGAGTGTCTGACTTTATCATACTAGTGGCAAATGACTCTTTGTTGGCTTGTGAGGTCAGGATGCCAGGGTTGATGGTTATTAGAATTGCCACATTGATAGAAATGTTGATGATGTAGATAAAGAAGGGTTTGTTTGTGACCCATAAGGTCAGGAGACATCTTGGACAAACCTTTGTTGACGTCCTTATTATATTGATTGCTCTTCCTCTTAGACTTGTGACTGACTTGAGCTGTGATTGTTAGTCCAGGCAACTTGTCCTCGTACTTTAAATACGTCTCATAGTTAGTCAATTTGTCATAGAGTTCTTCAAATGATATTGGTGAGTTGCGTGCTCGAATTATGGCTACCAATTTCTTATACTCGTCTTCTAGGCCATTAAGAGTGTGGATTATGACTTCTTCATCATAGAGGGAATAACCTATCAAAGCCAAGTCATCGATGATAACTTTGATATTTTGTAGATAATTAGTAATGATACTTTCCTCTTATTTTGTTTTCATTAGATTGGATAGAAGATTGAGCATGCGAGTACACGAATGATTTGTCAAGGTTGTTTGCAGCTTGTACAATGCTTTTGTAGCAATCACATATGAAGATATTAGCAGGGCGATGGATCTAGTGATTGAGGCTTGAATAGCTTGGAGGATGAGATGATCTTGACATAACCGTAGTTTATGAGCTGGATATAGTACTGGATCTAATACTGGATTGGGTTCTTTGGGGATATTGATCATTGCTAGTAGATAACCAAGAGACTTATCGACATAGCCTAGCAAGTTGTATCCAAATAGGAGATTAGAAAACTGGGCTTGCTAGGATGCGTAGTTGCTGCCTTTTGATAACTTGAAAGGGATTAGTGTGACAGCATTGATAGAGATAGGTATTGTATGTGGAGAAGTACTATGAATTCTATGTAGAAACAATAATTAAAACGTTAAAAGTAGATGATGAAGATATTTTTTGGATGTATACTGATCCGAGGACTTAAAATGAGAGTTTGCGATAGAACAATAAATAATTGGTTCATGTACTAATTGATTTGGTTGTACAATAGGAGGGATATGGAGCAAAGTTATAACTCTCAATTTTGTAAATTTTGCAGTGAAGGATCTAAGCGGTGAAGATCTTGACCATAGATCGGGAAGTCAGCTATGGCTGGGATCTTTATCGAAGAAAGGGTTCGGGCGAGCATTTCTCAGTAGGTTGAAGGTGCGACCCACGATCAGAGAATCACAACCGCCGAAGGAGAAGCAATAGTATATTACAACGAAGTTCTATCGGTGAAGAGTAGCACTCGTGAATGCAGCACTAGAGGCGCCACAATAGTGCAGGTCATTCACCAAGGAGGAAAGTGTTGATCTGATCAACGTCACTAGAGGTGGCAGATCTGGCCCGGACCAGAAGTTCCTTTAAATTCTACAATGGCAAGGAAGATGATGCAGTGCTTGTAGCACCTGTGCTTCCCTTAGGAGCGTCGTCCATGGGGAAGAGAGAAGAAAGAGGGATGCTGCATTGAGGGGAAGGGGTCACCTTGTGCACGAACATAGGTTGTCGTTCGTCGAACACCCGCTTGGGAGAGGAGAAATAAGGGAAAAATCTTCTAGGGAAGGAGCCTTTGGCAATGGAAGTCTTTGGTTGCAGTTTGCCATAGTGATCACTACAATCTGTGAGAGATCTATAGTTCTTGCCGTAGATCTGTGACATATCTGCAGGTCTGTGATGGTATAGTATTGCGACTGCGGCTTCAGGGAGTTGTAGTGAGGAGGGTTAGCAACGACAGATACCACCAGAGGGTTGCTTCTCGGTGTACGTTAGGCCAGAGAGGGAGCGGTAAGTGGTCCACACCGAGTGCGTCAACCACCAGTTGTTCCAGATGCTGCTCGATGAGGCGGAGAAGGAGTTCGAGTACGCCACCGCCGGGCCGCTCGAGCTCCCCTGCGGCGTCGAGCTCTTACAAAGGGTGCTGTGCAAGGTGGTGCAGGACGCGACGGAGCTATACTTGCCTCGGTACAACCTCACCAAACGCCACACCTAGGGCGCTGTTGCAGTACAGACTGGGCCCAGCGAATGCTTGGCAAGGATGGTTGCCCCCTGGTAGCGCGGCAATGATTGGGAATCAGTGGCGATGAGTAAGAAGAAGTGAGTGGCCCACGATTAATAGACCACAACCGCCGAAGGAAAAAGGTGCAGATCTATTGGGAAGGGCGTCTCGCCAATGAAGAGGAGGGGCAGCCACTTCTGCAGATCAAACGATGACGAGGGAGTGTTGGGGTGTGATGGGATTGGATGAGTCATGCCGTCGAAGTGCTGGGTAGGGAACTGTCGTAGCTCTACTGCAGTACTAGGTAGCACAGTGGTCAGTGGCAGAGTTCAGAGAGCAACAGTAGAGGGCTACGACTACTCGCTCGTTGCTAGTGAGAAGGAGGGTCGGCTGCAATCGGTGCAGATCACAGTGTTCGACTGAGTTCGGCGGCCGGAAAGGTGATGGCAAGACGGGACAAAATGCATATGGTGGCTGACTTCAGAGTCGGGGAGAACATCCATGCAGATGTGATAGTCGGTGAAGAAGAACAACTAGTCTTAGCGAAGTGTAGTGGTGTCACTGACTCTCCGGAGGAAGATAGAAGATTATATGGCTGGGTGTCGAGGGAAAGGAAGAAGTGTGAATGATCATCGAGAGGAGGAGCAGGAGTTTGCTCACTGCTCCGATACTATGAATAGAAAATATGTTTTATTGAAGTTTATTGATATATTCTCCCTATTTATACAAAGTTAGGAAGGAAGATTTTCCTCAATAAAACAGTGAGATTTCTTCATGCAATTAAAAAAAATCTTATTTTCTATCACTGGGGAGGTACCTCGAGTGCCTTCGATGATTAATTCACATAAAGATCAAGATCAAGTGAGGTGCTCGAGAAGATCCATCTAACGCTCTAAGTTAATTCTACGATGAAAATTGAAGTCATAAGTGAATTGGTAGACTTTCATGGTGTACTTGACCCAAGGAAGGAACATTCCTCCTTGGATTCGATAACAAGTCCTGCGGTGATGCATTTACAACTTTTGTATGCATATAACATTTAGACAACCTTCCCGATGCATGGTTTTTACTTATTTCCTCTGGTGAGATAAAAGGTAGCATATATAAATAAGAAAGGAGAGCAGATAAGGTGGAGACATAAGCATGACATGTGGAGTGCATCAATAGGAAGATATAAATCAAACTTTGCAGCGGTGTGAAACTTGAGATCAGCGATCGAGTCTCAGGACTCGAGAAAACCATGGCCTTGGATAGATTTTATAGAGCTAAATAGGGCCACTAGATTGCTTGGGACAGCAAAATCTGTCCAACACAATGTTAGATATTTTCTGCTCCCTCCTATGCAAGCAAACAAATCCTTAGATGATGGGTTGGAAACATCTTTGGCTGATTACTCCTGAAATGTTTTCACAGCCAGTCAATCAATGTTTTTGAGTCAGTTTGATGTATTCGATAACATTGTTTATCGAGCTTGCTTTCATCCAATCAATGTAATCTTAATATTTGCTATGTCCATTTATCGATGGTAATGTTCATAGTTGAGAGAACAAGAATTTATAGAAGCATAACATGTGATCCGTTTGCAACCTACTCTTACATCTTCAGATCAACCAATTATTTGTCTTTGCTATATATTTTCTACACAAGTATTGTTGGGGATGGAGGAGCAAGGAAAAACAGAATACTATGATACGAGTAAAAAGAATCCTTTCGACTCAAGAAAACTGTTGTAGTATTAAAAGCAGGAGGAACACTTACAAGATACCAAGTGCACACAGACTCTCTATCTATTTGTCTCTATCTCTATTACTGTCGACATGAACTACGGTCCTATTTATAGGACCTAGTGACAACCACCCTATACCTACTAGATCATGAGGTGATTAATGAAACCACCTTATAACTACTAGATCATGATTGAAGTAGTTATTGAAATCATCATGTAACAACTATATCATGATAACAATCTAGATAGATAACTATGAATCAAATCTCAACACTCCCCCTTGATTCATAGTTGCATACACCAATTTGCGACATAAAATAAATATGCTTTCGTAGTGAAAGTGATTTGGTGAGGATATCCGCAACTTGCTCATCTGTTCCATAATACTTCATTGTGATAGCTCCACTTGCCTGAAGTACTCTTTCGATCATCTAAAGCTCCTGCACAATCACTATTAGTGAAACCAAATAATTTACATTTAAATTTTGTTTTGAACATCCATTTTAACCCAATCGCTTTCTTTTCTTTCGGTAGATCCATTAGCTCCCAAGTTTCATTCTTCTCAATTGACTTGATTTCCTCCTTCATTGCTTTTCTCCATTCCTCTTTTTTAACTGCTTCATCAAAAGTTGTCGGATCTGAAATAAACAAAGCAAATGTTGAGTTATAAATTTCTGTCAGTGATCTGAAATTTCTTGGAGGGGTTTCATCTGAGGAATCCGAATTTGAACTACTATTGGGTGAGGTTGACGATGAATTTGTTGGAGCAGGATCTATCACTTGATTCTGCAGAGTGTCTAGTTCTGTTGGAATTTACATTTGTGTTTCACCTTTATTGGTCTCCCAACTCTAACTTGCCCTTTCATCAAACATAATATTTCTGTTAATAATAACTTTGCTACTAATAGGGTTATATAATCGATATGCTTTCGATTGTAAAGAATAACCAATTAAAATGTATTTCTCTGATTTTTCATCAAGCTTGTGATGATTTTGTGAATTCACCAAAGCATAAGCAATACAACAAAAAATTCTCAGATGTCTAACACTTGGTTTCATACCATACCAAGCCTCAAAAGGAGTTCGATTCATAACAACCTTTGTTGGTGAAATATTCAACAAATAAACTGCTGTTGCAACTGCTTCTGCCCAAAACTGATTTGGAAGATGTTTTCCTTTAAGCAAACTTCTTGCCATTTTAACGACAGTCCGATTCTTACGCTCAGCTACACCATTTTGCTCCAGTGTATATGGTGCTGTCAATTCTCTGTGAATACCATTTTCTTCACAAAAGGAACTAAACTCATTAGATAAAAATTCACCACCTCTATCTGTCCGAAGTGTCTTTATATATCTACCACTTTGTCTTTCTACAAGTGCCTTGAATTTTTGAAAATTATCAAATGTTTCAGATTTCAATTTCAAAAAATATACCCAACTCATGCGACTATAATCATCCGTAAATAATAAAAAATATTGACTTCTACTAAATGATTTTGTATTCATAGGTCCATATAAGTCAGCATGAATTAAGTCAAGACAATTAGATGCTCTCCATGCTTTTCCAATAGGAAATGGTTTTTTACTTTGTTTGCCATAAATACATCATTCACATACATCAAGTGTATTAATCTTAGGCAATCCAAAAACCATTCCTTTTTGACTTAACAACCATAAACCTTTAATGTTAATGTGTCCATATCTTAAATGCCATAAACTAGACTCGTTCTTTTGAGTTGTGACTAGCGCATGTCTTTCAATATTTGACACATCAAGTGGAAACATCTTGTTTTGTGTCATGCAAACATTTACTATAATCAAACCAGATTTCTTATCTCTAATAGTGCATGAACCATCTTAAATATTACTGAATATCCATCATTTACTAATTGTCCAATACTCAACAAGTTATGTGATAAAGTAGGAACAAAGAAAACATTATCAAGGTATTTTACCTTCCCTTGATTTGTCTTCACCTCAATTGTTCCTTTCCCTTCCACTTGAATTTACTTGTTATCTCCAAGTCTAACATTAACTTGTGAGTCTCATCAATATATCTAAATATTGATTTTATGCCTGACATATGATTAGAACATCTACTATCCAAAAACCAAATATCATTTGAGATGTTCTGAATTTGTGAATGAGTCATAAACAATTTACTATTTTCTTCATTTTTCTCCACATAGCTTGCTTGCTTTTCTCTTTTCCAGCAATCTGCCTTCATGTGACCAAACTTTTTACAATAGTGACATTGAATTCCACTTTTGTAATTTTTTTTATCATAATTTGATTGCCCTTATTCATCAAAGTGTCCTCTTCCTCTTCCATTTCCTCTACCACGAAATCCTCCTCTGCCACGTCCTCTTCTTGTTGATTTTTTTTCTTCTTTTGAAGTAGAAGACTCTCCCTTAACCTGAAATGCTTTTTCTTCACTTTTTTCAAGTGACCTGTTCAACCTTACTTCATGTGCTTGCAAGGAACCCATTAGTTCATCAAATGAATAAGTAGATAAATCTTTTGATTCCTCAATTGCGGCAACAACATGATCAAATTTCGGAGTTAAACTTCTCAAAACTTTTGCAACAATTATATGATCAGGAAGATGTTCAGCATAAGATTTTATTTGACTAACAATTTTAGTCACTCGAGAAAGAAAATCTTGCACCGATTCATTGCTTTTCATGAACAAAATTTCAAACTCATGACGGAGGGTTTGAAGTTTTACCGTAATCACCACCCTTGATGAGCCTTGAAATTCATTTTGAAGTATCAACCAAGCTTGCTTTGAGGTTGTCGCTGTTGCAATTCTTGAGAAGATCGTCTCATGTACAGCTTGTTGAATGAAAAACAATGCCTTTGAGTCCTTCTTTATATTCTCCCTCAGCCTGATTTCGTCATCTGGATCTGCATATCCATTTTCTATTAAGTCCCAAAGATCTTGAGACTTGAATAGAAACTTCATCTTTGTCCAAAATTCATAGTTTTTGTTCGAGAAGATTGGGATAAGGGGTTGAGACATGGAATGAGACATGGAATTGCCGTTAAAAACCATAATGCCCAGTTCAGATTGAAACTAGGCTCTGATACCACAAATGTTGGGGATGGAGGAGCAAGGAAAAACAGAATACTACGATACGAGAAAAGAATCCTTTCGACTCAAGAAAACTGTTGTAGTATTAAAAGCAGAAGGAACACTTACAAGATATCAAGTGCACACACTCTCTATATATCTGTCTCTATCTCTATTACTGTCTACATGAACTACGGTCCTATTTATAGGACCTAGTGACAACCACCCTATAACTACTAGATCATGAGGTGGTTAATGAAATCATCTTATAACTACTAGATCATGATTGAAGTGATTATTGAAATCATCATATAACCACTAGATCATGATAATAATCTAGATAAATAACTATGAATCAAATCTCAACAAGTATTTAATCTCATGTTCTTTGTAATGCAAAGTTGAGGCCAAGTATCAGTTGGCTGCAAAAGCTCAAGAGTTTTTTATTTGTGTGTTTGCAGTGAGGACAAGCATGAACAACCAACTACAATTAATTCAACACAATCTCAGCCACAAGCAGCAGTCCCAGCAATGAAGACGAAGGAAGCAGAGAAGCAAACTCCGAAAGCTACACCATTCACCAGCGATTCACTCCATCACAAGTGCTCTGCTACCATGACACACTACGTAGAATAATGATCCTATCGAGACAACTCATGAACTCAAACCCTTCCATCCACAGTTTCCACATGCTTAGCGTGCACGTCATGAACCCTGGACTGCAAACCGCAGCTCGTTTCCCTGCAGCACCGGAAAGAACAGATAAGTATAGCCCAAGCAAATCCCCCACTGTTTACGCAAACATAGGTTCACAGACAACAACGAAGGGGCTTCAGGATTCCTCATCCAGTCCTGCAAGGTAAAAGATCGAAGCTGGCGTTTCCAACTGTGCCAGATTTTTCTGCATTAATAGCATGCCCAAATCAGCCGATTCTGAGCCACACATGCTCCGCCACAAACACCAAAACAAACAAGACCAGGAGAAACATAGACACCAGCGTCAACAGCTACGCTTCACCCAACAAACCGAGAATTTACCGGTGATGATGAATGTGTGCAAGCCAAAGATGCATGCCTGACGTGAAGAGTTTTTATCCTCGCTCATAAATATGTGGGGAGCTGCCCCCAAGAAGGCCTCATGGCGGCCTTGGCACGACTTTAAGGGCGTGAGCGGACAGGAGTAAACGCACATGAGCTGCCGGAAGTCCTGAGAAAGATGGTTGGAGCCCGGAGAGCCAGTGATGCAGTGAGAGTGGCCCGCCCCCGAGACGATGAATATTGTCCGTGACAAGTCCCCCACCTCCTACCACTAACTCGGATATGTTCGCACACTCAGCTGCTTAAACCAGGGTGGGTTACAGTGGAAGAATCGTCTAGGAAATGAAGCTCGTTAGCTTCTCAGAGTAATAGATCTCCAAAAGCTGAAAAGATTCATGACGAGCGAGCGAGCGACAGAATCGACATCTGTTGCAGTGCATAATATGCAGTTCAGTCACAGCGAGGCTGAGTCACGATGTCAGACGGGGACGACATTCATCAGGAGGACCCCTCACAAGACTATTGGGTTGATGGCCCATATTCAGTCCATGTGGGCTTTATCAGCCCACAACTCACACCCTCTCTTAACCTAACCCTAATTAAGATTAGGGGGGTGTGGTGGCTGCGTTTGAGAGGCAGATTAAAGCTATAAAAAGGCAGCAACGAGACAGATCTTGGAAGCCACGAGATTCCAAAGAGAAGAAGGAGAACAAGACAGAAAAGGAAGAGAAAGAAAGGGAAGAAGACAAGGACAACGCAGAGACTGTTCACAATCATCTAACGGTGTTCTCATCTCAAAGTTAGATCAAATCTCTGATGAGGCTCTTCTTTGTGATTACTTGGGAGGTTTTAGATATTGTGGGCGATAGCGTGATCCTTGTATCCCAGTTATTCTCTTGTGGTTGTTGCTTGGGTTTTGGGCAAGAGATTGAGATTTGTATATTCATTATTCTCATAGTGAATTATCTCTAGTTTGCCCCGTGGTTTTTACCCTTCACATTGAAGGGGTTTTCCAATATATCTTGGTGTTCTGTTTGATTGTGTTTCCATTTTATTCATTTTGCGTATTTTGGTCTTCTAGTATTTGTTCCTATACAAAGGTTATTCTGTTTATATCCCCATCAACCGGTATCGAGGCGGGGTTTTGGTGATTTAATTTTTGTATTTGAACATGGAGGCCGATAATATTTCTCGCATGATTAGTTTGAATGGAAATAATTGGATGATATGGAAACCAAGAATGGAAGATCTCTTGTATTGCAAAAGATTTGTATGGACCTTTGCAAGGGGATAGTGCAAAACCTACAACCATGATAGATGATGAGTGGAAGAGGTTAGATCGAAAAACAATTGGATTTATTAGACAGTGGTTTGATGATAGTGTATTTCACCATGTTTCTACTGAAATTTCTGCATATTCTCTTTGGAAAAAATTGGAAAGTCTCTATGAAAGAAAAACAGCTGGCAACAAAGCTTTTTTGATCAGAAAACTTGTGAACCTAAAATATAGAGAGGGTGCTTCTATTGCTGAGCATTTGAATGAAATGCAGAGTATTACTAACCAGTTATCCTCTATGAGAATGTCTCTTGATGATGAGTTGCAGGCATTGTTACTTCTCAGTTCATTACCAGAAAGTTGGGAGACACTGGTGGTTTCCCTTAGTAATTCTGCACCAGATGGTATTGTCACTATGAGTCAAGTAACAAGCAGTTTGTTGAATGAGGAGTTGAGAAGAAAGAGTTCGGCAACATCTCGGAGAATGATTCACGTGCACTTATCTCTCAGAGAAACAGAGAGGAAGGTCAAAGTCTAGAAGCGAGTTCACGTATGGGTAGGAGCAAGTCAAGATCAAGAAAAGATATTGTTTGCTATAAGCGTGGTGAGAAAGGACATTACAAGAACCAATGTAAGCAACCTAAGAAGAACAAGAAAAAAAGGGAAAAGAAGTGGAGTCTCTGAGTCAAAGGATAATACTACTACTGGTCTTGGGGTGGTGATTATTTGATTTTGTCTCCTTCCGATGATATTTTTTCTTGTGTGTGTCGAGATCTTGAGTGGGTGATTGACACAGGTGCTTCTTATCATGCTACACCACGGAGGGAGTTTTTTTTTGCTACATATAGGTCCGGAAACTTTGGTGTTGTCAAGATGGGCAACTATGGCACGCGGAGACATCATTGGCATGGGTGATATCCATTTAAAGACCAACCTTGGGTCGTAAGTTGGTACTTAAGGATGTGAGGCATGTGGTTGACTTGAGGCTAAATTTAATTTCAGTTGGAAGACTAGATGATGAAGAGTATGAAAGCAGATTTCCTGAGAGAGGGCAATGGAAGCTCAAGTAAAGGGTTCTCTTGTTATAGCTAATGGAAAGAAATGTCATACTTTATACAGGTTGCAGGCTAAAGCTTATGGTGAGCAGTTAAATGCTCTGAGAGAAAGACTTGAGTATGGAGTTGTGGCATAGGCGATTGGGACACATGGCTGAGAAGGGGCTGCAAGCTCTTTCCAAGAGAGAGGTATTACCGGATCTCGAGAGGTATACATCGAACCCTTGTATTGATTGTTTGTTTGGTAAACAACATAGAGTTTCATTTGCTAGTCTTTGTTTTGTCTAGAAAAATGCATGCCTTAGACCGTGTTTATCTGAGATATATATGTGGTCCTTTGAGGACAAAAAACTCTGGTGGATCTGTTGATGTTCTTGGTATAAGTGGTGCACTTTATTTTGTCACTTTTATAGATGATTTTTCCGGAAAGTTTGTGCTTATGCTTTGAAGACCAAAGATCGGGTTATTAATGTCTTCAAAGAGTTTCATAGGGGGGTGAAAAGGGAGACGAAAAGGAAATTGAAATGCATAAGATCGGATAATGGTGGTGAGTATATGGGATTGTTTAATGACTATTGCAGGTCGCGTGGGATCCAACATGAGATGGTTCTCGGTACACCTCAAAGATAATGCAATTGCAGAGAGGATGAACCGCACCATCATGGAAAAAGATCGGATGTATGCTTTCACAGGCCAAGCTACCCAAAAGGTTTTGGGATGAGGCTTTGAGGACTGCAGTTGATGTGATCAACTTATCACCATGTACTGACCCTAGATGGTGATGTTGCAGAGCATGTATGGTCGGGGAAAGATGTTTCCTGAGGCATTTGAGAGTGTTTGGTTGTCGTGCATTTGCACATGTTCCGAATAATGAGAGGTCCAAGCTAGATGGTAAGTCTAAAGAATGTATTTTTCTTGGTTACTCACATGATCGGTTTGGTTCTGAGCTTTGGGATCGAAAAAGAGAAGGTGTTGGGAGTAGAGATGTGGTCTTCTTTGAGGATCAAACCTTTGAGGATTTGAAGAAGAAGGCACCAGCCAAGACTTCAGAGAAGGATTAGCAGGTGTGACCCGATTATTCCTCCAAATATATCGGGGTGATGGGGGAGATGTGCGGGGAAAATAGTGTAGAGCGATATTGATTTACCAGGGACATGTTGAGCAAGAAGAAGTAGGAGAGCAAGTTCCCATGAGAACCTCAATTGAGAAGATCTTCTAGACAACGTCAACCTTCCGAAAGATACTCTCTGAGATGAGTATGTGATGCTTACCGATGCAGGTGAACCGGAGAGTTACCGTAAAGCGGTTGAGAGTGGCAGAAAGAGAAGTGGTTAGTTGCTATGCGAGGAAGAGATGGATGCTCTTGAGGAAGAACCACACTTATGATTTGGTCTTTTGCTACCAAATGGAATGAAGGTCTTGAAAAACAAGTGGGTTTTAGGTTGAAGACTCAAGAATATTGTTCTCAACCAAAGTACAAAGCTAGATTGGTTGTGAAAGGCTTTGGTTAAAAGAAATGTATTGACTTTGAAGAGATATTTTTTCCCTGTTGTTAAAATGTCTTCTATTCGTGTTGCTCTTGGTATTCTTTGCTAGCCGGGGACTTGGAGGTTGAGCAGTTAGATGTGAAGACAACTTTCCTTCATGGTGATTTGGAGGAGGAAATTTATATGGAGCAAACCGAAGGCTTCAAAGTCAAAGGTAAAGATAATTTTGTCTGCAAGTTGAAGAAGAGCTTGTATGGGCTAAAGCAAGCTCCAAGACAAGTGGTACTGAGAAAGTTTGATTCATTTATGACGAGAAAATGGATACAAAAGAACGACTTGGATCATTGTGTGTACATCAAATGGTTTGGTGAGAATTTTATTATTCTCTTACTTTATGTTGATGACATGCTTATTCTTGGAAAAGATATGTCTAAAATTGACAGGTTGAAGAAGGAACTGAGTGAGTCTTTTGCAATGAAGGACATGGGGCCAGCAAAGCAAATACTAGGCATACAGATTTCTCGTGATAGGAAAAACAAGAAGATTTGGTTGTCACAGGAGAAATACATCGAGAAGGTATTGGAAAGATTTAGTATGAGCAATGCTAAGCCAGTTGGTTCTCCTCTTGCAGGTCACTTCAAGTTGTGCTCAGAGTCCCAGTCAAGTGATGAGGAGAAGGAGAAAATGCAAAAGGTTCCTTATGCTTGCCAGTTGGAAGTTTAATGTATGCAATGGTATGTCGAGGGTAGGACATCGCATATGTAGTGGGTGTTACTAGCAGATTTCTTGCAAATCCAGGCAAAAAATAAGCAAGGCGTGGTGAAGTGGATTTTAGATATCTCGAGAGGGAGCTCTAAGGTTTGTTTAAGCTTTGGAGGTGGACCACTCGCGTTAACAGGTTACATGAGATCTGAGATATGGCAAGAGATATAGATCTGAGGAAGTCTACTTCAAGGGTTATGTACTTACTTTTGCGGGGAGGCGTGTCATGGCAATCCAGTTACAAAGGTGTATTGCTCTCTCCACCACAGAAGCGAGAATATATTCTTTTCTGAGAGGTATGCAAAGAAATGTTATGGATGAAAGAATTCTTACAAGAATTGAAGGTTGAAATAGGAAAATTATGTGGTGCATTTGACAGCCCGAGTGCCATCCATTTGTGTAAGAACCCAATGTTTCATTCCAAGTCAAAGCATATAGATGTCGGATACCCTTTGGATTCGAAATGTATTTGAAGAAGAAGCGATTTAAACTTGAGAAAATTCATCTGATGACAACGGAGCGTACATGTTGACGAAGACCTTAACAAAAGAAAAAAAGGAGAGATATGAAGCGGTTGGTGGGTATGGCTTCACATTGAGGAGTCATGGGACAGCCTCCCTTATGGGCTGAAGGGGGAGGTTGTTGGGCTGATGGCCCATATTCAACTCATGTGGGCTTTATCAGCCCACAACTCACACCCCCTCTTAACCTAACCCTAATTAAGATTAGGGGGGTGTGGTGGCTGCGTTTGAGAGGCAGATTAAAGCTATAAAAAGGCAGCAACGAGGCAGATCTTGGAAGCCACGAGATTCCAAAAGAAGAAGGAGAGACAAAGGCAGAAAAAAGGAAGAGAAAGAAAGGGAAGAAGACAAGGACAACGCAGAGAGACTGCTCACAATCATCTAGCAGTGGTGTTCTCATCTCGGGGTTAGATCAAATCTACAAGAGGCTCTTCTTTGTGATTACTTGGGAGGTTTTAGATATTGTGGGCGATAACGTGATCCTTGTATCCCAGTTATTCTCTTGTGGTTGTTGCTTGGATTTTGGGCAAGAGATTGAGATTTGTATATTCATTATTCTCATAGTGAATTATCTCTAGTTTGCCCCGTGGTTTTTACCCTTCACATTGAAGGGGTTTTCCACGTATATCTTGGTGTTCTGTTTGATTGTGTTTCCATTTTATTTCGTTGCGTATTTTGGTCTTCTAGTATTTGTTCCTATACAAAGATTATTTCTGTTTATATCCCCATCAAAGACAAGTGTGGCTCTGATGATTCCTGCAATCCTTCTCTGCTAGCAGAGCCACCATACCCCACGGTATCAAAATCTACGCCGACCTTAACACGCAGTGAAGGCAAAGTACAAGGAAGGAGAGTCCGGTGCCATTTCACTTGTCTTGTCTACCCATCAGCGTAGCTATTGCAGTGCTTTTCTCTGAGCCTTTTAAAGCAAAAGTACAACAAGGAAGGAGAGCACGGTGCCATTTCACTCGTCTTGTCGCTGAGCCTTTTGAATCCATGAAAGGAGAGTTTACTGTTGGGAGGAGCAGACATTGGATCTGCCTCTCCATGTCAACTGTCGGAAACGCCATGGATTTCACATGTTGCAGCACCCTCCCTCTTATCCCGGCAAAGTCATAGGCCTCGACGAATCTATTTATAACCAGACCGAGGCACCCCCATTTCCACCACCGCAATCTATGATTCTGTACCTCCTCCTTAATCCACTGCCTCGCCTTTGGATCTACAGGCCGTAAGAGAACCCTCGAGATGGCAGGGAGGAGGTCGAGGCTCTGTCTCTCCAAAGGCAGAGACAATGGTGGTTCTGGCTCTTCCGGCACCTCGCGGGTGGCTCGCAAGGGCCACTTCGCGGTGTACACACGGGAGGGGCGGCGGTTTGTGGTGCCGATAGCGTACCTGAAGAGCAACATCTTCCAGGAGTTGTTCCGGATGTCGGAGGAGGAGTTCGGGGTGCCGGTCGGCGACCGCCCCATCACGCTGCCGTGTGACGCGGCCTTCATGGAGCACGTCGTGGCCTCGCTCAGGGACGCGCGCTGGAAGAAGCCGTGCGCCGCTCCATTTTTCCTGACCAGAGCCTGAGTTCCTCTGCTTCAAGGATATGGACTCAAATTCATGGCTAATCTTTATGATTGGCCTAGGAACTGCAACTTTGTCGTATTACTAGTTGATCTTTTATCCTACTCCCGAGGAGTGCTTTCTTGCTATATATGCAAATGTTGGGATTCAGAACCTGTCACAGTGTTCATGGAAGAAGATACACAGTAGGCGGTGGTCATGTCCCTGTAACAGTGGCTGGAGAAGGGAGTACAAAAGGTCGTGCAAGTCCATGGGGCGAGGGGTGCAGAAGTTGCTGACGGAGATGATACAGTGCTCATGGCCGAAGGAACAAAATGTGACTGATCGATCACAGAAAATGAAGTGTCACTGTGACTATGTTATCAGCCATAGCTGCCGCTGAGCCCCGGACAAGAACACAATGGATTGAAGATACTATATAATATGTATTCACAAATCGGACATCACGTACGATTGTGTGTTGAAGAGTTGAAAGTTCTTGTGAATCCGAAAAAATAAAAGGAAGATTATTAAGCAACAAAATTGTCTGGTTTTCTTTCCAAAAACAGGAAAAATAAAAGTAACATAGTGTTTTGGTTGACAGTCTACATCTATCATTATTAACGTATGCTAATCATACACAATAGTGATAACGTTAATATAAATATGTTGGTGTCCTTTGTTTCTGTTTCACCGTCACTCATTTTTTATGTCATGCATACATATATACATACATACATACATATATACATACATACATAAATAAATAAATAAATAAATATATATATATATATATATATATATATATATATATATATATATATAATATCATAAAATTAATTTATCCAAGGTTCAAAATCAACTTATAAAAGTTTGAGGATTCGAAATCTTATATTAATTAGCTCAAATCTCACCTTCATCATATATCCTCCATTAAAAAAAAGATTAATATGTAGATTTTTTTAAAAACAATTATGTCTAAAGTCATGATTTAATAGCACAAAAATGATTTCAGAAGAATTAAGAATAAGTATCACAAATATTAACAAATATTTTTCATTGGATTACAGCAAGTCTCAAAGGCTTAAGGTATTAGGAAATAATTCAATATATTTATTTGCCTTAGTATCCTCTCTCGCCTATAATATGATATAATTTGGCCATGTGAATGGCATTAAAGTGCATGATATAAGCCAACTAATCATAAATGCATTTTATACTGGTAAATAAATAAAAATGAAAATATATAATTCGATACCAGAATAAATATTTTTTTAGTGAATTATCTTAAATCACAAAATTATCAAGAAAGAATATAATATGTACTTATAAATTTTAATAAATTAAATAAAAATTATATCTGTAGCGATGAATTTGATAAAAAAAATTATGTACTCTGTGATGAATAAATAAATTCACAAATGATGGCATTTGTGTGCTTGCTTTCTTCATTTGGAATATACTGCCACCATCAACATCGTTGAATACTCTTTTCCGGTCCACGCTTCACCTCCAAAGTGGAGAGATGACTTGGGGCAATATAATTGTGGCTGAATCCAATAATTTTATATCAACGTTCCTCCATGGATTTGGATTTGGATGATAATTCTTAAAAGAAAAAAAATATTATAGTCACTCGTTGTATTATTAATAAAGTAATAAGAATAAAATCATATTTTGTGACATTCGACACATTATAACGAACAAAATTATAAATATAATATTTAAAATAATGCTCATGTATATTCATATATTTGGTTTTGTTCATGCTTTGCATAATATATAAAGGGTTTGTAGTAGGTTTGGTGATATCATTTTGATTAACTTTTATGATCGTTTTAGGCTTGTAAACATACATTATGTGTAAAAATCGTGTAGAGATAAAACTACCAAAAAACAAATCATTCAAAAATCGTGTAGAGGTAAAACTATCAAGAAATAAGTTATTCAGGAAACTATTTTGGGAGTTTTCTAGCTCCATAGAATAGTGCGAAGTATAAGCTAATATAACACCTAGGAGCTGCCTAGGTGACACATGATTGAATATGCTTTTAGGGCGATGCCTAAGGTTAGTTTGCTGTCTTGTTTTGTAACAATATCATATGGGCACTTATGGAGACTTTTGATCACGACGGACTACCATAGATCCTTTATCGCATGATCATTCAGAGCTTGCAAAGTTTATGATTATAATTTATATTGTTTACCAAGTATTTATTGAATTGATAATTTATTGGATTCTAAGTTAAATGCTTCCTTTAACATGTCTTCTCTTTTATAAGTCCTTAAGGGACCATAAAAGATTTTGGAGAGGTTGATCCTTTACGGATGGATATGCAAGGGTGTCATACGACTTAGGCAAAACCAGCTAAGTATATGATAAATGGTATTAAAATAGGATAAGTATACTATAAAACACTTGACATGTAAATGCAAGGGACCTAGTGAAGCTCCATAGAGAGTAATCAACATGTGTAATCGTTTAAGGGAAATGGGCTATGAGACTGAGTAAAAGAAGTCACTTAGAGGTACGAGCATATGAGATTAGCATTCAGAGAAATGACTAACCCTTCGTGTGAGAGACACTATGAGGATAAGTAAGGTGGGAAGAACATATAGTACACAAAGATTGAGATGACTAAGTTCAAACTATGACTTGATATTGATAACCAAACCTGATGATGTCAAGGCAAGTGGGGTGCTTGGCGAAGGATGAAATTGTGCAAGGGGGGATGGGTTGCTTGGCGACATAAAGAGTTATGCAAAGCTCACAAAGATGATAGAAATTGCTAACTCGAAGAATTTGGTAGTCATCGACTGAAACTCGATATCATAGAGCATTGAAACTTTCTCTTTGACATAGGAAGGATATGTCCATAAGAGGCTGAAATATACAACAAGTTTAACATTTTACTAGGCCTTGAAAGGTGCAATAGAAGCTATATTAGCGAAGAGTAGTAATCTAGCAAGTACATTTATGAAAGTAGAATAATGCATAGTTTGTTCGGTAAAACATAGTAGTCTAAGAGGATGGTAGTCTCTAAAACTTCTAGAAGAAAAAAATGCAAAAAGAAAAGCTGCTACAATAAGACATAAATCCTAGATGAGTAAATTCTAATTCTCCAAAGGGAGAATATGTACAACAGACCATATGTTGAGAAGGGGTATTTCAATACAACAGCCCCATAAAGCTCAATAAATTGAATAAGTAATGAGGAGTCATCAAATAATCTTGCACGAGTTCATGCATTCGTGAATGCATTGCGAGATCAAGTGGGGGAGTGACCCAAAGCAACACCAAACGAAGATACACTTAAGGTCAATATAGAGATCAGACTTAATAGAGAGCTGACATGTGGAATGGTGAGCGCGAGGGCCACCATCAACATAACGTAAATTGAGATGTGGAATAACTTGAGTGGAACTTGGTGAAGTGCCCAAGTTACATGAATGGAGTCGATATAGAAGACAAGACATAAAGTGAAGGCACCAAGCTTTTCTTATATAGAGGTCAAGGGCATGAACTCTTATAGAGGTAAGAGCAAAGTCATGTCATTCCATATGTCTCTTATTCTGAGGGAGAAAACTCATCTTGTATGATGTCAAAGTCAAATGGAACTTCGAGGTATATGCACCTTATCTCGATGAAGCATTTGATGGAGGAACTAAGGCAACTCAACGTGCAGAGGTGAAGTTGGGGCAATGAGGTATTGGCATAGGGCAAGAGGAAACAAAGGCATGTACTCTTGAGGAATATACCTTAATGCTATTTGAGTTACCCCGAAGGAAGTAGTGTATAGTGGAGATTGTGCTGGGGGTAGGGGCTTAGGATTGAGCCAATTGGCACACCAACTTCAGCGAAGTCGATGGACTTCGAGAGCTACTAGGCAATTAATTGTTTTAGCGCTACACTTTGTTTGGGTGTAACCTGAGGGCAGGTGGATAAAGGTCGATTACTAAAGGAAAGAGCATAATCGGAGGTGGCGGAAGCCTACGATGTGTTGGAAGGCCATGTTGAATTTTAGATTTTGATGATAAAACTAATTGATAGTATTTATGATATGATCTACATTTTGAGTGACATAGGCAGCTTCAACCAGGAAGAGATAATTATGCAAGAAGAATTATGTTAGGCCGGAGTGGAACATGTCAGAAGATTGGACGTCGAGCCGGAGGATCGGTTGACGTATCGGTAGAAGGCATCGGGCCATGGGTTCGGGCATCAGACCAAGAAGAACGAAAATTATACTAAGGAAATCGAAATTGCGGAGGTCAACTAGCCGATTGGGCAATAGGCCGCAAGAGAGGATGATATGCCGAAGAATCGGATGAGGCGTCGATAAACCAATGACATGTCAAACAACATTTGATTTAACTTTATAATAACTGTCTAGATCGAAGTATGTTTTATGTATAATTGGGTTGGAATTGAACTAACTCAATTAAGGGCCAATTGGGCCTAAGTTTGGGTTGTGTTGGGCCAAGTGAAATGCCCAAATACTGACCCAATAGGTGGAACCGTCGGTGGCACAGTCTCTGAGAGCATGTCAGGTGGTGGTACCACTAGACTAGGCGGTGGTACTGCCCGGTGGCATGGTGTTAGGCGATGGTACCGCCCAATGTCAGTGCTGCAAGCAGTGGTATCGCACTGGCGGTGGTACCACTAGTACTTAGAAGACCCAAGATGAGATTAGTTTTTGCTCCAAGCTTGAATCCATTTAGAGCCTATAAATACCCCTCTGTTAATAAACATAAGCATAGAGAACTTAAAAGTGGGAAAACACTATAGCAATCACTTGAGAAATCTCCTCCTCTAGTTCTAAAGTTTAGAATTCTATTTAGGGAAGAGTGAGTGCTTGTAAAAGGTTGTCTCCTAAACCTATGAAAAGGAGAAGATGGGTGTAATAGGGTAGTTGATCTTCACCCGTTGAAAGAAGATCGGTAGTGGAAGCTGGTGGCATTGAGTGAAGAGGAATTGAGAGTGGATGTAGGTTACGACGTTTGAACCACTATAAAAATCTGGTTTGTATTTCAATTTTGCCTTTTACTTTTACTACGCTTTTATATACTTTTAAGTTTAACATCTTTCCGAAACAATTTTATCTAACGAGATTTTCGACTCGACATGATTTTTATCGCTGTACTAATTCACCGCCCCTCTTAATGTCGACTCGATCATAACAGTTGGTATTAGAGCATGAAATGTTAGATTCATTTAAAAAGAAAATTATATTATAAACATAATGATTTTGATTTTGATTGAAAATACTTTATGTTTAATGAAATCATGTTTGATGATTTAATAATGTATAATGATGTAAGACGTAATAAAAATGTTAAAAGTTTTGGTACCATGCTTAATGATTTAATTATGCATGATGATTTGAAGTCTTTGGTGATTTTTGTGATGAATCTTGTCTTTGTCTTTTGTTTTAAATGATAATGTATGTTTTGATTTGTTTTGATTTGTCATAAGAAATCAAATCACTTAAATTGAAACAACTAAAAAGAAGAAAGCATTTTTCTTAAAAAAAAATATCTCTATCTTATCGATTTTTAAAAAATAGATTAATGAATCTATTTATATTATTTTATGAATATCTTAAACTATTAAAGTGATTTTGATGATTTAGATTTGAATGAGTTTTATCCAAATAATGATCTTGATGTATCCAAATAATGATCTTGATGATTGAAGATTTCATATGCATGAATTGAGATCTTTTTCTCCTATGTTTTTTTTTTATCATTTACTAAAGAGAAAAATTATCTAAATGAATCATGAATATTCTTTTGATTACAACTTGAAAGTTTTCGATAAATCAAGATTTTTCATACTTTATTCTCCTACGATTCTTTTTTTTATTCACTAAAAAGGGGACTTATCCTATTAAACCATGATATGCTACTTGACATCTTGATAATTTATGACTTGAGTCTTGTTAAGTATTATTCCTCTCTTCTTCTTTCTTATTTACATTGATAAGGAGATAAAGTAAATCACTTACATTTCAAGAGATCGATAAATCTCTTTATTTCATTTTGAATCTTTTGAAAGTGGCTTTGTTCATTTGATATATTAAATAAGTTGAAAATAATGATGAATATTTTAAAAATAAATGTTTGTATCATGTTTGATGATTTTATATTTTGAAATTATGTATGATGAGTTGAAGTGATGATGGCTTAAAAATATTTATTCAAATGCATGAATCGATAATCTTTTTGTCAAATGAATCATAAATTTTCTTGTGAGTTTTTGGAATTATAATATGAAATATTTTATGAATCAAGATCATTTACTATGATTCTTCTTTTCGCTAATTGAGTCATCCAAAAATAATCATAATTTTTCTCTTGATTTTTCGATATTCACAACTTGAAATTTGGTTCATGACTCCCTCGTATTCATGAAGTGTATATCTCATCACCCAATTAATTTTTCTTAATATTCTTTATGTGATGATATGAAATTATGCATGAAATACTTATGATATTATGTTGATACATACAAATGAGAAGTTATGATCATGCATTGTAGGATGTAATATACTTTGACATTTTGATACCATTATGATTTGAAATATTTATGATTTGGAATAATACATACAACTATAATTTTTTTGATGAAATGATGTGAAAGTCAACAATTATCATTTTCTGAAATGATACATTAAGAATGACACTTCATCTTTGTCATGATTTAGAAATTGATGTAAAGGAAAAAAAATTATAAAATTATACTCTTTCCTTTTTTTGACAATGACAAAGAGGGACAAAAATTGCTAACTTATACATTTCAAAAGGAAGTAAATAACTTGCTAGCTTGCACATTTTAAGGAGAAAAACTTGCTAGGAAGCAAAACTTGTTAGCTTGCACTTAAGAGAGAAGAAAGAACTTGCTATCTTGAACATCACTAAAAATTGCTAGCTTGCCAAGCAAAAGTACTAACTTGCAAAATTTACAATCTTGCACATCTTTAAAATTAATGATGAATTGGTGATTATGCATGTTGTAAAGTGATGAAAAATTTGCTAGCTTGTATGTTGTAAAACTTACATATCTCAAAAACTAGCTAGATGCACTTCTCATTTTTGTTGATGACAAAGGGGGAAAAGTATAATGACAATATTAAAATCTTATGCATGATTTTATGATGGCATGTTGCTTAGATTTTTGGATTCAATAGTTATATCGAAATGACATATTGATAGGAGGAGTTAAGATTAACTTAGTCATCAATTGGTTGTCATCATCAACAAGAGAAAAATTGTTGAATCTCGAATTTTGATGATAAAACCAATTGATAGTGTTTATGATCTGATCTGCGTTTTGAGTGACGTAGGAAGCTTCGATCAGGGAGAGACAATTAAAGCAGGAAGAATTATGTTGGATCAGAGTGGAATATATCAGAAGATTTGATGTCGAGTCGGAGGATCGGTCGACATATCAAGAGAAGGCTTTGGGCCATGGGTTCGGGTATTGGGCTAAGAAAAGCAAAAATTACACCAAGGAAATCGGAGTTGCGGAGGTCAATTGGCCAATTAGGCAATAGGCCGCAAGAGAGGACGATGGGTCAAAGAATCGGACGAGGCATCGATGAACCAATGATATGTCCGAGAACATTTGATTTAGCTTTGTAATAATTGTCTAGATCAAAATAGGTTTTATGTGTAATTGGGTCGGAATTGGGCCAACTCAATTAGGGGTCAATTTGGCCCAAGTTTGGGTTGTGTTAAACCAAGTGAAAGGCCCAAACAACGACCTAACAGGTGGAACCATCAGTGGCACAATCTCCGAGACTATGTCAAGAGGTGATATCGCCCGGTGGCAGGGTGTCAAGCGATGGTACCGTCCAATGTCAGTACTGCAGGGGGTGGTACCACCCAACACTAGCGGTGGTACCATTAGTACCCAGAAGAGCCAAGATGAGACTAGTTTTGGCTCTAAATTTGAATACATTTGGAGCCTATAAATACTCCTTTCATCTCTGGTTAATAAACATAAGCACAGAGAACTTAAAAGTGGGAAAACATTATAGCAATCACTTGAGAAATCCCTTCATCTAGTTCTAAAGTTTAGAATTCTATTTAGGGAGGAGTAAGTGCTTATAAAAGGTTGTCTCCTAAACCAGTGAAAATGAGAAGATGGGTGTAAAAGGATAGTTGATCTTTGCCTATTGAAAGAAGATCGATTGTGGAATCTGGTGGCCTCGAGTGAAGAGGAATCGAGAATGGATATAGGTCACGATGACCGAACCACTATAAAAATCTGATTTGTATTTCAATTTTGCTCTTTACTTTCATTGCAAACTACTTTACTTTCACTATGCTTTCGTATGCTTTCAAGTTTAATATCTTTCCGAAATGATTTTATCGAATGAGATTTTTGACTCGACATGATTTTTATCACTACACTAATTCACCCCCCCCCCCCCCCCTCTTAGTGCCGACTCAATCCTAACAGGCCACACATGGAGAAATCTCATAAAGATCAAAATATAATGGAGATGTCACTAGGAGGTGACATGCTCCATCGGAGCATGGTGGAATAATTCAAGGCAATGCGACACACATGGGTCAGGTCCCATGAGAGACTTGATAATACGAAGGTATGAGCGGGAGCTATTGGGAGCTTCATTTCAATGAACAATATAACTGAAGAAAAGAATGGAAGATAAGAACAATTATTGAAGAAATGAAAATACTTCAATACATTAACATGTTCCCTCTCCTATTTATATAAATTAGGAGAAAGGATTTCCCTCAACAGAATAGAGGATTTTTCTCAACAGAATAGAGAGATTTCCTCATATAGTTGGGGAAATCTTATCTTTTATGATGCCCCTGCAAGATGGTGCTCTTGATAAGGATACCAATCTTGGATCGATGCAAAGAATGATTTACAAGCGAGAGACTTTGTGAGTAGGGCAAGAGCAGATTGCTGCTACTATTGCGATTGCTGTTGTTGTGAGGGCACAAGCGTTCCCTTCGTTCTTCGTAAGTCTGCCCTTCGTTCTCCTTAAGTCCACCGACTTTTGGCAGATTAGCGAAGGCTATCACGGTGAGAAAGATGAGGATTGGCCGTGGAGCCTCTTAGGAATGTGGCTGCAGCGGCGTTGGTCACTGGCCGAAGACAAGGGCGAAGCTTCGCTTTTCTCAACGACGTTGGTCGCTGGCCAAAGGCAAGAGTGAAACTTCGCTTTTCTCACTGCTCTGATACCATGATGAAAATAATAGAAGATAAGAATAATTAGAAAAAGCTTTATTGAAGAAATGAAAATGCTTCAATATATTAACATGTTCCCTCTCCTATTTATACAAATTAGGAGAAAGGATTTTCCTCAACAGAATAGATGATTTTTCTCAACAGAATAAAGAGATTTCCTCATATAGTTGGGGAAATCTTATCTTCTATCAATAACGATAAAAAGGGCTATGGATTCAAGGAGTGAATGTCATGGTACCATTGAGATGGATCTTCTATACGTGTATTGAATTTTGTTTCAAATAAAAACCTTAGTCATTAACATATTATGGCTATATACCATCAAGGAGGAATTTTGAGTGCAAATACCAATGAGTCATATGGGAGAGACTTAATCATACATATGTATGATCGGAGTGGCTAGAGAGTTAGATGACTCAAAAGCTCATATTCACTTAAGAGAGTCTGACAAGTCAAAGGACAAGACTGAATGAGCAAATGTTGCTATCAAGGATTTAAAAGATAACAAAATTAGTACGAGCCCTATAGCATGATGATAGAGGCTTTGCATGAGAATTATAGCATGTTTTTCTATTGACCAAGGAGAACTTCTTGGAGAACACAGATGTGTTGAAGCAGACAATAAAAAAACATAAGAAAGTGATGACGAGTCCATAGGGACTTAGCTATCTAAAATCAAGCGTCAGTCAAAATGAAGGTAGACCGAAGGAGTGTCATAGTGCCCAAGATGAATCAACCAATCATGAAGAAAGGGACACAAATGTGAGACGATGAATAGTAGAGTCATGGGTGTGGTAGCATTATGGTACCACAAAGGCGGGACTTATATAGAGTTATTAATCCCTTGATCTCACAGAGGGAGATCTCATGGTCGTGAGAAGGGACCAAGGAGGTGGAGAATGGAGAAGCAAACTCCAATTACCGAGATAAGATTGAATGGTAGATGCTATGAAAATTTATAAGACCAGTGTCAATGAGTTTCTCATCAAAATAGCTTAAAATGGGAGACATCGGGTTGATGTAGGAGTGCACGACTAAGGAGCAAAGCAAACAGTATGCAATATTATACATTTTCTACTTAAAGGAGTAGGCAACAAAAATAATGGAGAAGATGGTACAATCCCAAAGGCAACCAAAACTATTAGAGACCTGCTCAAGTCAAGATAAAATTTTACTCTTTTCAAGCAAAACTTTTTGTATTCCAGAAGTTCAATGACGATGAGAAGACAAATCATAGTAGTTAAGTCAACACAAGGAGTGTAAACACTTTGGGTGTTTCAGAAGTATGAACAAAGAGTAGGCTAAGGCTAATAAATAGCTCGATGTATAGAATACAACCATCGAGAAGACGAGCGAAGTCGAGTAACATTTTCCTTCTCAATTCTTAAGAAAAAAAGCAAAATCGAGTACCCAAGTTATCTTATTTATCTAATACAGGAGCTCTACACATGTTTAAAGACTCTTCAAAGAAAGTGAAAGATAACAATTATCAAATTCTCATAAATTGTTATCGATTCTATTGAGAATAGATTGTTTACTTCATTTTTCATCAAAATATCAATAAAAAATGGGAGTGATTTGAACCTACTTAGAGATTCGATTGACAAATTTGGTGACATACAACTAAATAAAAGAGGAATCGATTGACAAATTTTACAAAGGAAATACCTCAAAATTTTTAAAGTCTATGAGGCAATTCTCATTAAAACTCCAACAAGCATCCACCCAATTCAAACAGCATGAGACGTTTGAGAGACTTGCACATAATAAGGAATGTCTTTTCTTCCTTCTGAAGGATCTATAGCAACCAATAAAGATAAGCATAACTCGACTATGTTGGGAAACTTGAGGTGGCATCACATGCGTAGCAGAAGGACAAAAAATAAAAATATCAGATTTTCACATAAAATAGTTTCTCATTGTTATGCGAAGCTTGGTGTGTAAAAACCTGCAAAACCGAAAAATCGCGCATATAAGAAAGATGTGTGTTACCTAGGAAGATCGTATATCCCTGAAATCTTGTATATTTATAAGAGAGGATAAAGAAAATCAATTGTCCTTCTCTCTAGTAGTGATCCACACAACAGGAGATGCGAAGATGCTCCTTAAATCATTGTATGATCCTCATTTCAATGCGTACCATGGGATCAAGAAGGGGCTAGCCCTTCTTGTTGTGTCCACATACCCCAAACAAGGGCTATTGGCGATGAAGAGAAGTTGGGAGCCAAGAGGCATATTGTAATTAGAGCATAAGATTAAATATTCAATAAAGATGAGGAGATACAACATCCGTAGAGGCTTCGACAAGGATATCAAAGGAATAAATGTGGGAGAATGTCATGGATAAAGCTATAAATAATGTGTTCAATGTAATACTCATATATGTCTGTGTCATTCGGTTTTGTTCATGTTTTGCACAATGTATAGATGGCCTGCAGTAGGCTTGGTAGCCATATTTTTGTTGGCTTGTATGATCGTTTTAGGCTTGAAAATATAGATTGTGTGTAGTCATCGCGCAAAAGCAAAATTGCCCAAAAATAGATCTTCCAAGTAGTTATTTTATGAGTTTTCTAGCTCCATAGAGTGGCGTAGAATGTCAGCGAGCACATTATCTAAGAGATACCTGGATGTCATATGATTAGATGGACCTTTAGAATAGTGTCTATGGTTGATTTGCTACCTTGTTCCGTAGCAATATTATATGGACACTTATGAGGACTTTTCGTTCAAAGTTTGTGAAGTTTATTATTATAATTTGTATTGTTTATCAAGTGTTTGTTGAAATGATAGCTTGTTGGATTCCGAGTTAAACAATTCCTTTAACCCGTCATTTCTTTTGCAAGTCCTTAAGGAATTATAAGAGACTTCGAGAAGGTTAATCCTTTGTGGATGGACACGTAAACTTATGACATGATTTAAGTAAAATCAACTAAATATACAATAATATGACACAAACCATAGGATTAGTTATACCAAATCGATCATATCAACAACGATCATAATAGAAACTACTACTTAAATAATCTCTAATTCCGAAAATATTACTCTAACCATAAATGATTAGGGAGTCTCCAGTATAATCAATTTACTTGGGTAGATCCAAAGGTGTACCTCAATTGCTCGGCTCCACCTTGGCGGTGCTTCAATACTATTTCGGTGGTTTGACCCACTTGTCGGTACCTCGAGTCGGATCAACATGCTTTCAGAGTCGATCGAGTCATTTCCAACACCGATATTATAAGAGTTGAGTTTGTGGCTTCCACGACAGCGCATATCCTCCTCTGCTATGTTTCACTACTCCGTCGCTGGCGATAGTTAAGGAAGCTTCCTTCCTATGTTGAGGTCCCATGGCATTCGTTCTCATTGCTTTCAACATCTTTGAGAGGACTTTTCCCCGTCTTTGATGTGGATTATGGTCTTCTAGTCCACACTTCACCTACAAAGTTGAGAAATGGCACCAACAAAGCAGTCAAAGAGGATAAAGGACCTCAAGATGCGTGATTATGGAGGTCAGAATTAGCAAGCTAGCTATCTTGAAAATGACTATTATAACCTCACTCGACTCCGTCATCTCACCTCACAACAGATCCGCTTGGCTGACCCATCTCCCAACCAACTCGGTGGCCGTCGTCACGACTCAGCTTAACTCCGGCGACTCACCGTAAAATCAGCTTCTAATCTAATCAACATGTCATCACTGTACGTATATCGATAGAGAATATTTCCTATGAACACCAAGATTTAAAAATCCTTTCGATAATTACTTACAATTCACATATCATAAAAAAGAGGTCTTCTCATACAATGCAAGCCAAAGCACTCAAGCACTTTCTCTTTTGGGGCTTTCCCCGTAAGGTGTTTTCTTTTTTCAAGATGGTGTCCTATATTTTGCTAGTCTCATATATATCCCTTGTTGTCATCTGTTGCTCGTTGCCTCCTCACCATCATGAGGCTCCATCGTCTTGTCACCATCCTTGCAAGCCCCACAATGCCTCTTGTCATTATTCTTGTCGCCTTTGCCTCGCAAAGGTCTCACGATCGTCCTCATATTCATTGGGAGGCCTTTGTTGTCACCTTCGCCCCATCATAATTGAGCTTTTGGAGCAAGAGACGGAGGATAGAGCGGTGCTCCACAATAACGTCATGGGGACTGATAGGACATATCATGGATTATCCCACCAGGACTCGATCCCCACAATGTCAGTCCGAGTATGGGGCCTCGGGAGGAGGACGCAGTGCCACGTCGGATGGGCCACCAAAAATTCAGGATGACGATTGTCCTCTCCCCGCATAGTCTAGCACTTTGCTGACCAGCCCCGCCGCAATGAGGACTATTCTGGGAAGCCCGGGACAACGCCGCATGACACCATCCCACGTATCCCGGGCAGTGGATTCCCAAAGGTATGTTCGCCGCTCAGGAGGTCAACTGCCGACAAAGGCTGCGTACGACCGACCTCCAAGAACTATGATAAAAACCCCTCGCCAGCATCTGACGAGGGGCACATGAAACATCGGCAGACTACTAACTTAAGCTTTGGAGGGGGCCTAAGTCGGGATCACCCCCCATTCCGACCCAGGCTTGTGTGCAGGAATGAGGGGGCGATAAAGGCGGATAGGTTCATGAAAGAGGCGCATCCCCACCAAATCCGACCTTGATCTGATCAGGCGAGACCTTCATCCTCAAGACGGTCCTGGACGTCCATAGTCGGACCGAGCCATACCGACCACGTGGCCATAACCTTAGGTTTGTGGAACATTTTGGCGCTAGAAGGAAGGACGATGTCGTAGGAACACTTTACAGCCAACAAAGAAGCTCGCCTCGTCAAAGAACCACTAGCGACCCACAACGCCCACGGGCTCAGAGGGCAGCTGCTTGTCGCTTATAGGGACGTGGGCGTTGTGACCCAAATGTCGGATTGCTACTAGCACCTATTCAACGACCCCAGGCTCTCCCCTCCCCCCCGGAGACATGTCGGGACCCTCGGTCGTTTCGCTCGAGGTGTTCCTCAGTCTCGCAAAGTAAGTGCAAACCTTGGCAGGGATGATGCAGACAATTGCCCCACTTATCTCGCAGCTCCTCCCCCGTCCCTACCCGCTTTCACCTTGCAACCACCCAATATCCCTCAACTGACCCGGTGTCACAAAACCTGAACCACAATGAGATTGAGGAACGGGTCGGGGCTGAAGGCCTAAGAATGCCACCCAACCAAAGCGCGCCTACATCCCGCCAGGTCACCCCGTCGTTTCTTGAGCCCGATACCCTATCATCGGACTCGATTGATAACTCCTTTAGGATCTAGCTGTCCACAATGAACCATTGCCTGGACAATTTCCAGAGAGAATTCCTCAAGTCCCGAGGTGAAACCGGAGAAAGCAGCGCGGGAGGATCTCCTTTCGCTCAAGAAATCTAGGACAAGCCCATGTTGCTCAACTTTCGACTTCCGGCACTAGAGATCTACGATGGTAGTTCCAACCCAACAGAACACATTGTCACATTCTGAGCTTAGATGGCCCTCTACGACACTTCCAATGCCCTGATGTGTCGGGCGTTCCCCACTACCTTAAGGGGACCAGCGCAGACATGGTTCAGCTGACTGCAACCAGCCTCGGTCTCGACCTTTGACCAACTTTTGAGAGAATTCAAATAGAACTTCTTAGCCAGTATGCGGCCCAAATCCTCCATGACCATGCTCCTCGCGTTATCCCAGGGCGATGGCGAATCACTTTCTCAGTTCATCGCCTACTTCACCAAGAGATCCGGAGAGTTCCGAACGCTCATCCCTCCTTGATCATGCAAGCATTTCTAATGGGTCTACGACCCTCGACATTCTTCTGGTCTCTAATCGAGAGGCCCCCCACAACTATCCCCAAGATGCTCCAGTGCGCCAACCAGTATATTGCTGTCGAGACTTTGCTGGCCGAAAAGCGGGAGGACAACAAAATGCCATGAGTGGAGCAAGCCCGAGGAACGATCTCAGGGCCACCTACGACACAACCCCGAAGGAGAATCGATCGGCCCGAGATACCACTCCCGAGGCCCCCACCTCTGCCCTTGAATACTTCTCGCACTAAAATCTTTCTCCATATAAGGGAGAAGGGACTCCTGCGAGAACCCAACTCATTGAAAATCACTCACAAAGATCGGTCTAAATATTACAGGTTTCACCAAGACTATGGTCACGACACGGAGGAGTGTCGCGACCTCCGGAATCAGATTAAGAAACTAATCCAGCAAGGGCATCTCGGGCGCTACCTCAAAAAATTGAGAGAAGCATTTCCACGCCCCAACGACCCGATCGAGAAGCAGAGTCATTAACGACGGATCGACCTCTAGAGGCAATAGTGCCATAGCATGGAAGGCCTATGCACGTAACACGGTGGAGAAATGATCGAGATTGGAGCCCAGGCCCTAGATCACCTTCGAAGCAGAAGAAGCTGAGTTCCCGAACCATGACGACGCCCTAGTGGTCTCAGTCGGTATCGCCAACACACGGGTAATGAGAGTAATGGTTGACACCATAAGCTCCACTAATGTGCTATATTTCGAAGTTTTCAAAAGGCTTAGTCTCATAGAAGGATTTCTCGCCCCATTGGCATCATCGCTCACGGGATTCACGAGGGATTCCATCTCCCCACTCGGGACTACCTTGCTCCCCATTATCATCGAGGAGGAACTGAGGACCAAGATGACAATGACCACCTTCATAGTGGTCGATTTGCCTTCTTCCTACAACATCATCCTCGGCCGACCAACCCTCAACAAGCTAAAAGTAGTTATCTCCACCTACCACTATGCCATGAAGTTTTTGACTTCCTCGAGGGTCGGGGTGGTCCGAAACGACCCAAAAGAATCCTGACAATGCTATCTGACGGTTGTTACTATGCTAAAAAGGTCGCAACCTATCCAACCTCCCTGGACCCTCGCAACGACTTCAAAACATTGGCACACCCGGAACCAATGGAGCAACTGATCGAGATACCCCTGAAAGGAGGTCGACCCGACCAGGTCGTTAAAGTTGGGATGACATTGCCAGACGCGAACCAAATACAACTTTTTAATTTTTAAAAAGAAAATGACAATGTATTCGCGTGGTGCCCGACAAACATGCCTGGGGTTGACCCAGAAGTCATGCAGCACCACCTTAACATCTGCCCCGAGGCACGTCCTATAAAGCAGAGGCCGAGAAAATTTGCCCCAAATCGGCAAAAGGCGATTAGCGACAAGGTGGATCATCTCATGAACACAGGGTTCATATCCAAGGTGAGATATCCTCGGTGGTTGTCAAATGTAGTTCTCATTAAGAAGCCAAATGGGAGCCGGAGGATGTGTGTCGACTATATCGATCTCAACCAAGCATGCCCTAAATATTGCTATCCACTCCTGAGGATAGACCAGCTAGTCAACGCCACTGCGGGACATGAACTCCTCACATTCATGGATGCATTTTCAGAATATAACCAAATTCAAATGGCACCACAAGATCGAGAACACACTGCTTTCATCACTAATAAAGGGGTTTACTATTATAAAGTAATGCCCTTCAGCCTAAAGAACGCTAGAGTGACATACAAGAGAATGGTCAATAAGATGTTCAAGTAGCAACTCAGGAGAAATATAGAAGTCTATGTCGATGACATGATTATCAAGAGCAAGTCGGCAAGCACACATCTAACCGACCTGACCGAAACTTTCCGAACCCTTAGGCAAATCAACATGCGCCTCAACTCTTCGAAGTGCACCTTCAGGGATGGGTCTAGCAAGTTCCTCGGATTCATCATCCACCAGCAGGGAATATATGCCAACCCAGAGAAAATCCGGGCCATAATAGAGATGTGGTCCCCGCGATTGGCCAAGGAAATACAACGGCTCACCGGGAGGCTAGCAGCACTCAATCGATTCATGTTGCGCTTAGGAGACAAATGCCTCCCCTTCTTCCGAGCCCTAAGCTAAATGGATAGGTTTACATGAACCCCAGAGTGTGAGCTGGCATTCGAGAATCTAAAGACGCACCTCGGACGACTACCACATCTTGCCTCACCCAAACTAGGCGAGACCTTGGGCCTGTACTTAGCAGCTTCAGAGCAAGTCATCAGCTCAGTATTGGTACATGAAGGTCCGGAAGCACAACAAGTTGCCTACTATGTTAGCCACATCCTCGTTGGGCCCGAGGAGCGATATTCCCCGATCGAGAAGTTGGCATTAGCACTAATAAAAACAGCTCAGAAGCTACGACCATATTTTCAAGCTTATACGATAAAGGTGATATCCAATTGGTCACTCTAACAAATCCTCTCTAAGTTTGACACATCGGGTCAGATGCTCAAATGGTCAATCGAGCTTGGAGAATTCAACATCCAATTCGCACCCAGAGCCGCCATAAAGGCATAGGTGTTGGCCGAATTCATTTCTGAACTAACCCTTGACGAGCGCCTTATTCAATAGGAACACGCCGAACACACATGGTCCCTGTACATAGATGGGTCTGTGGCCTCGGGAGGAGCAAGGGTGGGGCTCATCCTCAAAAGCTCGTAGGGTGAGAGACATACGAACAGACACTGCGGCTAGCTACTAACAACGAAGCTGAATACGAGGCGTTGCTCTTGGGGCTACGACTCACCCTGTAAATGCACATCCAAGACCTGAAGGCCTTCAGTGACTCACAACTGGTAGTGGGCCACATCAACGACAGCTATGAAGCCCGAGACCCAACCATGGCATGATACTTGGCTGAAGCAAGATGGCTTGCTGGCCGTTTCAATCGCCTCTTAGTTGAAAGAATACAATGCACCCAAAACGTGCAGGTTGATGCCCTAGCCAGACTAGCCTCCTTCCGTGGCCCGGGGGAGCTCGTCCTAAGAACTAAAGTCCTCTCAGCCTTGATTATCCCAACCGAGACCGTCACTGCAACCAAAGTCACCCCAAATTGGATGGATAAGATCCTCCATTATAAAAGGGAAGAAACGCAACCTGACGACCCAGCCGTCGCTCGCTGACTCTAGCACACTGAAGCATGGTATTGTGAAGTCGACGGAAAGCTATACCGAAAAGCCTTCTCTCAACCCCTCTTACGCTGCTTGGAGCCGCTCAAGACCGAATGGTCCTAGCTCAAGGCCATGAAGGCATTTGCGGGGAACACGTCGGCGATTGGACCTTAGCCTTCAAAATCCTCGGATATTACTGGCCAAACCTGCTCTAGGATGCATAGTCATATGTCTAATGATGTCAGCAATGCCATAAGCACGCCTGAATATTGCTAGTCATAGGTGCCCAGCAAGCCAATCACGTGAGTGATGGCACGTGTGACTTAATATAGAATCTTTTTTGCTTATTATATTTTGGCATATATCACTTTATAATTATTGCATAAATGCATACATATATTGTGATGTCATTAGATTTGTGCAATGGGAATCGGATCGTGATGAGATCACGATAGTGAGATCGATTCACCTTTAAACACATATCCTAAATAATCCCGGTCATAGGTTACTCGAGAGGGATATCGTGATAACCGGACAGACTGGTGTGCTGTATACCTGTCCATATGATGGATGCAGCTAGTCTCATAGCTGCTTGTGTAGGGACACTAGGGATACTGAGACAGTGCTCATTGGAGAATGAGTTCATTGATTGATCCGCCACGGAATCTTTGGATGGTTGATGATGCCTTATTGTCGACAAATGATTCCAGAGTCCTAATGGTGTATCCGGTCCTTAGACTTGAGACACCAAGGATGTCCTGTATAAGTGCTCCACTCTTTGATACCAGACTTATAGGTTTGGCTATCCCAGATCTAGTCTGATTGGTCATTGGGAGTGGTAGTCGACCTTACACGAGGGCTATTGAGTATCGATAGAGGATCATCCACTCTCGGCGTCATGAGAGGAATATCCCATGTGTTCTTGCTCGAGACAAATCCTTGGCGGGGTCATTCGGGTTGAGAGAGAAAGAGTTCTCAGGAGAATCTGATTAGAGCGAGACTCGAAGAAGAAACCGTGTGGGTCCGACAACACCATGCTCGATATACTGGTCTCTAGTATATTAGATGGATAAGGGACTATAGGTACATGGTGGCGAGGATGAGCATGGTCCAATGGATTGGATTCCCCCAGATCGTTTGGGGGACTACGTGTAGTAGTGGCCTAGTACGTCCATAGTCGATGAGTCGAGTGAATTATTACAGAGATAATAATTCACCGAAGTTAGAAGGAATTACGACAGGTGTGACTCACGGCCGGCTTCGATATTGGGCCTAGAGGGTCACACACATATGGTAGGCATTGCGATGAATAGAGGGTTGGATATGAGATATCCGGACGGAGCCCCTTGTCTTATTGGATGCAGATCCAATACCCACTAGGGAGGACCCATTAGGGGTTTGTGGGGGACCTCTATAAATAGGAGGGATTCAGAGCCCCATGGGCTAGAGAGCTTTGGTTTGCCTTTTTCTATTCTCCTCTCCATCTCCACCTCAGAGTAGGTCTGGAGTTTTGAGGAGCTTCGTCACAACCCTGCTGTGTGGATCACCGCTAGAGAGGAGGACGCTTGACCTCCTTCACCCTCTCCTAAGGATCTGCAAGGAAACATGGATATATGATCTCCCTAGGTAACACAATCTACTCTATACGTAGTTTCATGTTTCGCGGATTTTTGCGTACCAATCTTCGCACGACGACGAACATATCTTTGGGAATCGGGGATTTTATTTTTCTTGTTCTTCCGCTGTGCATATGATGTCGCTCCCTAGGATTTCCCAACAAATACAACACTAGCCTATAGTTCCTCTCAACTCAATAGACGCTGCCTGTCCTTTTGCCCAATGGGGGCTAGACCTCCTTGGGCCCTTTCCTCTCGCATTTGGACAAAGGAGATTCCTCATAGTCGGGGCCGATTACTTCACAAAGTGGATTGAGGCTGAGCCGCTGGCATCTATCTCAAAAAAGCAAGTGGAGGGATTCATCTGGAAGAATATCATTACCCAGTTCAGGATCCCAAGGGCCACCATCATCAACAATGGAGCCTAATTCAACTACGCCAAATTCAAAGCCTATTGCTAATCCTACGAGATACAATTAAAGTTTAGCTCGGTCACATGCCCCCAAACTAACGATCAGGCTGAACCCACAAATCGGGCCATCCTGGAGGGATTGAAGAAAATGGTGACTAGGGCTCGTGGGGCTTCGGTCAATGAGCTCCCGAGCATTCTGTGGGTGTCCCGGACCACCCCCAAAATAGCCATAGGGGAATCCCCATTCTGTTTAGCATACGGGACCGAGGTAGTCCTTCCACCTGAAATGGTGTTCCCCACCCTACGCGCTGAGGATTTCGAAGAAGACGCCTCGGAGGAAGGCCTTTGGGAAAACATTGACCTGCTTGAAGAAAGAAGAGTCGAGACACACCTTAACAACTTGGCATACAAGAAGGTCGTGGCCCGACTTTACAACCGCAGAGTCCGCCCGCGCCAAATAAAAGCTAGAGACCTCGTTTTATGGAAGGCCAAGGTAAGCGACCCGACCCAAACTGGAGGAAAACTAGCTCCAAATTGGGAAGGACTATGTTGGGTTTACGATGTGGTCCAAGAGGGAACTCACTACCTCGAAACCATAGAAGGAAAACCTCTCCTGAGGACGTGGAATGCCGTAAATCTCAAGAAGTTTTATCCTTAGACACGTCAGTATATCAAAAACATAAACATGTTTTCCATAGTCAAAAGGCATGTACATTATGCTCGATCAAGGCATTACAACTCAAAAACCCAACCCGACTGAGAGACAAAAAAAAAAAAGATGAGAAAGCACCCCTCAACTCGGGGGAGGCTCTAGGCTATCATCAAAAGGAACCTTGTCCGACATCCCGACACTCTGGTCCTTCGGAAGATCGGTGATAGGGTCCAACTCCACCTCTAGGTCAGGGTACTTCATCCAGAAGCGAGCAAGCGCGACTCGGTACCCGAATTCATAAGTCACTTGGCTCGACCTCGCTAGACTAAGCTCAAAACTTAGGGATTCTTGTATTTAGAAATAGCCTCCTTCACTCTTTCAGGTGCCACCTGACGCTCCTCAGCTAAAGCTACTTTCACCGTGCGGGATGCATACCACGCAGCTTCGGCATTTTGTGAGAGGGTCAGTAACTTGTCATCCAGGGCCCGAACTCACCCCCGACTCTCCTTCAATTGTTGTTGGGAGTTGCCCAGCTTGGCCTTCAACCGTTCGACTTCGGCTTCCAAATCTGTGGCGTGTTACTCAGTCGCCGCCACGGCTGTTGGACTGGGCCCACCTTTCAACTCCTCGATCTCCCGATGAAGGCATGAGTTCATCTCGCCCATGCATTCGATCACCCTACCGATGTCATAAACGCGATCAATCAAGGCCATGGTGTAATGTTGGCCTTGCATGAAAATCGATGTCAGCACCCGATTCCAAACAAACAATAGCAAGAAAAACATCAAACTTACCCAAACAAGGGACTTGGCTGCCCGATCCATCAGCACTACAGAGGGTGAATAATATAACTACTTCGCTAGTGTCGGATGGAGCAACCCCGCGAGAACTCTTGGACCGCCAACCCATCAGACCAAATCCTACTCTCAGCCTTGAGAGTTGGCCATCTCATGCTATAGGGAGCCCTCGGCTCCTCCTCCATAAGGTCGGCCATGTTGAGGGTGTTAGGATCAAGAGCGACACTAAGAGGGGTGGGGTGGGGGGGGGTGAATTAGTACAGCAGAAAACTTTTCGAATTCGAAAGACTTTGTTTCGATTAAAATCGATTCTAATGAAAATTGGTTTTGATTCAATCCATTTCGGAGAGAATTTGAACTTGAAAGCTTTTCGTAAAAGTGTAAGAGAAGATTAAGAAGATTTGCAGTAATCTAAATTGCACAAATGAAAAGCATCGATTTTATAAAATCTCTATACGATTAAAATCGATCTCGGAAGGTGTTTACTTGAAAGCATATGTGAGACGTAGGCATAATAAAAGCACAGTAAGGAGGAGAGGCAATTTTCTATAAAAGTAAATTGCTCAAAGTAAATGCAAACTGAGTTTTAGAGTGGTTCGGTCAATGTGACCTACATCCACTTTCGGATTCCTCCTTCGACGAGGTCACCGATGTCCACTAAAGACCTTCCTTCAATAGGTGAAGACCAACCACCTTTTATAGTGCTTTTTCCTTTTCACAGGTTTAGGAGAGAACCCTTACAAGTCTTACACCTCTCTCGAATGATCTTAAAACTTAAAAAGGGAAGAGGAGAACTCTAGCACTTGTTTATAACACTTTTACACCCCAACAACTCAAGATTATCTCAATGCTTTCCTACCCTTTCATGCAGAAAAGGGTGGGGTTTTTATTGGCCTCAATGGCTTCAAAAATAAAGCCAAAAAGTGTCTAATCCCAGATTTTTAGGGTCTTGGCGGTACCACCGCCACTATTGGGCGGTACTACCGCCTGTAGTCTAACACTAGGTGGTACAACCATCTGATAAAGCTCGGAGATCGAGCTCTGGTTGTACCACCGCCTGATAGGGGCAGTACCACCACTAGCAGCAATAACTGCCGATGGTACCATTGCCCAGTCTAGGTCTTCTAGGCGGTGCCATCGCCAGCCCTAACGATGCCACCACCGGCCATGTTTTTAGGGACTGATTGGGCTATTCAATCTAGCCCAAATTAGCCCTATTAAGGGCCAAGTTGGCCCCTAATTAAGTTAGTGGGATTACCTCTCAATCCTAACTTAATTTATGCTCTAACTACGATAATTAAGACATCATCACAGCTCTTCTTGTTCCGTTGCGTCAATTACTCTTCTGGCAAGCTTCCTACGTACTTCCGGCAAACATCCGACGAACTCTCGACAATGCTCCGGCGGACTCCCGGCAAGCTCCTGGACTTTACGACGATCTTCTTGGCAAGTTCTGATGAGCTTCTTTGGCAAGCTCCTAGACTTCTTGGTTGGTTCCGGCAGAACTTCTGACGAACGTTTGGACTTCCAACGAACTCTCGAACTCCCAACGTGATCTCGATCTTGACTCCGGCACAACACCTGCTTTATGTCTTATTGTTATCATAGTTAATCCTGTATACTTTTCTCAACATATAGATTAGATCAAACAAATTACAATTGACTTCATCATTAAAATTCGAGATTCAACAATCTCCCCCTTTTTTATGATAATAATCAATTGATGACGGAGTTAACCTTAACTCCCCCTATCTATATGCCATACTTGAGAAAAGACATTCTTGAATTCAAAGCCTTTGAATTCAAGTATCAAACAGATAAGTTAGATTCATTTAAACTTATCACCATGCACATCATGATTACTATCTTGATCTAACATTCTCAAAATGATGTCAAGGCATGACATCCATTTTCAAGTATGATATTTCAAATATGAAAGATGACAAAGATAGTAATTCCTCATTCTATGGCAAAATATCAATTGTAAAATAGCAAGTTAAGCTCTAGATATCTTATCATAATGTAAAAAATTTATCAAGCAAACATTTCAAGTATATATGATAAAATACATTTGTCATCAATTTACCACATTTTGGTATTATTTCTACCCCTTTGTTATCAACAAAAATGAGAACGATTTAATAATACAAATGTGGTAAAAATTCATGCCACATTTTAATTTGTATACCAATCATATTTCAAGCATTCATGACATGGTATCATTCAAAAGTTCTCACATTAAAAGTTATAAATATAAAACTTGGCATGAAGAAGGAAAGTTAGGAGGAAATCCATTAAGAACCAACTTTGTGAAATGATTTGAATCAAGTCAAAAACAATAAAAGAGTTTCATTAAATCATGCTTCAATTTTCATAAGGATCAAAATATTCATGTGAAACTCCAATTGTTAGGATCAAGATATTCATGTGAAATCAACTCCTCACTCTTGCAAGTGTTCATCTCATACTAAAAATTTATCTTTTAAGGATCAAGATATCCATTTATAAAAATGCATCTTTCATGAGAAGACTAAGAAGCATCATATGAAAAAGAAATTTATAAGACAAATTAATTTCTTATTAAAAAATTCACAAGAGATAAACCCATGAGAGATGTATTTGTTAATGAAATCTATGAAGTGATTAAGTGCATCAAAACTCATTAAGTGATGGAGCAAGGGTATGAAGTAAACTTGATACTAAGGAAGATGAAAGCGAAAGAAGTTCATGAAGGCTCCATTTATAAAATACAAAAAGATAGACCAGAAAAGATATATATCAAATTCATGCATTTGGATAAATTAACATTCCTAACTCTCTTCTAATAAAATCATATTGTTCTTCACTTAAAGGTTTTGTAAAGATATCGGCTAATTGATATTTCACATCAATAAACTCTAAGATTACATCATAATTATTAACATGATCTCATATAAAGTGATGCCTAATATCAATATGTTTAGTTCTAGAGTATTGAATAAGATTTTTTGTTAAACATATTGCACTTGTGTTATCACATTTTATGAGAATATTTTTAAGATGAATCTTATAATCCTCTAGAGTGTTTTTCATCCACAACTTGTGTACAACATGCACTAGCTGCAATGTACTCAACTTTAGTTGTAGATAGTGCAACCGAGTTTTATTTTTTGGAGGACCAAGAAACAAGTGCGTGTCCTAAAAATTGATATGTTCCGGATGTACTTTTTCTATCTAATCTACATCTAGCAAAATCCGCATTAGCATATGTAATTAGTTTAAAGTTTTCAGATTTTGAATACCATAATCCTAGATTAGTGATACCTTTAAGATATCTAAGAATTCTCTTAACTGCTTTAAGATAAGATATCTTAGGATTAGATTGAAACCTAGTACAAAGACTTACACTAAACATGATATATGATCTAGTTATGGTGAGGTATAGTAAACTTCCTATCATACCTCTATAAGCTTTTTGATCAAAGCTTTCTCCACTTTCATCAATGTTTAACTTAGTGGAGGTACTCATGGGAGTATTGATAGCCTTTGAGCTATCCATATTAAACCTTTTTAGCAAATCTAAAGCATATTTTGTTTGACTAAGAAAAATGTCACTAGTTAGTTGTTTGATTTGTAAGCCTAAAAAGAAAGTTAATTCCCCCATCAAACTCATTTCAAATTCAAGACTCATACTTTTAGCAAATGATTCACAAAGAGATTCATTCGTAGAACCGAAAATAATATCATTAATATAAATTTAAACAATAAGAAAATTATCTTCAAAATTTTTAATAAACAATGTAGTATCAACCTTACCTTTAAAGAAATTATTATGAATTAGAAATGAGCTAAGTCTCCCGTACCAAGCCCTTGGGGCTTGTTTCAATCCATAGAGAGCTTTAGTCAATTTAAACACATGATTAGGGAAATTATCATTCTTAAATCAGGGAGGTTGTACAACATAAACTTCTTTGGAAGTAAAGCCATTAAGAAAAGCACTTTTAATATCAATTTGAAATAATTTAAAATTATTACAACTAGCATAGGCAAGTAGCATCCTTATGGCTTCTAATCGTACCACAGGAACGAAGGTTTCTTCATAACTAATACCTTCTTCTTAGTTGAAACCTTTGGCCACTAATCTAGCCTTGTTTCGAACCACGATACTAAATTCATCTTACTTGTTTCTAAAGACTTATTTAATACCAATAACTAAATGGTCATTTGGTCTAAGAACAAGCTTCCACACTTCATTTCTCTCAAATTGATTCAATTTTTCTTATATTGCGATAACCCATAAATCATCTTTCATGGCTTCGTCAATGCATTTAGGTTCAATTTGGGAGAGAAAAATAGCGTTGGCATAAAAATTCTTAAGAGAAGAACGAGTTTGAACCCCTTTAGATGTCTCCTATGATTAGCTCCTTAGGATGAGCATCTATATACTTCCAATCCTTAGGTACGGATGTTTCGAAAGTAGATGCATCCAAGTTTCTAGATGGAGAAAGGGTTTCATTTAAATTCAAGGGATCAAAATTAACATCATCAACAAAATCAATTTTCTTAACTTTGAAAACTTCATTAAAAATAACATGAATAGATTCTTCTATAATCAAAGTTTTTTTATTAAAGATATGAAATGCTTTAGAAATAGAAGAATAGCAAAGAAAAATTTCTTCATCAGATTTAGCATCAAATTTTCCTAAGACATCTTTTTCATTCAAGATAAAACATTTACACCCAAAAACTTTAAAATATGAAACATTGGGTTTTTTTTTGTTTCATAACTCATAAGGAGTTATGATGAATAAGGGTCTTACTAGAACTCTATTCATGACATAGCATTCTATGTTTATGGCTTCGGCCCAAAAATATTTATGTAGGCTATATTAATTTAACATGGTTCTTGTCATTTCTTATAAATTTCTATTCTTTCTTTCTACTACTCCATTTTGTTGAGGATTTCTTGGAGTAGAGAAGTTATGGTTGTATCCATTAGATTTATAAAATTCTTGAAAATCATGGTTTTGAAATTCACCACCATGATCACTTCGAATTGACGAAATCATAAAACTCTTTTTATTTTGAACAAGTTTACAAAACTTGAAGAAATACCTAAAGCATTCACTTTTGTGTGTCAAAAGATAAGTCCATGTGTATCTAGTATAATCATCCATGATGATAAATGCCTATTTGCTACCTCCTAGGCTTGATATAGAAATTTGTCCGAACAAGTCCATATGGATCAATTGCAAAGGTCTAGAGGTGCTTATTTGGTTATTGGGTTTGAAGTTATCTTTTATTTCTTTTCCTAGTTGACATGCATCATACACATTATCTTTGAGGAACTTGATACAAGGAATTTTTCTTACAAGTTCCTTAGATGAAATTTGAGAGATTAGTTTCATGCCAGCATGACCTAATCTCCTATGCCAAAGCCAAGTATTATCATTTAAAACTAAAATATATATTTTATTATAAAGATCTTTAAAGTCGATAGTGTATATATGATTTTGTTTTAAAGCAATCATAGATATGTTTTGTGTGATTTTTCTATAATACAAGTATTAGATTCAAATATAATAATATATTCTTTATCACACAATTGACTAATGCTCAAAAGGTTATGCTTTAAGCCATTAACTAAAAGTACATCTTCAATAAAAAAGTTGGATGTATTACCTATAGTTCTTTTGCCAATGATTTTACCCTTGTTGTTGTCTCCGAAGGTGACATATCCTTCATCTAGGTTAGTGAGCTTAAGAATTGAGATGGATCTTTGGTCATATGCCTTGAGCATCCACTATCAATGTACCATCTCTTGCTTCTAGCTTGTGATAGCATATATTTCTACAAAAGAGGATGATTTTTATGTACCTATTTGACCTTGGGTGCCTCAAAAATCGATCGGCTTAACTTATCATTTTGCATAGTTCTTTATGGTTCCTTTAGGAACCCAAATCAATTTGTGTGGACTATACTTCCTAAATGGACATTGATAAGCTAGATGTCCAAGTTTGTAAAAAAGTTACATTTGTTTTGGGGTGAAATATGCAAGATAGGGCCTTTAAAAAAGGTGGCTGGATATTGGTGAGAGCTACTCACAAATCCGATTCCATTTCTTTTATGAAGGTGACCCTTATTGGTAAGAATTATGTTCAAGGACTTGCTACAAATCTCAAATTTTTCTAAGGTTTCTTTGAGTAGCAAGTTTTCCTTTCTAAGTGTTTTTATTTCATAGCATTTCATACATGGAGCTAAACTATCATTATGCTCAACTTTTAATCTATTGTAATCACTAACAAGAGAATCATGCTCCGTTTTTAACAATTTATATTTTTTACTAATTGATTTGTATTCATCAAATAAATCATGAAAAGCATTTAATAGTTCATCAAATGATAAATTTGCATCAATTGAACTTGTTACCTCATTTCCAATGGCAATTAGTGCATAGTGAGCAACTTGCTCGGTGTTAGTTGGCTCCTTTTCTTCGGATGCACTTGAGTTGTCCTATGTTGCTTTGAGAGCTTTCTTCTTTGGTATCATTTTCTTAGCTTGGGGACATTTGCTCTTGTAGTGTCCCGACTTCTTTCATTCGTAGCATATTACTTGATCTTTCTTATGTTCAAATTTATTTTTAATATCATTTTTAAATTTATTCCTTCTTATGAATTTTTTAAATTTCCTTATTAAAAGTGCCAAGTCTTCATCAAGGTCCTCATCGCTTAAGTTTTCTTTCAAGCGATCTTCTTGGGTTCTTAGTATCATATCCTTCTTGTTCTTTGGAAGGGTATCCTTAAGCTCTTCATTAGCTTTATAAGTAATCTCATAGGTCATTAGTGACCCAATTAGTTCTTCGAGAGGAAAATTATTTAAATCTTTAACATCTTGAACGGTCGTGACTTTAGGATCCCAACTCTTTAGAAGGGATCTTAAAACTTTATTAACAAGTTTAGAATCCGAGAAACCTTTACCAAGTCCTTTTTGACCATTGACGACATCCGTAAATTAGGTGTACATGTCTCCAATGGTCTCTCTTTTTCATCCGAAATAATTTATAAATGTGCACTAAAAGATTAATTTTTGACTCCTTCACTCTACTAGTGCCTTCATGAGTCACTTCGAGTGTGTGCCAAATATCAAAAGTCGTTTCACTAATCGACACTCGATTAAACTCATTTTTATCTAATGCACAAAACAAGGCATTCATAGCCTTGGCATTTAAAGTGAAAGTTTTCTTCTCCAACTCATTCCAACCGTTCATCGAAAGAGAAGTCTTTTGAAAATCGTTTTCAACAATATTCCAAAGCTCAAAATCCATTGAAATTAGGAAGATCCTCATTCTAGTCTTCCAATATGTATAATCCGTCCCATTGAACATGGGCGAACGTGTAATTGAATGACCCTCTTGGTTGCTGGCAAATGTCATCTCTCTTGGGTATTAAACCAAATAAGAGTGAACCTTGCTCTGATACCAATTGTTAGGATCAAGAGTGATACTAAGAGAGGGGTGAATTAGTGCAGGGGAAAACTTTTTTAATTCGAAAGATTTTGTTTCGATTAAAACTAATTCCAACGAAAATGATTTTGATTCAATCCATTTCGGAGAGAATTTGAACTTAAAAGCTTTTCGTAAAAGTGTAAGAGAAGATTAAGAAGATTTGCAGTAATGTAAATCAAATGAAAAGCGTCGGTTTCGTAAAATCTTCGTATGATTAAAATCGATCTCGGAAGGTATTTACTTGAAAGTGTATGTGAGACGTAGATGTAGTAAAAGCACAGTAAGGAGGAGAGGCAATTTGCTATAAAAGTAAATTGCTCAAAGTAAATACAAACCGAGTTTTAGAGTGGTTCGGTCAACGTGACCAACATCCACTTTTAGATTCCTCCTCCGACGAGGTCACCAGCGTCCACAAAAGGCCTTCCTTCAATAGATGAAGATCAACCACCTTTTATAGTGCTTTCTTCTTTTCACGGGTTTAGGAGAGAACCCTTATAAGTCTTACACCTCTCTTCAATGATCTCAAAACTTAGAAAGGGAGGAGGAGAACTCTAGCACTTGTTTACAACACTTTTATACCATAACAACTAAAGATTATCTCAATGCTTTCGTGCCCTTTCATGCAGAAAAGGGTGGAGTTTTTATAGGCCCCAATGGCTTCAAAAATGAAGCCAAAAAGTGTCTAATCCCATATTTTCGGGGTCCTAGCGGTACTACCGCCTGCAGTCTGACACTGGGTGGTACCACCGCCCAGTCTGGGCGGTACCACTGCCTAACAGAACTCGGAGACCGCTTGACATGGGTGGTACCATCGCTGGAAGTAATAACTGTTGATGGTACTACTGCCTAGTTTGGGTCTTCTAGGCAGTGCCACTTTCGGCCATGTTTTCAAGGGCTAATTGAGCTGTTCAATCCGACCCAAATCAGTCCTGTTAAGGGCCCAGTTGGCCCCTAATTAAGTTAGTGGGATTATCTCCCAATTCTAACTTAATTTATGCTCTAACTATGATAATTAAGACATGATCATAGCTCTTCTTGTTCCGGTGCATCAATTGCTCTTTCGGCGAGCTTCCGACGTACTTCCGGCGAACATCTGATGAACTCTCGGCAATGCTCCAGCAGACTCCCGGCAAGCTCCTGGACTTTACAACGATCTTCTTGCCAAGTTCCGATGAGCCTCTTTGGCAAGCTCCTGGACTTCTCCGTTGGTTCCGGTAGAACTTCTAACGAATGTCCAGACTTCTGACGAACTCTCGGTTGATCTCGATCTTGACTCCGGCACAACACTTGCTTTATGTCTTACTGCTATCGTAGTTAATCTTGTACACTTTTCTCAATATATAGATTAGATCAAATAAATTACAATTGATTTCATCATTAAAATCCAAGATTCAACAGAGAACTTGAAAGGGCTCTCCCACGGAGCGAGCCTGGATGCGACACAAGTCCGGCATCGACATCGGGTGGACTCTCGACCTTCTTGAGGGACCTTCGTTAGGAGATTTGGCAAGCTCCCTCTCCCGCACGCATGCCAAACCCTCACCCTAGGAGCCACCACTCGACTCACACATCCCCTAGGCCACTACTTCGCGGGTCGCCATGCCCTCGAACACCTTTCGGGCGTCGACCTTAGCCTTCTTCTTCGGCCGACCCGCCTCCGGCTCCCTGGGTGACTTCGACCCACGCACTGGTGTGCTCTTCTTCGAAGGAACCCCAGGGTCGGATCCTTCATGCTCCCGAGTCGGCTGCGCCACGATCGAAGGGCAAGGCATCCCCTTCATAATCTGGAGGTGTTGGGAAAATCTTTGAGGGCGACATCACATGCACAGTAGAAGAACAAGAAAACAAAATTCTTGATTCCCAAAGAGATGTTCATCGTCGTGTGAAGATTGGTGCATAAAATCCACGAAACTAAAAAACTACGTATATAATAGATTGTGTTACCTAGGGAGATCGTATATCTCTATTTCCTTGCAGATCCTTAGGAGAGGGTGAAGGAGGTCAAGTGTCCTCCTCTCTAGCGGTGATCCATACAGCAGGGCTGCAACGACGCTCCTCAAAACTCCAGCCCTGCTCTGAGGTGGAGAGGAAAAGGAGAATAGGAGAGACAAACAAAGGCTCTAGCCTATGAGGCTCTGAATCCCTTCTATTTATAGAGATTCCCTATCAAACCCTAATGGATCCTCGCCTAGTGGGTATTAGATCTGCATCCAATAAGGGATCCATTGGAGGGCAAGTCTAGTGCCAACAGCCGCGGTAATTCCAGCTCCAATAGCATATATTTAAGTTATTGCAGTTAAAAAGCTCGTAGTTGGACTTTGGGACAGGTCGGTCGGTCCGCCTCGCGATGTGCACCGGTCGTCCCATCCCTTTTGTCAGCGATGCGTGCCTGGCCTTAACTGGCCAGGTCGTGCCTGGCCTTAACTGTTACTTTGAAGAAATTAGAGTGCTCAAAGCAAGCCCACGCTCTGGATACATTAGCATGGGATAACATCAAGCCTTTTAGATTAGTGGATCTCTATCCAATAATCTCTCATGGGCTCTTATTGGATCTCGTCCATGGGATCCAATAATTCAAGGGCTTATTGGATATCCAATAAGACAAGGGCTCCATCGGATATCTCATATCCGAACCTCTACTCATCGTAATGCCTACCATATGTATGTGACTCTCTAGGCCCAATATCGAGCTGGCTGTGAGTCATACCTGTCAGAACTCCTTCTAACTCAGTGAATTATTATCTCTGTAATAATTCACTTGACTCATCGACTATGGACGTACTAAGCCACTACGTCGTAGTCCCCAGATAATACAAGGGAATCCAATCCATTAGACCTGTCTGTCCTCAGTTACTGTGTACCTATAGTCCCTCATCCATCTAATATCCCAGAGACCGTATATCGAGTATGGTGTTGTCAGACCCATACGGTTTCTACTCGAGTCTTGCTCTAATCGGATTCTCCCGAAGAACTCTTTCTCTCTCAACCCGAATGACCCTGGCCAGGGATTTATCTGAGCAAGAACACATGGGATATTCCTCTCATGACGCCGAGAGTGGATGATCCTCTATCGACACTCAATAGCCCTTATAAGGTTGACTACCACTCCCAATGACCAGTTGTACTAGATCTGGGATAGCCAAACATATAAGTCTGGTATCAAAGAGTGGAGCACTCATATAGGACATCCTTGGTGTCTCAAGTCTAAGGACCAGATATATCACTAGGACTACGAAATCATTGTCTGACAATAAGGCATCATCAACCATCCAACATTTCGTAAGCGGATCAATCAGTAAACTCATTCTCCAATGAGCACATATACTATATCCCTAGTGTCTCTACACGAGAAGCTATAAGACCCGCTGCATCCATCATATGGACGGGTATACAGCACACCAGTCTGTCCGGTTATCACGATGTCCCTCTCGAGTAACCTATGACCGGGATTATTTAGGATATGTGTTTAAAGGTGAATCGAGGGACTCGACCAAGCATACGATGTCCTCGGGTCACTGGTGACATCTCTATGTCGTAAGTAAGATAGTGAATCACGATATAGGTGAGTCACAAGGGACTCGACCAACTCAACCTATACCGAAAATCAGTTCATATTTATAATGATGGAAGGCCACGTGAGTCAATCTAATTGCCTCACATTTACCGACTTAATATTATCGAGAGATGTTTCTATAATTTGGTCTCATAATATGACATACCACACATATACATATTTAATATATATCTACATCGCATGTAAATATATATACATATCTAGTATATGTATAAGCAATCACACCAAATGATCATGGACCACAATCTAATGTGATTAGGCCCGAGCCAGTAAGTCTAATCACTCACATCAAGATCTATGTGTGCAACGGTGCATCTCCATGCCCTGTGATCATCCATCTCATCCTCATCAGTTCCGTCGACATTTCGATGCATCTTCATGCATCACGATCGTCCGTCTCATGGGTCCCACTATCGCATCCATCCTCCCGCTACGCCTCCTCATGTGATTACAACTTAATCATAGGCACGCAGGCCCGACAATAAATTAGAAATATAATGGAGGCTCGCAGACCCCAATAATAATAATCATAAGTTCACACATCACACCGTCGATGATCATCCGTCCACACATCATACATCACATATATAAATAATCATCATCATGTAGGACTACTAGATAATAATAAAAATAATAATCAACTATATTTTTAATTAATTAGTATTTTATGAAATCAGGGACATATAGAGAATTTCTTAATTCCTAAGGGTATTTTCATAATTTAAACAAAAGATAGAAATTAGAATTTCTCAAATTTCGAGGGGCAAAACTAGTTTTTGCCCAGAAAACCCTAATGCCCTCATCCTCCCCTACTATCGTTGCTGCCGCCGCCTCCACCACCCTGTCTGCGGTGGACTGTGCGGCCGAGGGCGGGGTCGCTGCCCCTACAGTTATGCGCCCCCGCGGGCTGGCACCCTTGTGGGCGTCGTCCCCTCCGCAGGTGGTTCTGCCCGTGAGGCAGCGCCCACAAGCGGTGTTGCCTCGCCGGGCGGTCTCTCCTACTGGGTTTTTGCCCGCAGGAGCAGCGACCACAAGCGCTGCTGCCCTACGGCGCGTCACCACGCGAGAGCAGCGGCCGTAGGCGCCGTTGCCCTTGCAGCTGCTGCTACAGGCTACCTACCTGCACGCAGATGGCAGTGATGCCATTTGCGACGGCAGCGAGGGCAGCAACAATTGTTGCCCTTTTCGCTTTTATGTCAACGATTGACGTCAAAAGCTTCTCCAAAACACAACACACAGTTTAAAACCAATCTATCGCATGAACAACCTGGCTCTGATACCACTATTGAGAAAATCTTTGGGGGTTACATCACATGCGCAGCGGAAGAACAAGAAAACAAAATCCCCGATTCCCAAAGAGATGTTCATCGTCGTGCGAAGATTGATGCGTAAAATTCGCGAAACTAAAAAACTATGTATAGAATAGATTGTGTTACCTAGGGAGATCGTATATCCCTATTTCCTTGCAGATCCTTAGGAGAGGGTGAAGGAGGTCAAGCGTCCTCCTCTCTAGCGGTGATCCATACAGTAGGGTTGCGACGACGCTCCTCAAAACTCCAAGCCCGCTCTGAGGTAGAGAGAGGAAGGAGAATAGGATAGGTAAGCAAAAGCTATAGCCTATGAGTCTCTGAATCCCTCCTATTTATATAGGTCCCCTGTCAAACCCTAATGGATCCTCGTCTAGTGGGTATTGGATCTATATCCAATAACCTAAGCCTTTTAGATTAGTGGATCTTTATCCAATAATCTCTCATGGGCTCTTATTTGATCTTGTCCATGGGATCCAATAATTCAGGGGCTTATTGGATATCCAATAAGATAAGGGCTCCGTCGGATATCTCATATCCGAACCTCTACTCATCGCAATGCCTACCATATGTGTATGACCCTCTAAGCCCAATATCGAGCTGGCCGTGAGTCATACCTATCAGAACTCCTTCTAACTCAATGAATTATTATCTTTGTAATAATTCACTTGACTCATCGATTACGGACATACTATGCCACTATGTCGTAGTCCCCAAATGATACAGGAGAATCCAATCCATTGGACCTGTCTGTCCTCAATTACCGTGTACCGATAGTCCATCATCCATCTAATATTCCAGAGACCGTATATCGAGCATTGTGCTGTCAGACCCATACGGTTTCTACTCGAGTCTCGCTTTAATCGGATTCTCCCGGAGAACTCTTTCTCTCTCAACCCGAATTACCCTGGCCAGAGATTTGTCTGAGCAAGAACACATGGGATATTTCTCTCATGACGCCGAGAGTGGATGATCCTCTATCGACACTCAATAGCCCTCGTAAGGTCGACTATCACTCCCAATGACCAACTATACTAGATATGGGACAACTAAACCTATAAATCTAGTATCAAAGAGTGAAGCACTCATACAGGACATCCTTGGTGTCTCAAGTCTAAGGACCAGATATACCACTAGGACTACGGAATCACTGTCTGACAATAAGGCATCATCAACCATCCAGTATTCCGTAAGAGGATCAATCAGTGAACTCACTCTCCAATGAGCACCTATATTGTATCCCTAGTGTCCTTATATGAGCAGCTATGAGACCCGCTGCATCCATCATATGGACAGGTATACAGCACACCAGTTTGTCCGGTTATCACGATGTCCCTCTCGAGTAACCTATGACTGGGATTATTTAGGATATGTGTTTAAAGGTGAATCAATCTCATTTTTGTGATCTCATCACGATCTGATTCCCATTGCACAAATCCAATGACATCACTATATATATATATATATATATATACATATGCAATAGTTCTAAAGTGATATATGCCAAAATATAATAAGCAAAAATATTTTGTATCAAGTCACACGTGTCATCACTCACGTGATTGGCTTGCTGGGCACCTATGACTAGCCGGAGGTTCACCATTTTTGCGAATAAAGGTTCGATTAGTAAGACGTGCCAAAAATGAAAGAAGCACTCCGAGCACAAATTCGACCATACCCCTAGGGGCTGGGCTTAATCTCGCTTCGACCAACCACTCGGTTATTTCCCTGATTGCCCGAGAGGAGGACAGGATCTCTCTTAATCACTTCACGTGCTCGGTCTCTTCATGCGAAAGAAACGAGGGTACATTGTTAATGGCTCGGGAAGTCCATCCGATGCAAAACCCCTACCCCCAACTACAGCTCATAAAGAGATGACGAGTTTTCCATCCCTTGTTATTGGAGGGTGCCCCACAAATCTTAAAGCCACTTTAGGTAGTCAAGTAATACCCACCTCGCCCCTTGCATAAGCGAAAGCAGGCTAAGAAAAGAGTTTAGGTCGGCTCGATCCCCACTCCACGACACTCTCCGAGGAAAACCACTATATAACACTAGGAGTTCGACGCCATCTAGGATGGTGAGATCCCCCACTAGTGGAGGCATTCTTCGATAACTGGGTGCAACGGAAACCGCAGCCCCCCCCACCAGAGCATCTGTGGTCAGCCCAAACCCGTTGGGAAATGGGTCATAAGGACGCTGACCAGGATGCGGAGCATGAAGCCCATAATTCTTCGGGATACTATATCCCGAATCGGACATAAAAGTTCCTCAGTCACTACCGAATCGACATCATGCCACGATCTCATCACTTGAAGGGCCAGGAAGGCCTTCGAATCCGCCAAGGGCAAGTCGCTTGATGAGGAACTGATTACCTCTATCCTAGAACTACCAGAACCCAAGTTGTTGACCTCGGGAACCAACTGACCTGAAGAGGAGGAAGACAAAGACATCCTGACCTTAAGGTAAGGAGCAACGATCCGAGGCATGAGCAGAAAAACGACGACTAAACAATGCCACCGTAGTTCACAGTTAAGGGTTTATAAAGAAGAAACCTGCCACCACCAATCGACATTTGGGCTCCCCGAGGTGAGAAGTAATCTTAGCATCTAATCTAGCGTAACTCCCCATATCCCCCCAAATTCATCGGGTTCTTGCCAAAAACCCATAAGCTACCAAAAAATTTCCCACCAAAAACACATAATACAACGAAGCACAAACAAATTCAGCCAAGCATCGACTTGGCCAGTAGTCGCACGAGCAACCCCTCATCCAATCAGTCCATCCAGTGCTCGAGTTGAGTAGCTCGGCCAACAAGATCAGTTATGCCCGAGCCGTGCAACTCGGCTAGTGGTCGCACGAGCAACGCCTCGTCCAATCAATCCGTCTAGTGCCCAAGTTGAGTAGCTCAGCCAGCAGGATCAGTCTTAGTAGGATCAACCTTTGGCCGAGCTGCACAACTCGGCCAGTAGTCGCACGAGCGATGCCTTGTCCAATCAGTCTGTCTAGTGCCCGAGTTGAGTAGCTCGACCAATAGGATCAGTCTTTGCCCGAGCCGCACAACTTGGCCAATAGTCACATGAGCAACACCTCGTCCAATCAGTCCATCCAGTGCCTGAGTTGAGTAGCTCGGCCAGTAGGATCAGTCTTTGCCCGAGCCACACAACTCGACCAGTAGTCACACGAGCAATGCCTTATCCAATCAATCCATCTAGTGCCCGAGTATAGCAGCTCAGCCAACAAGATCAGTCTTAGTAGGATCAGCCTTTGCCCAAGTCACCCAACTCGGCCAATAGTCGCATGAGTAACACCTTGTCCAATCAGTCCATCCAGTGCCCAAGTTGAGTAGCTCAGCCAGCAGGATAAGTCTTTGCCCGAGCCACACAATGCCTCGCCAAATCAGTCCATCCAGTGCTCGAGTTGAGTAGCTAGACCAGCAGGATCAGTCTTTGCCCGAACCGCACAACTTGGCCAGTAGTCGCAAGAGCAGCACCTTGTCCAATCAGTCCATCCAGTGCCCAAGTTGAGTTGCTCGGCCAATAGGATCAGTCTTTACTTGAGCCGCATAACTTGGCTAGTAATCGCACGAGCAACGCCTCGTCCAATCAGTCCATCCAATGCCCAAGTTGAGTAGCTCGGCTAGCGGGATCAGCCTTTGTCCGAGTCATGCAACTCAGCCAGTAGTCGCATGAGCAATGCCTCATCCAATCAGTCCATCTAGTGCCCAAGTTGAGTAGCTTGGCTCGGAGGATCAGTCTTAGCAGGATCAACCTTTGCTCGAGCCACGCAACTCAGCCAGTAGTCGCATGAGCAACGCCTTGTCCAATCAGTCCATCCAGTGCCTAAGTTGAGTAGCTCGGCTCGCAAAATCAGTCTTAACAGGATCAACCTTTGCCTGAGCCGCACAACTTGGCCAGTAGTTGCACGAGCAATGCCTCGTCCAATCAGTCAATCTAGTTCCCAAGTTGAGTAGCTTGGCCAACAAGATTAGTCTTTGCCCAAGCCACGCAATGCCTCGTCAAATTGGTCTATCCAATGCCCGAGTTGAGTAGCTCGGCTAGCAAGATCAGTCTTTGCCCAAGTCGCACAATTCAGCCAGTGGTTTCACGAGTGACGCCTTGCCCAGTTGCTACTTGATCGCAACTTTATCAACCCAATCGCGCCCTCAGCTCCTCACAAAGACCCCAAGGCATAACTCGTTGGGGGGGGGAGAAGTGATAGGGCATATCATGAATTACCCCATGAGGACTCGATCCTTGCCATGTTAGCCCGAGTATGGGGCCTCGAGAGGAGGATGCAGTGCTACATCGGATGTGCCACCTGAAATCTAAGATGACGGTTGTCCTCTCCCCGTGTCGTTTGGTGCCGCATCGACCAGCCCCGTCGCAACGAGGACCGCTTCGAGAAGCCCAAGACGACGCCGCATGACACCATCTCACGTATCCCGAGCGGTGGACGCCCGAAGGTACATTCACCGCTTATGAGGTCGGTTGTCGACAAAGGCCACGTACGGTCGACCCCCAGGAGCTACGATAAAAACCCATCGCTAGCATCTAACAAGGTGCATTTAAAATATCGGCAGATTACTGACTCGAGCTTTGGAGGGACCTAAGTCGGGATCACCCCCCATCCTGACCTAGACCTGTGTGCAAGAACCCGAGGTTGACAAAGGTAAACGAGCTCGTGAAAGAGACGCATCCCCACCGAATCCGACCTCGACCCGATCATGTGAGACCTTCGTCCCTAAGACGGTCCTGGACGTCAACAGTCGGATCAAGCTGTATCGACCACGCGGCCACGACCTTAGGTTCGCTGAATAAGGACAAAGATAACTATGAGGACAACGACAAGAGGCCTTGCGGGACTAAGAAGAATAGTGATGAGGCAATAAGGATTACATCTAAGCCTCCTTGAGCAAAACTGAGGGGATGAAAACAACAATGAAGGGCCTCATAGAGGTAGCAAGGATGACATCAGGATCTTCGTAAGCAGCTTGAAGATGATAAAACCTCACAACAGAATGGAGGTTGTAAGGAACGACTAACGACAAATGACGAACAATGACAAGAGAAAATAAGAAAATAATCTAAAAAAAATAAAAGCAAAGGCACCACCTTCTAAGAAAAGTCAAAAAAAGATGACTTTCCAAAAAAAATCGTCATATATATAATTCAGCTAACATGATCAGAATATCCACCAACCTCAGCCTTTCTTTATAGCCACCGGGGTCCGCATCCATTATTTATTACGAGATTAGTTTATTGTAATTTATAGCATTAATTATATCGACAATATTGTCCTTTCCATTTCACTTTAAATGAAAACTCACTTCTCTGTTGTTTGGTGCCGCCAAAGCAAGTTACTTTCATTTCACATTCAGGCTACATCGACCAGCTTATCGGATCCAAATCCGACCCGATTCCTCAACCAAATCCACCAAGCTATGTTAGACGTATTACTAAATCACCACCTACCACGGCTAATCATCATACCAAATGCGATGGCCACATGCTTCAAATCCATCCGGTCTGCTTCCTAAATACCCAAGTCATAATTGGCATTTGACTTCCGGGTCCTCTGTTTCACACATGGTCAGGGTCGGGTTAGCGAGACGAGCCAGCCACCATCCGGTAACCCGGCAAATCCATCAGCGTGATCTCTTCTCCCTGTCTGCCACGGCGTCGGCTTCGTCTGATGTGGGACCGCTTCACTTCCTTTGACCGTGGTGGCTGCCTAAGTCAACTGCCAACAGCCACCGGCAAAGCAAAGCATTGGCGAGAAGCTTTTTGTGGTCCTCGGCGGCAGGCGAGCAGCTATGGCTCACCAACCCCCTCCCCCCTTCCGCTTAAATCCTGCATTTCCCTACCAACTCAGTACGACCACGAGGGCAGAAGCAGAGCGGAGGAAGGCAAGCCATGGAGGAGGCGGAGGAGGTGAAGGAGATGAGCGAGCTGCTCTCCATCCCCAAGACCCCACGGCCGCCGGTGTCGGGGCCGCCGTCCCAGCTCCACTCGCCCTCGCTCACGAGGTCGCCGATGCTCCACTCGCCGACGCCCCAGACGCCGAGGCCGAGCGAGCTGCACTCCATCCCCGCCACGCCACGGCCGCCGGTATCGGGGCCGCCGTCGCAGCTCCACTCCCCCTCGCTCACGAGGTCGCCGCTGCTCCATTCGCCGACGTCCCAGACGCCGAGGGCGAGCGAGCTGCACTCCATCCCCGCCACGCCGCGGCCGCCGGTGTCTGCGCCGCCGTCCCAGCTCCACTCCCCCTCTCTCACGAGGTCTCCGCTGCTCCATTCCGCGACGCCACGGACGCCACGGACGCCGCGGTTCGCGCGGACGCCGCTCGCCAGCCCCATGCGCCGGGCCATCGTCAACATGCGGGCGTACCTGGAGGACATCGGCCATCTCACCAAGCTCGACCCCCACGACGCCTGGCTCCCCATCACCGAGTCCCGCAACGGCAACGCCTACTACTCTGCCTTCCACACCCTCAGCTCCGGTATAGGCTTCCAAGCCCTGGTTTTACCCCTCGCCTTCACCTTCCTCGGCTGGTACGTACGATTCCTAAAACACAGACGCCCGTGCTCGATTCCCAGACATCACTAAGCCTTCGCTAATTTTCTCAGGACATGGGGAATTCTGTGCTTGTCCGTGGCATTTGCCTGGCAGCTCTACACGCTCTGGTTGCTCGTCCAACTCCACGAATCAGTCCCCGGAACTCGCTACTGCAGATACATGCACTTGGCGGAAGCCACCTTCGGTGAGCTGAGCCTCCCTAATTCGCACTTCCGAACCATCACTTCGACGGCCGCATCACCCTGCTGCTTGCTGTGTATCTTCTCAGGTGCGAAGCTGGGGAAATGGCTGGCCCTGTTTCCCATCTTGTATCTCTCGGCTGGGATATGCACTGCCATCATAATCGTGGGTGGGGGAGCCATGAAGCTCTTCTTCGAGATCGTCTGCGGCGCAACGTGCGATTCCAAGCCACTGACGACCGCAGAATGGTACCTGGTCTTCACCTGCCTCGCGGTGGTCCTGTCGCAGCTCCCCAACCTCAACTCCATAGCGGGAGTTTCTCTGATCGGCTCCGTCACCGCCGTCACCTACTGCACCTTGATTTGGGTCATCTCCGTAAGCAAGGGCAGGTTACCCGGAGTCTCCTACCACCCGGTTGAAGCCAAATCCGATGTCGACCGAGTGCTGGGAATCCTAAACGCTCTGGGAATAATTGCCTTTGCTTTCAGAGGCCACAATCTTGTTCTCGAGATCCAGGTGATGTCACCCTCCTCCTCCTCCTCCTCCTCCTCCTCCTCCACCTCTCTTCTTCTTCTTCATCACCAACATCATCTTCTTCTTCTTCATCACCATCATCATCTTCTTATTCTTCTTCAGGCGACGATGCCGTCAAGTCTGAAGCATCCTTCCCGGGTACCGATGTGGAGAGGAGTGAAGACAGCATACCTGATAATAGCATTCTGTTTGTACCCCATAGCAATCGGTGGTTTCTGGGCTTACGGCAACATGGTAAATCCAGAAGAAACACATGATGTTCTCATTGACTACTGTGAGGAGGCTTCTGATATATGTTCGGTGTGGGTGGCAGATACCTTCGAACGGGATGCTGACTGCTCTGTACGCGTTCCACGGCAAGGACACATCCAGAATTCTTCTGGGCTTGACGGCGTTGCTCGTCGTCGTCAACTGCCTCAGCTGCTTCCAGATCTACGCCATGCCCATCTTCGACAGCATGGAGGCGGGATACACCAAGAAGAAGAACAGGCCCTGCCCGCGCTGGCTTCGCTCCGCCTTCCGAGCGTTCTTCGCCGCCATCGCCTACTTCATGGCCGTGGCCTTCCCCTTCTTATCCGATCTCGCCGGCCTCATCGGGGGAATGGCATTGCCCGTCACCCTCGCTTACCCATGCTTCATGTGGATTCTCGTCAAGAAACCCGAGCGATACAGCGCCATGTGGTACATCAACTGGGTGCTGGGCAGCGCCGGCATGGTCCTGAGTCTCATCTTGACGATCGCAGGCGTATGGAACCTGGTGAAGACAGGCATCGACGTACGTTTCTTCAAGCCTCAGTAAAGATCAAGAGCAGAAGATCAAGAACATAAACAGAGCATCAATGGCGTCCACAGTTCTCCATGGTTTTGTTTGTACACCCAGCAGTCATGATTCTTGTGATCATACAAAGCCCATGTGATACTATATCATTCAATTTATCCGACTGATCTGACAACATTTATGTGATCCTATAGGTTGATGAGGTTGATGAGAAATTATCGGTTTTCGATGTGCCGGTACAGTTTTACCTTTTTAATACTCATGTATCTAAAAGGATACTTGTAATGGTAAAAATGATACGGGAGACTTATAAGTCGTTGGTTCCTTACTTCTCGGACTAAATATTCTTATCATTAATATATAAATTATTTGTTTATGATGATCGATAGAGTAGCTATAAGTTATGTTTAGATCAACTAAATTTGGTTTAGATCCATGTGCACAAAATAAATCGATGTGACCAATTGGAAGACTCAACACTTATTTTAGGATTGATGTGGATTCGAATGCTCATCCTGCAACTAACCTACATGAAGATTGAGGCTGAACAAGATTTTCAATTTTCGATGTTATCCCTCTAATACTCAAGTTCATGTCATCACCCAATCTACCTCGAACATGTTAATCTTCCTACATTGAACACTACACATTTGAGATGTTTGTTTATAAGTTATGCATTGAATATTGTGATGCTTTTGTTTATGAAGGATGTATTAAATATTTCAGATGCTCTTATCCACTAAAGATACATTGTGCATTGGAGACGCCTATGTTCATAAAGGATAAGGAGTGTTGATTGTGTTGTCATCATAAGGAGTGTCTCGGGCATTTTCGATTGCACAATCATCGTGGACAACGCTTCTAACCATATCAACTATGGTGTTGTTGTAAAGAGCCTTTCAGAATATGTTAGTCGCATTGTTGTCATAAAGAGCATCTCAGGCTATGTCAATAGTACTATCATCGTGGAGAGCGTTTCATACCATGATTATTGTATTGTCTCATAGAGAACACTTTGGGACATGCTAGCTGCACTATCATTGTCATGTCTCAGGTCATGACGATTGCACTGACATCATAGAGAGCATTTCGAGCAATGTTAATCATGATATTATCATAGAGAGCATTTTAAGCCATGTCAGGCGTATTGACATCAAGAGTGCATCTTCAATCATGTCTGTTGCATTGTCATCATGGAGAACACTTCCAACCGTGTCAATTGTCCTCATAGAAAACACTTTAGGTCATATCGACCATACTACTGTCGTTATAGAGAGTGCTTCAAGCAGTATCGATCATATTGTCATTATAAAGGGTGTCTCAAGCCATGGTGACCATGCTATAAGTCGAGGGCAAAACACCCTCACTTGAACACTCAGTTGAGCTGAGTTAACAGAATGCTTATGACATGAGCTCTCCTTTGATTACTAAAATGATATCGATGAAACAACCCGACTACATTCGAGTCCATATGCATAAAAAGTTTGATATGACCAAAGGAAAGACTAGAACATGTTGAATCTCGGATTTTGATGATGAAACTAATTGATTGTATTTAGATGTTTAACTGCATTTTGAGTGATGCAAGTCTACTCGATCAGAATTAGACAGTTAACGCAGGAGGAATTGACGTTGCGCCGGAGGAGATCACGTCAGGATATTGGACGGCAGAAGGCTTCGGACGTCGGGCATCGGGCTAAGGAGAGCGGAATTGCGCCAAGGATATCGGGGTTCGCGGAGGTCAACGCCGATTGGGCAACAAGCCGCAAGAGAGGACGATGTTGAAGAATCGGTTAAACGCCAACCAATGGCGTGTCGGCAACGGAATGCCGATTCGCGTTGTAATAACTGTCTAGATCGGAGTAGAGTTTTGGCTTGCATGTGCAGGATTAACTACGATAACGATGAAGACATAAAGCGAAACAAAGTGCGGAGTCAAGCACGAAGGATTCGTTGGGAGTTCAAGAGTTCGATGGAAGTCCGAAGGATCGTCGGGAACGCTGTTGGAACTCGCCAAGATCAAATCGTGAAGTTTAAGAGCTTGCCGGGAGTCCGCAGAATGGTTTCCGAGAGTTTATCGAAAGACCGCCGAAAGTTCGCCGGAAGCTCGCCGGAAGAAGTCTTGACTTATGGACTTTGTAATAGCTTATATAATGTCTTTAAAATTCATAGTTAGCATGTTAATTAGGGTTAGGATTAGGTATTAATCCTATAACCCAAGTAGGGGCCTATAACACTTGTAAATTTGAAAACACGTAGGCGGTGGGTGAAAACACCAGAGGGGTGGGCTGAAACCATCAGAGGCGGTGGCACCGCCCAGTGCCGAGAGCTGGGCGGTAGCACCTGGGCTGGGGTGGCACCAAAGACCGTCGAGGTCGAATCGGCAAAGGGTGGCACCGCCAAAGATCGAGAACCCAAAGAGAATTTAAATTTTGGAGCCCAAATTTGAATCCTCTTGAGGCCTATAAATACCCCTCAAATCTCAGCTGAGATTATAACTTTTTGAGCAGCAAGTGTTTGAGAGAAAGGCCTTAGAAAAGTCCTTGCTAGTCTTGTTTTCAATTTGCTAGTGTTCACCTCCTTCTTTCTTGCTGAAAATCTGTAAGAGAGTGAACCGCTTGTAAAAGTTGTAAGAGGGGTATTTACCCTTCCCTTTCAAGAGATTTGCTAGTGGAAGGTGGGAGCCTCATCGAAGAGGGGCCTCGCAAGTGGATATAGGTCATTTGACCGAACCACTGTAAAATCAGCGTGATCTTTGGTTTGTATTTACTTATTGTCATTTATATTACTGCAAATCATTTGCACTTTAATGCTATACTGCTTTGTCTCTATCTTCCTTATCTCTTCAAGTTAAAACGCAATCGAAACAGTTTTAAACGAAAACGTTGCTTTTATCGTACGAAGTTTCCGAAAAGTGTTTAAATCGTGAAAAGTTTATCGCACTTCACCGCTGCACTAATTCACCCCTCTTAGTGTGCTCCGATCCTAACAATTGGTATCAGAGCCCGGTATTTCTCATTTCGGATTTACACCCGAGAGAAATGGCACTTCATGGCTTTCAAGAGGGCTTTTCGGTTGTTCGTCCACCGTTGTTTAACGGATTGGACTACACTTATTGGAAAACTCGAATGAGAGTTTTCTTGATTTCTATGACTTTGGATATATGGAATATTGTTGAAAATGATTTTCAACTTCCCTCTAAACCGATGAATGAATGGTCGGATTTGGAGGAGTATTTTTCTTTAAACGCAAAGGCTATGAATGCCTTATTTTGCGCTTTGGACAAAAATGAGTTCAATCGGGTTTCTTTGTGCGAAACGGCTTTCGACATATGGCACACTCTTGAAATCACACACGAAGGCACTTCTAGAGTTAAAGATTCAAAAAATAACTTTTTAATATATGATTTCGAGCTTTTTCGAATGAAGCCGAGTGAAACCATTGTTGACATGTACACCCGTTTTACGGATGTCGTCAATGGTTTACAAGCTCTTGGCAAATATTTCTCGAATTTTGAACTTGTTAGTAAGGTTTTACGATCACTTTCTAAAGCTTGGGAATCAAAAGTAATGGCAATACAAGAAACAAAAGATTTAAATATTTTTCCACTTGAAGAACTTATCGGCTCATTGATGACATATGAAATGGTGCGCAATGCACACGATGAACATGATGAACAAAATCACCTTCCAAAGAACAGGAAGGATTTGGAACTCCGGACAAATGAATACCACTTGAGCGATGACTCAAGTGATGAGGACAATGATGAACTTGAACTTCGAACACTAAATCTTAATAAGTTCATTAAACAAAAATCTAAAATAAACAATGAACTTGAACGGAGGAAGAGACCAAAGAAAAGGAAAGCACCCAATGATGAATCAAGAACTTCCAAAGGTGAAACGACGAATTGGACTTTGACGAGCTTTGACTACAAGGTAAGTAACTCAACTCTTTTGAATTATTTTGAAATTATATAATACTTTTCATGAGTTATTTTTAATTTAGTTTAGGATTAATTTTCTTAAAAATTACATGAAAATAAAAAAATTAGAAATCATGCTTATCATTCTAGTAATTTTGAAATTCATGAAAATTGTATGTTTATAATAAACAAAATGATTTTGATTAAAAATACCTTATGAAATATGATATCATGCCTAATAAATTTATTTTTTGAGGCTATGCATGATGATGATGAGTTTTGGGTAATTTATAATTTATTAATTATTGATGATTTCCATAATGATCTTTTACGATTTATGAATTATCGATTTATACCAAAGTTGCTTTCGAAAATGAGTATGCAAACTAAGCATAAAAAAAAAATAGATTCACCTAAAAAGAAAATTGTATGACTACAACAAATAACAAATGATTTTGATTGAAAATACTTTATACTTAATGAAACCATCATTGATGAATATGCTTTATGTTTAATAGTTTCTTTGGCTTATATGCTCTATCATGATAAATATTTTAAAAATAAATAAAATCATATTTAATTTGAAGTAATGCTTAATGATGATGCTTAATGATGTATTTTTTGATTTGACATAAAAGTGGTATTAAAAAATGATGTATGTTTTGATTTGACATAAATGAAATAAGCATGTTTATAGGAAATAGTGAAGTGTCATGCTTGACAATTGTATACTTAACGATGCATAAAGTTATAATGAAAATATTAATATTTTAATACTATGATTCGATGATTTTATGCATGACATTATAAAGTTATATATAATAATGCATAATGATGAAATTGTGTAATAAAAATATTAAACATTTTGAAACCATGTTTTAGTGTCATGTATAATGATCATGCTTAATAAATTTCAAAATTATGCATATGAATCTTGTGATTTATGGATTATTGATTTTTACCATAATGAAAGTGCCTTATTAATCTTTGTTGTAATAAATCTTACATTTTCGGTTTTAAACATTATACATGTTTTTATTTGGTATAAGTGAAATAAAATCATATCAATTGAAACAACTAAAAAGAGGAAAATATTTTTTCCTTGAAAAATTATTTTTCTCTATCCTATTGATCTTGATGTTTATTATGATAAATCTATGTATACCATTTTGAATCTCTTGAAAGTAATGTTGATATTTTGATGATTTTGATGATTTAAATTTGAAATGAGTTTTATCAAAATCATGATATTGATTTCTTGGAATAACATGAGATTACCTTTGATGATCATTTTGATTCATGGAATTTTGGATTCATGACTTGGTCTTACATTTGTTTATGAGATGGTTGAAATCTTTGTACGTTTGAATTCTTCCCTTCTCCTTTCAATTTATGCATGTTATATGTTAAAGATTTAAAACCATGTTTTGGTATCATGCATATCTAAGAAATATTGATGTGACAAATTGAATAAGTTGAAAATGAATGATGATTTTTCTCTTGAATATAACTTGGGATATTTTTTATATAAATCATCATTTTGATTTCTCGACATTCGATACATGAGATTTTATTATAAATCAAAATTTCTCATTAATCGATCTTCTACGATTTTACTTGATATTCTCTTGAGAGGAGATTTTCTAAATGAATCATGATTTTTCCTTGTGAGTTCTTGGAGTTATTACTTGATTTTTCTTTTAAAATAAGATCTCTTCTTTGTACTCCTATGATTTTTCTTGATATTTTATTTAAAGAAGATATTTACTATATGAATCATGTCTTTTGTATTCAAATGATTTTATCCTTCATGACATGATTTCTTTGTATTTATGGCTTCCATGGCTTGAAATGTTTTGGTATAATGCATGCAATGATGAAATATTCATAAAGTTAAAATGATGTATGCAATACTTATGATAATGATGTACAGGATGTATTTATTGCATATGATGTGTATCATGAATGCTTTAAATAATGAGTGTTTGGTATCATGATCAACATGTTGATAAATGCTTAAAAATTTTAATGTTTGAGTATCATGTATGATATGCTTATTAATGATGATTGATTTATTTTTCGGTATCGTGCATAAAAAATAAGGTTATTGAAATTGTGTATGTTTTAATTTGAATATATAATGATGCACAAATAAGAATGATACTTACCTTTGTCATAATATGAAAATTGATATAAGGGTCTTCCCTTCTTTTTGACAATAAGAAAGGGGGAGCAAGAATTTCTAGCATGGACATCATGAAAAGAGGCAAACTAACTAGCTTGCACAATTCAAGATGAAAGCAAAAAATTGCACTTCTCAAAAGAGAAGATGCAAATGTAACACTTGCCAAATTGTTTGCTTGCCTCATATAAAATATTATCTCTTGCTAGTTTGGCATTTTTCCTAGCTTGTATGTTGCAAAACTTGATCACTTTTTCAAACATTTTGCTAGCTTAAACTTTGCAAAGAAAGCAAAAATGACACTTCTAGAAGAAAGAGCTTGTTATTTTGAACATCACAAGCTTGCCTATCTTAAGAAACAAAAATTGTAAAAGTGCTATCTTGCTTATCTCAAGAAGCAAAACTTGCAACTTGCACATTGCAATAGGAAGCAAGAATTATGAGCTTACACAAGAAAGCTATCTTACATTTGCTTTCGAAATTTTTGCTAGCTTGTAAATTGTGAAACTTACATATCGTAAAAATTGCTAGCTTGTAGTCTAAAGAGAAGCAAAAAGTTGCTATCTCAAAAAAAGCAAATGTGCTATCTTGCCTATCTTAAGAGGCAAAAATGCTAACTTGCACATCTAGCAAAACTTGACAAATTTGCATATTTCAAGAAGCAAGAGTTGCTTTCTTGAACATCTCAATATTGCTAGCTTGCATGATGTAGAACTTACTATCTTGAACATTACCAAAAGTGCTATCTTGTATGCTGTAAAACTTGCATATCTAAAACTTGATAGCTTGAATGTCCTAAGCATGATGTATTACTTGCTAAATTTTCTAGCTTCAAAACTGCATGATGATAAAACTTAATATTATGTTTTTCATGCAATGAGTTGAACTTATATTACCAACACAAAGAGTAGTTGTACTTCTCCTTTTTGTTGATGACAAAGGGGGAGAAGTATGTTGATGACATAACATGTGATGCATAAGTTTATGTATATGTTCATGATGATGTGTTGCAAGTATTCATAATGAATATTGCAATGACTTGAATTTTGCTTAAATTTAAGGTTCTATCAATATGGCATATTGATAGGGGGAGTCTGGTTAAACTCCGGGGAGTTTAGGTTAACTCCGTTAGTCATCAATTAGTTATCATCATCAAAAAGGGGGAGATTGTTGAATCTCGGATTTTGATGATAAAACTAATTGATTGTGTTTAGATGTTTAACTGCATTTTGAGTGATGCAGGTCTACTCGATCGTAATTAAACGATTAACGCAGGAGGAATTGCGCGTTGCCGGAGGAGATCACGTCGGGATATTGGGACTGAGCAAAAGGCTTGGACGTCGGGCATCGGGCTAAGGAGAGTGGAATTGCGCCAAGGATATCGGGGTTCGGAGGTCAACCCGATTGGGCAACAAGCCATAAGAGAGGACGATCTTGTTCAAGAATCGGATAAACGCCAACCAATGACGCAGACGAACAACGAAATGCCGATTCGCGTTGTAATAACTGTCTAGATCGGAGTAGAGTTTTGGCTTACATGTGCAGGATTAACTACGATAACGATGAAGACATAAAGCCAAACAAAGTCGGAGTCAAGCACGAAAAGGATTCGTTGGGAGTTCAAGAGTTCGACGGAAGTCCGAAGGATCGTCGGGAACGCCGCTTGGAACTTCGCCAAGATCAAATCGTGAAGTTTAAGAGCTTTAGGAGTCCATGAGAATGGTTTCCAGAGTTTATCGGAAGACCGAAAGTTTCGCGGAAGCTTCGGGAAGAAGTCTTGACTTATGGACTTTGTAATAGCTTATATAATGTCTTTAAAATTCGTAGTTAGCATGTTAATTAGGGTTAGGATTAGGTATTAATCCTATAACTCAAGTAGGGGCCTAAAACATTGTGGCGGTAATTTGAAAACATCTTGAGGGCGGTGGGTTGAAACCATCAGAGGCGGTGGCACCGCCTTGATTGAAAGAGAGCGGTAGCACCGCCCAAAGACTATCAGTGGTCGAATCGACAAAGGTGGTGGCATACAAAGATCGAGAACTCAAAGAGAATTCAAATTTTGGAGCCAAATTTGAATCCTCTTGAGGCCTATAAATACCCTCAAATCTCATTTGAGATTACAACTTTTGAAAGACAAGTGTTTTGAGAGAAAGGCCTTAGAAAAGTCCTTGCTAGTCTTGTTTTCAATTTGCTAGTGTTCACCTCCTTCTTTCTTGCTGAAAATTTATAAGAGAGTGAACCGCTTGTAAAAGTTGTAAGAGGGGTATTTACCCTTCCCTTTCAAGAGATTTGCTAGTGGAAGGTGGGAGCCTCATCGAAGAGGGGCATCGAAGAGGGGCATCGTAAGTGGATGTAGGTCATTTGACCGAACCACTGTAAAATCAGTGTGATCTTTGGTTTGCATTTACTTATTGTCATTTATATTACTGCAAACCATTTCCACTTTAATGCTATACTACTTTGTCTCTATCTTCCTTATCTTTTCAAGTTAAAACGCAATCGAAACAGTTTTAAACGAAAACGTTGCTTTTATTGTACGAAGTTTCCGAAAAGTGTTTAAATCGTAAAAAGTTTATCGCACTTCACCGCTGCACTAATTCACCCCCCCTCTCTTAGTGCCGCTCCGATCCTAACATAACACTCACTCGAGTATAGCCTCAAAAGCTTACTCGAGCATTATTGTGAACTTGAACGCTAATCCCATGATCGACCTATATGAAGACCAAAGGTGGATGAGATATTAAGTAATTTTAGTAAACAATGAATGACCTCGATTATTATGACCTAATAGACTTTTTATAATAGATTTAACCCAGAGAATAACTTGTGGAGCCCTTCCTTATTGGTTTAAATATTTCCCCTATCAATGACTTTACCAATGACATTAGAGAAGCAATAACTCAGCTAATCGACAGAGAGTTCAATAAATATTACGGAAAGGGCTGAGATAAGACAGCTTTGCTCACTAAAAAGAGGGGTCGAGATTGTGGAAGAAATATGACACACAAAATGCAACCTAATCGTATCAGCCACAAAAAAAAAAAAAAAAAAAAAAAACAGGATGACAAAATACATTGGAAAGAATACGTCATCTGGTCGATGAACGGAATTGATCAACAACACCTACAAGAAATAATGTCGATACAGGTGTAAGGTCTTGCTCTTTCTTCGAGTTCCTCCATTCTTGGGATAGCTTCCAGAGTGTATCTGCTGCCCCTGGGGCAACAAAAGGTGTACAAGTTTTTGGAGATGCCCCTGCTAAATGGATGAACCTTTTCTGGAATTCCCCTACGAATCAAAAACATTCATAGTATGCTTGTAGGCAGAATTATCAATGAGATACCAGAAAAGCTCACAATGGGCATAGAAAACCATAATACTGATACCTTAGGTACAATATGCGGCGCCTTCTCACCATTTCATAAGTAGTCTGATTTGTTAATGCTAAGTAACTGGACCAAAAATCAGCAGAAAAGATAAACTAGTTAACTATTTGGGTTTTATGCATCATATCTCTCACAATGTAAAATGTGCAAATAATAGGTGTGAATTAATCAAGTATGCATATCCTGACATTCTAAGTGGCTCATAATAGCAGGTATTAGTAGCAAAACGTGCAGATGTACTCGCCAATTTACTTCCCGAATAATGCTTGTTTATTGTCTAATATTACATGTTGGTATAACAAGCTGCTCAACCATCAACAAGAGGCAAAAATGGCAGATATAATGGTATTTGGTACAATTTTCTGTAAGAAGCAAATTTGGACATATCAAAAGTTCCACGATTGGTACACGACAATAGGATATTGATCAAACTCCATGGGTAACATTAGGTCAGGGGAAAAAAAAGCTTTTTTATACTCATCATGAAAGTATATCCTACTATAGTCAATGGACCACTATGATCACCGATACATGTAGTTGAAAATATCATAGAATTTTCTGGAGCAAAAGAAGCTTGACAAACAGTTAGAAAAGAATTTACAGAGCAATGGAAGCCACAATAGATGGCTTGACTGCCTAGTCAAGCCAATAGTCATTAAGATTGACTGCCTAGTCAAGCCACAATGTTAAGAGCATCACTCAGACATAGTCATTAAGTAGAGTACAGCTGGAACATAGCTGCTAACATCAATAGTCTTGACTGCCTAATAATGTGGTAGGTCAAACAAGACAATAATCCAACATTAATTGTTCCACATTCAGATAAGCTTAAACCTGTTCAGTTGTGTTAGGGTCTTCAACTTAGGTTCTCTTCTAGTTTACTTAAAATTATAAAGAGAATATTTTCATTGTTTTAGGTTTGGCTTATTTTCAGAATAAAAGATGTTAGGAAGAGAGAGATGGAGAGAAAGCCTTGCAACATATATAATTGTTTTCACAGAAGTTAATGTGAGTCTACACCAATAAATAACCTCAATTAACTGAATATTCTAGGTAATATATCACAGCCCATGCTCTGAAATCCCTTACAAAGATATTAAAGAAATAATATTGACTCTTGTTCATCTAAACGATGAAAATTACCAAGAAAGATATCAGCAAGACATGTTCTCACTAACATCCACATATCAAGTGCACTTAAAATGGCTCTGGAGCACTACAAACAACAAAATTGATTCTTTTAGACAGGCTTAGTGCACATATTTCACTGAGAAACTCGTAGAGAAGTTTGAAAAGTTCACGAGACATCTATATAAAATACTATGTATTTGTGGTGTAATTTTGACTTCTTCCTTAAATTGCAATTCTAGGACAACAGGCACCATGTTAAAATAAACACTACAACTTGTCCAACAATTATGAAGGCTGATATTACCTGTGGAATACAAGCAGCAGAAGCAGAAAGATGAGGCAAAACAACAACAAAGCTAATAGTACTATTGCAATGAAATCCTTCCACCTGATAAGGTCAGCCCAAGCAGATATGGTCAGCATCCCAAAGTCCAAACAAAAGAGACTAACAAAATAGAATAATCATCATAATCATTGTATTGGTCTCTTTTGTTTAAAGGCCCATAAAAGGCCAGCAATAGTTAACTAATATTTTTAAGAACATGATATTTTCAAACCGGAGGAGAGTATCATACCAAGCCTTCACAATTTCTGAATGCAAGAATGTGATGTACAATACAACAGTCCAGACACAAAGGATCGTCTCTTCGAAAATATACCACCTACAAGTGGATTTTTAACAGAACTCATTAGTCTTTCACCTTGAGAATCTCCATAAAGGAAAATGACCATAAACGAGCAGAGATTAAACTTTATGAAGCTCAGACAAACTAACCAACAGATTGCTCTGTATTTCTTTTAAATATGAAGACACAAACAAGAAACAACCAAGTTTGGATAAGGAAAAAAAAGGTACAAAGTTGGGGCGAAAAAATTTAGAAAGAAATTCTCACTACAGAGAATATGAAACATAATTGAAGTGTTGCATATCAAAGGGACAAATGAGGGTATGAAATCTGGCAGGAACATTAGAAATTTTATTTGTAAATATGACAAATGATCTACATGAGAATTACAAGGTAAGGAAACTCCAATGCTATAGAAACTTTGATCATTTAAGAATCAGCCATGATGTAGTATCATTTCGGGCAGGATTATCTTCCATTGACATGTTCTATAGGAGGGACCGGTTATCCTTGTATCGTTTAGTCAATTGATAAAGCAAAAAGCCTAAACTGCAGAATTGGCACAATAATAGATTAATGAATTTAACTATTCAAATATATGAAGCTTTTGACGATGATGAAAGCTATTATACTACTCCAAAAGTACAACCTAACACATACAATTCACCTAATGTACTCCAATCCAATGAATAAGCTACAGGTTATGGGCAATAACCTTCCATAAGATACTTTGACTGAGACAACGCAAAGTCAATCTGTGAAATGCAAGTAAGCAATATCTAGCCTAAGCCTATTGGCATTACCATCATTAGCAAATCATACCAAAAACTTACACTGACAAAAAAAAAAAAAAAACAGAAAAGCAACTCATGATTAAAAAGATGCTAAACCAAACTTGAGGGCAAAGAAGAGCTTGCCTATACTAACTGAAACAATTGGTTTACTCGTGTTCCATTAACTTCTCACTGGGCATATTACAACTAGCTGAATTGTTAAAAGTTGAAACCAACGGCAAACATGCAAGAGACTATGCTCCATGAGCAATACATTGTGTCTTTAGTTAAATAAATTTTAGTTTGTTTCAACACTGTTTCCCCTAGCTGTGATATTCCCTCGACCACCCAACATGAGCTCAATGAGCATCAAAGTGCCCATTAGCCTAAGCAAATAGTGAATAAAGGAACTACACATGTTAAGCTAACCAGGGAAGTATCACAATTTCTAGTTGACAAACATGAGTTCTCAAAACAGAAAGATGGATCTTGAGAACATAATAGATCATAAAAACATGTCTGAAATCAGAATCTTCAAAGAGATGGATGCGAATGCTTCTTACCTATACTCCCATGAGCAATGAATAAGAGCAAATCTGGATTTATCCAAAGTTTGACTTCAGAAGGCAGTACAATTATCAACAGAGGTCAACAATTAATTATGTTATGTTAAACTGCCAGGTCACCAGCAGGAATTGGATCACCTAACTCCACCATAAATAGTTGCAGATAAGATGGCAGTTACAGACTTAATAGTCCAGCTTTATCCTTCACTATTGTGTAGCTATCTTGCAGCAATAAATTACTGAAACGTTATAGCTCAGGATGTAAAACTGTAAGATTAACTGGACAGAAATTAACACACAGCAATATTCATCTTTTGTATTAGGATGATGCATTCAAAAGAAAAGCAACATATATAAACAACTGATGCTTCTTCATGATATCATCTTGAAAGCTATTCTTTTTAAGGGGCTCACCAAAATCGGCAATGATTTCCTTGCCCAATGCAAGTTCCTAGCCAAACACAGTGATGATCAAATTGAAGGACACATTTGTCACAATCATGGCAGTGCTTTGCCCGTGGAGGCTGCAAATACAATGCAAAATGTGTATTACAATTCATTGGAGACTGCACAATAAAAGCTTAAGATGAAAGTGCATTTTGATGACAAAGCCGCAAACTTGTATCATTTAGATCAAATTAAACTATTTCCATGGTAATTAGCTTCAGCAGAGATCAGCACTTTCTTAGTGCAAGAAATAGAATGGCAATGTATTCATATCTAGAAATTATAGGCATAAGCCGCATGACCAAACATTTATTAATACAAAGCAATTGTGGAGGTAATCAATTTACAACATCCCAGATTTCATACATTCAAATCCAGTCATAGTTTAAATATAGACTCTGAATAGGTAAACAGATATAAACCTGCATATCCATATAGAAACATTAAAAGAGAGCTGAGCTAGTATCTCTATGCAGGAGTTTACATGTTACAGTCACTAAATGAGTTTGCACATTACATATGAGACTACAATATTAAACAGCAAAAGCAAGCTAGAACCAACTAATGTAACAAGAAGCCAGTAATATGCAATAGTCATTATTTTACAACAATAACAACAAAATCGTAAATCCCAACTATTTGGGGTTGGCTATATGGATCTTTTGTCACCATTGAAATATATAAAGTCATATGTTTAATTAAGTTCAGAGTATTTAAATCTTTATTTATAGTTTCTATTAAGGTCTTCTTAGATCTTTCTTATCTCTCCTCGTATCACTAATATTAATCATTTCATCTCTTTTGATTACCACATCCAAAGGTCTCTTAAACACATACCTATACCATCTTAAATGATTTTCTCTCATCTTATCCTCTATCGAAACAATACTTAATTGTTTACAAATAAAAATATTTCTTTTCCTATTTTATCTAGTAACTCTACACATTACGAATAAAAATATCCATCTATTTTTTCTATTGTTAAGCATGTGTAAGTAAAAAGGTAACCTAAAAATGAGATTTCTAAAAATAATAATAAGCAAAAATTCTCAAACTAGTGAGATATGATCAAGGAAACAGATAAAACCTCACCTGAATGATATTACAGTAAGTGCAAGTCCAGTTCCTGTCCAACCAAAACAAACTATATAGTGAAATCATATATAGTTGATTGTGTTGTTCTTCTAATAGTAGATTTATCTTTTATTTTCCACCTTTATCATGTTAAGAACCAAAAAAGAGTACAACAAAAGACGAGAAAGGCAAGATGTTAGTATCAGAGCACTTATTTATTATTACAATAATTAAATATTTATAACAATACCTGATTGCTGATCCAGGAGGGTAGAGGTCCATAACTAGCTTCGACCAGAAAGAAGTCGAGTACGAACTTTGTCTTTCTAATTGGTTCTGGGTCGAACAAGAAATTATGTTCTCATTCCTTGAATTGAACTGTCTTTGCTTGATCATTGAAAAAGATAGTGAAATAAGGTGAGGATAAAATTTCAAGTCCATGGAAACACAATCATGAAAGTTTATGATCTTACTTTAAAATTGGTGATTTCATGTAAGTAGTATTTGATCCATTTCCTGCCCTCATTGCATCAATAACACACCTAGAACGCATGGATGTAAAAGAGGAATTAATAATGCACTTATATTCTATTGGAAGTATTAGGTGATATTTCATAGCACAGACATGATGAGCTTGTGCATGTTTACCCTGGAGATGAGCCTGATGTTAAGAAATACTGAACTAATGTAGCTACAAAAACCACCAAGTACACTGCAGTAAACCTACAAATACCAACATTTAAATTAAAAATTAAAATGTATGTTAAAATTTAAATTAACAAAAGCAACAAGCAGGGAGCAGGGAGCAGAGACAAATAAGGTAACACAATTAAAATAAGGAATCTATAGAAGAGGAATGGCCTAGATATTCAGATTAAAGTGCACATCACTTAAGGATCTAGAGACAGAAAATGACCAAAGTGGTACAGTCCAGATAACATGACGATGGCCTCATCATACTACATAATAAATCAACTATATCACTGAGAATACACCAAGTATCCCTATGCCATTGGAGTATGCAACAAGTCATAATACCAAAAAAACATTGTTCACATATTGGAATCACGACGAGTCGTCACAATCCTAACTGATGAGGGAAATAATGGCAACAAGACTGGCTGACGTCACCTGTCCCATCATACCTCAGCACCTGGTCAAACTGGCCAAAACGCTGCCCGAGGCGCCATTAATACCAGCCTGCCCCCTGCCAAAAGTCAAGTCTAACACGCTGACCGAGACACATTAATACCGACCTGCCCCCTGCAAGTGGGCAGCTTAGGAAGCATATTGCTTCCCTATAAATACCCTCTCGTTCATTAGAAGGGGGGGAGGGGACTCACACAGAAACACTCCCTCTTCAACCACCCTCTCGTTCATAGGGGACCGGAGGGAGGCACACTCACACTCCACACTTCTATGGAGGCATCTCCTCCTCCTCCAAAAACCCCCTCCACATCGCTAACTTGGCCGTCGGAGGGGTCGGGCCGAGGGCACTCGGCCCGAGGGCACTCGGCCCGAGGGCACTCGGCCCGACCTATGCCGAAAGGCGAGGCGGTGTCGTCCCTTCCAGCGCAGTTGACGGAGCTTCCTCCCGACCTCCACTGCCAACCGAAGCTGCCGACCGGAACCCACGTGCGGTGCGGCCGCCAGAGACCCGAGAGGGCTCCCCCACGAAGATCACCGCCTTCCGGACCCGAACCAAGCCGCGACGGCCCCAACGCCACGGATAAAATAGGTGCTTGCCGCATCAGATTGGCGCTAGAAGGAGGGCCCGGAATGACGGTACGTTAGCCTTCTCTTGGGTTGCTCCACTGCAGCCGACCTGCACCAGCAGCAGCGACTTCTGGGGCTGGTCTCGGCTCCCGCGCGCGAACAGCCCGCGCGTGAACAACCCGCCCGTGTCGGCGCCCCGCGCGCGAACAGCACGCTGCCTCGGCCACTTGGCCCCATGCGCAGCAAGCAGCCCGCTGCCTCGACCTCGCAGCCATTACGCTGCCTCGGCCTCGGCCTCTCGGCCCCACGCGCAGCAACGCGCTGCAGCCAACACGCTGCCTCGGCTCCTCGGCCTCATGCGCAGCCAACACGCTGCAGCCATTACGCTGCCTCGGCCTCTCGGCCTCATGCGCAGCCAACATGCTGCAGCCATCACGCTGCCTCGGCCACTTGGCCCCATGCGCAGCAAGCAGCCCGCTGCCTCGACCTCGCAGCCATTACGCTGCCTCGACCTCGCAGCCATTACGCTGCCTCGACCTCGCAGCCATTACGCTGCCTCGGCCTCGGCCTCTCGGCACCACGCGCAGCAACGCGCTGCAGCCAACACGCTGCCTCGGCTCCTCGGCCTCATGCGCAGCCAACACGCTGCAGCCATTACGCTGCCTCGGCCTCTCGGCCTCATGCGCAGCCAACATGCTGCAGCCATCACGCTGCCTCGGCCACTTGGCCCCATGTGCAGCAAGCAGCCCGCTGCCTCGACCTCGCAGCCATTACGCTGCCTCGGCCTCGGCCTCGGCCTCTCGGCAGCAACGCGCTGCAGCCAACACGCTGCCTCGGCTCCTCGGCCTCATGCGCAGCCAACACGCTGCAGCCATTACGCTGCCTCGGCCTCTCGGCCTCATGCGCAGCCAACATGCTGCAACCATCACGCTGCCTCGGCCACTTGGCCCCATGCGCAGCAAGCAGCCAACACGCTGCCTCGGCCACTTGGCCCCATGTGCAGCAAGCAGCCCGCTGCGTCGACCTCGCCAGCCATTCGCGCTTTACCGCCTCGCCTCGGCCCCTGGCGCGGCAGCAACGCTGCAGCCATGCCGCTGCCCTGCGCTCCTCGGCCTCATGCGCAGCCAACATGCTGCAGCCATCCGCTGCCTCGGCCACTTGGCCCCATGCTGGCAAACAGCCCGCTGCCTCGACCTCGCAGCCATTCGCTGCTCGCCTCGCCTCTCGACCCCATCGCTGCAGCAACGCTGCAATAACACGCTGCCCGACCTCTCGGCCTCATCGCGCAACCAAACACGCCGCCTCGACTCCTCGACCACCACACTGCCGGGGACCCACCTCGGTACAGCCCATCCGCCTACGCCGAAAGCACCTCGACCACACACCGCTGGGGACCACCCCTCGTTGCAGCCTATCCGCCTCGTAGGAGCACCTCGGCCCACACCGCCGAGATCCACCTCGGTGCTGCCTATCGCTGGCGTCGGCTCCTCGACCACACGCTCGCCGAGACCCACCTCGAGTACTGACCCATCCGCCTCGCCAGGACCCACCTCGGTCACCTGCTGCCGAGACCCACCTCGGTACAACCTATCGCCCTCGCCGAGCACCTCGACCCACCTGCTGGCTGAGATCCACCTCGGTTGCTGCCTATCCGCTGCGTCGTGCTGCTACTTTCGGCCAAGATGGCCCTCGCGACCACGCACGCTTTCGGTCAACCCCATCGTGCTACTTTCGGCCAAGATGGCCCCTCGCGACCACGCCATCGCGGCGGTCGCCCGCTGCGTCGTGCTTCTTTCGGTCAAGATGGCCCTTTGCAACCACGCCATGCGGCGGTCAGCCCGCTGCGTCGTGCCACTTTCGATTCGCATGGCCCTCGCGAACACGCTGCTGGCGGATGCGCGCTTCGCGTCGTGCTCCTCGGCTCTTCGACTTTCATGCCACCCGAGACAACACCTGTGACCCCGACCGCCCGTGCGTCGTGCTCCTTGGCCCCATGTTCGAAACCGAGGCGGCGTCGCTGACGCGCTTCGCGTCGTGCTCCTTGGCCCCATGTTCCGGGAGACGGGCGTCGCGAGCCTACCCGCTTCGTCGTGCTCCTTGGCCCCATGTTCGAGACCCGTGGCGGTCGCCTTGCGCTGAAGGAGCCCACCTCGGCCATGACTTGCTGCTGCGTCATACTCCTCGGCAACATGTTGCGGGAGACCACCTCGATCGGCTTGCCTGACAGTTTGTGCTCCTAATTTGCGTGTCGATCGAGACTGAACACGCCGGCGCGACAACACCTATCGTGCTCCTCGGTTCATAAGTTCGAAGTCGCTCGATTCGACCACCGACTTTGCGACTGTCGTCTTTTGGCTCATGCCCGAAGTCGCTCCGGTTCGAACCTCCGACTTGCGGCTTCGCCGGGCTCGGCTTGATCAGACACGACACGCCCTCGCCTGATCTGCCGGCTTGATCGTGCTCCTCGCCTTGGCGTTGTCCAAGACCACGACCTTCGCCGGCTTCCCCGATTGAGATGTGCTTTCGTGATCGCCCGTCGCCTATAACCTAAGACACCGTAGCGGCCTCCCGCTGCGTCGTGCTCCTTGGCACATGGCGAAGTCGCCCGATTCGATCTTCGACTTGCGACTTCGCGGCTCGGCTCCTATAGCCCGAAGTCGCTTTCGGTTCGATCTCGACTTACGACTTCGCGGCCCGGACCATAGCCCGAGTCGGAAGTTGCTCCTCGGCTTCTGCGTCGATCGAGACGCTTCCCAGCGCTGGCGCCGCTGTCGTGCTCCTCGGTTCATAGCCCGAAAGTCGCTCCGGTTCGACCACTGGACTTGCGACTGCGGCTAAAACCATAGCCCGAAGTCGCTCGATTCGATCTCGACTTGCGACTTCGCCCGGCTCGACCATCACCCGAGACACGCCCTACGTTAGCGGTTGCCCGGCTTGATCGTGCTCTCGCCCGCGACGTTGTCCAAGACCACGACCTCACGCTTCGGCTTCCCGATTGAGATGTGATCATCGGTGTGCGTCGCCCATAACCCAAGACACACACCGCGGCCTCTCCGTCTGCGTCGTGCTCTTGGTGCATAGCCCGAAGTCGCTCGATTCGATCTTCGACTTGCGACTTCGCCGGCTGAACAATAGCGAGTCACTCAATCTTCGACTTACAACTTCGCGGCTCGAACCGTAGTCCCGAAGCCACCCCGGTTCATTTCCCGACTTGCGGCTCGGCGATCGGTCATATTACGAAGTCGCTCCGATTCGGTCTCCGACTTTGCGGCTCGTCGGATCGATCATATCGGCCTTGATTCATTTCCGACTTACATTTCGGCGATCGGTCATGTTACGAAGTCGCTCAATCGGTCTCCGACTTGCGGCTCGTCGATTCGATCATATCCCGAAGAAAGCTCGATTCGATCTCTCGACTTGCGACTTCGTCGATTCGATCATATCCCGAAGCGCCCGATTCATTTTCGACTTGCGGCTTCGGCGATCCGGTCATGTTATGAGTCGCTCGATTCGGTCTCAAACTTGCGGCTGTAGGCGTCGAACCATAACGAAGTCGCTCCGATTCGATCTCCGACTTGCGACTGCCGACTAACTGTCAACGACCTTATGCTCCTCGGCTCCATTCTCCTCGAATTGCGTCGCGACGGCCATTACCAAAGGCGAAGTTATGCATCGGACTCCCCTTGCGTGACAACCGACGATAGCTCCTTTTCATGGGGAATATGATGAGGGAAATAATGGCAACAAGACCGGCCGACGCCACTGTCCCATCACGCCAAAGACTGGTCAACCGGCCAAAACGCCGCCCGAGGCCATTATTACTGACGCCCCCGCCAAAAGTCAAGTCTAACACGCTGACCGAGGCATTATTAATACCGACCACCCCCTGCAAGTAAGGCTTAGGAAGCATATTGCTTCCCTATAAATACCCTCGTTCATTAGAAGGGGAGGGGACTCCTGTAAACACTCCCTCTTCAACCACCCTCTCGATTCATAGGGGACCGGGAGGGAGGCACACTCACACTCCACACTTCTATGGAGGCATCTCCTCCTCCTCCAAAACCCCCTCCACATCGCTAACTTGGTTTGCCGGAGGGTCGGACTGGCCCTGGGCGAACCCTATGTGCGGTCGTGAGGAGGCGGTGTCGCCCTTCCAAGCGTTGCGACGGAGCTTCCTCCCGACCCGACTGCCGAACCGAGAAGCCCCGACCGAACCACTGCGCGATCGGCCGCCAGAGACCCCGAGGGAGCTTCCACGAAGATTACCGCCTTCCGGACCCGAACCAAGCCGCGACGGCCCCGACGCCACGGCTTAAATAGGTGCTTGCCGCATCACTAACTGACCCGTTAACTTATTGAGCCTGAACCATGAGCCAAAATGCTTAAACCAAGTTAATGATAGTACACCCCACATCGGTGATAACCCTTCTAAATTAATCCAAATCAGTGCTTAGTCCTGATGTGAGACTAAATTGGGATGTACTTAGTTTTGGAAAAATAATTTGCATCCTATACTCCATAGAAAGGAAAATTCAATTTAAAAATGAGAGAGAAACACAACTATGCTCGATAGCATCCCGATCCAAGTGTTCTAGAGCCTACACATAGCAATTCTTGATGATAGCCTACCCCTTGCATGACCGCAGTATCTTCATGCTCTAAATTGCCAAAAGTGGGTTTCGAATATGTAGTAGTTGACGAAGCGTTACTAGATCCTCAATCTTGCTCTTCGTTGATCACAAAACCAGATTAATAAGTCTGCCGGCTCGTAAATCTTTAATTATGTGCAAAATTTATCAGTATGTTACTAAAATGTAAACCTAAGGCACCTAAAGAAGAACAAAGGAGCAAGGATTTGTGAGGGCTACCATGGCTCCTCCCTAGTCTTGCGTATCAAATTGGCATCGAAAAGGAAGATAACGCCCACGAACGTCACATGAAGCAGAACCATCGCCGCCTTCAATCCCCACGAGGAGCTACTCGCTGCAAAGCACCCAGGATTTTCCCAACCAAACCATTCCATCAAAGAAAAAAGAAAACCACGAGAATCGGATCTTTCTGGGGAGAAACGGGTCGTACCACGATCGCAGAGGTCGGGGCAGAGACGGGAGCAGCGGTCGGACAGCTTCTCGAGGTCCTCGCAGGCGGAGGAGCGGCAGACGCCGGTGGCCGCCATCGGGCTCAAATCAATCCAAGATCCGCGAGGAGGGGAAGAGGCTAACAATACGTATGAAGGCCGGGGAAGGGTGCGGTTCTGGCTGTTCCGCAGGAGCAGCGTACTGCTGTAACCACCAGGCGGATCCGCTGCTCCAAACCATGCGAATCGAGACGTCTAACGGACGTCACACGACGCGGAACCCCGCAAAATAACAACTCAGAATAACTACGTGTCATCCAATGGGATGGTGATTTAGTATCCGGCGTCCCGAGTCAACTAGCCAATTCATGAAAAGTCAGCTGGAACAGATTGGGCACGCTTGCACAGACCGTGTCGCGTACGAACCGGATCGGGTGTTTGACATCCAATCAGAGCAAAGCCTGTGCACCAACAACAGCAGTCCAAGTACACGCGTGGTTGGGTGGGGTGGGGTGGTGTGGCGGGGCCACGTTACTTCCGCGAAGCGGCAAGAGAACGGCGGAGATTTGAATCCTGCAAAATAGTTTTGCAAGCCAACACCACATGTCATCCGAACGATGGGTTCGACTCGGCCCGGTGGGTCAACGTCGCGTCTATGTCGCGTCGCACGTTGATTACGCATGTCTTTATTGACTAGTATCACTGTCTGCCCTAAATATAAGCCAATGGGGAAGCACCATGCGGACGTTTGCGGGTCATTTGCTTGTTCCACGGTTGGAAGATGATGAAGATAATAAATGGATGACACTCCATCTTTGATTTTTCCTTATTATGGTTTCGCTTTTAATCTGATTTCTCAACTTAATATAATTGTGTTTAATCTGCATCAATAGACTTAACATCCAAAGCCCCGAAACGAACGGTCATAGCTAGAGCTTCATCTCGATTCCTCGGGGCACCCTAAAGCACAACCACCCGCGCCCGGGACACCGCACACGTGTGGCTCCGAGCAGCCTTTAGAATTAGATGCGGTGTTGTAAGCTTACTCCCGAGGGATCGCACGCGATCCGTGAATGTAACGCCGCTCGAGCGCGCTAGTTACGTGAGCGCCAGTCAAGGACTCGTCATGGGGCCCGCCTTACGTGGTTGATCCCTAGCGGATGACAGCGAGGCCCAACAACGTCGCTCTAGCCTCCTCCGCTGGCGTCCTCTTGCTCTTTGTTCTCCCATCCGCCAACTCATTCTGACACCAAAAGGCTAAGAGATTTCTTCCAGCTTGCCGATCGCATTAGCTTTTCCGAGCCTTCAACCGCTTCTGTGCTTCTTTCTTGATCTTGTTGTTGTCTTTATCTTTGGGATACTATGGCAGCGGAGCAGCACAAGGCTGTGGAAGGTGTCAAGGAGGTGGAGATGCAAGACCGCGGTCTTCTGGAGAAGCGGCTCCCTGAGAAGGACAAAGAGAATATTCCTGGCTACAAGAAGCCAGCCGAGGAGGTTGCTGAAAGAAACATGAGGCTGGAGACTATGGTGGAACGGAGAAGAAAGGCATACTGGGAAGACTGAGGAGAAGGGGGAGATGAGTAGCTCTACCTACCAGGACAGCAAAGCCATGGGTTTCCTTCGTTTAGCTCTTCTGATCCGTCTGACAAAGCTGAAGCACAAACACTAACTCAGTGATGCGTAGCAGTTTCTGCTGGTCATTCAAACGCTAGCAGTCCATTCTACTAGACTGCCAAACTCACCACCTACCAGTAAATCTTAGGGGGCAAAACCGAGAACACAAGGCTTGCTGTATCTACTGCATCATCACTACACTCCGTCCGGTTGCGAAGAAAACAAGAACATGCAGCTATAAAACGACAAGAGAGCCGCAACATCACGGACCTCGACTCGATCTGAGTTAGTCGTGGTAGTCGTGGGAGTCTCGTCAGTCGTGGTAGTCGCAGGCGTGGGCGAGGCGGAGGGGCTTGTCGAGCCGGTCCTCGCGCAGGGACAGCGAGCACCGGACGTGGCGGTAGAACTTGGACCTGACCAGGTGGCCGAGGACGTAAGCCCGGGCCCGGATCGTGAAGGACAGCTCGAGCGGCACCACCGCCGGAGCGCCGCCGTCCTCGGTCCGGCTCCTGAGTCCCGTGCCCCCACCGTAGAGCGGCACCTGGCTCCCGCCCACGGCCACCGCCACCGTGCGCCCGCTCTTCCGGGACTGGTAGAACTCCTTCATCTGCATGCACACGACAAAGATTGATCGCAGGGAAAGGCTAGTGGACTGTCAACGCCTATCATTCCGGCGTGTCAACCATGCTATCAAGCACAGTTTGACCTGCCATACTTGGCTGCTGGTGTCATGGAATGTGCATAATGATAATTTACGCTTGTGTCGTGGTACCTGATCAAAATAATAGTAATAATAATTTAACCTGCACTAAAGTTGTGCCTGTAATCGATGCCTATACTCCGAGATAGGAACAGACTTTTAATGCCTTCCACCAATGGACGGCAGGCTCCCTCCCCAATGCTTTCCTTCTCTGCCTACTGTGTTTCCTTTCCTCGATACGTACCAAATGCTGTCAGACTCCCTCGGAATACGAGAGCTCGTCTTTTTCTTCCTTCCCCACCTCGGAACGCGACCGAGTCAGCAGCGAGTCAGGACTCCTGTTCGCTAAACCTGTCGTCTACTTCTACCCTGTACCGGCTACGTGGCGACTAGCTATTGGTGGCAATTCAAAAAGCAAAACGAAGAGATAGCGAGGGATACGGGATACGGGATACGGGTGAGCTTACGTATCCGGTGGCGATCTTGAGGTCGGAGAAGTAGATCTCCAGCGGCGTGGAGGAGACGTGGACGCCGAAGAACGTCGCGGGGTTGCGAAACGCGATCCTGACCGTGGAGTTGATGGAGAGCATCTTGGTGGGTACGCCCGTGAGGTCCGTCCCCGCGTGGATGTCGTAGCTGCGGAACACCACGCCCTGCGCAAGGAGGAGAGAGAGAGATGAGGGAATGAGAGGGAAACGAGTTGAGATACGCGACTCGGTGTTTGACTCGGGGAGTTCGGACCTTGACGAAGATGTCGGGCTTGTAGGACTTGCTGGCGCCCCAGAGGATGAGGGAGAAGAGGGTGAAGAGGAGGATGAACCCCAAGACGAACCAGGCGACATAGCAGCGGACGGGAATGGGGCCGTCGTCCTCGACGTCAGAGTCGGAGCAGCCGGACGAGGCGGCGCCGTCGGGGTGGTGGCCCTCGGTGTGGTTGTGGAGCTTGCGCCAGGAGGAGGAGGTGTACTTAAGGGAGGCGGAGAGGCGGGTGGTGGAGGACTCACGCGAGTGGTGGATGGGGGAGCTAGCGTAGCGGTGGTGGTGCGGGTGGTGGTAGTGGGGGTGGAGAGGGGAGGCACCGGGGGAAGAGCCGCCGAGGGACACCCTGTCGACGTCGTGGTGGGAGTGGGTGGGGCTCATAACGTAGTAGATGGGCCGGCGCGGCGGCGACCTCGGCGGCGACGACGCCGCCAGGCTCGTCACCTCCGAGTCCGTCTTCGCGTGCATCTGGCCGCCTCTCTCTCTACCTGTGGAGGAGCGGGTTGATAATGGTGGGCTGCAACTCGCCTCGGTTTTAAAAGGGGAGAAGAGAATATATCGTTACAAAATGGTTTCTTTTTGGGGTTTTGGTGTGAAAGGGCCGCGCTGCACGGGTTTCGATGCAATTCACGGAGGGAGAGCAACGCAAGCCGTCCTTCACTGTCGCCCGCTTCTGTTACTGGGGAATGGAGAGGGGAAGAGTCGGGCCCGCATGCGGGATGAGGGCGCAATGCCGGGCGTCATGTTCGACGAGAACGTTAGCTATTTATGTGGTCAATGTTGACCTCAAAGTTAAAGGACGTCAAAACGTCCGCTCGCCGTGGAGTTTGTCCGGTGCTCTCGCGTGGAGATTTGTGCGGCGCCGGTTGTTCCTCGATCCAAACATCTCCATCGTTCATCGCTGGTGAGTGAGGCCCAAACTTTTTAGGTGGGTCCCAATCTCTTTGGTCTGTCACGTGAGCGTCCAGAGGAGACGTGGCAACATGTGATACGTCTTCCCGCGACACTCCTTATCCTCTCTCCCACTCAGCCTGCAACACGGATAGAGCGAGTGGCGGAGCAAACCAGCTTTTCTTCATCCGAAGCCCCAAATGCACGCTCGCTCTCGAATGGAGACTCTGCTCAGAACCCCCTCTCTATCCCGCTTGAAGCTGCCGCCGAAGCCCCTCCTCACCCTCCCTCCGTCTGCGCCCGCCCCCGCTTCTTCCTTCTCCCTCCGACCCCACGGCCTCCGCGTCCGCTTCTCCGCCTCCCCCGACCAGCTGCCAGCTCCTCCGTTGCAGCCTCGAGAGCAGCGAGGCGACGAGGACTACGGCGAGGTCAACCGGATCGTCGACAGCCGCACCGTCCGGTCCCCTGTCTTCGGTGACGACGGCTCCGTTTCGGCGGCCACCGCCACCGAGTACCTGATCGAGTGGAAGGACGGCCACGACCCGTCCTGGGTTCCGGCCTCCGCTGTCGCCGCCGACGTTGTGGCGGAATACGAGACCCCCTGGTGGACCGCCGCCAAGAAGGCCGACGCCGCCGCCCTCTCCGCCCTTCTCTCCGACCCGTCCGCCGCCCGGGACCCCGACGCGGAGGACCCCGACGGCCGCACGGCGCTGCACTTTGCGGCGGGCCTGGGCTCCGAGGAGTGCGTCCGCCTGCTCGCGGAGGCCGGGGCGGACGTTGACCGCCCGGAGCGGGCCGGCGGGGGACTGACCCCGCTACACGTCGCGGCCGGGTACGGGCAACCGGCGGCAGCGCGGGCGCTGCTGGCGACCGGGGCGGACCCGGGAGCGTTGGACGGGAGGGGGCGGACCCCGCTGAAGCTGGCGCGGGAGGTGCTGGCCGCGACGCCGCCCACGGTGATCGGGCGGCGGGTGGGACTTGAGGCGACGGCGGCGGAGTTGGAGGCGGCTGTGTACGAGTGGGCGGAGGTGGGGAGGATCCTGGAGGGAAGGGGTAAAGGGAAGAGGAGGGAATACCTGGTGGAGTGGAGGGACGGTGGGGAAAGGGAGTGGGTGAGGTCGGCGTGGGTGGCGGAGGACCTGGTGGCGGACTTCGAAGCGGGGCTGGAGTACGGGGTGGCGGAGGCGGTGGTGGGGCAGCGGGAAGTGGCTGAGGGCGGAGTCCGGGAGTACCTGGTGAAGTGGGTGGACATCGAGGAGGCTACATGGGAGCCGGAGGAGAACGTCGACCCGGAGCTGGTGGAGGAATTCGAGCTGAGGCAGGCGCTAGGCGGGGTAGTGACGTCCGTGCCGACGTCGGCGCAGGGAGAGGGAAGCGGGGCGGCGGCGAAAGAGAGCACTGTGATGGGGTGAGGCGGATCCCAGATCGACATTTACCGACTTAACGTCCGTCGGCATTCAAGTCCTGACGCAATTCGGGACGTTGTTTCATTACTCATCGGTGGAGGTCGCAAAGCATGACGGACAAAGCTCTAATGGAAACTGTTATCTAAACTTGAGGTTTCGTAGCATGCAGTGGGCTCCCTGTACTCTTCTTTCATTGCTCTTTTGCATGCAGTTCCGGCGGCGTGTGGAGCGCTAAACGTGTGAAGCGAGCAGGTCGATCGATCATTCGGTCGGACCCAGCGCTAAACGTGTGAAGCGCTCTGTATCACCCGGTGGTGCAATGCACGCAGGCTTATGGTCCAACGGAGACTAGTCTCCCTCTCCCACTCCATATTCGATGTCGGTGGAATGCTTCGAGCACACCCCTCTCTCCGTATGCCCCGCCTCAACCTTCGCCCCATCAGGTTCCCCCCTTTAGCTCCACACCCAGGCGAGGAATGGGCGGAGCTCAGCGCCGTCCGTCGCGTGCCCGCCAGGACCTCATGAACGTCGGTCGCCATCGAGTGCAACGCGGCGATCTACGATCCGATGACACGGGAAGAATAGGAGGAGATGGCCGCGATTAGGATCCAAACCTGCTTCGGGTGTCAGAATTTGGTGCGTATACGTACCTTAATTCGAAGCAAACATTACCATCAGACCTACTTAATTTGAAGGACACAACAAGAAGGGAAGGTTAGAGATCGACAAGACACCATAAGGGAAGGTTAGAGATCGACAAGACACCATATTTGATGAAAGTGATAGGGGTAATAATGACAACGTGAAGCGTCACGACGTCATCGACAAGACACCATATTTGATGACAAGTGATAGGGGTAATAATGACAACGTGAAGCGTCACGACGTCGACCTCACCTGGGCGCCATTCTGTCCGAGGGGGACAATAATGCTGACTCGACATGCGCTGACGTCATCCGCTCTCAGACAACGACTTCATCGTTGCTTGACCCCGTGCGCTTGATCGAGGCAGAGGAGGACGACGACCGACCCTCGCCCATACTCTGCGACATTTCGGTTCTCCACGCAACGTCAATAGCAATGTCAGACGCTACCAGCCTGCCCCTGCAAGCGGGCACATCAGGGAACAGTAAGCTTCCCTATAAATACCCTCACCTTCTGAACGGAAGGGGAGGACGACTGGACTGGTACTTCGACTTCTACTGAACTGCTACCTCTACTTCTCCCTCTAAAACCCTCTCCACATCCCTAACTTGATCGTCAGAGGGGTCGGGCCGAGCCACCGACCCGACCTTTGTGTAGGTACGAAGCCGACGACGACCGAGCGAGAGGCCACCTCCCCGAGGAGCCGATGACCCCGCGCGCCCCCGACCCGGACGTTCGTCGAAGCCCGACCTGGAAAGATCTCCTCGGCGACCAGGCCCGAACCAAGCCGCGTCGGCCCCGAGGCCACGGCTTACCGTTGCTTCCCGCAACAACACAGATAAGCACTATGAAATGATTACACGATGTATTACGGGCAACTGCAAAAGCTAAAGAGGATAAAAGCTGTCGGAATCTTAGATTGCCATACGCATGACTGAAATATAAACAAAGAACGAAAAATGAAATGAAAATAAATAAATATTCAAGCATCTAAAATCTTCTTAGTTCCCATTGTATCAGTTTCATCGAACCGAGAAAATTACTCAGAACAGGAACAAAAGGTAGCATGAAATGACTACAGAGCGTATTACTAGCATCTGTGGAAACTAATTAGACAATAAAGGCTGTTAGGATCTTCAGAATGCCATTTACATAACTGAAACAGAAGCAAACAAAGCAAAAGTGAAAGATAAAGAGAGAAAAGCTCAAAATTAGAACATATATTTACCAGTCTAAAAGCTTCTCAGCTCTAGCTGTTTCAGTTTCATCCAACAAAAAAGAGGAAATTAAGCACAGAACCTAAACTTGCCTAGCAATTGAAAGTTGTCCAGGTAGATGGTAGACGCATGGAGTCAACCACAGGCATGTTTCGGAGATTCACATCGATTGGAACCATGCGATACTCAATATCGAGTTCTCTTAAAACTTTGATCATCTCTTGCACCACAAGCTCTCTTCGTGCCCACTTTTCTCCCATATCTTGGAAGTTGATACGATGCCTCATCCAGATTGATATTCTTAACCTGTTCATGTCATCTACATCTCTCAGAACAACCGAAGGATTGGGGTACCAGTGTTCCTTCTTGTTCTCCATAAACCTGCAATTATTGGTTGGCAAATAAAACATAAGTTAAATAAATAATGAAACAATATACCTAATTAGAAAATCTTTTTTGCTACATGAAAAATGGCAACAGGTATCTACCAATTACAAGACGCATAAACATGATTATTGAAGGCAAAAATTGTTATAGCAAGAAGCAAAGCTTAAGTTCCAGCTCCAACAACTAATTCTATCCTGAATTCTGGAAAGAAATGGAGATAAGATGAACAAAATGAATACAGGAAATTAACCCAAAGGATAGTATAGCTGGTACTGGGAGCAATAAACTGAATGATACATCTTGGTGGAAAATGCTATGTCGGTACATTAGATATCGTCTTCTCCGATGAAAGTTCTATTATTTTTCTTTATCCTCCACCAAATATTTCCTTACTTTTGAGTCTACAAAGAAAAGTGCTGGATCATACTAATAAATATACTGTTGATTATCAGTCAGTCTTACCTTAAAAAGGTGTAGGCTTACTAAAGGACCATTCCTACATGATAGCAAGCTTTTTGTTGTACCATAATAGTAATTTGTATATATTCTAGGAAAACTGTATAATTTATAGGGGAAATGTTGGTTATCTCACCCTATTATTCTTTCTCTCATGATAGCAAGCTTTTCCACAGGAGTTGCAACATGAACACAAAAGTCGATTGATTCACCCATATCTGGACTCCGGTAGAAATTGCCAATTGGTTTGGTAGCCAGCACACTATTTGGATATGTAATCTTCTGGTTGTCGTACCTCAAGAATATTGTTGTCAGGATATTCATCTCCTCGACAACCATCTGCAAAGTAAAAATGTTAAGTTATATAGATAGGAAAGTCATAGGTGATTAAACAATATTACTAGCATTATGTGCCTTAGACATAATTAAAGTTGAGTTTCCTCTCTAGTACCTGGACTCCTTCTACTTCACAGCGATCACCAACATCAAAGGGGTGCATCACAAATAAGAATATTATAGCTTCAAAGATCATCTTCAAAGTGTTACCAAAAACAAATGCTGCCAGCAGAAGCTGAGAGCCAAGCAGAACAAAGAAATGAGTTGTGGCAATTCCCAGAATAAGGAGCCAGACGGCAAATACAATAATTCCCATGACAACATTTGCCAACTGATGAAGTTTATTTACTGCAGTTTTTGTGTCATTGAGAGTCAAAGAAAGAGCCCTACGTTCTCTAAATGCATTGACCTGCAGGAAATGGATCAAATTCATATGACTGCTATTCAAGAAAGTTCACTGAAATGAATTATTTTGAATAAAAAAATGAAGAGATTATACCACCCAGTTCTTGAGAGACTTCCTGCAGACCCTAGTGCTCTCGTTTGCTCCTTCAAACATGCTCATTGACTTCAGAGCTTCATCTTCCTTCATGAAACGCATTAAATCTACCAAATAGATATACCTAAAAACATTTCATTGCATGAATATAGAAGAGACAATGAGACAAAATAGACGACAGAGACCAGAGTACTATATAATTTCAAGACAATTAGACTATCATTTTCCATAATAAAAAAAAGGTATTGCTATAAAAGAACCACAGAACATGCAGATCATACCAATTATCAAACATAAAGCCATAAAGTTCATCCGCATCAGCATCGACAACAAATTTGATAAACATTTGTGTGATATCATAATTTTAGGTATATTCTGCATGCACATAGATGGTATAACATGGGCTATATAAATAGTGACACAAAGTAATGGTGCATAGTCCCCTAACTACGTTAACGACAATCATGACACATGATCTCCTAACCATATGCTAGAGAAATAATCTGATATACTAGTACTAACTTGGGTTTAAACATTTTGGGTCAATACACATCTTGTAGGTAATTGTCCCAAATTTTCATATAGAATATATAAGCTCTAGTAAGAGATGCTAAACTTCTATTCCATAATCTTCAAGATGGAACTCTTACAGACCACATAAAGCAAAATGCACTTAGGCAAGAGGATGTAAATAAAAAGGTAAATGTCTACTTCCTGAAAATCTATGAAAAAGAACTGCAATAAGAACTTGCTCTACCCTTTGATGCAAAATGAATTATATCCAAAAGAAATGTAATACCGCAATTTTCATTATATGAACATCTAAGGCTGAGTTCCTATAGATTAGTTCAAATGACCATGTCCACAGAAAATAAATCATTAAACACGGTATAAAAGTAAAAGTGGATTTAATAGTCTTTTTTGAACATTCAAACAAAGTAACTTTAAAAGAGAAAGGAGGAATCTTTTGAGATGCTATCTTCCACAATTTTCATTATATGAATATCAAAGGCTGAGTTCCTATAGATTAGTTCAAATGACCATGCCCACAGAAAATAAATCAGTAAAAAACACAGGATAAAAGTAAAAGTGAATTTAATAGTCTTTTTTTAACATTCAAATAAAGTAGCTTTAAACGAGAAAGGAGGAACCTTTTGAGATGCTATCTTCCGGTTGCATATTCTAATCGGATATGATTCTAACTCATATCATATTGACCAGGTAAGCTCTCACATGCCACCAGTGTCAAATCATGTATTCTTTTTTATTTTGCAATATGACTGTCAACAGTACTTTTCTTTTAGAAGCAGGGCAATTGAACAAGAGCTGGTTCCAGCAAAAGTTAATATGTAATGGGTGGAACAAGGACTTACTTGGCACCAGGCTTCGCGACATTACCGAAGATCTTTCTCGCTGCAGCCTTCGCCTCATACTCGCTGCGTATCTGCATGACCGAATCATCCTCCCCACTCTCCTGCAGAACCTGCTCATCGAGCGTCGTCAGAGTCCCATTCCGCACGATCCTCATCAACTTCTTCATCCTCCAAGCTGATATGTTTTTTGGGTTCAGCTTGTGCAGCTCGTCAATCGTGATCCCTTCATCCTGCTGCTTGGCATCCGAAATCTTGGCATTTTTCCCAATTTGTGAGCTCTTCTGCATAGGCCCGCTTCCGATCACCCTACCGCTCTTGCTCGGCAGTGCTGCCGCACGGAGTTCGTTGGTGATTCTGGCACCAGCATTCTGTAGCTTCCGCACCTCGGCCATCACCCGTTCCTCCTCTTCCATGCCGTTCTGGATCTCGACCAACGGTGGTCCGGAGAGAGTTTCGATCACGTACTGATTGAACAACGACTCCTGGATGCGGTCGAAGTAGGTGCTGACATGGAAGGAGGAGGCGAGGACCTTGACGAGAAGAGTCTTGACGAGTCGTAACAGGGTGGCCACGATAAGACAGGACAGAATCTTGGTGACGTAGGGCAGGAAGTTGCTCCTCGTCTCGCGCTTCACCTTCTCGTCGAACAGCAAGTGCCACGAGATGAGGACGAGGCCGAGCCAGAGGCAGTTCTGAACGGCTTTGCGGATGCCGTAGACGAAGTACAGCACGCGCTTGCGGAGAAGGAAGTTGCGCTCGACGCCGAAGACGACAAGCCGGACAACCCAGCCGGAGACGAGGCGGCCACAGATGAGCACAAATAGGAGGACGAACCACTTCCAGAGGTGGAGATCCAATAACGTCAGGGGCTCAAGGGGAGACAAGGCGAGGCTGCAGGCGATAGCCGCTAGGATGAGGAAGAGGCTCAACCATTGAAGGACAGTGAGCCAGCGGAAGTCAGTGCGCTTGAACTGGTCGGGGATGTCGTCGTCCATGAACGGGTCTTCGTCGTCCTCGTCCAGCTGCTGCGACTTGAGCTGCCCCGACCGAATCTGGCCCGACTTGGGGATCCTCCCAGACTTCTTGACCTCGTCATTGCGAGCAGCCACAGGCGAAACCGACGGCGGTGGCGGTGGCGGTGGCGGTGCCGGGTCCATCAGTCTCGACCGCGTCTTGGCGCGGAGGAGCGTGGGGTTGCGGTGGAGGGAGCCGTTCGATGTGCATCGGACCACATCGCCACCGCCTCCGTCAGGGCCACCGCTTGTGCTCGGAGAAGGCTTTCGTCGGCGGAGACCGCGTTCATCGTCATCGTCATCGTCATCATCATCGGAGGATCGACGGAGATGAGACTCAGCGGAGGAGGCCTGGAAAAAGACGCGGAGTTCCTTGGAGCGCGAGGCGGAGACGGGAGAGGAGCAGTGCTTCTTGAGCTCCTCCATCTCCACGTCCATGTCGAGGGCCAGCTCGGCGCCGGAGGCCCGCTGCTTGTGAAGGAATGTGCTGATCAGCCGCGACGGCGGGTCGTCAGCGATCTCCGCCTCGGTGTTCTTGCGCTGCTGCTTCTTGAAGCTGAACCCTCCTCCACCTCGTTGGCCGTCTCCGTCAGCTTCTTTCCAGAACTCATAGCTGGAGTCCCTCCACACCTTGCTATTGTTCGCGCCGTTGAGATCGGGGAGGGGCGCGGGCTGGTCGAAGAGGCCGCCATTCTTGCCGTCGATCTTGACGACGACCTCGCCGCCGTGTTCGGCGCCGTCGTTGTGGAGGAGGACGGATTGCTCCTCCAGCTCGTTGCGGGAGGAGGTGTACTTGTGGGATCCTCCATGATGGGGCTTCAAGGATCGCCTCAGAGACTCCATGGAGGGCGTCAAAACGGCAGGGACGGAGAACAGAGTAGGGTATGGAAAGCGAAGCCCAACTTGGGAAAGCACAAACGGACATCATAACGGGGTTCTCATCGTTCATATATTGCAGGGAGGAGAACCAACAGGTGTACCAAGCAGAACAGATTTGGGACGTATGAACGTTATGTGATGGTTAAATCAAACTGATCAAATAACTCCTCAAATTCTAATATTCCTTTATTTTAATATGACGAATATATCGAAAACATTTTTGTATTTGACGAATATATCGCTGTTGCATGGACCAGCCAAAATTGCTATTAACCGAGAAGCAGCGATTGGGTTCGGTAGGAGGATTAATTAGACCAATTTAAGGTACAGGTGGCGAGATCGCAGGAGACGAAGAAGCACGCGCCACGTCTTTGTCGAGGATCCCTCCCGTCCTCACATCTCCACCGTCTACCGCGAATAGCCACCACGTGGACGGAGATTAGAGACGGCGTTTCGGTGTCTCCTTCGTCGGCGCGGCCTCGAGGCGCGTGACATTGCCTGACAGGTGTCGCCGTGCGCCTTACATGGCTATAAATTTATTGAAACGCCGCAACACCAGCCCAATCGTTACCAAGACGGGCCTACCACATCAACTGGGTCACATCGATCGTTATCGCGGGTTCTTCGGGATACATCGATGGTAAATATGGAGGTAAGTTACTGCTACCAACCAACAAGGAAAGGGTGGGACAAACAGTAGAGGAGTACATGAAACATTCAAGACGAGTTATATACATTCCTCTTCTCGTGAGAACACAGTTGTTATGGTTACATCTTACCCTGGCTGCTCCAGTGTCCCAGCAGGTACTGCACCCAGGTTTCTTGATTCTTGATTCTCTTCTCATCGATTCCTCAACAACCTCAAGAAATTAATGCATTTTTCATCACCTTTAATTAAGATTATAAGAGGGTTTAGAAGTTGATGACAGCTTTCGGAGGAAGCAGCAATTTAGATCTGCTAGTCCATTCTGCAACATGCGTCCCTCCACGCTTGGAGAAAACTGGGTTTCTATCTCTCCACCAGGTTGTGTGAGTGGGGAAAAGAGAATAGTAGCGATCGAGACCGACAGAGTCAGAAACTGTAGATTTTTTTTGGTTAATGAGTTTTTTGTTCCTCCAACTGAAATCTTTCGTATGTTAAAGAAGATTATATGTGCCAACTCAGAAAACGATGGAATATTATGTCACTCCTTGTATCTACGTGCATGAAATCTAGTGATATGGCATATATATATATATATATATATATATATATATATATATATATATTTTATAGGTTAGTAATCACAGGAGAAGACATGGTCTTTTGCTAAGTATTAATAGCTCTGCAGGTTTTAAGGGTGGAAAAGATGCGGAATCCTTGTGATCTGGAGATGTATTTAAATGTTATATACAGCTTCACCGTTCAGAATGATTTGATGTTACCTGCTCTCATTTATGCTCGGTTGATCTTCATTCTCGTGATGCGTTCATCAACTTGATAAACGCAGTCATGCAAGAAGTTAAAACGAAGGATATGCATTTCTTAGGAAAAAAAACTAGAAGGTCAAGAGGCAGTATGCTCCCAGAAGCTATCAGGCCCCATTTGGCAACAGTCTTCTCTCATCTTCCATTATTTGGAATGGTAGATGATGTTTATGGATGGATGCCTTCCTGATCTGTATAGTAAAAAAATGCTCATCTTCTTATTGAAGGCATGCATAAATAAACTGAAAGCAAGAAGATGAGACACAGAGGACATGCAGAAACTAATATGTGATGCAAAAGTTGGTCATATCTACCTCTAGGAAGTCCAGAAGGCCTGTTTTGGTGCAATCCAGCTACTGAGCCCGCAGCTTTCGTGGTGGCCGATGAACAGTAGCACAAAGAAGTCAGCGAATCTTGCACGGAGGAGTGAGTTGGATGATGAAAGAGTACTAAGATATTGGCACGGCTCAATCAGAAAATAAGGTCTTAAGGCGCTTTGCATTGCCTTACTAGTACAGTCTGAGTGAACCGGGCCAACATCATAGTAACTATTCCAAGGTGAGATGTCATCCTCCTCTCACGTTTTGTAACTAAGCCAGAGGAAAGAAGGAAGAAGCCAACGGATATGTGGAGCCTGGTGCCCCTTCCCTGGTGATAGATTTGAACGAGAGGGTGCATGGAAGATAGTTGCAAGCATAACAATCCGTCTCTTCTGCAGAGAAGATGGAATGGCGGCAGAGATGGAGAAGACGCAGAGGGAGTGAGAGAGAGAGAGCGGTGGTGATGATGGAGGAGAAGGAAAAAAATGTATTCGAATATAAGGAGGTAGAAGGGCCAGGATGGCATTTAAAACTCCCGACAACCAAAGAAGAAAACCAGGCTGCAGCAGTAATAAATCTCGACAGTATGCTCACCATCCTCTCTCTCTCTCTCTCTCTCTCTCTCGCTCACGCTCACGCTCGCTCGTTAAAGAATCAGTAACGACAGTGCTAAACATGTATGACTATAATCAACAGCTACTACTGTCTTCTGACCTCCACCCTGCATCACAGAATGCTTCATATATACTGTATGGAGATAAATAAATGAATGATGAACTGCACTCGTCATGTTTCTAACTCTAAAACGGAGAAAACTGAGAAAAGACAAAGGTGTGGGACGGCACCGGAGGGGAGTAAATATATGGAGGCATGGCTGCATAACAATACGCTGCATATTATATAGAGATGAATAAATGGCAGTGGCGGGAGTAAATAAGGAGGGATGGGGTTCGGAAGAGGAGTGAATGAGAAGGAATCTCGGTCTGACGCAACACATGATGGCAAGCATCTGCGTGAATAAATGCTTCCATCTGGTTTCACCATGTGGAAGCGACGTTTGCCTGCTCTCTCTCTCTCTCTCTCTCTCTCCGCCACTGGGTGACATTGAATCCTCTCCAACCTCTTCCTGCGACAGTGCCCCTCCGAGCACAAGGGTCGTACGCTGTGCAACTCATGGGGAAGAAGCCATGCGTGCCTGCCTTCCTGCCTGTTCACATGGTACTGTGGTGTGAGCATGGGAAGCCTGCAACGACGCGATACGAGAGATCGGACAACGCAGCCCAGGATCGATCCTGTTCCGGTGAGAAGAGAGAAAGGAGAAGATGCAGGTATCCATCTATCGCACTCCATTTGTTGAGGTAGAGATTTTAGAAGGTCGATCATATCAAGAAATCTTATCGTTAGTTGGTAGGTTTAGGTTTGACCAGCTTTGACCAATTGGATTCAAAAGCCACCAGCTTTACGACAATCAGTCGCAGTCTCATGTCGTCTGACGGGGAGAAGCTTTAGAGGGAAGACACAGGATGGAATGAGGTATAGGGTAAGAAGATACTGATATGGTTGTTGGGCTGACATCCCATGATTCAGCTCAGTTTGAATAGTCCATAATCCACTTTTTTTTTATTTAATCTTAATTCATATTAGGGAAGTATGTAATGATTGTAAAAATAGATATAAATAGGATAGCAACAAAGGTCGGTGATCCTTATAGTAGCAAAAAGGAGGAAAAAAAATATAGAAATCTAAGGAGAAAGAAAGGGAAGAAAATAAGAATAACATAGAAAATTATTCTGAATATATTCTGTTAGATCAAATTTATAATAATTTTATACTATGATTATTTGGGAAGAATTAGGAATGATTTAGAATATTGAGCACAATGACATGATCCTTGTATTCCAGTTATTCTCTTGTAATTGTTGTTAGAGTTTTGGGCAAGAGATTTAGATTTATATATTCATTACTATTATAGTAGATTATCTCTAGTTTGTCCCGTGATTATTACCCTTTATATTGAAGGGGTTTTTCACGCATATCTTGGTATTATATTTAATTATGGTTACATTTAATTTCTTATGATATGTTAGTATTTATTCATATATAAAAGTTATTTATCTTCGGATCCCATCAATAGTAAAAAACATCGAAGAAGAAAGTATAAAAATAAGAAAAGGATGGGAGCTCTCAAAAGAGTTCGAAATTGATAATTATTCTAAATAAGAACAAAAAAAGCTTGTCGGATTAGTTGGGTCGATTAATAATCGATTAGCCTAATCGATCATTTTCAATCGACCACATGAATAAATTCTTTTTTTAATTCTTCAAAAAATATTCATTATAAAAACTATTTTATTAGACGATACAGAGTGGATCACTTTTGATTCGAATCAGAAAAGAAAAGAAAAAAAAACACGAAAATGAAATCATGAAAAGAAATATTATCTTCAATCGATGTTGGATCTCAACGGGCAAACAACATGATGGACACATTCAACTATCGATGCTATCGTTAGAGCAATTACTTTAACCAATGATATCCTCACTTCCTATTACCTCCAAAGGTGACAACTTCGACATCAGATCTCTTATATACACCCATGAAACCAAATTCATAAGATAATACATTCTCCGTCGTCATGGATCTTACTCACATCTTTCATCCTTTACGAGGGAAGGATATTATAAATATAAATTTATAATATATTATTATTTTATAAAAAAAATAATGAAAATTTTTGAAATTAAATAACAATGCATCTAAATTTTGATGCATACCTTTGAATGTTCGAAAAAATTTTATTTATTCTACAAATATATTATTATCAATTAGTAAAGAAAATTAAACATATCTTTTTCATAATCAATCAATCATGTAACAAATCATCAAATCTTCTTATTGTCTCATCCTTAGACGATCAGAGCATCTCTTAAGAAATTTTATTATAATTAATTTTTTTTATTAACCGATAATCATAATCAGAATATAGTTATAATATATATATTACATAATTAAATATAATAACATAATCTAACATACATATTATTTTTAATTAAAAAATGAATATCATTGTTGTACTTTTTCTACCTTTTCTCCTCTTAAAGTTGAACTTAAGCAATTTATCAATGACATAAAAAAAATTCTAAAGATATTTTTTATTCCAATTTCGATTCCAAACAATTTATATAACTCTAAATGCTACAGACACTCAAAGAACTACCAATACATTTTCTTTTGGATCTTAATCTTTTTTTGTGGAGACAATACATTCCCTACCACCTCATACAGAACTACCCATACAAGTTAATCTTCACTATCAAAAATAAAAATAAAAAATCTCAATAGTATGTTATGAATATTTTTTATAACGAAGAGTGTGAGAAAGATAGCTTAGTAATAATATAAGCAAAGTCAAGTTAGCATAATATGTCAACCAGGAATAAAGAAAGTCCTCATCTAAAACGAATATTTTCTTATTAAAGTAATTAACCTTTCGTAATCAAAAGATGATTACAACACAAACAAACACTGCATAAAGCACAGTGATATTTCCATGTGTATTTTTCTTCCAAAATTATCAAACTAAACTTAAATGCTTCAACTTATGATTTTTATTCAACCACAACCTGATATTTCCACTCGGTTTAATTTTCTTGATACACATATACACTTTTCTCACTCAAAAAAATTCTCTCTCTATCGACGATATCTCTCCTAGCTAATTTTTCATTCTCGAATATGATAATATTCGATAATAATAATAATAAATAATTCAAATTGTAATGATGTCTTAATTAGAAACTCGTCGAACGACAATACATTTCAATCTCTTAATAGTCAAAGCTTAATGACTAATTAACTAGCTATTTGAACACGTCTCCAACTCTAATGGGCGTCAAGATCCGACTTAAACGGGATCAGGTAAGCACCAAAATCATTAGAAAATCCAATACGTTATCTTTAGGAATAACAATAAATATTAATCTTAGCTTACCATTTCATAACCCGATTAGCTTCTAGATATTTAAATCCATCCCAAATCCTAAATGACTAATCTCGTATGTTAAACGCATCTTTTAATAGAATTCGATCGATAAATACGGATCCAACTTAAACGGATTATGTGGACGGGTATGCATGCTGTAATGTGCATGAATCCGATGGTTGTATTAAATCCTTCCTACCCGAAATCTGGAGGATTTATCGGATTCCGATATGGATCCGACCCGATAACCATTTCTACACGTACAAAATAAAAGCCAAGTAGTCGGGGGTTCTCTTTCAGTTCGTATTATCTGCAGAGACGAGGCTGTGCGCACCCCCGCCTCGCTCCATCCTACTCTCGTCCTACCGATCTCGATCCCGATCCCGATCCCGATCCCGATCCCGCTCCTGCCGTCGCCTCCACGGGGAGAGCCGATTCGCCTCCCTCGCCGAATATCGAGACGATGGGGATGAAGAGATGTTTCACGAGAGGCCGGGGCGTCGGCCGCGGCGTCGTCGAGCTCTGGCACCGCGAGCTCGGGGACTTCCCCCCGAGAGCCTTCGCCCACCGCTTCGTTGCTTCCGAGGTCTCCGATCAAACCCACGTGTCTCCGTTTCCCCTTGCTCCTTTCTACTTTTTCTTGATGGAGGGTTTCTTTTGGGGGATTATGTTCTCTCGTACGAATCGGTCGGTCCGGTTTCTGTACCTACGAGATCGCTTTGGTTTCTTTTTTGTTGAATTATAATCCTAGTGTTAGGGATTTCTAGTTTTTAATCGGTAAAGATTTCTTCTCCCGAATGATGAATGCTTCTATTTCGTTCGATCGTGGGTGGTTCGACGTACCGTGATGAGTAGATCAGAAGACAAACACATTTGCTTTCACACTCTACCTCATCAGGTTTTCTTGGGTATTAGGTTTGGCATGAGAAGATGAGGTGTCTATACAGAAAAAGGTGCATCCAGGATCACAAACTTATTCCAACACAGAAAATCTATTTTAATCATAATAGTGTACTCAATCTGAGTGGTTCGATGTATGCTGTTAATACGGTGTATGTTTTTCTCACAGATGATTTTGGGTTTTTTGGTTGGGCGGAATTTGCTGTTTTAACTCTGCTTATGTCGATAGTATTTGGGGCAGGGAGAGTGGAATAGAGTCGTGGTACCACTTGTGCCGAACTTAGTTGATCTACCCGAGCCATGCAATATCACAAGCGACATATGCTTGCGAAGAGTCGGCCTAATTGCACTTGTAATAGAGATAAAAAAGGGTTGATGATTGATGCATGGGCAAACTGTTGCCAGCGCACAACTGATGCACACGGATTAGGGATTGTGGAAGCCACACTGGAATAGCTGAAGCATTATTGGCAACTTAGGACTCATCGCAAGCGCCTAAAGTATCCAAGTTAGATTAATCTATCAAGTTATATCCAGATACATCACTCCTACTGAGTTCTTAGTAGCCTAGCTGGTAACTAGTGCCATCGTTAAAACAGTGATCTTGAGACATCCAATGGATCAGTTTGGTAAAACAAAAATCAGCAAAGTGTTAGGCAGATTTTGCTTCACTGTGGTGGAGCTGTGCTTTAGTCATGCACTTGTGCTAGGTAGATGAGATGGTAGGAAAAAAAATATAATATAAACTTCCGAAAGAAAACATAGGTAATGAAACTTATGTTAGTTTTCTTTTCATTTCTGTTGCTTACTTTTTAATTGATTGGAAATAATGCTGGCATGCCTCCAGTGGTGACTTCCTATTGGTTAAGAATTTGTATATGTTGTTAAATCATTGGCATTGGCATGGCACTGTTCAGCATGGCTCAGAATGAGACTCACCCTAACCAAGACTTGAACCCTCGTTGCAGACTATGAAATTTTAGATCAATTTTAGCTGTCTTTGTGATTTCTTCATGTTCTTCATTTTTTTACAGCTCAAGCTATAAAAATGCAAAATTGATTTGCAGTTTGTTAGTGTGCTTCATATTAAAAAAACTATGATCAATACGTTGGCTAAGCTTGTGTTAATATCAATTCAGCTGCAAATCTAGAGGATTTTTTATTTTGTTCTCAATGCCATCTCTGATCTTAAATGTTTTGTTTGGTGGATTTAGGCTCAAGTTGTTGGGACATGGAAGCATCCAGACATTAACTACTTCTAAACCAAGAAATTTGTGTTGGTTTGATTTTTTTAAATATTCATTTAAAACTTTGTTTAAAGTAGGATGTGGTTATGAGTCTTATGACCGACTCTTAATTGTTTTCTTTGAATTATTTAGACTCAGTTCTGCTTGTTTTCCTGAGATTTCTTCTAGCTATATTATTTGAGTTTATATTTTCTGAACAGGACCTTGTTCTTCGTTTTGGAGTCCATAGAAAGTTAGACAATCATAGAGGCTGTGTCAACACTGTGAGCTTCAATGCAGATGGTGACACTCTCATATCCGGTTCTGATGATAGAAAGGTGATTCTATGGGATTGGGATGCTGGCCGTGTTAAATTATCCTTTGACTCAGGCCACTCAAACAATGTTTTCCAAGCTCGATTCATGCCTTACACAGATGACCGGATCATCATCACCTGTGCTGCAGATGGTGAGGTATATGCTGTTACACTTCCCTCTGTGTCTTGTAATATTTTAGATGTCATGTTTTTAATGCATTGCCTTTTATTTTTTATGTCATTAGGTAAGACATGCCCAAATACTAGAAGGTGGAAAAGTGGATACAACATTGCTGGCTCAACATGATGGACGGGCTCATAAATTGGGTATTGAGCCTGGGAGTTCTTATATAATTTATAGTTGTGGTGAAGATGGACTGGTTCAGCATGTGAGTAGTTTATCTTGTTTTGTTTTCTTTACATGCTATTTTCAGCTTTTATCTACTTACATTGCCAGTTTGTTGCATGTTACACAGATTGATTTGAGAACAAAAACTGCTACAAAGCTATTTACTTGCAGATCCACTTACGGGACGGCCATTCATTTAAATGCTATTGCAATAGACCCAAGGAGTCCCAATCTATTTGCAATTGCAGGAACAGATGAATATGCTCGAGTTTATGACATTCGCAAGTATATGTGGGATGGATCAACTGATTGTGATTATCCTGCTAACTTCTTCTGTCCCCGTCATCTCATTGGCAATGATAATGTTGGAATTACAGGGTTGGCATTCTCAGATCAGAGTGAGCTATTGGCATCATACAATGATGAGCTGATATATCTCTTCTCTAAGGATCAAGGACTCGGACCCAATGCAGTTAGGGAATCTCCAATATCTAGTGTGAATGCTGATGCTGGAGATAAATCTAAATCAGCTTCACTTCTGTCTCCAGTTGATGGGGATCAAACTGGACCACAGGTATACAAGGGACATCGTAACTGTGAGACTGTCAAGGGTGTGAGCTTCTTTGGTCCAAACTGTGAGTATGTTACTAGTGGTTCAGACTGTGGACGGATCTTTATATGGAGAAAGAGGGATGGAAAGCTTTTGCGCGCCATGGAAGGAGACAAATATGTGGTCAATTGTATTGAACCTCACCCTTATGCTACTGTGATTGCAAGTAGTGGCATAGAGAATGATATAAAAATTTGGACTCCCAATGCTGCAGAACCAGCTGCACCTGTAAAAATAGAGGAGGTAAGAGATTTTTAATGTTCTGCTCATAACCTTTGTCAATGCTGTTACTTTGATTTTTTGTTTGGCTAAGATAGAACTTGCTCATCTGCCATTCATTCCTAAAGTAAGTTGCATTTTCTATAAAGTAAAACGTGTGATTGACTTATTCACATAGAAATTCATCCTGTTGCTAAGGCATATACGGCTGTTTCTGATACATCAATTTCCCAAACAAAAATAAAAGAGGCACATTAAATTCCTGAAGCATTAAACGACCTTTAACTTCTCTGGTGCTTTTTTTATGAAATGGGTGATTGCTTTGCATTTGTTAACTTTGACAATGATGGTGATGATGACATTGATGCACCAGTGGCTATGACGATAATGGTGGCATAGGTTATGGCACTGTTTGCAACAATCATAATAAAAGTTTTCTGATATTATTTCTGCTTGTCTCACCCATGATGACTCTGAATGACATGACCCTTTTGAAATCACCAGTTAAAGCCGCACAAGAGAAGAAGCAGGTTCTTCCGCTTTGCTCTTCCTGAAGACATGATAGCACAGATCTTGGCACTGCAAAGGATGCAGACCAGGTCAGGTGATACAGATGAAGATCTAGCAGCTAATGCAGACTTGATGGACCTTATAATGCATTTAACAAACAGAGATGGTTCCTCCGATGAGAATGGGGATACCTCAGAGACCCCGGGCGATTGTATCGTTAATTGATGCAATTTCGTGTAGTTGCAGCTCAAAAATTTGTACATGTGAATAAAATTCTGCTGTTTAACTGAGATGATTATTAAGCATCTACTAAATTGATCATTAAGTTCTTTATCCCTCTGTTGCCAGCTTGAATTATTAATGTGCTACCAAGAACCGCTGGAGAATCTGTAAATATGCTTTTAACTCATGGTTTCCTTTTAGATAGCATGCTTAATATCTACTCGATGTTATGGAGATCTACCATTAATGTTGATTTTGCTGATTACTGTCACTATAATCTTCCATTCAGGGTTTTGACATAATATTTGCCAGTTTGCTTTCACAAAGTTTTGAGCCAACGATGCATTTGAGTGTGTAGGTTCCCCCAAGACATTGTCCAGTGAAAAGAAGCATATGAACTCCTTTAAAGGATCGTCAAGTATCTGGTTTACATTTTTGCGATGCTTGGAGGCAGGTAGACATCATCCAAGTGGTCAATATCGAGTAATATAAATATCCCAGGCAGATCCATCAATCCTATGACTAAACTTGCAAGCTTTTAGATATCAAATTTTTGCCCGAGAAAGCAGGTACGACAATTTATTGTTTTTACGTGAGTGACTTTTTATTAGATATTGAATTCCTATCACATATCGAGCTAACTATATTGCCAGATATCACCAATGTAATCAATCCTCCCCATTCCGATGTACAATAATTTGAAGATTATGCATCATGAATCGACTTTAGAGCAGCAATGATTATAACTGTTGTTTTACATGCTAGTTAGTTCATACTATCCTATCATAACCAACCTATTATTTCACATATCAACGAAATGAACTATTAGAATATCGACATTGATAGCGATTAAATATTTTTAATATTACATAATTTTATTTAATTTTTTAGTTATGTCATTACACATTTACACTGATGATAGATGTACAATGATTTTTTTTTAATTTAAAAATAAAATTATAAAATTTCTATATTATATTTATTTAAAAAATATTAAAATTTATAATCAAAACTGAAATCTGCCGAATCGGAGCAATGAATCTGGTTTTGATTCCGATTTCAATTTTAAAACCCGCGATTAGTTTTCAATTTTAATGTTTTTCATATTGTTAGGCATAATAATAGAGGATATTTTGGTACCATCCACATTGATATATGGTAGCCACCTCAGACCTTATATGGTACCCCCTATTCAGAGTCCCACACACATCTCAAAGCGATACAAAACGATACAACCCAACTAAGAAATGATTACGTCCCGAAGCGATGCCACCCAGCTCAAAAGAGACATAAAGCAAAATCCATATCGCTTGAAATCGCACTAAGTGGCACCTAAAAGTGAAGAGATAGTCCTGCATAGCACGGGATCAGAACAGTTACCCTAGAACAGACGAACTGCCCGCCTGAAATATTGGCGAACATTAACAACTTACATATGGTCAATCTCCGAAGAGGTATCAAAACTATCCTAGAGAAAACACCGAAAAAGAAAAGGAGGCAAGCAAGCAATTGTCTTTCACCGACTTAAGCATCAGATGAGTCAAGCCGGGAAACCCTCAGCATAAATATATTGTGTAGGATCACCGACGATCAAGAGACGATTCCGCTATCATGACACAACCTCATAGCCACGAGATAACTCTTCGACTGGAGGACAACCCATCCGTTCAAAGATAGGACCTTTCAGTCGAGCAGATCCCGATTCCTCTACCCAGTCTCACTACTCCAAGGTCAGATCAACTCTGACGAATCATCTCTCTTACGAACCTTCTACATTAGTACTTCCATATCAACATAGAGGAGAACACAAAAATAAACTTGTACCTTTGATAGTAAATTAATTACGTTGATTCACTAATCGATGATACTCATAATACCATCAGGCCTATTATCTTTGAATATATTGTCTTTGAAATGCAAAGATTTTTTCTCCTTTGGAAACAGAATGGATGGTGTAAGCCTAATGGTACAAATATCTTTGATCTTTTGATGCCTTGTCAGGAAGCTTAACGGGTCTGCAACATCGCCACAAAAATCCCCGATAGGAGACAAACGGATCTAATAGTTCCCAACAAAAAAAATCCATCGACCCCAAACGCAAGCCACAAACAATTGGGTGGACGTAGAACATCCACCTCCCGTTGAATCTTTTAATGACAGCACCTCCGTGAGCCTCCACCATTTCTTCCCCCATCCACCTTGATAGCGCACTCATCCCTCACCCACCACACCCCATTCCGATCCCATCGTCTGCCATGGCCGCCATGGCCACCTTCCTCTTTGGGGCTCCTCCAACTTCCTCTTCTTCTGTCTCTTCCTGCCTCTCCAGACTAGGCCAGCCCGCGCCCCTTTCTTCTCACTCCCCACTCTCCCACTTCTTCTCCACTAGGATAAGACACCGTCCGTCATCCCTCGGCAAGCCGGCGTCGTTCTGCCCTCGCGCCTCGGCGGCGGCGAGCGGCACCAAGAGCCGGTCCACAGCCAGCGACGAGCGGGTGCAGAAGGTGCACAACGTCGACGAGTTCGAGGCGGCCCTCCGCGCCGCCAAGGACAAGCTGGTGGTGGTGGAGTACGCGGCGAGCCACAGCCCCAACAGCCGCCGGATCTACCCCTTCATGGTGGAGCTGAGCTGGACGTGCAGCGACGTGGAGTTCCTGCTGGTGATGGGCGACGAGTCGGAGCAGACACGGGAGCTGTGCCGGCGGGAGGGCATTGACCGGGTGCCCCACTTCACCTTCTACAAGGGCATGGAGAAGGTGCACGAGGAGGAGGGCATCGGGCCGGACCAGCTGGTGGGCGACGTGCTGTACTATGGCGACAACCACTCGGCGGTGGTGCAGCTGCACTCCCGGGCCGACGTGGAGTCGCTCATCGACCAGCACCGCGGAGCCGACGGCAAGCTGGTGGTGCTGGACGTGGGGCTCAAGCACTGCGGCCCCTGCGTGAAGGTGTACCCCACCGTCATCAAGCTGTCGCGCTCCATGGCGGACGCCGTGGTGTTCGCGAGGATGAACGGCGACGAGAACGACAGCTGCATGGAGTATCTCAAGGACATGGACGTGGTGGAGGTGCCCACCTTCCTGTTCATAAAGGACGGCCAGATCTGTGGAAGGTACGTCGGCTCGGGGAAGGGGGAGCTCATCGGCGAGATCCTTCGATACCAAGGCGTAAGGGTTACCTAAATCCATCAACACTACGTCTATATCTATATATATCATCTTGAATGCAACGACAATCGACTGTATTTTTTTGTTCCCATCAATCCTAAACAAATTGTGGGAGCCATCACAAGAACGAATGTACACAACACCTCACTTGGTTCTGCCCTCTGTGAATGTAGTTCACTGTTGGTCCTAAACATTGCTGTGTGAGAACTGAAGATGATGTTGGTTCACTTGTTGATTTGGTTTTGGCACGCTATATAGCATATGGCATCGCCAAATGGGGTAATTATCTATTTCCTTTGCTGCCGCTCTTCCCAAGAACGAATGTTGCTTTAAGATTTGTGCTTTATCAAATTCCATTGTAGCACAAGGCATCGATCCTAGTCAAAGTCACCTTCCGTATATACTACACGCACATCATATATATATATATATATATATATATATATATATATATATATATATATATATATATATATATATATATATATATATATATATATATATATATATAATAGTATGATGTTGGTGTTGCGTCGCCCGCTCAGCTGATCGCAACCTGACGATAACCAAATGCGGCTCCGGTGACGGAACCCCATGAGCGGCGCCGCCCGTTTCGTCGACGCCAGAGCCCGCCTCGTGTCCGTCATCGATGCCTGCCATGGCGACCCCCGCCGCCTCAAGCGGGTCCTCGCGCGCGCCGTCGTCGCCGGCCTCCTTCCGGACCCCTTCGTTTCGGCCCGCGCTGTTGCAGCTGCAGCACCCTCCGACCTACCCCTCGCCTTCCTCGCCTTCCGCACCGCCGCCCCCCGCCCCTCCGCCTTCGCATTCGCGGCCCTCATCCGTGCCCACTCCGCCGCCCCGGACCCCTCCCCCGCGTTCTCCCACTTCGCCCTCATGCTCCGCTCCTGCCTCTACCCCGACCGCTTTGTCCTCCTCTCCCTTGTCCGCGCCTCTTCCCGGCGGGCTGGCGCCTCGCGCGCCACAGCGCTGTCCCTTCATGCCGTGGCCCTCCGACGCGGCCTCCTCGGTGACCTCCACGTCGCGACTTCCCTGCTCCACACTTACGCCTCCGTCGGATTGCTGAACGTGTCCGCGAAACTGTTCGACGAAATGCCCCTGAAAACCACCATCACGTACAATGCCCTCATCTCCTGCTGCGCAAAGTCCGCGTGGCACGACTACGGCCTCCACCTGTTTGCGGGGATGATCCTACACGGGACTCGCCTCAACGCTGACACAATTGTCGCGGGCCTCTCATGCTGCGCCGGACTCGGTGCTCTTGGACATGGACGGAGCCTGCACGCTCTGGTCTTGCGCCGTCTTCCTCGTATGACTCCAGAAGTGGGCACAAGCGTTCTGCACATGTACACCAAGTGCGGCAGCTTGGAGGCCGGACGGAAGGTGTTCGATGAAATGGAGACTACAAGGGACGTATCGGCATGGACAGCCATAATCGGCGGACTGGCCACGCATGGGTGCGGTGAAGAGGCCATGGCATTGTTCGAGAAAATGACGGAGGAGGGGGTTGCACCGGACAGCATGGCCTTCACCAGCGCGCTGCATGCGTGCAGCCATTGCGGCCTCGTCGAGGTGGGGATTAAGCTTTTCAACGCGATGAAGGGAGTCTACGGAGTTGAGCCGAGAATGGAACACTATGGAACGATGGTGGACCTTCTTGGCCGCGCCGGGCGGGTGGAAGAGGCGAAGCGGGTTGTGGAGTCGATGCCTTTCAAGCCTAACCGTGTCGTTCTGGGTTCTCTGCTCCATGCTTGCGTCGTTAATGGGGAGTCGAGGCTGGGGAAGCGGCTGGAGAGACAATTGTTGAGATCAGAATCAGAAGCAGGGGAGGAGGGAGGATTCTTTGTAGGCGTATCGAATTTGTACGCTAAAGGTGGGAGGTGGAATGAGGTTGGCTGGATCAGGGACGAGATGGTGGAGAGAGGGGTGAAGAAGGAGAAAGGGTTTAGCTTGGTAGAGGTTCATGGCAGGCTGCACAAGTTTTTGGTGGGAGATACGAGGCACCCATTGACGATGGTGATGCACAGAATGTTACATGGATTGGATAGGGGAGCGATGCTTGGATGATCATCTAGGAGAGCAGATAAACGATAGCTGCTTCGATACCTCAAACGCGGCATCCGTACTGCATCTCTTTCGTACCAAAAGTTTGGTGCACGGCAGAGACTTTCAGCCGCATTTCATCGAACAATCTCTCGGCGGCACGGACGATCCCAAAAGTTCGAATGCATCGTTACGAGGCGATTGTAGCCTCAACCTCTTCAGCCTTTCGTTGTAGGAGGACAAGTCGTAGAAGGAACATGATCATGAAGAGGACGGTGAATTGATCCGCCCACGCGCCTGCTTCCTGTGTTCGACGGTTGGAGTCGACGGCTTCGGCTTAAAGCTCGGCTTGCTAATGTTTACGTGACACCGCGACTGTTTTATTATTTTCCAATCTTTGTTGGTGGGAAGGAAAATTAAGTTGATTTACAAAGATTTTATCAAATCATCATGGATCAAAATTCTACTTTCCCCGTTACCTTTTGAATTTTTTAAAAATAAAATTAGATAATTATATCATTATTAATCAGAGATTAAATATATTAAATTAATAATTTAGATTTATCAAATTAATATATCAATTATTTTATTATTAAGTCAAATTCACTTTGGAACTTGTTAGGGCAAAAGGTTGTTCACGTCAATTTGATGTAGTGTAGACTTATCTACTTAGGGTTGTTCAAAGTGTTTCCAATGCACACTAATGTAATAGGTGCATTTCAAAGTGTTCAAAGCTAGCACCACCCCTTTGTAATCCTTGTGCATGACCGCACGGTCATCACCACCCCTTTGTGATCCTTGCCCATGACCCTGTGGTGTAGAGGTGGGTTCCTCCTTTTCTCGTCCAAGAGAGACCCACCTCGGACGAAGGTGCTCGTGTACCTTTTCTTTCCTTTCTTTTTCTTCTTTCTTTTCTTTCTTAAATAATTTACTAATGCGCCTCGAGGCCAATGAGTTGGGTTAGACAGTGGCCTACCCACCTCAAGTAAAGGAAATGTCAATACTCGACCTCCCAACTTCGTGATTCTTTCTCCATGGCGAATTTACTGTCATGTGGATCAAATTTTTTCGATTCATGTGCCTCAGGCATATTTTATCTTATATTTTTTGCTGTGGCAAATTTCTTCTTACACAAGTTAGGTTTTCACCAAACACACACATTGGGCACATTTTGTCTTGTTTCCCATCGTGTTTGGCTTCTTCTTACATGGGTTGAGTTTTTTTGACACATACGTCTTGGGCATATTTTGTCTTATATCTTTTGTCATAAAAGATTTCTTCTTATATGGATTAGGTTTTCTCGATACATATATCTCGGGCACATTTTGTCTTTTGTCTTTCACTATGACAGGTTTATTCTTACATAAGTCGAGTTTTCACGACAAACGTACCTCGAGCATAACTTTTCACTACGACGGGTTTCTTCTTCTACGGATAGGGTTTTTTCGACTTATGTTGGGACAAGTTTCTTCTTAAGTGGGTTTGGTTTTCCTAACACACGTACCTCATGCACATTTTGTCTTGTGCCTCCTGTAGTTTTTTTTATGTAGGTTGCATTTTTTCGAATCACGCTTGAGCATATTTTATCTTGTGCCTCTTGCTATGGTGGGTTTCTTCTTACATAGGTTAGGTTTTCCTGACTCACGCACCTCGAGTATATTTTATCTTGTGCTTCAATTGTGATGGATTTCTTCGTATGTAGGTCAGGTTTTCTCGACTCACGTGCCTCGAGTATATTTTGCCTTGTGCTTCCGCTATAATGGATTTCACCTCATGTGAGTAAGGTTTTCCCGACTCATGTACCTTGGGCACATTTTACCTTGTGCCTCTATCATGACAGACTTCTCCTCACATGAGTCAAGTTTTCCTAACTCATATATTTTGAGCACATTTTATCTTGTGCCTTCCACTATGACGGGTTACCTTTTATATGGGTTGGGTTTTCCTGACACACGCACCTTGGACACATTTTGTTTTATGCCTAATGTTGTGATGAGTTTCTTCTTACATGGGTTTGATTTTTTTGACACATGCACCTCGGGTACATTTTATCTTGTATCTCCTATCATGATAGATTTCTTCTTATATAGGTTGGGTTTTTCCGACTCACGCCTCTGGCATATTTTGTTTTATGCCTCCCATTACGGTAGGTTTCTTCTAAAGTGGGTCGGGTTTTCCCGACACACAAATCCTGTGTTAGGAAACTTAGGGTGACATCACATGCATAGCGGAAGAATAGAAGATAAAAACCCTAGATTTTCATAGAAAATGATTTCTTATCGTTGTGCGAAGATTGATGCCAAAAATCTATAAAACCGAAAAACCACGTATGTTAAGGGATATATGTTATATAGGAAGATCGTATATCCTTGAAATTCTATAAATCTATAGGAGAAGATGAAGGAGATCAACTATCCTCCTCTCTAGTGGTGATCCACATGATAGGGGCTGTAAAGACGCTCCTCAAATCGCTGCACAATCCTCCTTTCCACGCGTATCACAGGATTAAGAAGGGGCTAGCCCTTCTTGTTGTCCACTGTTGGGAAATCCTAGGGGGCGACATCATATGCGCAGCGGAAGAACAAGAAAAACAAAATCCCCGATTCCCAAAGAGATGTTCGTCGTCGTGCGAAGATTGATACGCAAAAATCCGCGAAACATGAAACTACGTATAGAGTAGATTGTGTTACATAGGGAGATCGTATATCCCTGTTTCCTTGCAGATCCTTAGGAGAGGGTGAAGGAGGTCAAGCGTCCTCCTCTCTAGCGGTGATCCACATAGCAGGGTTGCGACGACGCTCCTCAAAACTCCAGACCTACTCTGAGGTGGAGATAGAGAGGAGAATAGGAAAAGGCAAACCAAAGCTCTCTAGCCCATGGGGCTCTGAATCCCTCCTATTTATAGAGGTCCCCTGTCAAACCCTAATGGGTCCTCCCCTAGTGGGTATTGGATCTGCATCCAATAAGACAAGGGCTTCGTCGGATATCTCATATTCGAACCTCTATTCATCGTAATACCTACTATATGTGTGTGACCCTCTAGGCTCAATATCGAGCTGGCCGTGAGTCATACCTATCAGAACTTCTTCTAACTCAGTGAATTATTATCTCTGTAATAATTCACTCGACTCATCCATTACGGACATACTAGGCCACTACGCTGTAGTCCCCAGAAGATACAGGGGAATCCAATCCATTGGACTTGTCTGTCCTCAGTTACCGTGTACCTATAGTCCCTCATCCATCTAATATACCAGAGACCGTATATCGAGCATGGTGTTGTCAGACCCACACAATTTCTTCTCGAGTCTCGCTCTAATCGGATTCTCCCGGAGAACTCTTTCTCTTTCAACCCGAATGACCCTAGCCAGGGATTTGTCTGAGCAAGAACACATGAGATATTCCTCTCATGACGCCGAGAGTGGATGATCCTCTATCGACACTCAATAGCCCTCGTAAGGTCGACTACCACTCCCAATGACCAGCTGTACTAGATCTGGGACAGCCAAACCTATAAGTATGGTATCAAAGAGTGGAGCACTCATACAGGACATCCTTGGTGTCTCAAGTCTAAGGACCAGATACACCACTAGGACTACGGAATCGTTGTCTGATAATAAGGCATCATCAACCATCCATCATTCCGTAAGCGGATCAATCAGTGAACTCATTCTCCAATGAGCACCTGTACTGTATCCCTAGTGTCCCTACACAAGCAGCTATGAGACCAGCTGCATCTATCATATGGACGGGTATACAACACACCAGTTTGTCCAGTTATCACGATATCCCTTTCGAGTAACCTATGACCGAGATTATTTAGGATATGTGTTTAAAGGTGAATCGATCTCACATTCGTGATCTCATCACGATCTGATTCCCATTGCACAAATCCAAGGACATCACAATATATGTATGCATTTATGCAATAGTTATAAAGTGATATATGCCAAAATATAATAAGCAAAAAGATTCTATATTAAGTCACATGTGCCATCACTCACGTGATTGGCTTGCTGGGCACTTATGACTAGCAGTCCACATGCTCTAAATATGGGCTGTTAACTGAGGAGGAGAGGGAGAGAGGAGTATAGGAGGTTGCAGCCAAAAAGTGGTCTTGCCTATGACCCTTTGGTTCCCTCTTATTTACAGAGGTCCCTATAAACTTATCATAATGGACCATGTCCTATTGGGTACTAAATCCTCATCTAACTATCCAAGCCTCTTAGAGTAGTGGATCTCTACCCAATAATCTCTCATTGGCTCTTATTTGATCTCATCCATAAGATCTAATAATTTAGGGATTTATTAGATATCCAATAAAATAGTGACTCTAGCGGATATCTCATATCTAAATCTCTACTCGTCCCAACACCTATCATATATGTGTGACCCTCTAGGCCCAATATTGAGCTGGTCATGAGTCATACCTGTTAGAGCTCCTTTTAGCTCAATGAATTATTTTCTTCATAATAATTCACTCGGCTTATCGACTATGGACTTACTATGCCACTACGCTGTAGTCCACAAACGATATAGGGGAATCCAATCCTTTGGACATATTTATCCTCAATTACTATGTATTTATAGTTTCTCATCTATCTAATATCCAACAGATCGTATTTCAGGCATTGTGTTGTTAGGCACATGGTGTTATCTCGCTCTAATTGGATTATCTCATAGAACTCTTGCTAGTCATAGGTGCCTTGTAAGTCAATCACGCGAGTAATGGCATGTGTGACATGATACACACTCTTTTTTCTTATTATTTATTTGGTATTTTTTCTTACTTTATATTGCATATTGCATGTATTGTGATGTCAATGGATTTGTGCAATGAGAATCAGATTGTGATGAGATCCCGATAATAAGACCGATTCGCCTTTAAACATAGACCCTAAATAATCTTAATCAAATGTCACTCGAGAGGGACATCGAGATGATCGAATGAAATCCAATCCATTAGACCTGTCCATCCTCAATTATCGTGTATTTGTAGTCTCTTATTCATTTAATATCATATAGATCATATACCGACATGGTGTTGTTAAGCACATACGGTTTCTACTCGAGTCTCACTTTAATTGGATTCTTCCGAAGAACTCTTTCTTTCTCAATCTGAATGACTCTGGCTAGGAATTTGTTAGAGCAAGAATACGTGAGATATTCTTCTCATGATATCGAAAGTGGATAATCCTCTAAAGATACTCAATAGCTCTCATAAGATTAGCTACCACTCCCGATGACCGACTATACTAGATCTAAAACTTCCAGGTCTATAAGTCTGGTATCAAAGAGTATAATACTCATATAGGATATCCTTAATATCTCAAGTCTAAGAATCAGATACACCATTAGGATGACAGAATTACTATCAGACAATGAGGCATCATTAACCATCCAACATTCTATAAGTTGATTAATCAGTAAACTCATTCTCCAATGAGCACTTGTGTCGTATCCCTAGTGTCTCCACACGAGTAGCTATGAGACCAGCTACCTCCATTATATGGACAAGCATACAATACACCAGTCTATTCGATCATCTCGAAGTCTCTCTCAAGTGACCTACGACCGAAATTATTTAGAGTCTATGTTTAAAGGCGAATCAGTCTCATTATCATGATCTCATCATGATCTGATTCCTATTGTATAGATCAACAGACATCACAATGTATGTATCATGCAAGATAAAGTAATAAAATATCAAATAATATAATAAGAAAAACGAATGTGTATAATGTCACACGTGCTATCACTCACGTGATTGGCTTGCAGGACACCTATAACTAGCAATCTCCCACTTAACCTAAAGCCAATCACATACATGTTTGATCTCCATCAGACCCCTATGACGCTCAAAGACAATATGAGACAATGATTTCATCAGTGAATCTATAATGTTATCTTCAGATAGAACTCTTTTTACTACTACATCTTGTCGGGCTACTATCTCTCTGATCAGGTAGAACCTCCTTAAAATATGCTTAAATTTCTAATGAGACATGGGTTTTTTTGCTTTAGCAATCACCCCATTATTGTCGCAATATAAGAGAATCAGCTCCTTACTACCTATCATAACTCCCAGATTTGTGATAAACTTGTTTCTTCAGACTTCATCCTTCGCTACCTTTGCCACAATAATATACTCACGTGATTAGCTTACATAGCATACTAGCATATCTTGTATGAGTACTCCACTCTTTGATATAAGACTTATAAATATAAAAGTTTCATATCTAGCACAGCTAATCATCGGAAGTGGCAGTCAACCTAATAAGGGCTATCAAGTGTCGACAAAGGATCATCCACTCTTGGTGTCATAAGAGAAATATCTCATGTATTTTTACTCAAGCAAATCCTTGGCCATGGTCATTCAGATTGAGAGATAAATGTTTTCCAAGAGAATCTGATTATAGCGAGACTTGAGTAGAAACCATACGGGCCTGATAGCACCATATCTGGTATACAATCTATGAAATATTAGATGGATGAGAGACTATAGATACATGATAATTGAAGACAGACAAGTCCAATGGATTGGATTCCCTTGTATCGTCTAGGGGCTTCGGTGTAGTGGCCTAGTACATCCACAGTTGATGAGTCGAGTGAATTATTATGAAGATAATAATTCACCGAGCCAAAAGGAGTTCCGATGAGTATGACTCATAACTAGCTCGATATTGGACCTAGAGGGTCGCACATATATGATAGGTGTTACGACGAGCAAAGGTTCGGATATGAGATATCCATTGAAGCCCTTATCTTGTTAGATATCCAATAAGCTTCTTAATTATTAAATCTTGTGAATAAGATTTAATAAGAGCTAATGAGAGATTATTATGTAGAGATCCACTAATTTAAGGGGCATGCATAGTTGGATGGAGATCCAATGCCCAATAAGGTAGGATTCATTAGGGTTAAGTTGATAGGGGACCTTTATAAATAGGAGGGAATCAAAGAGCCATAGGCTAGACTCCTTTTGGATGTCACCTTCTATTCTCCTCTCCCTCTCTTCTCTTCAACCAACAACCCCTATTTGGGGCATGTGGATAGCAAGAAGGGTCAGTCCCTTCTTGATTACATGGTGTGTGTAGCAAGAAGATTTGAGCAATGATTTGAAGAGTATCTTCGTAGCCCCTGTTATGTGGATCACCGCTAGAGAGGAGGATAGTTGACTTTATTTATCTTATCATACAGATCAATGGGATTTTATGGATATACAATCTCCCTATGTAACACACATCTTTTAACATGTGTGATTTTTCAGTTTCATGAGTTTTTGTGCACTAATCTTCATACGATAATGATGAAACCTTCTTTATTTTGTGAAAAATCTAGGATTTTTGTTTTCTATTCTTTCACTATGCATATGATGTCACCTCAGGTTTCCCAATAACTCTTTCTCTTTCAATCTGAAGAACCTTGGCTAGAGATTTGCTTGAGCAAGAATATAAAAAATATTCCTCTCATGATACCAAGAGTGGATGATCCTCTATCGACACTCAATATCCCTCGCAAGATTGGCTGCCACTCCCGATGACCGGTTCTACTATATCAAAGAGTGAAGTACTCATATAGGACATCTTTGATGTCTCAAGTCTAAGGACCAAACATACCATTGAGATAATGAAATCATTGTCTAACAATGAGGTATCATCAACCATTTAGCATTCCGTGAGCAGATCGATCAGTTAACTCATTCTCTAATGAGCACCTATACTGTATCCTTAATGTCCCCACATGAGCGGCTATGAGACTAACCACCTCTATCATATGGATGAATATAAAACACATAAATCTATCTAGTTATCTCGTTGTCCCTCTCGAGTAACCTATGACCATGATTATTTAGAGTTTGTGTTCAAAGGTGAATCAGTCTTATTATCGTGATCTTATTACGATCTGATTCCTATTGCATAGATATATGAACATCATAATATATGCAATAGGTAATATAAAGTGAGAAAAAATTGAATAAATAATAAGTAAAAAGAGTACGTATCATGTCACACGTGTCATCACTCACATGATCGGTTTGTATGGCACATATGAATAGCACTTTGGACATATTTTGTTTTATGTCTCCCACCGTGGTGAGATTCTTCTTATGCAAGTCGGGTTTTCCTAACTCATGAAACTCTGACATATTTTACTTTGTGTCTCCCACCATGATGAGTTTCTCATCACATGGGTCGGATTTTCCAAACTCATGCACTTCATGCATATTTTACCTTATGCTTCCATTATGATAGATTTCTCCTCACATGGGTTGGGTTTTCCTAACTCATACGCCTCGAACACATTTTGCCTTGTGCTTTCGTTGTGATAGATTTCTCCTCATGCGAGTTAGGTTTTTTTAACTCACACACCTCGAGCACATTTTGTCTTATGCCTCCACCATGATAGATTTCTCCTAACACGAGTCAGGTTTTCTCGACTCACGTACCTCAGACATATTTTACCATATGTATCTATTATGATGGATTTCTCCTCACATAAGTCAAGTTTTTTTGACTCACACGTCTCAGGCATATTTTGTCTTATGCCTTTGCTATGGTAGATTTATCCTCACGTGGGTCAAGTTTTTCTCGACTCATGCCTCAAGCACATTTTGCCTTGTGACTCTGTGAATTTCTCCTCATATGGGTCGGGTTTTCCTAACTCACACGCCTTAGGTACAATTTACCTTATGCCTCTACCATGATAGATTTCTCCTCCCATGAATCGAGTTTTTTCAGCTCACGTGCCTTGGACATATTTTGTTTTGTGCCTCTCATTATAGTAGGTTTCTTTTTACGTGGGATAGACTTTTTTGACACATGTATCATGGGTGTATTTTATCTTATACCTTCCGTCATGATGGATTTCTTCTTATGTAGGCCATATTTTCCCAACTCACACGCCTCTATCATATTTTGTCTTGTGCCTCTCACTACAGTAAGCTTCTTCTTATGCTGTTTAAGTTTTCTTGATGTATGCACCTTGAGCATATTTTGTCTTATACCTTCCATTGCGGTGAGTTTCTTATGATATATGTTAGGTTTTCTCGACTTACATGCCTCTAGCACATTTTATCTTGTGCACACTTTGGGCACACTTTACTTATGCTTTGATTGTGATAGATTTCTCCTCACGGTGGTTGGGTTTCCTCGACTCATGCACCTCGAACACATTTTGCCTTGTGCCTTCGTCATGATATATTTCTCCTCACGCGAGATAAGTTTTCCCGACTCATGTGCCTCGAGCACATTTTACCTTATGCCTCTATCATGGCAGATTTCTCATCATGTGCTTCGAGCATATTTTTTCTTGTGCCTCTACCATGATAAATTTCTCATCATGCGCCTCGAGCATATTTTGCCTTGTGCCTCTACTATGGTAGATTTCTCCTCATGCGGGTCGGATTTTCTCGACTTATGTGCATCGAGCATATTTTATCTTGTGTCTGCTAGTCATAGGTGCCCTGAGTGATGACAAGTGTGATATGTTACGTATTCTTTTTGCTTATTATATTATTTAGTATTTTATCACTTTATCTTATATGCTGCATATATTGTGATGTTCATGGATCTATATAATGGGAATTGGATTGTGATGAGATCATAATAATGAGATTGATTTGTCTTTAAATATAAACCTTAAATAATCGCAGTCATAGGTCACTTGAAAGGGACATCGAGATGACCGGATAAATTAGTGTGATGTATACCCGTCCATTTGATGGAGGCGACTAGTCTCATAGTTGCCCATATATGGACATTAGAGATACCACACATGTGCTTATTAGATAATGAGTTTACTGATTGATCCGCTCATGGAATGTTGGATGGTTGATAATACCTTATTGTCAGATAATAATTCTATCATTCCAATGGTATACTTGGTTCTTAGACTTGAGACACCAAAGATGTCTTGTATGAGTACTTTATTCTTGGATATCGAACTTATAGGCCTGAAAGTTCTAGATCTAGCACAACCAATCATTGAGATTGGTAGTCAACCTTATGAGGACTATTGAGTGTCGATGGAGGATCATCCATTCTTGGTGTTATGAGAGGAATTTCTCATGTGTTTTTGCTCAAACAAATTCTTGGCCATGGTTATTCAGATTGAGAGAGAAAGAGTTTTCCGGGAGAATCTGATTAGAGCAAGACTCGAGTATAAATTATATAGGCTTGATAGCACCATGCCCGGTATACGGTCTCTAGGATATTAGATGGATGATGGGTTATAAAATTATTATGAAGATAATAATTCACTAAGCCAGAAGGAGTTTGATAGGTATGACTCATGGCCAACTCGATATTGGGCCTAGAGGGTCACACACATATGGTAAGTGTTGCAACGAGTAGAGGTTTGGATATGAGATATCCGCTAGAGCCCGTATCTTTTTTAATATCTAATAAGCCCCTGAATTATTGGATCCTATATATGAGATCCAATAAGAGTTAATAAGAGATTATTAGATAGAGACCTACTAATATAAGAGACTTGGTGGTTAGATGAAGATCTAGTACCCAATAGCACAGGATCTATTAGGGTTCAGTTGACATGGGACCTCTATAAATGGGGGGAACCAAAGGGTCGTAGGTTAGGCCTTTTTAGCTACCATCTCTTATTCTTCTCTCCTCTTCTCCTCCTCAGATAGTAGGCCTGAAGACTTGAGGAGTATCGTCGCAGCTCTGCTGTGTAGGATTAAAGAGTAAAAAATTATTCTTTTGGTTCATAGCTATGAGTTGTTTCGTATGAAACCAAGCGAGACCATTGGAGACATGTACACCCATTTTACGGATGTCATCAATGGTCTAAAAGCACTTGGTAAATTTTTTTTTTTAATTTTGAACTTATTAACAAGATATTAAGATTCATTTCAAAAGTTGGGATCCTAAAGTAACAACAATACAAGAAGCAAAGAACCTAAATAACTTTCCGCTTGAAGAACTTACTATTAAGATCAAGAATGGCACTAAGAGAGGGGGTGAATTAGTGTAGTGATAAAAATCATGTCGAGTCGAAAATCTTGTTCGATAAAATCATTTCGGAAAGATGTTAAACTTGAGAGTATACAGAAGCATAGTAAAAGTAAAGCAGTTTGCAATGAAAGTAAAGAGAAAAATATAAATGCAAACCAGATTTTTATAGTAGTTCGATCGTCGTGACTTACATCAACTCTTGATTCCTTTTCACTTGAGGCCATCGACTTCCACTATCAATCTTCTTTCAATGGGCAAAGATCAACTACCCTTTTACACCCCTCTTCACCTTTTCACAGGTTTAGAAGACAACCTTTTATAAGCACTCAGTTATAACAGCACTCACTCATATACAAATATAGTAGGTATTGCGATGAGTAGAGGTTTAGATATGAGATATCCGCCGAAGTCCCTATCTTATTGGATATCCAATAAGCCCCTGAATTATTGAATCCTATAGATGAGATCTAATAAGAGCCAATAAGAGATTATTAGATAGAGATCCACTAATTTAAGTGGCTTGAGCAGTTGGATGGAGATCCAATACCTAATAGGGCAGGATCCATTATGATTAAGTTGACATAAGGCATTTATAAGTAGGAGAGAACTAAGGGTTATAGGCTAGACTTCTTGGTTGTCACTTTCTATTCTCTTATCCCCTTCTCCTCCTCAGATAGCAGGTGTGGAGATTTGGGCAGCGATTTAAGGAGCGTCTTCATAGTCCCTACCATGTGGATCACTACTAGAGAGGAGGATGCTTGACCTCCTTCATCCTCTCCCATAGATTTGAAAGAATTCAGGGATATACGATCTCCTTATATAACAAAATTATCTCACACGTATTTTTTAGTTTCATGAGTTTCTACGTACCAATCTTCATACAACGATGAACATCTTTTTGGGAAATCTGGATTTTTGTTTTATATTCTTTCGCTGCGCATGTGATGTCGCCCCTAGATTTTCCTACACTAACTAGGGCAAAAATGAAATGATGGTCTATATCATCCCCATTAGCATCTTCACTTGCTAGATGAGATTCAAGAACTCCTTGACGGGGACGAGCAGGTGGCTTGGGGTTACCCTAAGGGTGGGATACTTGGGCCATTAAATGGACATCAATATTGTATCGACGTTTGAGCTGAGGCGGATGCATCTATGTACGAAAAGAGTGGCTGCTACCCCCTAGTGAAAGTACTATAGGTTGGGAGCAGAGCCTCCCCGCTCAAGTGTTCATTGAGAGGGTCAGCAGACGAGTGTTCCTATGATATCGAGTCCTCCTTCTAGTACCAAAAATGTTAGAAGAAAAAGTCGATGACATCCTAGTCAACCCGATGTAGTCCGGACTAATATGCGTAGGGTTGCTCGAGGTGTCTCCGAGGTGGAAAAGTTGAGCTCTCGATGTGCCACACGTACAAAGACCGAGGCTGAGATATATTTTCCTTCCCAATCCTTTCGACACCCAAGTTAGTAACCCAAAGTTTGAGAGTACAAATGTGAGTGGTCAAAAATGGTCCAACCCCCTTCTTTGTGTTAAAAACAAGCTTTTATACTAATTGTAAATAGATAAAATATTATATGAAATATTTTACGGGGAGACATCCTCTAACCGCCTTCAACAACTTCCTCTTGACCTCTTGGTCCACATGGGCGACATAGGAGGGAGGGCGCAGCCCGTAATCATCTACCTTGAACCCTTGTCCACATGGGCAAACAAGTAGAAGGTGTTAGTTATATGTGCCTAACAAACCAATCACGTGAGTGATAGCACCGATGCCATGCTATGACGATCTCTTTGCTTATTATTATTATTATCATTTTATCACATATTACCTGTATGTATATTGTAATGTACTTGGATCCGTGCAATGAGAATTGGATCGTGATGAGATTACGATAATGAGACCGATTCACCTTTAAACACAGATCTTAAATCATCCCAGTTATAGGTTACTCAAGAAGGACATCGAGATAACCGAATAAACTGCTGTGTTGTAAACTCGTCCATATGATAGAGACGACTGATCTCATAGTCACTCGGGTGGGGATACTAGAGATACAGTGTAGGTGCTCACTAGAGAATGAGTTCACTGATTGATCTACTTATGGAACGCTGAATGGTTAATGATACTTGATGATATATAGTTATTTCATAGTCTCAGTTGTGTGTCTGGTCCTCAGACTTGAGACACCAAAGATGTCTTTTTTGAGTACTCCATTGACATGGAACTTATATGTTTGAAAGTTCCAGATCTGATACAATCGGTTCTCGGGAATAACAGCCAACCTTATAAAGGTAATTATTTGTCAACAGAGGATCATCCACTCTCGGTATCATAAGAGAAATATCTCGTGTGTGTTCGCTCAAATAAAATCCCTAGCTAGGGTCGTCGGATTAAGAGATGAGTTCTTCAAGAGAATCCGATTAGAGTGAGACTCTGACAAGATTTCATATGAGCCTAACGTTACTATGTCCAATATATAATCTCTGGGATATTAGACGGATGAGGGACTATAGACACATGATAACTATGGACAGATTGATCCAATGGATTAGATCTCCCTATATCGTTTGAGGATTATGGCGCAGTAGCCTAGTACAACCATAGTTGATGAGTCAAGTGAATTATTATGGAGATAATAATTCACTATATCAGAAAGAGTTCTTATAGGATCGACTCACAGTCAGCTCGGTATCGGGCCCTCGGTATCGGGCATAGAGGATCACACACATATAGTGGATGTTGCGACGAGTAAATGTGCATATATAAGATATATGTGTAGCTCCAGTTTAGATCCTTTGGGTAAGATCCAATTGGATAATTAGATGAGATCTAATTAGATAATTCGATGAGATCCAACTAGATAATTAGATAGAGATCCAATGAGGATAGAGATCCATTAAGGTTTAAGCTGCTTGCATCTTTATAAACAGGAGAAACTTTATGATTCGTAGGTTATAGCTATTAGTAGTTGCCCCTCCTATTCTCCTCAACCTCCTCTCCTGTGTGTGGAGAGAGAGAGATCCTGCAGTGATCTGAGGAGCATTGTCGTCGTGTCCGTTGTGTGGATCACCATGAAAAAAGAGTACACGAGTGTTTTTTCATATAATAGTTCTAATATGATACGTGCGATTTTTTCGATTTTATAGTTTTCTCGCGCACCATCGCACAACGACTTACTACTTAACTTTGGGAAATATGATTTTGTTTTTTTTTTAGCTGCGCATGAGATGCCAACCAGCAGATTTCTTGGCGGAAGGTACCCTTCATCTTTCCTTATCACTCTAGACATCATATGATAGTTGTGTAGAATGATGATTAGCTAACAATGTACTCCCTATCAAAAACTTATCTTAAATTAATAATAGTTGATAATATCCTATGATCTTTAAATTAACAAAGATTCGATACGCTTAAAATACAGAAATTGAGGATTCGATATGTTTGAAATACTGAACTTAAAGGACGTATTCAACCTGAGGGAGTTTGCTAAGAATATACCCAAGTAGTTTTTTATAACAGCAAGATCAATCTTTAAATTGAAACCGTGGTATTTTAGACATGACTAAATGTCCTTATAAAGAAACTGTTCTGTAGATGATACTGAAGAAACATTACAGTATTACTCTGTAAAGTAGCTCGTTACCGAGACTTCCGATCAAACCTCACGTGTACTTATATTAAAAATTAATTCTTGACATCGTTTGACCGTTAACGACGACGTAAGAAAATTATGAGTTTGTGATCCGTGGATTCTTCATCAATTTGGATTGAGTTGAGATTTATAAGGTCATATAGGTAAAGTCATTAAGCACAACCCCAAATGGTGAGGCGGCACACCGCCACATCAGTTCCCAAATATTTATTTATGTACATAAAATCCCACCACATTTGTTTGCCACCGGCGTTCTGACCTCGAGCATCTGATGAACTCCAAATGGTGTGACAGAGAAGTGCTACATGGCAGGAGGGGAGTAACAGCAGGCCTTCTGTGGGAGATACGTGGTGGAGTTGGCTCGTTCGGCCGCTGCATTATCCCCCATGGATCTGATGGCCGGCTGGTTCAGATAGGCATACTTGCTCTTGGTCCACCTGCAGTCAACCGAATCAGAACAAGAAGGTGCATAAACCATATAAAAGAAAGCTTTCTCGGTGTAAGATAAAGAAAACTATCCAAAGACCTTCCGATTCCAAGGTTCCTCTTTAGCTCTGTAAAGTGGAAGAAGGCAACTCTTCAAAGGATAATGCCAGGCGAGTTGGAATCCAAGCACTAAATATTCCATTGGATACTACAACACTAGAAAATGAGCAAATAGTGGACAGTGGACCATGACCACCCTATGTATCATCCAGTATTCAACTTAAACGAGGCACATTCCCAACCTTCCCATGGTGGATGCGTCTCTTCCATATTCAGTTCTTTAGTTAACATAAAGCACAAATCGTCGTCCCTAAATTATTATTTTTATTATTTGGTAGTGTTTTGTCTTATTTTGCTACGGAAAGTAGTAGTTTCAAGCCCCTACCAGTCCTTGATTCCTATCCGTAGCTCCTCGTTTTCGCTGCTGGTCTTCTCCTTCACGTCCTCCTCCAACATCTCCTTCAGCACAAACTTTTCATGTAAGTATCAAGGTTCCTCGAGCAGTCAGTCCTCGACAACGTAAGACAAGCAGAGACTTAAGCATGGCTTCTAAAGAAGCATGAAGGACTTACCTCGAGAGCCTTGGCACTGATCTGGGCCGCCGCCTTCTCGGCGAAGAGGAGGTGGTCCTCTTCGACCATTCTTCTCGTCCTCCAGTACCGGTCGATCTCCTCCCTCGTGAAGCTCCTCACCTTGATCGGTTTCATGGGTGACGACAGCGGCCGAGGTGGTGGCGCTGATGTCTTCTTCACAGATACCGTAGGCTTCTTCTTTGCACTAGTCATCTCCAGCTCCATGATGTTGTGGGACTCTCCCTCGCCTTCCTCTATGCTCCGTTAATTGCAACGCATATTATATCCAAGAATCTAACGTTGTGATCCTTTACATAGCTTCTGCTATTCTACTTCATGTCTTCTTAATCTGACATTGCTTTCTGATGCTGATCGAAGTTCGTTGTCATCATGGGGTCCATCCAATAACTCGGCCGACGGTCTGCCAATGCCACCTGGTCCAAACTGGGTGCGGAATCTCTCCTTTTCATATGCGTATTCCTGTGGTGTAGTGTCCACCCACCTTGATTCCACACACTAGCTGGGTGTCACCCACCATTGTTGATGGCAATCATGGTGTGCAATCTTGAAATAAACGAAAAATGGCACTATGTAACACTCGATCTGAAATGGAGAAAAAATTGTTAGGAGAGATGAACCTGATGCTGATCACCATTGCTGTTTGATAACCTGCAAACCTGTAGAGACTTGAAATAAGGAGAATGAATCAGATACTAAATACAGCCATCTACGCCTCTAAAAGTGAACTCCTTCGCCATCCTGACATTAAGAATTAGTTGATAATGAAATACATGTAGGAAGCAATATGGATAAAATTTCTACATGAAGTCTAATCTTCAACTGGTATTGAATGTCTTATGGTTCAACAGACAATCTACATATAACACGTCAATTCTACAGATAGCAATTATCAAAAGAAGTCTAATATTATTATAAGAGACAAACCACGGCCTTCAATGAGGGGCACTTCAATGGCTTTGCAACAATGCATTGTAGACCAAGAATCTTTGCTCTCTTCATGTATCAGATCTGTAAAGGGAGGACAGAAAACATAAGAACTAGCAGGCTATCATAATTTTGATAACAATAACACAAGTTTCACTTGTTCAAGGAACATATTAGTCAGGAAAACTTTTGACAAGTATTTAGAGGTCTGCTGATGATGATTTGGTCGCATTGTATCCTGCTGAATTGGTCCAGTTTAAGTCAAACCCTGGTTAAACCACCACAAACGGGGTGAAGTGACAATAATGAAGAAAAAAATCAGTGCCTTCAATGAGCTACCATAAGGCTCCTCAAATGCAAGGGAGAATGTCTTTCCCCCCCCTTTTAATGAGTATCAGTGATTACCAACATTTCCAAGGGTACAATTTATCCTACATATTACATGAGAATTTTAACTGAAAAAAAGAAAAATTGAGTCTAAAGTCAATGCTCAAAGGCAGAAAGGCTTGAAACTAATCCATCTACAAATAATTTGATATCCTCCAAAACCAAGATTCTTCCATGCTATTGAGTGTTCTTCTTCAGATCATTTGCCTGTACACCACAATCAGTTTGTTAGTAAAACAAAGAAGAGAATGTTGCATTAAATGGATATTCAAAATCAAACCCATACTACAAGTAACTGATGTGACAGGATTTCAAACTACTCTAAATATGCAACTTCATATCATTTTCTGTTCTCTAACAATTGAATGAAAAGTCATTTACCACTTACTACTAAATAACAAGTCTGATCACATTCTGAACATTTGGGCCTGAGATGGAAACTTGCTTAAACTAAATACATCATTCTCACAGGCAATTTTAAAATGGAGCTAAAATTAATGGGTCAATCCACACCACAGACGATGGAGATGGTAGAAATTAAACCAAACTAAATTGTGGTTGGTTTAGGAGATGTTGTAGATTGAACCTATTGGGCGATAAACATGATCTGGGACCTGACTTGGAACAAGTCCATGAGGCATATACCATACAATTTAATCACAACATTTTGGATTTTTAGATCTTTTTGTTTTGTTTGCTAGGTAGCAGATGCTTGCCACAAGACCCATCTCCAGCAAATTGTAAATGCAGCCTTTCCCTCACTTAACAGTTTCGTCAAGCCATGTCCAATGCCTCAACCATTTGTAAAAGCAGCCAATATGACCTCAAATCTTTGTGACATGCTAATTGTAAAGCTAAAGGTGCAATAGTCATCATGCCCCAGGAAATTAAGAAAAAAGACACAATAATTAAATAAGACAAACAATTATTTCAAAGACCGATTTCATTACAATAATCTAATAAGATAAAGCATGTCTTACAATAACTAAAATTAAAAAATATAATAAATACAAATAGCAAACCACTAAAAAATGTAAAATAAAAATTAAAAAATATATATTTTATGATAAAACTAAATATAACTATTATATGTTTGTTAGAAAAGATATAATAGTCATATAGAATAAAAATATTATTATAGTAAAAAATTATCATATATAATATACGACAGATTCAAAATTTATCAACTTGTGGTTTTAAAGACAACAATAGGTCTCACCATGACACTAATTCTCTAATTACCATGCACACAAAGTGTAAGATAATACAAAATAAAATAAAGAATAAGATTTTAAATTAATTTCAAATCTTATAAAATCTTCATTGAGATAGCATTCCTTTTTCCTTAACAAATTAAGAACTATTATCTAACCTGCTCTTTTCTCTCTATATAGATGGTAGACGAAAGAAATTGCAATAATGATGATAGATAACAAATATTGTGGTTGCAATAAAAAGAAAATAATAATGATATCTTCTATTACATAGTCATACTCAAATATGTGTCTTTCCTCTATTTCGGCTTTTCTTTCTTCTACTTCGTCATCTTCTGTACTCTCTACTTTCTTCTAAGACTGACAGATCAACTAATATTGGCTAAAATCAGCAAACTCAGGTTGTTTTTGATTGATTCTGTCCATTACCACTAATATCCACTTATACAGCCAACAAACAGCCAAACCAATGGATGTCACAAATAGGGATCAATCATAACATGTTGGAGTTAAGACTATAATGCAAAACATGCTCCCCATTCTGCCCTTCCCTGTACTGCTTATTTCTCCAAAGGGCTATTAAAACAAAGCAATTCACCATTGGAACAACTTCTACTGTGTACTCAATCTAACATATACCTGAAACAAGGTTTGAGTTTCTACAGATGCTGATCCATATTAGCAAAACAGGTTGGGATCAACCAGTCACAATGTGAAGATCTCTCCAAGTTTTGGTACTGATCCAGATCAATAGTTTTGGGATGAAACCTCCAGAAAAGATTTTGAACATCTCTTTGAATGAACACTCACATCAGGCAAAACCACCGGAAGTTGAACCAATGAGACTTTGAAAATTAACAAAAGTACATTTATAGCTGCAAACAAATGGTCATAAAGAGGACATAATAATCTGGTTTATTTATCAAGATAACTAAATGTAGCCAACCACACATGTTTCACTATATGGCCCATTTGATTTTCTCTGTTTGGGTTACACTTTTCTGTTTTCGCTGAGAAACTTTGTATCATGTGAATCAACATTGGCCAAACAAATGGTACCAACAAAAGCAAAATCCTTAGGTATCAAGGAAATAAAGCTACAATATCATGTATAACATCAAACACAAAATACAGAGGATACAATTGCACAATGTAATTTGTTATACCTTTTGAAGTTTCTTCATGATAGAAGCCTCATAGTCTTGAAAACCAGCACCAATAATATTGCTGAGTTTTGGGTTAACGGGTTCAGCAGATTTTGTGGGAAAAGAACTTGATATATCAGAAGCAACAGCTTGAACTGGAAGAACAAGTAAAGGATTTGAAAGACTGCCACACATACTGTGTGTAGCAGCCACCTATAATAATACAAAAAACAATTAGCATAACATCATGGCAACATACAAGAACAAATTTGCATACTACAATGACAATGTTAACTTTGGACAATCTAATGATACAGAACAGCCAAGGAGATGAAACGTAGAACGTGGAACTTTAATAGTGATGAAAATGAAAAAAAAAATGCATGAGTGACATAAAATTTGATGTGAGACCCTCATCCTCCATCTGTTGTCATGACCCATCAAAAGGAACGAGACGACATCAAACAGAATCCACATATTTAGGTAGATCAAAAGGAGTACTGAGAAAAAAAAAAGATTGTCACTTGTCAACCCACTTAATTACAACATTTTGCAGACCAACAAGAATAGTAGCTATTGTAAAGTGCATCATCAGGACTCTACATACTGTGGGATTGCACCTACAAATACATACTGATGCAAATATTTTAATTGTCTTCAACATTTGGAATAGAAGTCTCAAGGCAAAAAAAATTATACAGTTGTAAGGAATTGAATACATCACTTTAAGAAACTAGAAGGGTATTAAACCTAAAATTATCCGATCCTTTATCAGTGATTTAAAAAGGCGCTCGGGCGCACGCTTAGGCGCTTGGGCGAGGCAAGGCGAGGCTCGAGTGCCTCGGTAAACTTCCAGGCGATGCGCTTCAAAGAGGCGCCACCTGGGCGCTCGCCCGAGCCCAGGCACTGGGCGCTTCGGGCGAGTGCCTGGGTTAAACCAGGCGACCGAACCAGGATTTTAGGTCTGGTTTGGTCTCCGATGGTTAGTTGGTTCAATCAAACCAACTAAAACCGATATCAGTTGTCGCTGCCTAACCCTAACCCTGCTCGTTGCCGCTGCCGCTCCCGTTGCTCGCCGCACCTGCTCCCGCTGCCGCTGCTCGCCGCTATCGTTGCCACTGTCGTTGCTCCCGCTCCCGCTCCCGCTACCTCCTTACACTCTCGTTGCCGCTGCCTCCTTACATTCCCGCTGCTGCTGCTGCCGTCGCTTCCTCTTTTCTCAGTTAGCACCCCTTACACTCTTTCTTCTTCTCCTTTTGTATACTGTTAACAGTATACTATATATTGTTAATATTGTTAGGTTTATTTGAAATTATTAATTTTGATATTATGATTTTGTATCTTAGATTTTTTAAATTTAATAGCATATTTTTATTTAAAATTTTAAATAATTATATTTATTAATTATTTTTTATATTTTTATATTTTAGCGTCTCGCTTCGCTCGGGCAAACGCCTAACGCCTCGGGCGTTTTTGGACCTTAACGCCTTTTGACGCCTAACGCTTTTTAAATCACTGTCCCTTATGTAGAATACAGTATATCAACATCACCATAGTCATTTTTTTGGTAATTATCTTATCTGTTTCACTACTTTTCTTAATAATATCATTAATAGAAAGATTGTAAGGCAATTTTCAAGCACATCTGGATACGAAAAAAAACTCACCGCAGCCTCTTTAGAAGACATGACAACAATGGCAGAACCTCTCTTTTTTGATGCCTTTGACCTAATCACAACATCTTCAACCCCTCCAAACTTCTCAAACAGCTCCCGGAGCTTGACGGCAGTATAATCTCCCGAGTTCCTCTCCCAAGAGACCTTCAGCATTCTTTCCTTATCCAATGCAACTCCCCCATTTTCCTCTTTCTTTACTTGCTCAGATGACTAACGAATCATATACAAAAGAAGTCATAAGCACGATAATTTTATGCATAAAAACTAGCTTTCTGTGATTCAACATACAGAAATAAATAATTTAGACAATTTCAATCCATAAATTTTCGTCTTACAACTAAAAAAATGGTAGATGATGAGGAACAAAAAGTCAAATTCACTACACGATGTACTCTAATCTGTAACTCTACCAAGGCACTAAGTTCTTTGAGAAGATGACTACTATCATATATCTAAGACCTGACTCACGACCAGAGCTGAAAAAATACTAATTTCCTCCAACGGATAATTATCGGCATCTAAAGCATATTCAAATCATCCTCAAAGCAAGGATACCTAAAAAAAATAAACATGTAAATCAAGAATGCCTAATGTTATATACTTGTCCTACACAATCGAAGCAATTCTAAATCGAATGCATATTGATGTCAAACCATGTAATCGATAGGAAAATCAGCAATGTCAAATATTACTTTGGAAGTAGAAGTGGGGGCAGCGGCAGGTTTCTTGGCCTTCCTCGCCTGGAACTCGGCGAGCTCCTCCTGCAACCGAGCCGCCACATCCTTCTCCCGACGCTCGGCCTGCTTGACAGGATCCGCTGCTTCGGCCACCTCCGCTGCCCGCTCGCGCTCCTCCAAGTCGGTGGCGAGCTTTCTCCGCTTGGCATCGAGAAAGGAATCGCGGACGAGACGCTCGCGACGGGCGCGGAGGCGAGCGTCGAAGACGCAGCGGGAGGCCTCGTCCTTGAGGACCTCGAACGAGGTCTTGAGCTGTTGGAAGTCCGCGGTGGCGTTGGGATCATTCGGCCGCTTGTCCGGGTGGCGGATTCTGGACTGGTTCCGGTAGGCCTTCTCGATCTCCTTTAGGGTTAACTTCGCGCCCTCCTCGCCGGAGGGGAGTCCAAGGACGGCGTAGTGGTCGACGTTCTCGTCTTCCTCCGCCGCCGTACCCCGGCCACCTGCCATCCAGAGGAATCGTGCGAAGGCAGCGGCCGATTGATCGAGAACCGCCTGACGGAGCGGACGGCACAGCGAATAGATTTTGGGAAGGGGGGGAGGGGGCTACACGAGGCAGTCGCGGTGGGTGTCAGACTATGTGGAGGAACCGAATTGGGTCATCGCTCAGTCAAATTGACCCGAATCCAAAGTCTGATCCAATTTGAGTAGAACCTGTCAAGATTTGATCGACCGCAGACACGTGACCACTACTGTGGCACGTGATATCCATTGACCCAAATAAATAGTTTCATTTGATGCACCGTATAATCTTAACTTTTAAATGATATGATCAATTTTAATTGTAAATTCGATGCGGCCAAATTGATCCGACGTGGTTCTTTTTTTTTTTTTTTTTTAAGTATTGTGGCGTAGGAAGGAAATAAGTTATGATAAGGTATATTTTTGGTCCGTGTCACATCACAATCAATGCCACGGCATGCCACCGTCGGTCAGCAAGAGGAACACTCCCACGTGTCGAGTCAGAATCCGTACCACGACGTTCCTCAGTACGTCTCGTCCTGGAAAGCTCGAGACGACACCGTATGGCGCCGTTCCGCGTATCCCGGGATATGCAATCACACAAAGGTATCATCTCGCCCCTCGAAGATTGGTCGCCACGCCAAACCCGCATACAACGGACTCTCATACAGTAGTATAAAAACCCTTGGCCGGTATCCGGCCCAATGGGAGAAAAAAAAGCAAACCAACCAGGCATTGACTTACTCGTTGAGGGGCCAAAGTCGGCAACTACCCGACGAGGGCTTTCTGTGCAAGAGAACGGCCACCCCCCAAGCCACGACCATCTCGACGGAGAGCCGCCAACCAACATCCCGACCGAGAGACGCTAATCAACATTCCAACGTTAGCACCCTGTCCTGAGGGTGTGACCGACTTCGGCAACCAGCTCAATCGACCGAAGACTCCCGACATCGACCCGTGGACCAGGCTATGATGACTCATCAGCCACGGCGCATCAGTTCATTAACATTTTTGGCACTAGAATGAGAGTCATTATCATAGGAGCATCCCATAGGAGCTCCCCCCGAGGGAGAACCACCGGTCAGTCACCCCTTTATTGGACTCGGAGATCAGCCTCTCCCCATCCTCAGAGACAGGGGAATCCTGGCCTCGACGCCAGATCACTATTGATGCATGTTTAACAATCCGGGGTTTTCTCCCCCCGGACACACCACAGGACCCTCGATCGTTTCGCTCGAGGTGTTCCTTGGCCTGGCCAAGCAAGTACAGACCTTTGCGAGAATGATGTAGACGATCGTCCTGCTCATGCCATAGATTGTGCAACTCGCAACTCGCAACTCCCCCAACTGACCCAACGCAACAAAGGCTGAGCAGGGAGCAACTCGGGACAGGAGAAGCCCGATAGTAGACAATGAACCCGAGAGGCCTACTCGAGCAGAGCATACCTTCACCCTGTCAGATTGCTCCTCCCCACTTCGAGCCTGATACCATATCGTCTGACTCGGTGGATGACTCATTCAAGATCTAGCTATCCATGGTCAACCAATGCTTGGACGAGTTCCAACCCGAATTCCAAAAGTCGCAGGGCGAGACGGGCGAAGGCAACTTGGGTGGATCCCCCTTTACTCAGGAAATACAGGACAAGCCTGTACCACTCAACTTCAGGCTACCATCATTGGAAACGTACGACGACAGCTCTGACCCTACAAAGCATGTCATCGCGTTTCGGGCTTAGATGGTCCTCTATGGCACCTCTGATGCCCTGATGTGTTGGGCGTTCCTGACCACCTTCAGAGGACCGGCACGAACATGGTTCAACTGGCTGCGCCCGTTCTCGGTCTCATCCTTTGATCAGCTCGCAAGGGAGTTCGAGCAAAACATCCTGGCCAGCGTGCGACCCAAGCCTTCCATTGCCACCCTACTCGCGTTATCCCAACACGAGGGAGAATCGCTCTCCCAATTCGTGACATGCTTTGCTGCTGAAATCCAGGGATTCCCAAATGCTCACCCTTCTTTAATCATGCATGCGTTGTTGATGGGCTTGAGGCCCTCGAGGTTCGTTTGGTCTCTGATTGAGAAGCCGCCCGCGACCATCCCCGATATGCTCCAGCGTACCAACCAGTACATCGCCATTGAAGCCTTGATGATAGGGAGGCATGAGGATAATAAGAGGCTGAGGGTGAAGCAGGCTCGAGGAGCGGCTTCGACGCCCCCATCGTAATCTCATAGGAGGCCCGATCGGCCTGAGCTGTTACTCCTGAGGCCCCCACCTCTGCCTCTAAATACGTCCTGTACCAAGATCTTTCTCCAGATCAGGGAGAAAGGTCTCTTATGCCAACCCAATCCCTTAAAGGCCACTCACAAGGATCAGTCTAAATATTGCAGGTTCCTTCGAGACTATGGCCATGACACGGAAGACTGCCACGACCTCCAAAATCAAATCGAGGAGCTAATCCGAAGAGGTCATCTCGAGCACTACCTCAAGGAACCACGAGAAGTAACTCCATGCCCTAGGGGACATGTCAAGAGGTAGATCGACGTCATTATCAGAGGACCGGTAGCCGGTGATAGCAGCTTGATGGCAAGGAAGGCCTACGCCCGAAGCACGGTGGAAAAACACCCCCGACCCGAGCTCGAGCCCAAAATCACTTTCAGAGTCGAGGAGGTCGAACGCTCCCATCATAACGACGCTTTGGTGATTTCGGATCACCAACGCTCAAGTCAAAAGAGTAATGGTTGGCACCGGGAGCTCTACTGACGTGCTGTACCTCGATACCTTCAAAAAGTTTGGCTTAACCAAGGAGGACCTAACTCCCATGAACTCGACTCTCACTGAATTCACCAGAGATTTCATCTCCCCGCTCGGGACCACCACACTCCCCGTCACTATCGGGGAAGAGCCGAGAGCCAAGACGACAATGACTACCTTCATGGTAGTCGATCTACCCTCGGCCTATAATGTCATCCTCAGCCGCTCGACGCTTAACAAACTAAAAGCGATAGTTTCCACCTACCACCGAGCCATCAAATTTCCAACTTCGGCGGGGGTCGGGGAATCCTGAAGCGACTCGGGAGAATCAAGGTGGTGCTACCTTACAACAGTTACGCTCTTGGAGAAGTCACACCCCCGTCAAGTCCCGGATCCCCATGAAGGAGTCATGACACCGATGCATCTGGAGCCCCCCGAGCAACTCACCAAGGTACCCTTGAAAAGGAACTGGCCCGATTTGACCGTAAAAATTGGGACGACACTCCCTAAAGTAAATCAACTCCAGCTCATCGAATTCTTGAGGGAAAATGCCAATGTGTTTGCATGGTCCTCTAAGGAGATGCCCGGGATCCACCTAGGGCTGACCCAACACCACCTCAACATCGACCCCAAGGCTAGGCCAGTGAAGTAAAAGCCAAGGAAGTTCACTCCCGATCGGCAAAAGGCAATCAGCGATGAGGTCGACCACCTTAAAGAGGCAGGATTTATAACCGAGGTGAAATACCCTTAGTGGCTGTCGAATGTAGTCCTCGTAAAGAAACCCAATAGAAGTTGAAGGATATGTGTTGACTACATCAATCTCAACTGGGCATGCCCCAAAGACTGCTATCCACTCCCGAGAATAGACCAGTTGGTCGATGCCACCACAGGCTACAAACTCCTTACGTTTATGGATGCATTCTCGGGCTACAACCATATTCGGATGGCACCACAAGACCAAGAGAACACTGTCTTCATCATCGATAGAGTAGTGTACTATTACAAAGTAATGCCTTTTGGCCTGAAAAATACTGGGGCGACTTACCAAAGAATGGTCAACAAGCTATTCAAGCAACAGCTCGGGAGGAACATGGAAGTGTATGTAGATGACATGATCGTGAAGAGCAAGGCTGCAAGCACACATCTGGCCGACCTGGCGGAGACATTCCAAATGCTTAGGTGGTTCAACATGCACTTGAATCCCTCGAAGTGCGTCTTCGGGGTCAGTTGGGAAAAATTTCTCGGTTTCGTCAGCCACCAGAGGAGAATAGATGCCAACCCCAAAAATGTTCGAGTCATAATTGCTAGTCATAGGTGCCCAGCAAGCCAATCACATGAGTGATGGCACGTATGACTTAATATAGAATCTTTTTGCTTATTATATTTTGGCATATATCACTTTATAATTATTGCATAAATGCATACGTATATTGTGATGTTCTTGGATTTGTGCAATGGAAATCGGATCGTGATGAGATCACGATAGTGAGATCGATTCACCTTTAAACACATATCCTAAATAATCCCGATCATAGGTTACTCGAGAGGGATATCGTGATAACCGGACAGACTGGTGTGCTGTATACCCGTCCATATGATGGATGCAGCTGGTCTCATAGCTTCTTGTGTAGGGACACTAGGGATACAGTACAGGTGCTCATTGGAGAATGAGTTCACTGATTGATCCGCTTACGGAATGCTAGATGGTTGATGATGCCTTATTGTCAGAAAGTGATTTCGTAGTCCTAGTGGTGTATCTGGTCCTTAGACTTGAGACACCAAGGATGTCCTGTATGAGTGCTCCACTCTTTGATACCAGACTTATAGGTTTGGCTATCCCAGATCTAGTACAGCTGATCATTGGGAGTGGTAGTCGACCTTACGAGGGCTATTGAGTGTCGATAAAAGATCATCCACTCTCGGCGTCATGAGAGGAATATCCCATGTGTTCTTGCTCAAACAAATCCCTGGCCAGGGTCATTCGGGTTGAGAGAGAAAGAGTTCTCCGGGAGAATCCGATTAGAGCGAGACTCGAGAAGAAACCGTGTGGGTCTGACAACACCATACTCGATATACGGTCTCTGGTATATTAGATGGATGAGGGACTATAGGTACACGGTAAATGAGGACAGACAGGTCCAATGGATTGGATTCTCCTGTATCGTTTGGGGACTACGGCGTAGTGGCATAGTACGTCCGTAGTCGATGAGTCGAGTGAATTATTACAGAGATAATAATTCACTGAGTTAGAAGGAGTTCTGACATGTATGACTCACGGCCAGCTCGATATTGGGCCTAGAGGGTCACACACATATGGTAGGCATTACGATGAATAGAGGTTCGGATATGAGATATCCGATGGAGCCCTTGTCTTATTGGATGCAGATCCAATACCCACTAGGGGAGGACCCATTAGGGTTTGACAGGGGACCTCTGTAAATAGGAGGGATTCAGAGCCTCATGGGCTAGAGAACTTTTGTTTACCTTTTCCTATTCTCCTCTCCATCTCCACCTTAGAGTTGGTCTGGAGTTTTAAGGAGCGTCGTCGCAACCCTGCTGTGTGGATCACCACTAGAGAGGAGGACGCTTGACCTCCTTCACCCTCTCCTAAGGATCTGCAAGGAAATAGGGATATACGATCTCCCTAGGTAACACAATCTACTCTATACGCAGTTTCATGTTTCGTGGATTTTTTTGCGTACCAATTTTTGCACAACGACGAACATCTCTTTAGGAATCGGGGATTTTGTTTTTCTTATTCTTCCGCTGCGCATATGATGTCGCCTTACAAGGATTTCCTAACAATAACCGAGATGCAGCCCCCCCACTCAATCAAGGAGGTGTAGTGCCTCACAGAGAAGCTGGCGACACTTAGCAGGTTTGTGTCGTGATCAGGCGACAAGTGCCTCCCCTTCTTCCCCGGCTCGCCTCACCTGAGCTGGGCGAGATCCTCTGTCTTTACCTTGCAGCCTCGGTACAAGTGGTTAGCTCGGTGCTAACTCGAGAAACGCCACTGACACAACAACCTGTCTTTTGTATCAACCATGTTCTCGTCGAGCTCGAGGTACGGTACTCCTCGATCAAGAAGCTAACCCTCGCACTGATGAAGATGGCTTGAAAGCTGCGACCGTACTTTCAGGCCCACATGATCAAAGTGATAACTGACCAACCGTTGCGACAAATCCTCTCCAAGTTCGACGCATCGGGTCGGATGCTGTAATGGTCGATCAACTCGGCGAATTTGACATTCAATACTCCCCCAGAACGACCATCAAAGCCTAGGTATTGGCTGACTTCATCTCCGAGCTAACTCCTGAAGATCATGCTATTGGACAGGAGCACAGCGAGAGCACGTGGACCATGCATATGGACGGCTCGGCCACTGCCGAAGCGGCTAGGGTCGGACTTATCCTCAAAAACCCATCCGGAGAAACCTACAAGAGATCGCTCCGGTTACAATTCTAGGCCACCAACAATGAGGTCGAGTATGAGGTGCTACTCTACGGCCTACGCCTTGCCCTGGAGATGCATGTGGGCAACCTCGAGGTTTTCAATGACTCCCAACTGGTGACAACGGGAGCTATGAAGCCCGGGACCCGACAATGGCGTTATACCTGGCAGAAGCAAAATGGCTCACCCGTCGCTTCAACTGCTTCTCGGTCACAAGAGTACCTCGAGCGCAGAACGCGCAAGCCGATGCTTTGGCCAGGTCGACCTCCGCTCGCAACCTAGAGGCAATCCCAACAACTGAATCCATAGTGGCGCCGACAATACTAACCCACGATGTCACCGAAACAGAGGTATCACCGAACTGGATAGAAAAAATCCTCCGCTTCAAGGACAGGACGCAGCCCAACGACCCGATGGTCGCGCGATGACTTGACGGTCGCGCGACAACTGAGGCGAGCCCAAGCCTGGTACTATGAGGTTGGTGGAAAGCTATACCGGAGAGCCTTCTCCCAATCCCTCCTGCGCTATCTTGCACCACCCGAGGTCGAAACGGTCCTCGCCAAACTCCACGAGGGGATCTGCGGGGAGCACATCGGGGGCCGAACCTTGGCCTTCAAGATCCTCAGACTGGAATACTACTGGTCAATCATGCGCCAAGATGCCTTGTTATATGTACATTAGTGCTAACAGTGTCAAAGGCATGCCCGACTACAACACCAACTAGCGGTGCCTCTTACCCCGATGGACACGGCCTGGCCCTTTGCCCAATGGGGACTCGACCTCCTCGAGCCTTTTCCTCCAGCTTCGGGACAACAATGCTTCCTTATAATTAGGGTCAACTACTTCATGAAGTGGGTTGAAGCTAAACCCCTAGCATCCATCATCGAGAAACAAGTTCAAGGCTTCACATAGAAGAACATTATTACCCGGTTCGGAATCCCGAGGGCTATCATCACCGACAATGGAGCTCAATTCAACAATGCTAAATTCAATGCCTATTGCCAATTATATGGGATACAATTGAAGTTCAGCTCGGTCACACACCCCCAAACCAATGGCCAGGCTGAAGTAATAAATCGGGTGATCTTGGAAGGCCTCAAGAAGAGGGTCTCGGGTGCGCGCGGGGCTTGGGTGGATGAGCTCCCTAGCATCCTATGGGCAATGTGAATGACCCTCATGATCGCTTTGGGGGAGTCTCTATTCAGCCTGGCGTTCAGGATTGAAGCGGTCATTCCACCCGAAATGGTGTTCCCGACCTTGCGCACCATCGCCTACGAGCAAGACAACTCCGAGGAGGGCCTATGAGCAAACCTAGATCTCCTTGAAGAAAGAAGAGCCAAGGCGCACTTGTGCACCTTGGCATACAAGAAGGTTACGGCTCGAATCTACAACCGCAAAGTTTGCCCATGACCAATCAAGGTCAAAGACCTCATCCTTCGAAAGGCTGAGGTGAGCGACCTGACTCGAGCGAGGGGAGACCTCGTGCCAAACTGGGAAGGCCCCTACCGAGTCTACGATATGGTCTAAGAAGGGACCTACCATCTCAAGACTATGGAAGGCTCCTATTGGGTCTATGACGTGGCCCGAGGCTCGTTGTTCGACTGCGGCAACTACCTCCGGGCCAGATCCGCTCTTCAACTCCAAGACCACCAAGCGGAGAGCGGAGTTGATGTCTGACAGACGCTCGATCACCCTCCCAACATCATAGACGTAGTCGATCAACACCATGGTATAATGTTGGCCCTGCACGAAGATCGACATTAGAATCCATGCGTAGAAAGAAGAATTGAACGTGGGAAGAGCGCCACTACTTACCCAGACAAATAACTTGGCCACCCGATCCATCAGCACATCCGAGGAGGAGCAGTAGAGCTCCTTTGCCAGCACCAGGTGAAGTGCTCCTCGAGTAAACTCCTGAGTAGTCAGCCCGTCGGCCCAGATCCGACTGTTGGCCTTGAGGTTTGCCCACTATGAGGCGTAGGGAGTCTCCAGCTCCCCCGTGGGGAGGTCGACCATGCACAAGGCCTGAAACTGCTTGCCCTCGAGTCGAGATCGGATGTAGCACATGTCTCGTATCGACTTCGGGTGCACCGATGGCCTCCTCGAGGGGTCATGGTCAGGCGATTTGGTCGCCCCTTTTCCCTTCGCGCTCCCCGAACCCTCGCCTGGAGGAGCGGCTCCCGATGACCTCGGGGCAGCACTCGCATGAGCAATCGAGCCCACATACACCTTTCGGGTCTTGGTCGTCACCCTCTTCGGTGGGCAACTTGCCTCCGGAGACCCCAACGTCCTCCTTGGCGTGCCCTTCTACGAAGCGTCGCCAGCACCAGAACCCTCGCCATCCCGAGACGGCGGCACGACGACCTTGGCATGAGACATCGCCTTCACCGACTGAAGGTTCACCATCTCTGCAAACAAAAGACCGATCGATCAGCAGCTTAGAGCAAGATGGACGATCTAAAACATAAGAACGATTATACCCCTAGTGGTTGGGATTAGTCTCACCTCGACCAGCCGCTCCTTGGTCATCTCCCTGATTGCCCGAGAAGAGGACAAATTGCCCCTTAAATGACTCACGTCCGCGGTTTCTCCATCAGAAAGAAACAGTGAGACATTGTTGATGGTTCGGGAAGTCCATCCAGTGTTGAAACCCCTCCCCCGACTACAACTGATGAAGAAATAGCGACTTTTCCAACCTTTGTTGTTGGAAGGAGCGCCGTTGTTCTTGAAACCGCTACGAGCGATCAGGTAATACCCACCTCGCCCCTTACATAGACGGAAGCAAGCCAAGAAGAGTGTTCGGGTCGGCTCGATCCCCGCTCCTTGATACTCCCTGAGGAAAGCCACCATATAGCGCCAAGAGTTCGGTGCCATCTGGGACGACGATATCCTCCACCCACGAAGACACTCCTTGATAACGAGATGCAACGGGAACCGCAGTCCCACCTTGAGGGCACCCACGATCAGCCCAAATCCGTCGGGAAATGGATCATATGGCCGCTGACCGGGCTGAGGGGCATAAATACCGTAACACTTCGGGATACAATAGCGATCCCAAATTGCCCCCAAAAGGTACTCGGTCACCATTGAGTCTACATCATGCCATAACTTGAGGTTTTCAAGCATGGCAGAACCCCCTACGGCCTCCAAGGGCACGCCACCCGAAGATGAGCTAATGACTTCTACCCCCGGACCCCAGAGGATGGCCCTCGCTCCCCGGCAATTGATCGACTTGAAGAAGAAGACGAAGAGGAAGAAGATGAAGACATCTCGACCTCAAGGTTAGAAGGAAGGAGCCGAGGTGTGAAACGGAAGGCTGGGCAACACAGCGGCAACTGCTCTGAGAGGAGCTTATAAAGGGGGAGGCACATCCACTGCAAGGCGACGTTTGGGCTCCCTAAGGGAAGAGATGATCGCAGCATTTAAAACACATCATGACTCCTTGGATTCCCCCATATTCTCCAGTCTCGGAGCTCCTGCCAAAAGCCGCTCGTGGCAAGAGGCCTCCCGCCAGAAGCCGCTCGTGACGAGAGATCTCCCACTAGAAGCTGCATGTGATGAGAGATCTCCTGCCAGAAGCCGCTCATGACTGGTCCAATCTTTACTCGAGTCACGCAGCTCAACCCCTGACTTGCGACTCGCCAGTCTCAAACATGAGCCCGAGATCAGTCCTTCGGCCAACAGGTCCAGTTTTTGTTCGAGTTGCGCAGCTCGACCCTCGACTTGTGACTCGCCAGTCTTATACCTGAGCCCGAGATCAGTCACTCGGCCAACAGGTCCAGTCTTTACCTGAGTCGCACAGCTCGGTCCCCTGTCCAGTGACTCACCAATATCATCCTGCTTGGGCCCAGCCACCCGGCCAATAGTTCCAACCCTTCCCAAAGCATATGGCACCACCCACTAAGCTGCCCCATGATAAGCCAGCCCGACTTTTGCAAGCAATCAATACATCTACGACACTCCGACCCAGGCACGCCCCTCGCCCTCTCACAAGGACCCCACGACACGCCTCAGTGGGGGGGGTGGGGAGAAGTAATAAGGTATATTTTGGGTTCGGGCCATGTCACAATCAACACCACGCCACATCACTTCCAAGTAAGCAAGAGGAGCACTCCCACACGCCGAGCCAGAATCTGTACCAAGGCGTTCCTCAATACGTCCCATCTCGGAAAGCTTGGGACGGTGCCGTATGGTGTCGTTCCGCGCATCTCGGGATGGCGACGACACAAAGGTACCATCTCATCCCTCGAGGATCAGTAGCCATGCCATACCCGTGTACCCCCAACTCTCGTGAAGTAGTATAAAAACCCGTAGCCGGCATCCGACCTAGGGGGAGGAAAAAAAAAAAATCCAATCAAGTACTAACTTACTTGTTGAGGGCCAAAGTTGGCAACCACCCGACGGGGGCCTTCTGTGCAGGAGAGCGGTCACCCCTCGAGCCATGACCATCCCGACAGAGAGTCGCCAACCAACATCCCAATCGAGAGACGTCAATCAACATTTCGGTGCCAACACCCCATCCTGAGGGCGTGACCTATCTCGGTAACCAGCTCAGTCGACCGAACACTCCCGACATCGACCCGTGGATCAGACCGTGCTAACTCATGACACATCAAGTTCTTTTTGCGATGACAGAATTTATCTTAGTGGGAAAATTTTTATTTATACATTGTTTTAATCTAATACTGTAATTATATATATATATATATATATATATATATATATATATATATATATATATATATATATATATATATATATATATATATATATATATATATATATATCCGAGAAGACCTATCTAATGATAAAGATAGCATCTGTTCACAACGGACTAAAAAAGTCTAGAAAGAGGTTCGAGTGTTTAGTTTATTCAAAATTTATAAGTGTCCCAAGAATTCCCTTTTATTACGTTGATGGTGTCGTTGCTGTCGGTTATTAATACTTACATTTAAGTGTAATGATAACATATTCATTTTTAGATAATATTTTTGTTTTAATTTAATGATAGAGTATTCTCTTATATATCATATTGATGTGATATATCTGATTGACGTGTCACCATTATTTACGATAATTGGGCTTCATGTTTCCAATCATGATTGATCTAAAATAATTATTATAATATTTGTATTATATTACTATTTGATATTTGAAAAGCATCTTCCTAATATATGTGATGCTATGTCTAGAAAAAATAAATATCTGAAGTGCTTAACATATTCTATAAAATATCAAATATTCAAAAAAAATTAATATGACTCAAGATATGTCCGTAAGTTTGATACATTATTTATTTAGGATATAAAGAAATCATCCAAATTATCAAACACAACTAAGACATTCGTCTTATCGGTGATAGATCTATTCAGGATAAAAAAATCACGTAAAGTCTCTCGTCCACATAATGTATCCATCCAAAACATAAACAATTATAATGTTCGATACATATAAAACATATCATTGTATATAATGTATTCGTTTAGAATATAAACATCAAACTCTTTATATATCATAATAAATTATTATTTTTTACATAGAAAGCATTCATCTATAACATAAACATGCATTTTAATTAGAAAAAAGCATCAAAGCATCATATGCACCGTAAATATGCAAACCCTACATATTATGTGTCCATCTTAATCAAAAATATCTAAAAGACCCTATGAGTTATAATAAAAAATATCTAAAATCATGTCCCTACATATATTTAATCATTTTTGATGTAGAAATACACTATAGATACTCGAGATAGATATTATGTTCTATTAATATCAACAAGCTCTAATCTTAACCCACGATAAAGCATATGATATGATCATTATTATTATTTTAATAGATAATTGGATATTGGATATGTTAGTGCACCTATGGAGTGTATCACCGTAACATAATATCTAAACGATGAACACATACATGATTTTTTACAAGCATGATTAAAATATGATATAATGAATTTCTTTATCTTTAAGAAAAATTATTCTTCGTCATACTCTTGCACTACATCTCTTAAAAGAATTTATTTCTCTTTTCTAGACCACTAAAAAAAGAGTCATCGTAGATTAATTTTGCTGTATCGACCAAAAATTACAATATCAAACAACAATGAATTATTTTATTTGTATTCATGTAACTTTTTTTTTTCATCGTTAGATCCTAAAAGCTTCGAATAATGAATTGTGAGATGAGTGAGGCAGACGTATGATTAGGCTCAGGTCTTGCCTACGTGGACAGCGTGGAAAGATTTGGGGTCGTATATCGCAGTCTCCCTCCGTTCATCGTGTGTTGTGCGCCCTTCGCGCTGTATGATTCGTGCAAAATCGATCGGCTCTTTTGGTCCCACAAAAGATACCAGCCCGGATCACTGGACCTGGCACGAATCTTGTGGCGCGGATTGTCGTAGCCAAAGCAAAGGATCTTCGCACCTAAAGACGAAGCGGGGCATCGGAAAGAGAGACGGAGACAGAGACAGAGATAGAGAGAGAGAGAGAGAGAGAGAGAGAGGAGACGGCGAACGGGAGACGATGGAGTTGGAGATCTTGGGAATCAACTTTGGGTGCGTGATCGGGGCGCTGCGAGCGTGGGAGTTCCCGGAGAAGGATTGCCTGCTTCCCCTCGTCGCCAAGATCCTCGGCTATTGCATCGTCGCCGCCTCCACCACCGTCAAAGTGCCCCAGGTCTGGTCGAGAATGTTCCTCCGATTTCCGAACCCTGATCTTCGTTTCATATAGTCCTTGATCTATTTGATCTCCCACTTCTTGTTTCTTGGATACGATATTGTGAATTCTTACTGGTGCCATTAAGGATCTGGGCTACTTGCGAACTCTTCTTTTGAGAATGCCCCTCCGATTTCCAAACCCAGATTGCGGTATAATTTGGAGGGAGATCCCTCTTCTTGGTTATTTTACGGGATAGGAAGCCAACGGAGAAAGGACAAAAGAACTCGAGATCGGGTGAGGTGTTTAGGGTTTGTAGATTGGTTGGGGGTCAGACAACTCATTTTCACATGGATCTTTAGAATTGAATTATGCACAAGTGTTGAGATTTTGGGTTCTTACCAGAGAGTTAGTTGGCTGGGGAGACGTTTCATGGAATATTTGGAGCGGTCACTCTTTGGGATGGCAGTGGATCTGAGTCCGTCGGTCAAATGGTCATGGCAAGGCCGTGAGTTCTCCACACATGGAGCAGTAGGAAGTGGGCTCTACTTTCACCCTTGTGCCAGGACAGAGTGTGACCTGTAATGGTCAAACATTTCAAGCATACTAGTTCATGAACATTATATGAAAATGTGTTTTTTTTTGGTCTGAAAGTGTAACAAGATGTTAAGCGACACCATATTAAGCCGAGACATCTTAATATTTTTTGCTTTTTGTAGTCCATCAACAGCTTTGATGTCCTGACTTACTCAACTATCTCATTGGTCTTCTGATCTTTGAATCTACAAGTGTTATGTTAACAGCATTCTTCTTAATTGTTTAGTACCTTTTGTTTGGTAATTGGTAGTAGTTGCATTCTTTATTTTCTGAATGACTCTTGGCATGGTCAATCTAGAATTCTCTGTGCAAGATCGGAAGGATCCAAAACATCATTGTTCTTGTGAAATATATGCAGTTGCCTGCAGATAAGTACCAGGAGAAGGTTCCACATGTACATATTATCTCTAGAATTTAACTTATATTAATATGATCACATATGTGATTTTGGCTGACTTCAGTATTCTTCTTTTGATCTCTTATTGCCATTTACCTCCAGTTGTTGCAAAGTAGCTTTTTGATTGGAGGCTTTGTTTATTTCTTTACTGTTATGACCTGTGAGCATCTGTACATATTCTGTTAGTTTGTTATTAATCCCTTTTATTAATGCTTCTTTCCATTTACAGATACTTAAAATTTTGAAAAATAGCAGCATCAGGGGACTTAGTGTTGTGGCCTTTGAGTTAGAAGCTGTTGGTTACACAATTGCTTTGGCATATTGTATTCACAAGGGGCTTTCCTTTTCAGCTTATGGAGAATTACTTTTTCTCTTAATTCAAGGTACATAGGCTTCATTATCCAAGGGATGTTTTGCTAAAAACCATGCAATTCTCTTATTTTATTCAAATTTAGTATCTGCATCATTTCGTTATGGTTGTTCATGAATTTTATGGTTTCCCTTGCAGCCATAATTTTAGTTGCAATTATCTACTACTATTCCCAGCCAGTGGGAGGTAAAGCCTGGATAAAGCCTCTGCTGTATCCTGCATATAATTAGACAACTATGTCATTCAATGTTTTGTGAAATAGCTGCCTGGTATGTCGGGTTAAATTTGAATGCTGACTAATACTTTATAAGGAATTGTCAGAGGCCTTTTGAATTTCCACATCTTCTTTGTGATTCATGATGTGCTGATTTGTTTTTCCTCAAGCAATGGTCTATTAGATATTGTGCTGTAGCACCAACTGTTTTAGCTGGCCAGATTGACCCATTACTTTTTGAAGCCCTATATGTAAGTAGGAAACAGTTCTACCATTTAGTTACATTAAATGTTATTTTATGGGTTTTATATTTTAATTTATTTAGGATTACATTTGTATTTCATATGCTCTTACTGCTGCTGACTTTCATTTTTTTACAGGCTTCTCAACATGCGATTTTTTTCTTTGCAAGAGTACCACAAATATGGGAGAACTATAAAGTAAGTAAACATTTTCGTAAGGTTTGAACTTTAAGCTCTAATTTCTAATGTTCAATCAACATATCCTCCTGTCTATGATAAACATTAGTTCTCTTTTCCTTATAGCAAAACATTAAAAATAAATACAGTGCGTGGTCTGACTAAAGAAGTTAGGCAATAGATCTTCAGAACAAGACCATCTTTAAGGCTTTGTGATAATTTTTGTATAGTGGATATTGCATTAAGTAGGACATCCTTTAGTTTCGAGCTGGTACACATCTTGGACAGATGATTTGTGGATTAGTAGTTGTCATACTTGAGGAATATCCTTATGTCCATACAAGAAATAGAAATTGGACTTCTATATTGTGCTAGCTTTAGTTGTGCTACTTAAGTATATTGTACTGTATATACAGACCTAACACATTATGATCCATTAGAAGGTGATATGTATTTCATCAGCACATGTGACGATGTTGTATCTCCAGAAGCACTCCGATAGCAGCAGATAGATATAGGAGGCGGAGGATGACGAGGAGATAGAAAGAAAAAGGGGAAAAATGAGAACAAATAAAGAAGGGATTTATCTATAACTCCCGGATGATTAAGAGATCTGAACTAACACGAAAACCCATAAATAACAACAAAAATCCCTTTTAGGGGCCAGTGCTTTGTTGATAAAAGTTCTCGATATCAGGGGTACAGTTCTGATGCATTGTCATAAAATTGCAACATGACCAGGGAAGCAATTTATATATGTGGTATATAAAAAACACTTGAATTTTTTATTGGTGCCTCCTATCTCATAATTTTTTTTCTATTTCTTGGAGCAACTTTGTCATTCTTCTTAATTCTGTTGGAATATGATTTGCATATTTTTAACTAATTTTGTATGCCTAGTCTCTGAAAAGAAAATGATTTCCTAATACCAAGGCCCGCCCTCAATGTATTTTATGGATACCACCAAAACTCCACCGAGAATAAGATATTATGCACTAAAATAAAGATATTGGTCTTGAGGCTTGAAACATGTCCTCAAAGTTTTTTGATAGTAGAGCTTTTAGTGACTAATACTGCCTTATCACATTTAGCTAATCTATCGAGACTGGTTGCTGCACATAGTGCTTGGCGTCTTTCAACATGCATGTTTGCAAGTATCTGTCAATCATTCATCCATATTATTTTATTTGGGAGCAGGAAGATTTTGCTTTTTTTGGTATTCAGTCTGCTGATCATGGTGTTGAATATTAGTTGGATGGGTCCTTTCCCCCTTTCTGCATCAAGCATGTCAAATCTGGCCGGATGCTCTGTGTTCTTTATTGACTATGTTCAACAAATCTGAGCTAGTATTTTTTTCTTAAATCTGCAATAAATTCTTTACATGCCTGCATTATTATTATTATTTCTTTCTTTTCTTTCAACTGTTGCACAATTGTACACTAATGCTTCCTCTGGCTTACTTTTTCCTTACTCCATATTTTATTGTTTTTAGAGTATAAACTCTTGCACATGCCTGTACGATTTTTGTTTTCTTTTCTTTCTTTAAATTTGTCACACAAGTGCACACCGATGCTTCATCTGATATACTTTCGTTTATACTCCATATTTTCTTGTTTTAAGAGTATCCATGAGTATAATCATGTTTCTTGTGTTGTATACTACCACAGTTTTTTAAGTTTATTTTTTCTCTATTGCAAAATTTGTTTGGTTTCCTTCGCAAGAAATAGGCTCCAGTGCAAGATCATTGTCCTTTCTGTCCTCTGTTATTACTCTGTGGTTTAAGTTTATATACTAGTCTTTCTTAAAGTTCATTCATAAATTATGAGAGAACAGGACAAAAAAATCCCAGGTTACTGCCAATATTCTTTAGCTCATTATGAACTTATATTGTAAACTTTAATCAAAACATGTTTAATTTAGGTTTCATTTATTCTTTATAAAATGAATGTGTCTTTTTTATGATCCGTGTCACATGTGTGCAGAACAAGAGTACTGGGGAATTGAGCTTCTTGACATGTTTTATGAACTTTTGTGGCTCTATTGGTAAGTCCCAGCACATAGTTCTTAACAAGAGATTAATGAGTTTGTGTCACTCATTTTCATCCCTAAAGCACTCCCTGAGCTTCAGCTTTCTTGATTTTACAATATTGCGGTGACTGACAATGACATCTTTCTTTTGTTTTCTAGGATAAACTAATTTTGACTGTTCTAATTACCAATGAAATTTCCTTATACCAACTTTTAAGTTTTAACCATGTTTCAATCTTTCTTTTTCTTGCATATCCACTGGTAATATGTTGCTTACAGTATCTAACATCTTCTGAAGTTCTATTGGTTATTTTTTGGTTAAGAACCTTTACCGGATAGGTCATGGATTATTATAATATGCTTAAACTGCTGAGAATAGGTTATTGTTTTTTTCTGCAACTGTTGCTGCTTTATTCTTCCGGTTTTGATGACTTATGTGAACCTTCTATTTCTTTTCTTTGCAGTGAGAGTCTTTACTAGCATTCAGGAAAATGCTCCACTTAGTGGTATCCTTCAACTTGCAAACATAATTAGTTAATACTCTGATTTCATATGCTTAGTTTCATAAAATAGTTTAGTGCTGCACTAGTTGCCTAAGAACTCTCACATCCATTTTTCTTTTTTCTTTTCCTGGTATTTGAGCTGCAACTTCAGTTTAATAGAAATTTCATGACTGTTCCCTTCATGCAATTTATATGATACTCTAAATTGTTCTCTTTTGTTTATGACTTTCCACAGAAATTGTTTTGATGCAGTTTTATGAATACTTGGGTTCTCTCCTATTTAATTAAAAAAGATCTCTTGTAGTGTCCGCACATTGCTAACCAAACACTGTACATATATGTCACAAGAATAACCATAACAAATACGCACCATAAACAGATGCAAGGTCTTAATGAGTTTCTGTCATAAATTCACAATAACTATTATACTTATGTTGAATTTTTAAAAGTTTCCAATTGGACTGAGTAAGAACAGTAACTAAATTCTTGCTCTTTTGCTTACATGACTCTTGCCTAAAATGGAGGCCTTTTTGCCTTTTGACCCATATTTTTAAGAATAGCGATGATTCTCACTTGACCTCTCCTGTCTCTTCCAATACTTATAAGAAGCTAAAGTTTCACCTTCTGTTTTCTCTTTCTTATACATCCTTGCACAATAACAAACTGGAGCTCAATATCTCTTCGATCTCCTAACTGCCCTGGAAAAAACAGAAAAAAAACCAAAAGAGATGGGAAAACATGTACACTGGAAGGTTGTGTAACAAAGGTTACTACTCGTGTGCTTAATATAGATTTAAGTTGCATCTCAAGTCGAGCAGCAAGATGGCAGGAATATCAAGACCATTGCTTAAAAGAACTGCTTAAAGCAAGTATCTTCAACCACTTTCAAATGCTGATATTCTAAATCCTTGATAACCGGTTGGTATTATGACTGAATCTTGTTATCATCTGAATGCTTTCTTTACTAATTATATACCTATATATCTATGAATTACATAAATAGTTCTTGAGAAAGTATTGCCAAAGAAGCATGATTTTTCTCTAACACTGTGCTGTGTGCCAACAACATGCCAACATGGATCACAGTGTTGGGTGGCACACACTAACAATTTGAAAAGGGTATAGCAGGACATGCTTCACACGGTATAAATTCTTGCGCAATGCTACCTTTCACATATTACAACTTCCTGAAATGTCAAGAGATTATTAATCTTAATAGTTTTTCTGTCTATTTATCTTGTCCTTATCTTTTCCATTGAATGTGCAAACTAAATACAAGATTGGTTAATTGTTTTGCCATCCTAAGATGTAATTATGTATGTTTATGTGCCGTGCATCTTGCTACCAATTTAAGCAAGTCTATGACAAGAAAAATATTCAAACATCATATTCATAGTAGACTTGCTTTGACGAATGAGCTGCCTCAGTTTGCCCTTAATTCATGCCAAGTGATTATGGGTTCGGTCATTGGTATTGCGACGAATGGCACCATCTTGAGTCAAATACTCGTGTACCAGAAACCAGATGCAAAGAAAGAGAAGAAAGTACAGTAAACTGGGAAGTCTTACCCGTTTCACTTGTCAAGACTATGAAAATGCAACTTGTACAATATTTATCCCTTGACCGAAGGCATTTCTTCTTGTAAGGCTACATATTTATAATCTTCATTACAAGTAGGAAATGCTTTCTACTATACTGCTCAACAGTTTACATTTTAGATCGAGGTGTAAGTTATAATCATGGTCCTCATTTACATATGACGGGAAGGAAACATTTGATTCAATTATAGCCAGTTTTATCAACGCCTTGATTGCCAATTAACTGTTGTCTCTTATTTCTAGAATATATTTTTTAAAATAACTTAATAATCATTCTTGTATTATTATGCCAGAGCTTTCTTATCGGCTTCACGAATTGTGACCAACCGAACCACCAACGCATTTGCACATACGCGTTTAATGTACGCCTTTGATTTGCATCTTTTTCCTGTTAATCAGTGCATCATTCTTGTTTACAAGTTTCTTAGCATTTGCATTAGAAATCCTGGAGATGCTTTATTCCGTGACATTCGTATTGGTAGGATATCGGGACGGTGACAGAGAAGTTAGAATGTGAGCATAAGGTGTGGATGCCGAAGCTATGGTGCAAGCAATTCATATACGATGTACATAGAGAGAGAGAGAGAGAGAGAGAGAGAGATTGTTTCGATGAATGGGTCCGACCCCGACTGCTTTATCTTCTCTCCTCTTGATTTGTCCATATATATACGAATGGTCATTTCTTCTTTTGAAACCGAGATAGACAGACGCCAGCATGGTGGAACTCATCAGCCCGAAAGATCAGGTAATCTCAGCTCTAATTTTTTTTCCTTGTGGGCTCAGCTGGGATTGGGATATAACCTTGTGATATCTATCGATTCTCCTGTCAGTGTGGATTGAAATGGGCTTCGATAGGACTTATTGGATGTTTGGTCTATGGATTTGGGTTAGTGATTCAGTGACGAGCCAAGCTGCAGCTGCATTGATCCAAGGCGGACAGGACAGGTATAATGTCACCATATAACAAGATTGAGCTTACGGTGATTGTGGTTTTAGCCTCCCGGTGGTCGGGATGTCTGTTTGCTGGCGATGCGAAGAAGTCGATGCTGGTGCTCCTCTACGCGGTGGCAGCAGCGACAAGACTTTTGTTTATGGTATGACTCGATCGAAATGTTCTGCCTCTTCTTCTTCTTCTTCTTCTTCTTCTTCTTCTTCTTCTTCTTCTCTGGATTCGTTTTTTTGGGACGCGACTTGATCCGTCTGAAACCTATATGCGATCGAAGAGAAGCCGTCACGAGGGACAAGGCCACATGTGACACCGTATTGCAACGATCAAACTAAATATGCTATCAGCATCCGCAAGCAAATGTAACACAATCGGACGACACGGAGTTGCCACCCAAGCAAAAGTTGCGAGGTGAAAGGAGGAGCAGCAGCAGCAGCATCAGCATCAGCATCAGCATCAGAGGAGTGACGGTGATCACATCCTGCTCACAGCGTGCCTCGGGATGCATCTCATCAAAGGAGAACATTGGGTTCCGCTTTAGGGAAGCAAGACAAGGAGCCTTTCCATGTGGATTGTTAGCGGCACGAAGCCATCGCTCATCCTTGGAGAAAAAGAGGAGCGAGGGTTTCACACCTCCATCACCCGAGATGACCGACTCCAACCCATAATATCCACCGAGGAGCAGACAGTGCCACCCTGAATCCTCCTTTCCATGTCCATGTCCATGTCCATGTCCAGGAACACTTTCTATTCCGAAAGAAAAATACACGTGGTCTCACCTGCTATAGTTCCCATCAGTGTCGGAGTCTTCTTACCTTCATCACCAGATCGACAGGAAGCGCAAAAAAATTATTGCAAAAACAACTTTTCGTCGTTGGGCTCCGAGTGTTCTCATGTTTAATATTTTATGTTGGATCTCAGTATTTATTAAATAAACGGGACACTTTCTTTTTCATCACCTGTATTGAATTTATTATTCGCAATTTTTTTTTCCTATATCCATCCAGGATATATTTTGACCGGTAAAATCTTATCGAACATGTTTTTATTTATATTTATCATCTCAAAATCCACTTAAATGTGCATTCGGTTTGCACATGAATATGATTCAGTTTAGACCGAACCCTATAGAAATTGGGTCGTGGCGCTCCCAACAATGTCTCTCGAAAGCTTAGGTATGTTGATAAGTAAAAAAAATCAAACATTGAATATTCAATGTGTTTGTATGTATCTATTTACCCTCTTTTATGATATGCGCTTGGGATTGGTATATTCGTTTATTATATAGTTCGTATAGTAACGAGAATGTGAAGTTCAATTGATACGGTCATCGACCTACGTACTACATGACTCTTCTCCATATAGCATTCATTAGACGTAACCAACTGGCTTCACTTTCTAGACAGTCAATGCGATGCGACCAAATGGGTCTGACATATTAATTAAGTGACTTCATCATGTCGACTCCGTGGAGCCACCATGTGCAGCTAACGTGTTAACTGTACCATTTTTCCATGATAATATCATATATATATATATATATATATATATATATATATATATTTGGTCGAGATCATAGTTAGGTCAGTTTCCAAAACACTTTGGGATAAGCGTGACCAAAGCTCGTGTGACAATTGGGTCACAAGTCGGTGGGCTCCAGCACAAATTAGCCCACATGTAAACCTTCTCCAACCACTCACGTCCCCATCCAAACCTAAACCACTTTATTTTCGCAGCTAACCAAGTTTGGGATGTCTAAAAGTCGGGAGGGTTCGTCGAGAGAGAGATCCTAATAATAATATTAACAGAATTTCTTGAAACTTAAGTCAATAATAAAAAAATAAAAAGTATTTAGAAAATATTAATATGTTGTACTTAAATTGCTGGTGAGAGTTTAAAGAGTGCTCTTAAGTAAAGTGGGCGTTAAATAAGAAATTGATATATACGATAATTATTTGAATTCATCAATTATTTTGACATCGAGATCGAACCCTCGAGCATTACGAGTGCTATGTGGATGGCACATCCATGATGGCTGAATGTCCAGGATGACATTGAGATGATGTCGATGGACATGATGTCGGATGGATGGCGTGACATAATGTCGGATCATCGACATGTGAGAATTGTTATTTTGATAATAAAAAATGCTTTTACGTCAAATCATAAACGAAAAGAAGCACGAGTTGAATCGCGAGAATTTCACTCGGTCAGTCTCTCCATTCCTATTTTCCTGTACGGCATGGCATCCATCGAGCTTCCCTCGGGGGCTATATAATCCCATGAACTCGTTCTTCTGAGTCGGTCAACCTAAACACTGCGACGAGTGGTCTTCTGTCAGTTATCCCCTGAGCTCTGATGCAGATGAGCAATCAGACGTAGAGCAGAAAGGAGGCTCCTTTTGCCTTCTCTCCGCCCTGTTTCTGCGGAATCAGAAAGGTAAGCATCGTGCGTTTGTGTTTCTGATCTCATGGCATTGTCTGTCACAAATTCTAATCTTAGAAACGTGTTCATTATAAATCTGATTTTTTAGTGAGAGATAATGGTGAGAACTGCAGCTAAAAGTGTCCTCTCACACAGAGAGAGAGAGAGAGAGAGTCACTGTGAAGAGAGCGAGGAGGAACGATGGCAACATAACCCCATAAACTTTTCCCAAGTGATTCCTTGTTATTTATCCCGAGCTTCTTCTTCTGATTCTTTCCCCCGGCAGAGCTCGGCGGAGACGAGCGATTAGAACTGAGGCAAAAAGGAAGCTCCTTCGCGTTCTCTCCTGTTTGTTCCTGAGGATTTCTTGGACAAGTTTTTTCTTTGCTTCTTCTTCTTTCTCACGCATCCCATGCGATTTGGTGTCTCCCAAAGGTGCGGTTTTTACTGTTTCTTTTCTTTCCCTTTTTTTGCTTTGCCAACAAGTTTTACTTCAATTCCTTTCTATTTGGTGGTATTACTCCATTGCCAAGATCAAAGAAAGGGGAAAGGAACGATCTTGCTGACATTAACGAGGGCAAATCAGGGTTTTGAGTGTTCTTTTTCCTCGTTTACCTGATTGCAGGGGAATTTGAAGACAAGGCAGCAATCGTCGAGATCAATGGATCGATGTTGTCGGGTGGTGGAAGGTGTTATGGGGTGAGACGAGTGAGGTGGCGGCGCTTATGGACCTGCTCAGATACTGCTGGGAGCCGTCGTTAGCTCACTATGTCAACTCGGGCTCCGACGCCGTAGGGCGGCGGGACGGGCTGCTCTGGTACAAGGACTCAGGGCGGCACGCGTGCGGCGAGTTCTCCATGGCCGTCGTCCAGGCCAACAACTTGCTCGAGGACCAGAGCCAGATCGAGTCAGGGCCGCTGAGCTCGGGTGAGTTGGGTTTATATGGCACATTTGTCGGGATCTATGATGGGCACGGTGGTCAGGAGACCTCGCGGTATGTCAACGATCATCTGTTCCACCATCTCAAGAGTAAGGTTCTGCAGCCGGAAGCTAATCCTTCTTCATCTGCTTCGCTACTTTTTCTTCTCATTGCATCTGTTGCTGCTGGTGAAAACCTGCCCGCATTCGATCCATTACCATCACCATCACCATTTGAGCTTTGCATACTAAATGTGCAGACCGGTTATTGCACCTTCATATGACATGTTCTGATTCTAACATTCAAGAAACAACAACAATCCACCAAGTTTTCGACTGATTTCACAGCAAATTGCTGTCAGGATTTGCGTCGGAACAGCAGACGATCTCTGTTGACGTTATTCGAAAGGCGATCCAAGCTACAGAGGAGGGGTTTTTAACTCTGGTCACCAAACAATGGCCTGCGAAGCCTCAGATAGCAGCTGTGGGTTCTTGCTGCCTGCTCGGCATAATCTGCAGCGGAACACTATACATTGCCAACCTTGGGGATTCTCGTGTTGTTTTGGGGAGGCTTGTGAAGGCAACCGGAGAAGTTCTTGCTGTACAATTATCGGCAGAACACAATGCAGGATTGGAGTCAGTCAGACAAGAATTGTGTTCTCTGCATCCGAATGATCCTCAAATTGTAGTCTTAAAACACGATGTTTGGCGTGTCAAAGGCCTCATTCAGGTAATGGACTACTTTGCTCACGCAGCACAGAGATCAAAATCTCAACATTGCTAGATCTTAGCTACCACCTACTTATTTTGTTTGAATGTTTCATCCTTATCATGTTAGTGTTTCTCGAGTTGAATCACATTTTTGCTTGGTAATGCAGCTAACACTGGCTTCTTCTGTAGCCTAGCTTAGGTGTAGGATGGTATGGATCCTGTTTTCTTTATCTTCTTCCGACTTTTCTGCTACAGTTGATTAAGTAATGATCGATACATACAATTGTTCGTCATTGTCTACACAGAGTTTAGTATAAATTAAGTGAGTTTTTGATGGACATGAACTCTTTGAAAAGACAACGGTTGCTTGAGAAAAAGATTGAGGATGAGGAAATACATCTGATTTCTTTTTCTATGTTCATTTACTGAATACAAAAACACAGGTGATGTTGGCCAAATAAGACCAATTAATCTTACAATGCACGTCATGCGGCACAGTGAAGTATGTTGATGCCTATGCAACTATTTTTGGTGCTATAGATCGATACACTAGGTTATGTTCTTGATGCTACAACAGAAATAGCCGAACGCTAAATGCTCAGAATGCAAAGATTGTGTTCTTCTCTTTTCATCCAAAAATTGGTCATGTATCCACAGGATGTATGATTGTTTTGGTGCAGGTTTCTAGGACGATCGGAGACGCATATCTCAAAAGGGCAGAGTTCAACAGGGAGCCTCTGCAAACCAAGTTTTGCCTTCAAGAACCTTTCAAGAAGCCAATACTTAGTTCTGAACCCTCCATTTCTGCACAACCGCTGCAGCGAGAAGACCAGTTCCTTATATTTGCCTCCGATGGCCTTTGGGAGCACCTAAGCAATCAGGAGGCAGTCGACATCGTTCAACACCATTCCCGCAGCGTATGTTGTGCATTCTTCACATGTCTATTAGACCATTGGTCACTAGACCAGCTCTGAACATTCGATCTTTGTGTTTCTTATGGTTTTCATATGATTATGGTATAGTGATGAGTTGAGACATTACGGCTTTGTTGAATCGATACTCTTGTATCGTTGGTTGATTGGTGCAGGGGAGTGCCAGGAGGCTGGTTAAAGCTGCACTGCAAGCAGCCGCAAAGAAGAGGGAGATTAGGTGCTCCGACCTTGAGAAGATCGATCGAGGGGTTCGCAGGCACTTCCATGATGACATGACTGTGATTGTCGTGTTCCTCGATTCAAATCTTACAAGCAGGGTGAGCTCGATCCGAGGTCCAAAGACGTCGATCAGAGGTGGTGCTATCAGTCTGCGTCCAAACTCTCTCACGCCATATGCCAAGCTCATACATCACAATAATTCTTGATTTCCTGTACTATAGTAAAGCAGATCCACCTACATGGCTCCCTTAATAAGATTAAGCAGCTCTTTGCCTGTTTATATCTGCTTCGGTACAAATTACATGATGTGGCGAATCATTTCCAGCTTTCTAGTGCTCCTTGTTTAGAGGAATGCAATCTCTACGAACTTCTAGCTATTCTTTTTGTACTTTCTTCTTTGGGTTTATCGTTCTTCGGGTTATGGCTAATTACTGCTCAGCTCTTAAGCTATGATGCAGTACATCAAATTCATAGCATTAAATATTAATCTTCCTTCAATAGGTTGAAAATGAGTGCCTAATCTAGAAGAAGGCTATCGTCCAGTCCGAGAATAACATAGTTGTCATTATATATCTTGATGTTTAATACAGGTTAATCCCTTCAAATATTAAGATCCTTTACATGCCATTTTGTTTGATATCCAGCCACAAAATACAGGTTAAATATTTCTAATCATGATTAACATTAGTTTGTTTTAAGTATATAGATATATATATATATGTTTAAGGATGTTAATATAAATTAGAATTTTAACCAATAGTTATTTTACGAAAGCTAATGAAAATTAAATGCAATGGTGTATATGAAAGGATTTAGGTTTCCAAAAGATGTAAATGCTGAATTTGTAAAAACAAAAAAGTAGAATGACATATACAAAAATCACCTACAAATCCTTGTTTTTTTCAATGAATCAGAGAGAAAACACTTGAATCATTCAACAAATTGCATGGTACGGTAAAAGTAGGTATCCTTTCTAACCTACTTGTAATTTACCAGTCCCTAAAAGTAGGAAAATATGAGACTGAAAGAAGAATTATTTTACCTCACTAAACAACCATTTAAACGGCATTCAAAGGCTGTTTGGATTGCCTACATATAATGTGACGATTTCACCAGCACAGACACAAATGCACAGTTAGAGAACTAAAGTTCGGCAGAACCGTAAACAGGTGATAACTACAGAATTCAAAGCAGCCAACACAAATGCACAATTCGACCTTTGATCTACATAGGTGCATATATCTATACTGTTTTAAAAGATCAAGTACTACATGGTTGCTATGCAAATTATTTTCAACATTCTGGATACAGTTGGTGGCTCTAATCATGATGAACAATGTACAAGAAAAATGGTTTCAGCTAATTGCAGGACACACGACTATTTTTTGAACCTATCTTAGATACACAGACACCAAGAACTGTGAGAAGAGAATGAACTCGCTCACGATTACTGCAGGTGAATGAAGACCATAGAAAGGAACTATATCCACCTGCAACCAATGCTCAACTGCTGATCCAATTACCGCGCCTACCACAATGCCCCCGATAGTGATTACCGCCGCTTTTCCTGCAAAAAATGGCTCAAAAACCTCATTTCTAGATTCAGAATATGCAGCAGCACGGAACATATTAAAATGGTAGCAAAAGCATGTGATGACACTAACATTACATTTCATGGTTTCCACTGGTGAGAAAGCTCTGTATGAGGATCGGTCAAGTAAAATTTGTCATTACAAGTTAACCAGACTTCATGCATGGGGGGCACTTCTGCATTTAGCAATGGAAAAAAGATAGGTGCTCGATGGGAGAATTATCATGGGCAGAACTGACATCCTAAACCTCAAACTAGTACTTTTTGTAATAGTATCTAGTTGGTTTGCTAATATACTCCGTCTTCATGAGAGAAACCTAGACAGTAACTAGTATTTGCTAGATGGCAAGTTCACTTTGCTCTGCAAGTAATTTATTGCAGATTCTTTGTGGCTATATACATAATGGTCATACTGGTCAGCTATAGAACTTTGAACTTTGGTTGATGGATTGAACCATGTTAAGATCCACACCAGCCCTGACCATGGCTCACCAAACACAATACGAGTTCGCCAGTGGCTGTTTAGCTCTTCCATCAAGTAGTTGGAAAGAGGAGAGTCTTGGCTACTGATTGACATGTGGAGGAGAGGAAGAATGGGAAGAAGTGCCATCAGTGAGTTGCCTAACTTAGGACACAACAAACAACAACAAGAAATCATAAGCATCCCAAATCTCAGGGTCAACTCATTGGATATTTTTCCCAATTCACTCGATCCTCGATTGTTTGTTTTATTCATTGCTGACTGTTTTTTTTCATTGCACGACAGATACCATTGGAACAACTAATATGGGTCTAAAGTGATTGCTATTAAAGGTGAGATAGGTGTGTGTGTGGACTTGTGGATAGGTCTAATAGAATAGGGATGGTGGAATCACGCTATTGTTCATACATGATATGGCTGGATTACCATCTGAAAGGATATTGATGAACCAAACAATGGGCCACAGTGACATTTCTCATGTTCATTTTGCTCTTGAAGGAAACATATAGGGTCGAATAATTCTGGCATGTTCCTTAATTACTTTGGAATATGGAAGTTAACAACATCATCAAGGCTCACATGATCTCTAGAATCATTCCCTAATAGATGGCACATGGGACATATCTTATAGAGGCGGCTCCATCTTATGATGCACATATGCATTCATGGGAAGCTCTTCTTACTTGGCCCACTACCTGCATGTTCATCGTTCTGAGTTGGCTATGAAACCATAATTGTCAAAACTCAATAAAAAACATGTGGTTTTTACACCCAAATACAACTCAGGAATCAGTGTTTGAAGGTAGGTAATAACTTGATTAACTTATTTGATAACTATTTGTAAGCAAACATCTAATGCCTTTTCAGATCCCAGACAAAGACGTCCACTAGATTGATCCAACATGTGGCCTACTAATGCAATAACTGATATAGCATGTGACCTCAATTGTCACAATTGTTATGCTTCAAGTCTTTTCCTTTGCAAATATATTTAATCTAATAATGTCAAGGTTAAAGGTGTAATTGCAAAGAGAGGAAGGCTAATTAAAATCAGTTTTAAGTCTCACTATGGTTTCAAGTGTAAGGTACAGAATTTATCTTAGATAAGGAGTTTCGACCTTGCTGTTCGGTCATGATTTACGTATACTGCAAAATATTTTTGACATGTAATTGCCTAAATAGCAACCAAGGGAACCAATAAAATATTTTGTTTCTTGTAAAAAAGGTGATTCGACTCTGTGGAAGCTGATCAGCTGAAATAAGACATCATGGAGATAGTATGAATAGAACAGGCTCTTGCTAGTCATAGGTGCCCTGCAAGCCAATCACGTGAGTGATGACACGTGTGACATGACACGCACTCTTTTTGCTTATTATATTATTATGACATTCTCTCACTTTATATATATATATATATATATATATATTGTGATGTCCATGGATATGTGCATTGGGAATCGGATCGCGATGAGATCACGATAATGAGACTGATTCACCTTTAAATGCATCCTAAATCAAGGTTCGCCATACCGATGTGTACCGCCCGGTACGGGCGGTACGTACCGGTCCGAGAGGCGACCGGTACGCGGACCGCCCTCTACCGGGCGGTACACCAAAAAAAGCATGTATCGGGCGGTAACAGTCGAAATTTCAACCGTTACCGCTCGGTACCATTCGGTAACGGTCGATTTCGACCGTTACCACACTGTAGCAGTGCTACGGTGCTCCAACGATCAAATTGACCGTTGGAGCCATTTCTCCTCCTATTTAAACTAATCTTCTCTCCCCTATTTCATTATACTCTCTTAAACTCTCTCTCAAACATTTCTTTTCTCTCATAAACTCAATCACATTCTCTTTTTCGTTCGGTCCCAGAGACATGACAAAGAACACGGACAAAGGTGCCTCAACAGATGATGGCGGGTGATACCGGCGTCGTTGGTCTCGTCTCGCTGACAACTTGAGGGTGGTGAATGGACCGAGGAGCAATATTTTACACATGCCACTCAAGATTCAGATCATGGAACTTCGACAAGGTAATCGGGTCAAGTTTATCTTGGAAAGGAAAGGAGAAGGGGGAAGGGAAGGCGGTGGATGAATATGAACAAACGCGACAGAGCATACATGATATATAGACACGAAAAAGAGACTCATCAGATTCACAAACCATCGATTATGAAGAATCATATGGGCAACAACAAGATGGTGATAGTTGGTCATCCTTCTCGAAAGCAACAAAGATGATACGAACAACACCAATATATGCCTCAAGAGTCGCCTTCGGACAAATATGATTTATGACGATCAATCTACGATCATTTACCACATTGATGCATCAATGGCATACGATTGTATCAATACACTATGTCGTGGGATCAATTTCATGATTGGGTCCAATAAACGTATCATATCGATATGTATCGGATCGAGGACCCCCGATCCACCACCCGTGGAGGCCCGTCGTTCGTTTTGGTGGTAGAATTAACAATCGGTATATCTAGATATATGATTATTTAATTCATTTGAATTTTAGAGTTTATATTGTAACAAAATAGTCTAACAATTCAACCGATGATTTTTCTATAGATATTTCAATCTATAACGAAATGAAATCTGAACCTCGAACAAGACTACCTCAAAGCCCGAAAAAAAGATATGTGATCTTTATTTTTACCTAATTTACATTGATTTTGCTAAACTTATACTATTACTATATTTATTTATAACTTGAAAACTCTATTCTAACTTTTTTTTTTAATTTTCAGGTATTTTTTAGGAGGGATAAATGGGGTGAAATCAGGTGTAAAAATAGAAAATTTACACCTCGAGATCCGCTTAAGATACGCATGTAAATGCAAAATCAAGCCGAAGCCAATAAACGCCGGCAGACGGCATTTGCGGTTCGCTAACCTTGCCCTAAATAATCCTGGTCATAAGTTACTCGATAGGGACATCGAGATAATCGAACAGACTGGTGTGTTGTATACTCGTCCATATGATAGAGGCAACTGGTCTCATAACTGCTCGTGTGGGGATACTAAGGATATAGTGTAGGTGCTCATTAAAGAATGAGTTCATTGATTGATCCGCTCACGGAATACTGAATGGTTGATGATGCTTTATTGTCATATAGTGATTCCGTAGTCCCAATAGTGTATCTAGTTCTTGGACTTGAGACACCAATGATGTCTTGTATGAGTACTCCACTCTTTGATATTAGACTTATAGGTTTGGAAGTTCCAAATATAGTACAACCGGTTATTGGGAGTGGCAACCAACCATACGAGGGCTATTGAGTGTCGATAGAGGATCATCCGCTCTCGGTATCATGAGAGGAATATCCTATGTGTTCTTGCTCAAACAAATCCTTGGCCAAGGTCATTCGGATTGAGAGAAAAAGAGTTCTTCAAGAGAATCCGATTAGAACGAGACTCGAGGAGAAACCGTATAGGCTTGACAGCACCATGCTCGGTATATAATCTCTGGGATATTAGATGGATGAGGGTCTATAGATACATGGTAACTGAGGACAGATAGGTTCAAAGGATTGGATTCCCTTGTATCGTCTGGGGACTAAGGCGTAGTGGCCTAGTACGTTCGTAGTCGATGAGTCGAGTGAATTGTTATTGAGATAATAATTCACTGAGCTGGAAGGAGTTCTAACAGGTGTGACTCACGGCCAGCTCGATATTGGGCCTAAGGGGTCACACACATATGGTAGGTGTTGCGACGAGTAGAGGTTCAGATATGAGATATCCGCTGGAGCCCCAATTTTATTGGATATCCAATAAGCTTCTGAATTATTGGATCCCATGGATAAGATCCAATAACAGCTAATAAGAGATTATTGGGTAAAGACTCACTAATCTAAGAGGCTTGGGTAATTGGATGGAGATCCAGTACCCAATAGGGCAGAATCCATTATAGTTAACTAGGAGCCTTTATAAATAGGAGGGAAGTAAAGGCCCATAGGCTGGGGCTTCTTGGTTGCCACCTCCTATTCTCCTCTCCCCTTCTCCTCCTCAAAGAGCAGGTGTGGAGATTTGAGGAGCGTCGTCGCAGCCTTATTGTGTGGATCACCACTAGAGAGGAGGACGCTTGACCTCCTCTATCCTCTCCAACAGATCTATAGGGATTTAGAGATATACGATCTCCCTATGTAACACAACTTTCTGACATGTGATTTTACGGGTTTCGCGGAACAATCTTTGTACGACGACGAATACATATTGGGAAATTTGGGTTTTTGTTTTTTTGTTCTTCCGCTTCACATGTGATGTCGCCTCTAGATTTCCATACAGTGGTATCAGACCCGGATTGTTCGTGCGAAAAATTGGTTTTGAACTACGTGTGTTGTGTTATAGGAAGACTTTTGTCATCAAAATCGTTGATGCAAAAGGTGAGAGAGGGCAGCAATGAGGCCTGGCCACTTGCGTGTTGATGGCTAGAAGGGCAATAGCCGACAGCCTGTAGCTCGCAGGCAGGCAGCCGCACGGGCGGGGCAACGACGCCTACGAGCGCTACACCTGCGAGGGCGGTGGTGCCCGCAGGGGCGGCTCGCCCATGGCAAGGGCGGCACCCCCTACCCCCGGCATCGTGGCCGTCGTCGGCAAGGTGGCGACGACCACAACGCAGCAAGCGCAGGGAAGGGGTTTAGGGTCTTTGGGCAGAAGGCATTTTTGCCCCTTGGAATTTAATAAATTCTAATTTTTGTCCTTTTATCCAAATTACAAAAATACCCCTCAGAATTCAAAAAATTCTCTATATGTCCCTAATTTCAAAAAAATATTAATTAATTAAAAAAATTAATTAATTATTTTTATTATTATCTAGTAGTCCTACATAATGATATTTACATGTGATGTATGATGTAAACGGATGATTATGGACTATGTGATGTGTGTGTACACGTGATTATTATTATTATTGGGGCCTACGAGCCTCCAATTTTATTCTCGTTTATTTTCGAGCATGCATGTCTATGATTAATTGTAATCACACGAGGAGGCGCAGCGGGAGCGTAGAAGCGATGACGAGACCCACGAGGCCGGGACAGACGATCGCGATGCATGGAGATGCACCGAGATGTTGACAGAACCGACGAGGATGAGATGGACCATCACAAGGCATAGAGATATGCCGCTGCACATATAGATCTTGATGTGAGTGATTTGGCCCACTAGCTCGGGTCTGATCATATTAGGAAATGGTCCATGATCATCTGGTGTGATTGCTCATGTGATGTGTGATTATTTATACACCTGCTATATATATATATATATATTATTTTTTATTTTTTTATTTATTTATTTTTTGCATGCAATGTAGATATATATTAAATATGTATGTGTGTGACACATCATATTAGGAGACCAAATTAAAAATCCCCTTCATTTATAATATTAAGTCAGTAAACATGAGGTAATTAGATTGACCCACGTGGCCTTCCATCGTTATAGGTAGGGATCGATTCTCGACGTAGGTTGAGTTGGTCGAGTCACTCGTGGCTCATCTATTTCGTGATTCGCTATCTTGCCTACGACATAGAGATGTCACCGGTGACCTGAGGATATGGTATGCTTAGTCGAGTCACTCGAGGGCATATTGTTGAATTAGACTAATCTTCTAACGATGGTGATAACTTAACCGAACACCATGGATGGTCGAGTCACTTGAGGTCATGGTGATTCGGAGGTCGAACAGGACGGGAATCACAAGGAGTTGTGACTGGCAAGAGTTGCCTACCTTTACGGGCTTAGCGTAATTGGCCGAGTCACTCAAGGTTACGTTAAGACGCCGATTGGATCCCGATCCCCACAAGAGATCTGCCGAGAGTCTCCGATTCACATACTAGAAGGAGTTGTGTGATTCGCGAGAAAATAGTTGGAGTAGATTAAGATAGAAGTCCTTATCTTAATTATTTATTTTTCTGTAAAATCTACATATTATTTATTTCTACTACATCTTTATTTTCAGAAATATGTCATATTTAAATCCCTTACGAGGCATACTTGATGTCAACCGCCTCACTGGTCCAAATTACTCTGATTGACTCTACAACCTGAGAATCGTTTTCACGACGAAAAAAATCGCGTACGTCCTTGATACAGTGATGCCTACGCCCGAGGAAGGGGCAAGCAAGGATGAGATCGCTCGCTACATGAAGTACATAGACGATTCCACTCTTGCTCAATATTACATGTTGGGCTCTATGACTCCGGAGATACAGAGATAGCATGAAAACATGGATGCCAGATCCATTCTCCTACATCTCCGCAAATTATTTGAGGAACAAGGAATGACTCAATGATATGAGATATCCAAGTGTTTCTTCCGTGTTAGGATGACTAAGGAGACACCGGTTCAGAACCATGTCCTAAAGATGATTGAGTGGATAGAGAAACTCATAGGTCTAGGGATGGCCCTAGAGAATGACATGTGTGTAGACCTTGTACTTCAGTCCCTACCAGATTTTTTTTCTCAGTTCATAATGAATTTTAATATGAACAAGCTTGAGGTGACTGTCCCTGAGCTCCTCAATATGTTAAGGGAAGCAAAGAGCACCATCAAGAAAGAGAAACCAGTTCTCTATGTTGGTGTGGCATTATAGGCCAGGTCATATTCATGAGAGAAGGATTCAAAAGTCGCTAAAAGATGAATAACTAGATCCATTCGACTATGAGTCATATGCAACTTGCGAGCCTTGCCTTCGTGGAAAGATGAACAACTCTTCATTTAGTGGAACCGAAGAGAGAGCCACAAAGTTGTTGGAACTCATACATAGTGATGTATGTGGTCCCATGTCAACTCATTCCATAAGTGGTTACTCCTACTTCATTACTTTTACTGATGATTTCTCAAGGTATGGACATATGTACTTGATGAAGTATAAGTCCGAGGCCTTCGAGAAATTCAGGGAGTATAAGAATGAAGTGGAGAATCAGACTGGAAAGAGTATCAAGACTCTTCGATCAGATCGTGGAAGTGAGTACTTGAGTATAGAGTTCACCCAATTCCGCAAGGACCATGATATTATGTCCGAGTGGATACCTCCTTATACACCCCAGCTCATGGTGTATTCGAAAGGAGGAATCGCACACTGTTAGACATGGTGCGATCCATAATGAGTTTCGTCGACCTTCCCATCTCATTCTGAGGATATGCCCTAAAGACCGTAGCTTACCTTCTGAATAGAATTCCAACTAAGTCGGTGGTGTCTACTCCATATGAGATATGGAAAGAGAAAAAGGTTGATCTTAATGTGGTGTCTACTCCATATTTGAGGCTGTCCTGCCCACGTTAAAAGACACAACCCCGATAAGTTGGAATCAAGGACGGAGCTGTGCAAGTTCGTGGGATACCTCAAGGAAACAACTTATGGGTATTATTTTTATCATCCCGAGGACCAAAAGGTCTTTGTAGCCAAGAGAGAGATGTTCCTTGAGAAGGAACACATTCTTGGCGGAGACAGTAGGAGCGTGATAGAGTTGAGGAAGGTTAAAGAACCTAGCTCAAGCACCAGTCCATAGCCCAAGTCTGTTCAGGTACCTAGCACACAAATTCCGACTTTATGTAAGTCCGACAGAGTATCTCATCCTCCTGAGAGATATGTGGGACATATTAGAGGAGAGGATTGTAACGAACAAACTTCTAAACAGGATGTTTGATGTAATGCTTATATATGTCCGTGTCTTTTGGTATGTTCATGCTTTGCACAACATGTAGAAGGACGGTCGAAGGTTTAGCCCCATTTTAGTTGGGTTTGGTGGTCGTTTTAGGCTTGTAAATAAAGGTTGTGTTATGTGGACACTTGTGAGAGATATTCGGTCTGTAGTAGACCATTTTGACCCTTTGTTGTGCAACCGTTCAGAGCTTGTAAAGTTTGTTTGTAATTTGCATTGGTTATGAAATGTTTGCTTGTGGATCCCGAGTGAGGCGCTTTCTTTAACTCGTTTTCTCTTTTGTACGTCCTAAGGGACCATGGGAGGTTTCACGGAGGCTAACATTTGCAGACGAACACGCAAGGGTGCCGCACGACATAGGCAAAACCAACTGCAAAGACGGGTACTCTTGAAGAATATGTCACAATGCTACTATTCAAGTTGCCATAAAGGGAGCGGTGTGCAACAAAGATTGTGCTAGTAGGGACAAAGGTCTAGGATCCAGACAATGGTACACCAATTTCAGCGAAATCGGTGGATTTCGGGAGCTACTAGGTGACGGACTGTCCTAGAGCTGTGTTTCGTTTGAATGTGACCCGAGAGCGGGTGGACGAAGGCCAATTGCCAAAGGAGCGAACAAAATCGAAGATGGAAGAGACCATGCGATGTGTTGGCAGAGGCCACACATGGAGGGATCACAATCCGAGTTCATCCCACAATGATCAGACTGCAATGGAGATATCACCAGGAAGCATCATGGTGCAGCGGATCGTGGTGGAACAGTTCATGACAATGCGATACGCACGAATATAGTCCCGTGAGGTATCATACGGAGGTATTATTGGGAGCTATTGGGAGCTCTACTTCGGTGAACAACACGACGACAAGAAGGGCTATGGATTCAAGGAGTGAAAGTCATGGTACCGCAAAGGCGTGTCTTCTGTGCGTATATCGAATTTTGCATCGGATGAAAGCCTTGGTCATCAACATATGAGGGTTGTATACCACCGAGGGAAAAGTTCGAATGTAAGTACCAGTGAGTCCCATGGGAGGGACTTGGTCATGCAGAGGTATGATCAAAGCAGCTGGAGAGTTGGATTGCTCTAGAGCCTATATTCGCTTAAGGAAGCCCGGCAAAGTCAGAGGACACGGTCGAGTAAGCGAACGTTGCTACCAAGGAAGTTAAGGAGAACAGAATCGATGCAAACCCTACAACATGATGGTAGAGGCTATGCATGGGAGTTGTAATCTGTCTTTCTATCGACCAAGGGGAACTGCTTGGAGAACATAGATATGTTGAAGCAGGGGGTCGAAAGGGGCGAGGAAGCGACGACAAGTCCAAAGGAACTTAGCTACCCAAAACAAAGCATCGGTTAGAATGGAGGTGGACTCGAAGGAATGCCACACAGGCAGATCTATAGATCATGAAGAAAAGGGATGCAGATGCGAGGTGACGGATAGTAGGGCCATGGGAATGGCAACGCCATGGTACCATAGAGGCGGGACTTCCGTGAAGTCATCGATCCCTTGCTCTCATGGAGGGAGAGTGCTTAATCGTGAAAGGGGCCGAGGAGGTGGAGCATGCAGAGACAAACTCCAAGTACCAGGACAAGGTTGAAGGGCAAAGGCTAAGGAACTTCGTAAGACCGGTGTCAACAAGCTTCTCATTAAGATAGCCGAAAATAAAGGACTCCGGGTCATGCAAGAGTGCACGACCAAGAAACGAAGCAGGCAGTACGCGGTGTTGTACCTTTGCTACTCAGTGGAGTAGGTGGCAGGGTTGATGGAGAAGACGGTACAATCCCAGAGGCGACCAAAACTATTAGAGACTTACTCCAAGTTGGGGTGAAAACTTCCTGCATTTTAAAAGTTCGATAACATTGAGAAGGCGAATCACAGTAGCTAACTCAATGCAAGGAGTGCAAACAATTCAAGTGCTTCAGAAGTGTGAGCAAAGAGCAGGCGAAGGCCAATAACCAACTCGATGCATAGAGTACAACCCTCAAGGAGACGGGCGAAGTCAAGTAACCTTTGCCTTCTTAACTCTTAAGAGAATGGGCGAAACCGAGTACCCCAATTCTCTTATCTATCCAGCAGAGGAGCTCTACACAGGTTCAAAGACCCTTCGTAGATAATGGAAGATAATAGTTGTCAAATCCTCACCAATGGTGATCAGTGCCACTGAGAGTAGATTATCCGCTTCATTTCCCAACAGAATGTCAATCGAAAGCAAATGTGATGTGAATCTACTTGAAAGTGACAATTAAGTGAAAGAATAGTCAATGGGCAAATTTTATGGAGGAATGATCCAAAACTTTAAAAAGTTTACGAGGCTATGCTCGTTAAAGCTCCAACAAGTATCCACCCAGTTCAAGCAGCACGAGGCATTTGAGAGACTGACATAAAGTAAAGATGGTCTTTTCCTTCATCTAAAGGATCCGCAGGAACCAACAGGGATCAACACAACTCAGCTAACCCCACACTAGAGTCAGAGTTATTGGCGAGTTGAAGTAGCATGGCGGATCAAAAGTTCGACTACTCAACAACAGTAGCGGAGAGCAGCTAGGAGCCAAGAGACGCATTGCAGCTGGAGTAGAAGATTGGAGACTCAACAAAGGCGAGGAGTTGCAATGGCGGCAAAGGCTTCGACGAGGACGTCGAAGGAATGAGTGGGGGAGAATGTTACAGACAAACTTCTAAACAAGATGTTTGATGTAATGCTTCTATATGTCCGTGTCTTTTGGTATGTTCATGCTTTGCACAATATGTAGAGGGACGATCAAAGGCTTAACAGCCCCATTTTAGTTAGGTTTGGTGGTCGTTTTAGGCTTGTAAATAAAGGTTGTGTCATGTGGACACTTATAAGAGATATTCGATCTGTAGTGGACCATTTTGACCCTTTGTTGTGCAACCGTTCAGAGCTTATAAAGTTTGTTTGTAATTTGCATTGGTTATGAAGTGTTTTTTGAAATGTTTGTTTGTAGATCCCGAGTGAGGTGCTTTCTTTAACCCGTTTTATCTTTTGCACGTCCTAAGGGACCATGGGAGGTTTCGGGGAGGCTGACCTTTACGGACGGACACACAATGGTGTCGCACGACTTAGGCAAAACCAACTAAGTCCGTGACAGGATGTTGAGGATATTGATCCTTCGACCTACGATGAGGCTATTACGAGCATAGACTTCGGGAAGTGACAAGAGGTCATGAATTCTGAGCTGGATTCCATGTACTCCAACAAGGTTTGGAACCCAGTTATGCACCCATGGGTATTGTACTCATTGGTTGCAAGTGGATCTTCATAAAGAAGATTGGAGTAGATAGAAAGGTAGAGACCTATAAAGCAACGCCAGTGGCTAAGGGGTATTGTAAAAGACAATGAGTTGACTATGACGAAACCTTCTCACCTGTAGCCATGCTAAAATTCATCCGAATTATATTGGTTATTGCAGCACACTATGATTATGAGATCTGACAGATGGACGTGAAAACTACATTTCTCAATGGCAACCTCGAGGAGGAGGTGTATATAATACAGCCTGAGGGATTCATGTCCAAGGATAGTCCAGATAAAGTGTACAAGTTGCTTAGGTCCATCTATGGACTAAAGCAAGTTTTCCAAAGTTGGAACATAAGATTTGATAAAACGATCAAATCTTATGACTTCATTAAGAACGAAGATGAGCCTTGTGTGTATAGGAAGGTGAGTGAGAGCGCTATCACCTTTTTGGTGTTATATGTGAATGACATCCTGATCATTGGGAACGATGTATGAATGCTCTCCACAATAAAGACTTGACTATCTAGACACTTCTCCATGAATGACTTAGAGGAAGCATCCTACATATTGAAGATTCGAATCTATAAAGATAGATCTAAGAGAATGTTTGACTTGTCCCAATCTAGGTACATAGACACCATTGTCAAAAGGTTTGACATAGAAAATTCCAAGAAAGGACTTATACCAATGAGACATGAGATATTACTTTCTAGAAGTATGTTCCCAAAGACTCATGAAAAAAGGCAGACATGGATATGGATATAATATCCTATGCCTCAGTGATAGGGTCTATCATGTATGTTATGCTATGTACCAAGCCTAATATAGTGTATGCTCTGAGTGTCACGAGCAGGTATTAGGTGAATCCAGGCTTAGAGCACTGGAAAACAGTAAAGTGTATCATTAAGTACTAGAGAAGGACTGAGGATCTTTTACTGGTATATGAAGGAAGTAGTCTTAGGGCTAAGGGCTACACAAACTCGAACTTCCAGTCTGATGTCGATGATAGCAAGTTTAATTCAAGGTATGTATTCACCCTGAATGGAGTAGTGTGCTGGAAGAGTTCCAAGCAAGATACTACTACTGACTCGACCATATAAGCGGAGTACATTGCTATGGTAGAGGCAGCAAAGGAGGGAGTCTTGATGAAGAAGTTCTTCACAGATTTGGGAGTCGTGTCGGGCAACGAGTCGATTCCCTTATATTACGACAACAAATAGGCAATTGCTCAAATGAGAGAACCCGGGTCTCATCAGAAACGTTCTGAGGAGGTTCCACCTGATTAGAAAGATTGTCGCCTAAAGAGATGTAGCAGTAGAAAGAGTTCCATCTAAAAATAACATCGCAGATCCACTAACGAAGTCGTTGTCTAAGATTATCTTTGAGCGTCACAGAGGTCTGATGGGGATCAGACATATAGGTGATTAACTTTAGTTCAAGTGGGAGATTGCTAATCATAGGTGCCTTGCAAGCCAATCACGTGAGTGATGACACGTGTGATATGACACACACTCTTTTTGTTTATTATATTATTATGACATTCTCTCACTTTATATTGCTTATTGCATATATATATTGTGATGTCTATGAATCTGTGCATTGAGAATCGAATCGTGATGAGATCACGATAATGAGATCGATTCACCTATAAACACATACCCTAAATAATCCTGGTCATAGGTTACTCAAGAGGGACATCGAGATAACCGGACAGACTAGTGTGTTGTATACCCATCCATATGATGGAGGCAGTTGGTCTCATAGCTGCTCGTGTGGGGGACACTAAGGATACAGTGCAGGTGCTCATTGGAGAAGAGTTTATTGATTGATCCGCTCACGGAATACTAGATGGTTGATGATGCCTTATTGTCAGACAGCGATTCCGTAGTCCCAGTAGTGTATCTGATCCTTAGACTTGAGACATCAAGGATGTCCTGTATGAGTACTTCATTCTTTGACACCAGACTTATAGGTTTGGAAGTTTCAAATCTAGTACATCCAGTTATTGGGAGTGGCAACCAACCTTACAATGGTTATTGAGTGTCGATAGAGGATCATCCGCTCTTGGTATCATGAGAGGAATATCTTGTGTGTTCTTGCTCAAACAAATCCTTGGCCAAAATCATTCGAATTGAGAGAGAAAGAGTTCTCTAGGAGAATCCGATTAGAGCGAGACTTTAGGAGAAACCATATGGGTCTGACAGCACCATGCCCGGTATATGGTCTCTAGTATATTAAATGAATGAGGGATTATAGGTACACGGTAACTTATAACAGATAGGTCCAAAAGATTGGACTCTCCTGTATCGTCTAGGGACTGTGGCGTAGTGGCTTAGTACGTCCGTAGTCGATGAGTCGAGTGAATTATTATTGAGATAATAATTCACTAAGTCAGAAGGAGTTATGACAGGTATGACTCACGGCCAGCTCGATATTGAGCCTAGAAGGTCATACATATATGGTAGGTGTTACGACGAGTAGAAATTCGGATATAAGATATCCGCTGGAGCCCCTATCTTATTGGATATCTAATAAGCCCCTAAATTATTGGATCCCATGGATGAGATCCAATAAGAGCTAATAAGAGATTATTGGGTAGAAACCCACTAATCTAAGAAGCTTTGGTAATTTGATGGAGATCCAATACCCAATAGGGTAGGATCCATTAGGGGTAACTAGGAGCCTCTAAAAATAAGAGGGAATTAAAGGCCCATAGGCTGGGGCTTTTGGGTTGCCACCTCCTATTCTCCTCTCTCCTGCTCCTCCTCAGAGAGCAGGAGTGAAGATTTGAGGAGCGTCGTCGTAGCCCTACTGTGTGGATCACCGCTAGAGAGGAGGACATTTGACCTCCTTTATTCTTTCAAATAGATCTATAGGGAATCAGGGATATACGATCTCCCTAGGTAACACAAATTTCTGACATGCGGTTTTGCGGATTTCGCGCACCAATCTTCGCACTACGACAAACACATATTGAAAAATTTGGAGTTTTATTTTTTTTATTCTTCCGCTACGCATGTGATGTCACCCCTAGATTTCCCTATAGCTCTCCTCTTATTTTCCTTCCTTCTAATTTCTTTTCTTATCCATTTCTCATTCTTTCACTCTATCATGCCTCATCCGGAAAAAAAAAAGAGCAAAGCACAACGCAACCACCACTTAATAATAAAGTATAGCTCTAGAAATAAGCCTGGTTTCATATCTCTAAAGCATGGGCACAGATTTTTCGAACAAATGTGTGCATATTTTATATTCATTTAAAAAAATTTTATACTACGTAATTTAGACCAAGGATTACAATTTCGAATAATACCGCCCGTATTGGGCAATATGTACCGGTCCATCAGTTGACCGATACATAAACCGCTCGCTACCGGACGGAATATATATATATATATATATATATATATATATATATAAGGCGACGTCACCCCGTGTGGGAGAAGGAAAAGGCGACGTAACGTCACCTTTTATAAAAATATTTATATATAAATATATATATATATATATATATATATATATATATATAAACGAGACGACGTCGTCCGCTTAGAAGAAGAGAGAGGCAACGTCGCCGAATTATATATATATATATGCACACACCGAGCGGTATACCGCTCGGTATATAGTGTCATATCGTACCGAGCGAATGTCGAAACTCCGATACGGTACGATATTTCAATCTTTGATTTAGACAATCTATGATTATCAAAAATATAATTTTATAAGATGCATAACAAACAAACCTTTAGTATAAATTGCAAAATATTCACAAAAATACTTCAAATGCACCTTGAGTATTTAGAGATGTTAAAGGTAAATCTATGTAACACAAAAGCCTGCATACTTATTGTCAATATTCAGCATGTTTTGAAGCCTAACGAAGCATCCTATATATGCACCACGTGAATAACATTAATAAGCATAGACCAAAATAGTTTGAATATCTAACATGAGTTGGGAAGTATCAGACAAGTGATTATAGGCAACATGGATATGGAATGTATAAACAAGTATTTTGAAGAATTCTTGCTTATCAAACCATGAACGAAATATCCAGTCTGAATCTGAGAACCGAAAACGTGTTCAAAAATTTGTCTTTTGGTTCCATTTTGATCTTTTTACAATTATCCCAATATGTGCGTAGCTATCAAGAATTTATATAAGCAGACCTGTTGCGAGTATTTTGAAAAACCTTTTTTTTTTCATTGACTTCTGTAAATGTCACTGCAACTAATCCTGCACCCTCCCTAGATTAACCACCCTGCCTTTCAAAGGAAAATTCTGGTTTTGAATGCATATAATATCATCTTCATTGCTGTTCCCAATGAGCTTTATTTCATGAGTTTAATCAATTACGTTCATTCCTACAAAACATCTATCACAAATTTCTCATTTCCATTATATACATTTTTTCATATGCCCCTCTTCAGCATACAACATTCTGAACAGTGTCGTCTATGGCTGTCATAATGTAACATTCAATTGCTAGGAGCACCACCAGTCAGTTATATATTAACATGACCATCTAACTCTGGTACTTTTATGTAATCTGTGAAGTTCTTCTCTCCAACATCTTGTATGACAGGCCCTACATAGATAAATAAAGTTCCTTGTGTCTCCTGTTTATTTCATCTAAATTCCTATTGTAACAGATGAAAACTTTATGTGCTCTTGTAAGGTTTTAAATATCAGTCTGATACTGGTTTTGGTAATACGGCCATGTATATCAGGCAGTACACCAACATGTATCTCCTGGTATCATTGAATTGAATAATAAAAGAAGATGAACTGTATATCTGCCAGTATCGATCAACATCAAGTACTTGGTCAGACTGGTACTTAACAGTCGATATATAAACCTCTCTCTCTCTCTCTCTCTCTCTCTCTCTCTCAATATATATATACATATATCATCCTACTGACTTTTAGACACTTATACTTCAAGGCTTTACTTCAAAAATCCAACATTTAGTTGTATCTTATGTAATATATATTTCTTTATAAATATTAAGCAAGACACTGCAGATAGTTTCTTTGCATTAAACACGACTTTAACTAAAATGAATAGGATAATAAGAATCTACAGTTACTTACCTAGGCTCATTCTCTTCTTTGACAAAAAGTACAAGGAAGCTCCAAAACTTGTAGCTAATAGTAGCCCAGAAACATCAGCTCCAATGTATTGACCTGCAGAAGTTGGAGAAGCGCCACTAACAAATGTAGAAACCATCAAGGCTCCATAAACACCTGCCTGTATGCCCAAATTGTTGGCAGATGGAGATTCAACAGAAACAGGAATGTTCTTGACCATCTTCTGCAGCCACTCTGGCATTGCACCTGTTGCTGTACTTCTTATAGGTTTAACATCGGCATATCTAATACTACTGTTTGCAACTTTGCCAGCTCTCCGTTGTGACAACCTCTGCATGAGCAACATGTCATATGCAGCCTCCACCTAAAACATAGTAACTAGCATGGCTTTAGGAGAAAACTATTAACACAATGAAGAAAGAGCAACATCATTTTTAAAGTGCTTTACCTAAGAAATAATAGCAACTTAGTCTAAGCAACATATGTTCAGTTCTATAGACCAGGGTAGATATAATCAGAAACTAGCTTGTATCATACTATCAGCTTGTTACCATCTGAACCAGCTCATGCTAGTAAGAATGGGAATGCCAGAAGTTTGCTATGAAACATTAGAGTGCTTTACAATTGTTCCAGGATTCAACTTTAAAGAAAAATACTCTAAGGCACTCTGTGGTATTGGTAAACGTACAGACGAAGGGGGAAAGAGAGAGAGAGAGAGAGAGAGAGAGAGAGAGCACTGTACAATAGCAAAGCTTGGGGTTTCCTGCACTATGGCAGTAATTTCAATAAAAGAAAAAAATTTCATTTAAATGTAACCTAACTCACTAAAGCTTATCAAAGAAACCTTCCTTTTTGTTGACTACAATTATGCAGGAAACTGGCCTTGAGAAATTTCAACAAGTTTAGCTGTGCATGGATCGTTTGCCTTTGCATAATTCTTGCATTTCCTTGTGTTAAGATCATAATCCTTATAGTCACCATAAACAGACACAGGATACGAAAACAACATGATCCAAACTCATGGTATGTCAATGTAAACAAGTGAAAACTAAAGATACACTACGATAGGTATATGATAACAGAAAATTATTACATATATATGACATAGATGATGCTTCTTATCAATAAACATGTCTATGTCACTTGAATTTATCTAACAAAATTGACTTGACAACAAAAGCATTGGTAAGCTTTATTCCTTCCCTTCCTACAAGCATCCCAAAAACATCCACTGGACCAACGAACAAAATGAAAGATAACTCAGTTTCATCTCCAATGGAAGCCTCTTTTTTAAAACCTAGAAGGCATCATCCGGAGATACCAACTCACAAGATTAACATTGGGCCACATATTTCATCACTCAAATGACTGATATAAGCACTATCATATCAGCAAATCAAGGGAAAGTTTCTATCATTTGCAAATGATAAGAGGAAAATAGAACATTTTCATTGTGTCATACCTGAGATACCCCTTTTAAACTCTACAAACCACAAAGAACTCATAAATGGCAAATTAGATCAAACCCTGAGGCAATAAGAAAACTAGAATTGCAGAGGATTACCTAAACTACATGTATCATCATTTGAGTTATGCATTTTGACCATTACCTAAACTATATCTTTTACAGGTTTCACTCTATATAACATACCAATTATCAGCTAATTGAAGTTACTTGCTTTTCCCAACTGATAGATAAAGATCGAATATTTCCATTGACCATTACCTAAATTATGCAATTAAAACCCTACAAAGAACCCATACATGGCGAAATAGATCGTACCCACGTTCCAATAGATACCCTAGAAGCTAATGGGCAAACTAGAAATGTAGGCAATTATCCAAAATTGCCACTTACTACCGATCAGGAAACCAACGTAAACGATTTATGGAACCCAAAATTATACTTAATGAAAGCAAACTGCTTTAATATTACCCTCTTTCTTGAACAATAACCCTTTCTCATCGCGTTATGCTCTGCATTCGCCGGGATCACTTTCATTCGATGGCCAGCAATCACAACAAAATCCCACCAGTGAGGCACTAAAATACGACCCATGCTAAAAGATATCAAAGATTCCGAAGGAAAGAGGAAGGAACCTGGGCAGCGGATTCCACGTCGTCCTTGCAAGAGGCGAGGACGGCGTTCTTGGCCCGAAGGATGTCGTCAAAGGAGGCGCTTTCCGACACGCCGAGGAGCTTGAGAGCGCTCTCCACCGTCATCTCGTACGGGGCCGAGGAGTCGTCGGCCCTCGACCCCGCCGCTGGTGGCCGGCCAGCCGGGCCGATCCAGCGGTGGAAGATCCCCGGTCCCCACCACCGTCTTCGCCGCCACTGCTGCGCGACGCCGCGGGCGGCAACGGGGAAGGTCGCGGCCGTCTTCGGCAATGCGTGGACGCAGAGCACCGGACCCGAGAGAGAGAGAGGGGCCGCCATTCTTTTGTCTTCTCGCTCTCGCTTCTCATGGTCCTACTTTTTATTATTCTTTATGGAGCGATATATAGTTTTTTTTGTTTTTGTTTTGTAGAGCGACCTATAATTACGTTCGGTACCATCGTGTTTTTAATTTTTCCTGCTTTTAGAAAAAGAAAACACTTTATAGAACGATTTACAATTAACGTCAGGTAGATTTTTTTTTTGTTTTTGTTTTTGTTTTTTACAGAGCGATATGTAATCACGTTCGGCACCATCATGTTTTTATTTTTCTTGCTTTTAGAAATAGAAAAACACGACTAATGTTTCCATTTTGTTTGTTTTTCTCTCCGCTTGGTTTTGATGATCCATGAGTTTGAAGCATGGGTTGCTACAGTATTCGAAATTTCTATGTAAGGAAAAAAAAATTAGAATGTCCATTGTAATCAAATCTCCAATTTAAGCATTATTTTTTAATGAAATTATTTTTATCAGTAAATTAAATGAAAATAAAAATTAAATAAATATACAAATAAAAAAAATCGTACTTTCATCTTCATAATTCTCCTTTTCCAAATCTAGAGGTAGGTTCTTTGTCCTTCTCGAAAAATATTTTTTTTATTTTTTTGAAATATTTCAAATTTTGTTTTTAGATTAAAATATATTATGATTATTCGTATTATATGTCATTTCTAAAATTTTCTTCTATTCCTTTATATATCTAAATTTTTTATTTTTATATTAAAAACATGTTTTAATTATTGATGTTATACGAAGTTTCTAAATTTTCTTTTATCCTTTTAAAGATTTAAAATTTTATTTTAGGATTAAAATATATTATAATTATTCATGCCAATTGTAGTTTCTAAAATTTTTATCCTAGATGCATAATAGTTGATTAAAAATATTATTCTCTCTCTTATGTAATTTTTTTAATCGATTATTAGTTATTATTTTTTAATAACTCAGAATAAATATTTTGATTACAATTTCATGATGTTCGTATTTTAAAATTTAAGAATTTAATTAGAATTTGGATTGAAATCAACTAGCCCAACCAATACTAAGTTGACCCAACCTAGTTTAGCTCATTGTCTTTGATTTAGGCTCAAATGTTAATTGAATTAAATCAGATTTAATTAATGCTTCCTAATCGATCTAACTTATTGTAAATCTAACTAACCTAAATTAAATTTAATCTGATCTAAATTATATTAGTCGATGGTTCTAAATCAATTTAGTTAGAGATCAATTTGTTCTAATTAAATTAAGTTTAATTGGACCGATCAAACTACGGTTCAAATTAATTCAAGATTAACTAATATTATTTGACATCAATAACATTTTAAAAAATAAATTAAGACGTTTTAATATTATTACATCTCAGAGATAGATCAATATGAGATGATTTTGTTTCTAGGTAAGTAGGACGATTTACTTCGAGGTTTAATGGGTTGTCCTATTTTAGTGGGTAAAAGATCATATGTTGTTGGGAGTTTGATATATATTTATCTTCATCTATTATGGGGGTGAGGTATAAACTCATCCGATAGGATAAAGTTTATCTATACGTGGGAATACTTATTCAAGTATACACTAGTGGATAATTAATTTTTGGACATATATTTATTTTACAATTGACTTACGAGGATTCCTACTCAATATTATTGAAAACTTTTATTTTATTTTTTTTATTTTTAGAACAACCTTCCACTAGAATAAATTCCAATAATAAATACACCATCCATTATCATTAAGTAAATTCAATTCATTCAATTTTATTTTTGAGTCAACAATATTATGTGTCTCAATAAAATTCATAACTACTTTTGATTTATATTTTAATAAATAAAAAAATTATAATAAATATTTATTATATATATATTAATAAAAATAATATTTATTTACTTGACTCTCGATTTACTCGTATTACAAATCTATATAAAAAGAAAAGAGTGTCTAGGACGTGACATCGATGATTCATCGATCAACCTATAATTATAATTAATGATGTCGAAGAATAATACTTGTTCGTCGAATTATTTTTTAACTACTGTCTTGGAGCTAACTCTGGATTGTTAGAGCCCTCCCTCATCGTCTAGTGTGTTTGGTTGATCTAAAATGTCCACAGTGAGACTACCTATACTGAACTAAAAGAGCTAACTCCAGTGGTTGAATTGTTAAAGAGTCCAGTCCTCCTCATCATCTATTGTCTTTAGTTGATCTAAAATGTCCACAGCAAGACGACCTACGATGAACTAAAGAGCTACCATTTCACTGTTCTTCTTGGAGCAACAACTTTTGACTCGTGTTGCGAACAATTACAATCATCCGATTGGTACCTTGTGATATCAAATCATTATAACGAGTCTGACTTTATGATTCAATCGAACAATGGAGTTTGTATTCTGACTGTGTACTTTTCTACTTGATGCTAGTTGTTGAAAATAAGAATTATTAGGCTTTTAAAACATGCCCTCGAACACTGTGTTGTTGCTGAAATGATTATTTAATCCGAGAAAAATGTTAAATTATTTAATCCTTTATAATTGGATAAGATACATAATAAAATTAATTAGATTTTGATGACAAATAAATATAAAAAAGTTTATATTATAATAGAATTTCTTACGGAATATCTTTGATACGATGAACTCTCTTAATAACTTATCTTAGACAATCTGCTTTTGTCTATAAATAGAAAAGATCTCTAAAAACGCTGAATCAGATATGTTATACATCTCGTTTAGGTATTAGATCTTCATAGTTCTCCTTGCAGATTCACCATTATTTAAGATCTAAAAACAATGTCTTTACATATCATAGATCATTTTCAGATAACATTAAAATGTATGCATCGTAAAATCAAATATAATATTATTTGATTTCAATCATAATATAAAAGATTATTTCTATATTATATATATAATAGTTTTTATGCTTATAGAAAAAAAAAAAAAAAAAACTTCATACAGTTTGATGAATTGTGTAAGGAGTGTGTTTTTTTGTCCAATTGAACTTTTTCAGCATGGTAAATTTTATCTGTTTTGTTTTTTGGGAAGGGAACATGCTAACTAGTTGGCATATTTTAATCGAACCTCCAAGTCCTCTTATATTTGGAGTTCATGAACGATGAAGCTTGATCCATTTTTGTGCCACGAGAGTATGACTTAGCTTGTATTAGATTTCTTGGGTAATGTTGTGTCATAAAAAAAAAAGAGATATATATGTCTACTAATTTTGCCAATAGTACAACTCTTTTTTTTTTTTTTTGAGTTTATGGTTGACTTTGCTATCACGTATTTGCAAAGGACATCCATTTTTATTTGAACACAATAGTTTTATGTGTATAAAATGACTAGCAAACATAGAGCATTTATCACAATAACTTTTGTAATTCCAGGATTCCTTACTACTACATAAGCTGCAGCTGCCTGTAACAAATACAATCATCTCCAAAACATGCAAATGGATTATCGAATCATCACAAACTTTGCTTTATTCCCACCCTTGCCTAAAAGAAACCTTATTCTTTGGTCCATAATGCTTCTGCTTTGGATATTGCAGTAGCAATACTTTGTTCAAGTTTCAAATAAACCTTGCTACATGCTTCAATTAGTGAATGTAAAACATTTCAATCAGACTGACATTTTGCTACTCCACATATTAATCTCTCATGTCAATCATGGACATCAAACTTTGTTCTATAATGCGACATGCCTAAAAGAAGCCTTATTATCTGGTCTACAGTCTATAATGCTTTAGCTTTGGATATTGCAGTCTATAATGCTTTTACTTTGTTCAAGTTTCAAATAAACCTTGCTACATCTTCAATATAAACATGCTTCAATCAGTGAATGTAAAACATTTCAATGCATTTTTGCTACTCCACATATTAATCTCTTATGTCAATCATGGACAACCATAGCTGGTGACATGGGCTAGGCTGGCTGTGTGGTGGTGGTGGTGGTGGTGTTATGATTCTAACAATGACAAGCATCAGATCTAAAGATTCAAGAATCAGTTTTAGAAATCTAAAATGTCAAGATTACATAGTCGTTAATGATTAGCAATCTGAGAAATAATCCATCAAGCTCTCCAGGAGTTAAAAAAAAGTTAAATTGCAGAATCTCACAATCTACTGCATCAATGCCATCCAATGGAACAATACGACAGCTTTCAAAACAAAGTTCATGGTATCTGTAAAAGAAAATATTCTCGCTATTCACAATGTTGAGGATCCTGATAATTTGATTTATGCAGTTCTGAGTTAAAAGCAATAGTTGCTAACACAGGTCACATAGATGCATTCTATCTCAATACTACTCAAGTTTATGCAATACATATTTTCAACACAGTGTTGGTCACATATCTGCTGATTTCTGAATAAACAAACAATTATCCTCTTTTTAGGACAGTAAATACGTTTTAAAACAAGAGTAGGTGGAAATGAAAAAACAAGTCCGTGGCACAAATAATAAACAATCATCACAATTTTCATGGAAAGGCCATTTTCTGCACGTCTTTTACGTATCGTGATGGATTTCCAAGTGCTCATCAAGAGATGAGAATAGTCCTAACTTACCTGTTGATGGAGTAAAGGGAACTTCACAATCACTATGGCCATTCTCGTCATCTATGTCTGATTTTGGC